>CM071948.1:19012382-20212382 GCA_036784905.1 Acrossocheilus fasciatus
TGTTAAATGTAATCTGTATCAAATCGGCATTGAATATTTAAATGCATATCCATTTTTCATCCTGTACATTATAATGTTGTGATGCAATCACTTGCAACATTTCAAATGATTGAATTTAGTTGGTTTTTTTATTTTTTTTATTTACACACACACACACAAAAAGAATTGTAATATGAGCCATTCATGGGTTAGCTACAGTAATATGAAAATAATTCTCAGCCTATTATATCAGCCAAAATTTTAGTATCCGAGCATCCCTCAATAAATACAGCAAATATAGCATTAACATTAATGAAAAGTTAAATACTGAATTCCAAAGCCACATTATTGAAGGACTAATTGCCTTTTAGACCGTTATAATGGTTCATAACCACAAGTTTCGGTTTTAATTTAAAAAAAAAGAAAAAAAAAGATTAAGGTAATTTACGATTTTTATTCTTTTTTTTCTTATCAAGATCGAAAAATCTGATTGCATGTGGTTAAAGAGACGCCTGAGAGGAGAGCACTGTTCAAAACAGATAAGGCCCCTTTCTGCTTCACTCACTCACCCTCATCCAACGTTTCCTGCTGCCTCATAGAGTCTTTATCTCAACCCATCTCCCAGCTCGGATGCACCGCAAACCCACTCACTCTCACGGTTTAACCAGCCGCTGTCGAGGAGACGCGCCTGCTCTACCCGCTCTCTTTCCATCTGCCTCATCAGTTTATGACAGAGTGTGAAGTTACAGCTGATCCTAGGAGCTGTTAAAGCCTTTCTAAACCATCCAGCATTGACAGCTGACACAAATATTCACTTTTAAATTCAATTCATTGTATGGTCGTCACATTTCAACTTATTAAAACTAATGGGTCGGAAAGTAGTTGCTGGTGCTTGGCTAGCTGTTAAATAACATGTACCTTGGCTATTGATCAGTACCGTCTTGGTGTGTTTCACAGACTCTCCATCTACTTATTGATTCATGCAAATTGATTTCATATGGATTTTGTGATGTAATCTATTAGCTGCTCATGTGTCTGCTAAAGGCTTTTAAATGATCGGCCAAATTGAGCTGTAGGCCAAATGAGGTCAAGAATAATGACCGCCTGATAAACTGCAAAGAGACTAGAAATGAAACAAAGCAAGTCGACAGAGAAAAACGAACTGGAAGTACTATGCCATTACTGAGAAAGGAAACGGGGAAGGTCTCTTGTTGATGACTATATTCATTTATATTATATTTAATACTGAAACTTGTTTTCAGAGAATGCATTTTCAATGAAAAGATGTTTTCTTACCACATTTGCCGTGTTTTCTCCCTTCATTTTAAGCATAAAAATGATCTTGTCTTGTGTTAAATAAATACATATTCTTACAGAAAAAAACTTCTTTGTTTTAGGATGACCAAGGTCAATGATCCTTAATGATTATTTACTTGCTGTTTCATAATTATGTGAAAATTATGTAAAATTAACAAGAAGGAAGCAGCAAGTGCTCTCACATTATTATACAGCCACAGGCAGAATGGCTTTTTATTCTGTCTGACCTTTTGCAACATCTAATATTTATTCTTTAAGCTCGATGTTTTTATTGTGGCAATCAGATTCAAATCACACACCAGATTCTTTTGGCCAAAAAGCTTTTTGATTACAGAAGGCAACTGTGCATTGCTAAACATTTACTCACCTTTCAACAGCCCAAGGGGTTGCATTACATGTTTGAGAGATTGAGAACCTAATGCAATCATCAAACAATTAGTCAAAAGCACTTGTCTATGTCAATGTGAATGCTGTCTGAATTATGCAGATGGTGCAATCTGTATCTCTCCTGTGAGGTGCTATGAACTTGAATTAAACTCAAGGGTATTCCCTGCTCTCCAAACTGGCTGGCCAGAAGAACAAAACAAATCAGGGTGACGTCTTCTACATGCTGACGTTTATCATGCTACATTCACCGGCGGTAATGTGTTTAGACGCGTATGTCTGGAGGACCACTGGTGCTGGGACTGAGGGGGAAGGGAAACTCAGCTTGTCCTGCAAGATCAGCACAACTTTGATTTCATTGATTGAGTCTACTGCAGAGAACATCTGAACAGTAATATTACACAAAGAAAGCAATGGAGATCACAGTGTCTGCTATATGTCTGTATAAATACAGTATTTTGCCTTCCTTAAAAAGGATATATTTGATAAAGTCAACATTTATGAATTTGTATCCCGTTTATGCATTATCTGACCAGTTAAATTAGAATTTTGTCTTTGTATGCATTTGTCCCTCAGTGCTCTGTTCTTCTATCATAGGTTATTACATTTTAATTTATTTTATTATTGTAATTATCTTTTTTTTTCTTTTCTTCATTGTCGTTGTTCAGTTTGTTCTGTGAAAAAGCAAAAACACTAAAGTAAATGTTTTTTAAAATTATATATTTAAAATTAAATAAGCAAATCAAGGTTTATCTAATCTATCTAATACAAATAATATTAAAAGTTAGAATAGAAAACACTTTTAGGTACACAATGCACTAACAATAATAAATGGTAAACAATACTAAATAATGACAACATCTGATTCTTATCGATGGCAAAATGATTCAAATTGTTTCAGTGTTCGTTTAGTTAATGTAGCTTAATTTTTCTGCTATATGTCTATATTAAATTATAAATATTGCACATCCTTCACCTACTATATCATATGAAAGTTATTTAAAGTAATAATATAATATAATATAATATAATATAATATAATATAATATAATATAATATAATATAAGATTGCTAACAATAATTAATCTGCTAATAGTTTTCTTATCATTAATGGCAAAGTGTTTGATTGTTTCAAAAAAACTGTTTGAATAATCAAATGAATTTAAAATGAACTTTTTTTTTTTAAAATAAATTTGAAAAAATATCCGTAATTTAAAAAAAAAAATAGTCTTGGGTGTTTTATTCCGGGTGTAATTTTAATTTTATTCTTGGGTGTAATGTCTTGTGCTGAATTACACATTAAGAAACAACTTCCATGGAACATCCTGTTGGCCAACATCGTCAAGTACTATTGTAATGAGTAGTGACTCATTATGAATGCTTAGATAAAACTGTTATAGCAAAGTATACATATATATTTTTTTAAGTAGCTAATTAGATTTCTGTCAGATCATCAGGACGAGTTATGTATACAGCAACAGACATCACAGACAGTCCTAATCCTGTGACTGACAAACATGCAGTTTTCTCACACCACAAAAAGACTTTCTGCAGACTCAGTGCTTTGTTTATCGGCGGTATTTATACACTTCTTCTTTATGGTGGCTTGACAGCAGGGAGTGGCACGCTACTGTTCTCAGTATCACAGTTTGTTGTGGAGGTGACAGAGTGGATCTTTTCCCATACTTGTGTGTTTCTTTCTCTGTCTCCAAGCACTAAATGCTTGTTTACACTGCACATGCAGCGAAATGGATATTTGCATGAATTTGGTA
Organism: Acrossocheilus fasciatus; assembly: GCA_036784905.1. NCBI lineage: Eukaryota > Metazoa > Chordata > Actinopteri > Cypriniformes > Cyprinidae > Acrossocheilus > Acrossocheilus fasciatus. Next base: position 19,015,835 of record CM071948.1, read on the forward strand.
GTAAAACTATCAGCAGTTACAATTAAAAGGGTCTGCTTTTTCATCATGGTGTCTGTCTTCACACACAGTCCGAGGTTTTCATTGGCTGGCCATAAATATGAAGTGCTATGAGTGCAAGTCATCTTTAAGAAGTTCCATGCCGATAGATTTCAAAAGCTGTCTCATAGTATTGTACAACCGGCCTTTTGGTTTCGACATACAGATGAGTTGATGATGGATAAACAGATAAAATGGCTTTTCATTTTATGCCAGATTCACCTCTCACTTGACTCCTGTGGGAAGGTGGGTTTCTTCACCTTTCCACCAGGTATGAAAACAAGGTCAGAGAGCAAGGAAGAAGTTAAGAGGAGAAACACTCTGCACTGTAAAAAGTGATAAGTTGACTTAACTTAAAAAAATTTAGGAAACCCGTTGCCTTACAATTTTTAAGCAAATGATCATTTAAAAAAAATAAGTGAAGTGAATTGTCAAGTTCACTTATCTTTTTTCTTTTTAAATGATTATTTACTTAATAATTTTAAGGCAACGGGTTTCCTCAATTTTTTTAAGTTAAGTCAACTTATCACTTTTTACAGTGTGTATGACTGGCAACAGAGCACTTGTTAGTTTCTCAGGGTGTTTCTTCAAAAGGCACAGTAAAGACTTTTAGGCCTGGTTTCACAGACAGGGCTAAAATTAAGCCAGGATTAGGCCTTAGTTCAATTAAGACATTTAAGTCATTTTTATAAACGTGCCTTAGAAAAACCATTACTAGTGTTCATCTTGAGACACAATAAAGGCACTGATGTATTTTAAGATCAGTCAGTGCAAGTTTCTTTCAGTTGAAACAGCTCAGATTTAGATTGTAGTCTGGGATTAGGCTTAAACCTTGTCTGTGAAACCGAGGTATAGACTGTTACAAAATCATTTCGATTTCAAATAAATGCTGTTCTTTTGAACTCATCAAAACATTCTGAAACCTGGATCAGTGTCCACAAAAGTACAAAGCAGCAGCAGCTGTTTACAACACCGTTCAGTAATATTAGAACGATTTCTGAAGGACACTGAAGATTGGAGTAATGACTGCTGAAAAATTCAGCTTTGCCATCACAGAAATAAACTACATCTTAAAATATATACAAATAGAAAACTTTAAATTGCAATTATAATACCTGTATTTCCATTAAAAACATAAAAATCTTACAGACCACAAATGTTTGAACAGTAGTGTATGCATTGTGTTTGAAGCATCCTGTGGAGGAAATGACATTTTAAACAATTAAATAATATGAAATAATTCAGATATTCTGCACTAACAAAATAACTTAATTGAAATTATCATGATTGGATATTCTCATTAGATTTGCCTTTTTTTCAGATTTCATACCATCTCAAGCCTGCTTATTACTGTACACTAAATGGCAAAAAAGGGCCAAAAGTGTTGGTTGTCATAGGAATAAATCAAAATTTAAGCAGACTAAATTTATACAAATAATTTTTAGGCTGTTAATTAATTTTACTAATTGATTAGATTATCATTATTTAGAAAGTAGCAAAATTATTAAAGGCATGGTAAAAAAAGTTTCCGTTTTAACATGACTTTCATATAACAAAACAGAAAAGAAATTGAAGAAAGAATTCACCTACAAAATCAGCTTTGTTTGATTATTTGATTGTGTGTATTGTGGTATCTATTACAAAATAAGTATACATAATGCAGTCTCATTACGAGAAACAATAATGCAGATAAATGTTTGTGGTACAGTTGCTGCTGTGAAATGCCACCTCAAATTAACACATTACTTCCTCATTCTGTTGATGCACACAAGAGTGAGAGTGTCAAATGCCCTTGGTGGAGAAAGTGCTGACAAGCGAGCTCGACATGAGATGGCGAGGCCTGATAACACCTTTTGAAGCCTGATCCCTATTTGCCACCTGTGGGAAAGCTCGTCTTCTCCGTCCCCCATGTTCTTTCGCCATCATGGTCCTGTTACGCTATACGAGCTGGTTTCAAGATCAGCAGAGACAAACATGAGCGGTAAAACACCAACTGGAGGCGTGAAATGTTTTGTGCTCTTCGAAACTAACACTGTCTGATCATTTCTTTACTCAGACTTTAATATTATGTCATCCTTGATGTTAAGAAGACAAAAGGACAAACATTGAGATGATTATTTGCAGGGATACTTGAAATAAAATAAACATTACCTGAAATAAGATAAAATATGAAAAACCTAAACTTATTTTATTTCAGCTATTTACAAATGCAACATTTCTTGTTTTCATTTAAGTTGAGGTACTAAATTTACTAAAACTTGATAAAATCCATACAGACAAAAAACTGAATTACCAAAACTAACTCAAATTAAAATGAATAATCAATGTTAGTAAAATATGTGTCACAGCATGAGTTCAGCACAGCATGTCACAGCTCATCCCTGTCCAATTTCACATTTTGTTGGGAGATCATAAAACATCTATGATTTATTCATTTAACATTTTTAGAAACATTTATGACATTCTGGACTGCACACTTGGGATGTGGCAGTTTTAAACAATACATTAGAGAAGACTGCTGCTATAGCTGTTAGGTGCATATTAACCCGCTTGCTTTGTTGCATGTGAGGAACCACTGTCATTTACTCCATTACACCATGAATTACTCCATGTTGTCTGCTACAGTTGACCCCAGCTAAACTATATTAAGATGAAAAAGTCTGTGTTCAACGAAGAACATTTATCTTTAATTCCATTGAACATGACACTTTTTTTTTTTAGCTGATTGGGTAATCTTGACTGTTAGACAGATGTGCAACTGTCAGCAAAGCACTATAAATCTAAAAACGATACCTTTACTTTTAGCATCTAGTTTGTTTCCAGGTTTAGAAATTAATCTTATTCAGATTGACATGCTCTCTTACTGTACACTCTTAAAAATAAAGTTGCAAAAAGGGGTTTTCGGGAAACCATTCTGGGCTCCCCAAAAAAAACAAAAAAAAAAACTCAAAACTAAACAAAACAAATTTTTTTTTGTTTTGATAAGTTTTTTTTGTTTAGTTTTTTGTTTAGTTTTGATTAGTTTTTTGTTTAGTTTTTTGTTTTGTATTGATTAGTTTTTTGTTTAGTTTTTTGTTTTGATTAATCAAAACAAATCAAAATAAAAAACAAAGCAAAACAAAACAAAACATTATTTTCTTAGTGTGAAGAAGGTTTCAAAACATTTTCCACTATAAATAACCTTTTTTTGGAATGAAAAGGTTCCATGGATGTTAAAGGTTGTTCATGGAACCATCAATGCCCATAAAGAACTATATTTTTATGAGTGTATCCTTGTATCCTGAGGTGGCTGGGTGAAACATTCAGGATGTAGCCTTTGCGGCTCCAGACTTACAATTGTGCACTTTTTGTCAACTCAGTGCTCATGAAATGTTCAGCCTTTAAGTTTGTGGTGTTAAAAATAAAAGAGAGCACACGAGGCTTTGACAAAAGCGTGACCCACAGAGTTTTTACGGCCGGTTTAATCCTGTACTTTAGCCAGGCTAAAAGGCAAGTGTATCAGTGGCAGAGGTCTGGGAGGGAGAAGGAAGTGACAGTGTGGGAGGAAGCCTGAATTCTCCTCAGTGGGTCATGTGTATGTTGTGTGCTCATGAAGTGCTGTCATCAGTTCTGACGCACAAGAGACCAGCAAGCATCTGCTTAGCTGAGGTTTTCTTCTAAAAAAAATGCACAAGAGACTTGTTTGCAAAGTTCCTAAGCACCTAAGCTTCCACCTTTGCAAAACTTATTTGTAAGTATGCAGTAAGAAAACTCGAGATATTGTGATGGTTCCTAAAAATGAAATTCATTTACTCTCCCTTATGTCGTTTCAAACATGTATGACTTACTTTACGACAGGTTTGGAATGATCATGAGGCGAGCATAATAGAATTTTTATTTTTGGATGAATTTTCCCTTTAATCTACAAGTTTGGGAATGCATTAGATTGCTGCACCACATTACTGTCACTACATAGCAAAATAAGTCCAGAACTTACGAAACCGAGACGATTCACTGATTTAAAGTGCTTGTGAAACCGTAAATCAGAATGAATCACAACCCCACTAGCTGTCATGGCTCCAAACACAGAAACAAGTGGACATCCTGAGCGGAAACCACCAACCCCACCGCCGCATTGCATTCCTTCACTTCATCTCCCCTCACTCTCGAACAAAGTCACTTGACCAGACCCCTATTTAGGAAGTGAAAGAGGAAGCCCCATATATCCCCATCCATCCTCACTGCCACACGGCTGCTGCTGTTCACGTGAAGGGAGAGAGAGATAGAGGACATTGGTATTATCCACACTACAAAACAGCCAGAAAGCAGGAACAGACCAGTTCTGACCAGCCAAGTTCTGCTTGAGAGATCAGGCACTTTTGACTCAATGTTCGGCAAGAGACTAACTGAACTGAACTTGCTCTTGTTTTACTATAGACAGCCGCTGTATGTACGAAAATTTTAAAATAGTAAAATTCTAAATGTTCTACATGGCACAAAATAATCTTGTTTTGATATAATTGATCAATTTTACTAAATGCATGATTTTAATAATTATGCAATTATAAATCAATTATAAATGTATATTACAATGATACAAATAATGTATATTATATTAAAATTATAAATGAAAGAAATAATTACAATTATAAATAAAATGATATGAAAATGAAAATTATATAAATGCTAAATGTTTTTAAAAATTGTTCAAATTTAAATATTCTAAATGGTGCCAATTTAATTCTCATTTTAATGTATAAATCAGTGTTATTAAACAGTATTCAATATATTCACTATTGTAATTATTATCAATCATATATCATATAATATTCCGCTATATATATATATATATATATATATATATATATATATATATATATATATATATATATATATATATATATATATGAAATTCTAATTGTATATTAAATTTAAACATTACAACAAAACATAAACATTAAATTTATGAATGTAATAAATATAACGTATATTATAGAAATTCTAAATACAATTAATACATTTATACAATTAAAAATAATAAAATGAAAATTATAATACATTTTTTAAAAATAATCATTTAAATAATATTTTTCATTATATTTACTATTATTGTTATTGTTTTATACTATTAATAATATAAAATTATAAATGTAGCCTATATTATGTCAAGTTTATAACTGTAATAAATATAAAACATTAAAATGAATGTATTATATTATAAGTAATATAAACAAAAGTAAAGATATTACATGTAATAAACAATGTATATTACATTTAAAATAAATATAAGTGTATTTATTTTATTAGATGGCTGTAACAGCAAAACAGTACAATAAATTAAATTCTTAAATTATAAATGATAAATTTATAAATGTAATAATGATAATAATAATAATAATAATAATAAACATTATAGTTCTTAAACTTAAATATAACTTGCAGTTGCTGAACAATGTGGCAAGCTGACAAATTAATACTAAATATTAACAGTGTGCATTTATGTGTACAATAAGTACTATAACCCAGTTCATACAGAGTCATAACTAACGTTTTACAACCAGAATTTGAAAGCCTCTGTTAGTCTAATACCAACTCTTTTTGCACTTTTGCTTGTTAGTGGTCTCTTCCTGCCTCAGTCTTTCTGCTTTCAGTGACCCTCTGATGCCACAGAGCAGCAGACACCTTGGGCAGAGTGCTGACTCAATAGCCCCCTCCCCCTCGGGCAAAGGCAGAGTGGGGGAAGGAGGGAACGGCCACAATATCTCACGCGCAAGGAGAGGTTGTTACAGACTATTACAACAGCACTGCTTTCCTGTGATAAAACACTGTACACAGAGTCTCTCTCACAACAAGAACAGCACAAAACAAAACGCCAATTAATGATACAAAAAAAAAAAAAAAATACATGCATTTGTATAAAGTCAAACAGAACCTGAGAAATGATCAGTATACAGAAAAGGTACAGAACAGAATGAAAACGGACCTGAATGAATGCCCATAACGAGCTTATCTCTAAAGTCTTATGGCACATTAGTCCAATTTTTATTGATCAGACCATACAATGCTTTCATAAAAATCATTCTCATGAATGACAAGCTAACTTTGGGATGAGAAAGCAGTTGCTTAGTGAAAAACTGCTTTTGCACCTGTGAACCTGTATTGCACAGGTGGCACGTCATTACAAGGAGGTCAGTCTTGCGCTAACTGTTAAGGAGCAGTTGACAACAAGGTCGAGGGTTAAAGGCTGTTTTGCCACACATGTTGTTTGGATCCCGAGAAAAGGAGAGTTGTGTAAAACAAAAATAACAACCAGTGTTTGAAGATCTATATTTATGTCAGTGTTGTGAAAGTGTATCAGCATTCCTCTTTTACTTATTTCAGCTACCATTATGACTTAAAGTTTGCATATTTAAATCATTTTCGATTCATTACCAAAGTGCAAATGTTCCAACACTGTGGTTTAGAGCGTAGATTACTCATTTTGCTCGTAAAGTTTGTCATAATGGGCTGGTCTTTCCAGAAAAAACCTTTAGCGTTACTGGAGTTCGTAGTACAACAATTACTTTCAAGAGATATAAAAAAACTGTTCAGATGGATGGCCTTTGCTTTCCTCTTAAGGAGAGGGCAAAACTTATTTCCACCTTAGTACAATCAGTGTTGTGCAGCTCTTCTCCGAGTCTCTCGAGTCATTAGAAACACAGTTGTCTCAGGAAACAGCCGTTAAACAAGGTCAAAGGTTGCTGCGAGTAGACATACCTGTGTACTGGGTTTTTTTTTATGTTCTCATTATATTTTGTGTGTTTCAAGTCAGTCTGTTGATGGGTTACATATAAAACATCCATGCATAAGTTTCGTGCAAAAACACAGTTTGAACTGCGTTCTGGGGAAGTGTAAGAAAAACAAGGGAACCCGAACATTTTTTTTTCTTCAAAAATTTATTCTGGAGGTAACAATGAAATGCAAATCACAATCGTCTACTCTTCAGAAGAGTTTCAAGAAACAAACAATACAACTGATTAATGAAACAAATTAAAGATATACAAAATGCTCAAACAAACAAAAATACCAAAGCAATGCATCTATTGCCAAAAAGGTCAAATGTCATTTGCATAGCTGAGATGACCAATGGAGACTGTTGTGAAAACTAGAAGATAAAAGATACATTATCAAAACCAGCTTGACATGTCAGAGATAAAGTTGAGTGAAAATATAAAATAGCAAATAACAGAATTAAAACTTTCTCCTCTGCTGACAAAAACATCTAAAAGAAGTCGTTTGCTGGTCTTCCAGCTGGTTTTAGGCATGTTTCAGCTGGTTTCGGACCAGCAAACAATCATGTTTTTTGATAGAGTTAAAGAGAAACTTTAGCAACATTAAATATATGCAGAACTATCGCAAAAATTCAGGCGATGAGGGTTTTTCACAAGAGGGTCCATTACTCTGGCAGTTCATTCCGACAACTAGCCTCTCGCATTTGAGTTTGTACGCGTCCCTCTCGCGCACCAGCCTATTGAGCTCGTGCTTCAGCTGCTCCACCTGCGTCGCGAGGCTCGTCTTCTCGTTCTCCAGCAGGTGTTTCTGCTGAACGCGTTTGTGCCGACACGACTGAGCGTACCCGCGGTTTTTCAAGGTACGGCGTTTCTGCTTCAGCCGGATAATATCGTCCTTGGTCATGCCGCGGAGGTGTCGGTTGAGCTCGCGCACAGACATGGACACCAGCTGCTGGTCGGAGAAGCGGCTCTCCGCGCGCTCGCCGCGTCTGTGGTGCGTCTGCTGGTGGATATTATGCGACTTCAGGTGCGTCGCGCCTTGAGGTGCACAGTCGAGATGCTGCATTAACTGATCCACGCTTTTGCCGTGCGCGAAGTCGGGATTGTGGCCGAGCTCGGTGTACTGCTGCTGATGGTACTGATGCATGTTTGGTGCGTGGAACTGACCGACGTTCCTGTATCCATGCTCCATCTCTGCCTGGTGGAGCTGAGACGGGTGTGCATGCATGAGATTGGCATTTAAGGCTTCCCGGACATCCTCGGGTGTCAGTTCAAGGCAGTGGGGATCTGAGTGCTGCGGATAAGCCCCCGTGCTCAGGCTCCAGTAGAGATCTTCAGTACCGCTCCTCTGTCCGTTTGGGCTGAAGCTCGGGGATGAAGGCACGGAGCTGCATGGGGTGCTCATGGGCGTGCTGGACACGGAGCCTGGCACGTGTACACCGCACTGCTGGATAAATGAGCGGTCCGGTCCCAAAGCTGCAGCCTCCTTTTTCACATCAAACCTCATGTCAAAGTCACCGTAGTCCAAATTCAGCTGATGCTGCTCCGCCGTCATGATTTCTGCTGATGTTTCGAAGAAGCGAACAACTTGTCTACTGCGGTTTAGGTAGCATTAATGTTCCGAAAACACGGTTCCGCCACTTATAAAATCGAGCTGGAAGTCAAGACAGCTCTTTTAGCCACCCCCCTAAACGCCTTAGCCGACAGAAAGTTTGCAAGTCGCTTTTTAGTTTCAGCTGGTCTCTCGGAGTCCAGCGCAGGATGTAGCTGTGTTGAAAAGAAAGTAAATCACGCAGCTTTAAAAGCAGCCGCTCAGCGAGGCCACGCCCTCTTTCCTATCACAGCTGTCACTCTCACGGCCAAGTTACGTTTACTCCAAATCAAAAGAATAAGTTGCATTTTGTATAGCCTAACGATAACAGAATCTATTAATAATTGGTTTTATGAAGCAAAATCAAACTATCGCACTTTTTATTTTATTTTAAATAAGCAGTCCATAAACTAAAGACGAACAAGCTACTATCACAATGTAATCAGCGCATATTTTACAGCACGACGGTCACTGACAGTAACATTCGGGGATGCACTTTTGTGACTGTTATGTCACTTTACCTAATTGCCATAATAAATCTGAGCTATTAAAACCTGAATGTCATTGTAAAATGTACTGATACTCACAGGTGGTTCAACGGAATGCCACGTGATCACTTAAAGTTGGCCTCTCTAGCAACTGTGACCAACAATAATAAAGTCATCCACACAAGACCATCAGGGTGGCACATGACACTAACATTAAGGCTTCAACTAAATAACATACTATAAGCATTAAGTAATTAACTAAATAACATAAATACGACATAATGAACTATAATGCACATAACAGATAACAAAAATAAAATAAATAGAAATGTAAATATCTAAGAATTATGAGAATAAACAAACAAACAAAAAAACAGTTACAGTTGCATTTTTACATGTTGACCATTTTGGGGACAAATATGACCTTGACATATTTTGTGCGAGTCACCCAGCTACATTTACATATACATATAGGCCACACACACACACACACACACACACACACACACGACTTCTCTCCCCTCAGCAAACACTCTCAGAAACAAGACTGTGCTGTAACAACACATTGTAATGTAAGATAAGTGATACAGAAAAAAACAAAGTTTTTTCTGTAACAAACAGCCTATATCTCTGAACGGAAGTGATTTTAATATAAGTTAAGATGGTATTTGGACCCGAGTCCAAAACTAAGTGATTATCTCAGTCTAAGTCTCTGTTAACTCTGTTACTGACACCTTGTGGCCATTGTGTGAAGCTGCTGATAGGCTAAGTTTTCTAATTTCCAAAACGGTAGGCAATTTTTACATTTGAAGATGAACAGTTAAGACAGCATCAGTGCAACTGCCTTTAAATGTGTTGTCAGTAAAGTCTTGGCTGTAAAATCACCCAAAACCTGGAACAATGTTTAAAGTTCTTGTAACAAAGATGTAGTCGCAATAGGCCTATATTTGTATACACAACATTCACAGTATTGAAGAACTGGTGCCTCGGTCTGCTGAATATTTAATAAACACAAAAGCACCAATAAAGCGAAGGAAACAAGTGCACAGAAGCAGAGACTTGACAGAACATTCATGGAGCTGCTGGGAAACATTCAAAGTACAATGATGACAAGACACCAAAAGGCTGAGGTAATGATTGCCGGAGAACAGCTAAGGTATGCTATATTAACAAAGTTAGTCCCAGGATTTACATAACATAGATTTTAATCTCACCATGCATATCTCAAGACTTTAAATATTTGTCATATATTATAACATTATTCTGTTATGCAGTAGGCGGTAATATTACATGTAAAATTTAGGTGATGTGTTTGCATAATAATGGTTGCTAATATTGATTTTGAAGATTGCGACTACATGATAGCAAGTTGATGAAGGACCGCAGACACCATTTGCGAACGTACCCAAATTGTTTTGTGGCTCAGGAGCTTATTGACTGGCTGATTGCTCACAAAGAAGTGTCTGATCGAGAGACTGCTGTCCAGCTCATGCAGCACCTCATGGACCATGATATCATTCATCACGGTACAATATTATTTACTGTACACCGAATAACAAAGCGTGTGATACAACAAGGTCATGTCTGTTTTACTTCTCTGTTGACTCATGTTAGGACCCATTTATTTGATTCTTAATGTTTGAGAAGACAGATTGTATACTTTACCATCTTTTCATCTTTATAGTGTGTGATAAGTGGCCTGTGTTTAAAGACGCCAAATACTTGTACAGATTTAGAAAGGACGATGGCACATTTCCTTTCAACATAGAGGTTAAGATCTTCATGCGTGGACAGAGGCTGTGTGAACAGTAAGACATTTTCTTATAGGAAGTGTAAAAAAAAAAAAAAACGTTTTAAATGTTCATTTGGTAGGCTACTTATTTTTGAAGTAAGTTTCAATTGCATTGAGAATTTTATTATTATGACATAATATTTGTCTATATATATATATATATATATAATACATTTTGTTGTCTAGGGGCCTTTAAGCTACTTTCCCCAAAGACCTTAAGCCTGCTATATATATATATATATATATATATATATATATATATATATATATATATATATATATATATATATATATATATATATACACACCATTCAATAATCTGGGATCAGTACATTTTTTAAAGGAATTAACACTGACTTGTGTTAAGCAAGGGTGCATTCAATTTATCAAAAGTGACAGTAAATATATTTGTAATGTTACAAAGGATTGATTTTTTTTTTAAACAAATGAAAGAAATTATTGTGCAGTTACTATTAATCAGTAAAACTGTTTTTTTATATATTGTTAATTATAAATATCTCTTGAGCACTAAATCATCATAGCAATCAATAAATGACACTTTAAAATATTTAAAACACTTATTTTGTAATATTACTGTTTGATATTGTTTTAATTAATGCAGCCAAAGAGACATCTTTCAAAAACATACACAATTTTTACTAACCCCAAACTTTTGAATGGTAGTACACTAATAAAAGTAGTAATTAACATTAATCTACATTAACAAATGTTGCAAATATTAGTCTCTTTCAGACAAGATTTTCAAAAATTCATCTGTTGCTTTTTACAGTGTGATTACCAGCAAAGACTCTGACATCTTACAGCTGAGAGAGGAAAAGGGAGTGGCTTATGAACGTTCTTTCCCTGGTTACATGTTAATTGATTGGCTGCTACAGAACGGTGAAATAGAGAGTCGACGGCAAGGACTGGATCTCTGCAAGGCCTTACTAGAGCATGGTATCATTCAGCACGGTAAGAACAGTAACTATCACCTAGATTATGGCAGTGTGTGTTTTATTTCGCCATTAGCCAGGTCTAAATCCCTGTTAAATTAATCTAATGCAACATACCTGCGCATAGAGCGATGACCTCTTGAAGAACTGTTATATCTGCAGTGATTTCGCTCTTCATGCTTTGCCTTGCTGAAACGGTCCAATCTTCATTTCACTCTGCAGTCTCTCTGAAGCACCACTTCTTTGACAGCGGGCTGCTGTATCAATTCTGCATTAACTTTCGCCGGCGGCGCCGTCTTTCTGAACTGTTGCATGAGACAGAGAATGAAGAGATTGAACGTGTAACACACCAAAGCCAAGAAGACCAGGCTGACAGTCCCTTTACAGTGCACAAAACCTCTCCACCTGAAGGCAACAGTGACTTCTTATGTGGTAGTAAAATCAGTTCAAATACTACAAATATATTTCAGTGCTTTGATATGGAGTGTTAGAGCTTGAGAGGTGGTGCTTAGGCAAATGGCCCAATTTAACCAGAGGGAGTTTCAGCACACTAATTGCCTGGTCAACCCCTCTGGAGTAATGAAAGCAATATGAAGTTAAGTGCCTTGCTCAAGGGCACAGCTGGGATATCAGCATAATGAGCTCAGTAACTCTCCATTTTCGTGGACACCCATACATGTAACCTGCAACCTTTGTGTCAGCAGCCCAGCTCCATAACCTAGGGTTTCTCATTATTTTATTTTACACTAAAGGCTCCTTTTCATAACCACAAACTACTCATGGACCCCCTGACACATGACAAAATCTAATACAAGTCTACCCATTAGGCCAACATAACCATTTGAGCAAATTACTGATATATATATTTGTAATTACTAAAATAATTTAATGGGGTCAGTATATGAAGAGTTTATATGCAAATACAGATAATTTTAAAAAATGATGTTTTTTATTATGTTATCATGTTTTTATTGTGTTAGTTAGTTGTATTTTTTAGTTATTTTTTAACCTAGTCAAAATGAGATTAATTGGAACGCACAATGTAAAAACATGATTTCTGAGAATTGTTAAAAATGGAGTTATCCGTTTTTGCAAATAAACTCTTTACATGATTTAAAAAAAATAAATAAAAAATACATTTTATTCAACAGAGATGAAGGAAAAGTGACTGTAAAGAAATTATTATAAATTAATAATAAATTAAGCAACACAATTGTTTTCAACAATGATAATTAAAAGAATTGAAGACCCAATCAGCAAAATTAGAATGATTTCTAAAGGATCATGTGACACCAAAAACTGGAATAATGGCTGCTGAAAATTCAGCTTTGCCATCACATGAATAAATTACATTTCAAAATGTATTCAAATAGAAAACAGGTATTTTAAATTGTGCTAATATTGTATTATTGTAGATTCTATTGAATAAATGCAGCCCGGGTGGGCATAAGGGCATAAATCATGCTGAAGTTTCAAACGGTGTTGTAGATCAATGTATAAACATTTCTAATTTATAATTCCAGTTCAACCTACTTTGGATGGACGATGTGGAAGTTTGACCCACCAGCAGAATAGTTCACATGGATACCCACTCACTGCTTCTCTTACCGCTGCTCTTGCAGTACGATGCAATCCCACATCAGGTTACAGGAGAGCATTTGCATGTTTTTGAAAATCTATCACAGGCATTCTATCAGTTTTCAAATTCTGATCATAAAACGCGTGTGTATTATTATTTTCTACAGTGCTGAAAAGACATGTAACCTGTGAGGAGCTGTTATCTCCAGGTGCTCCTTATGTAAAAAGAGTTCTTACGGTAAGTCTTGCATACATCACGCTTAGCTGGCCATGAAAAGAACATTGAACTACAGTTTGTTTATGTGAGTTTTATAATTAAAGATCCTCGGTGATGCCCTAGGCTGGGGCTTTGTAGTACGCGGAAAATCACCTTGTTATGTTCAGGCTGTGGATCCTGCAAGCCCTGCTGCGGCAGCAGGAATTAAGGTGATCATAACACGTAAACACAAACACAGTTGCTTACGCAATAAAAATTTAGAATCCATCACCAGCTGGCCTCCAATCTTTTTTTGCTTAGGTTCGCCAGTTTGTGTGCCGAGTGAATGGACGCAGTGTGCTTCACCTGGACTATCGTACTCTTTCAAAGCTGGTGATGACTGGACCCCGTGTTGTTACTTTGGAGGTCATGGAACCACTGGATTAATTCAGTATTGGTGTAATTAAATGCATATCATGAAGGATGTGCAATATTTTTTCTCCATATACCATGTACATCATCTTCTATGTTTAGTAAAATAACATAATTAAAAAAATATATTAATTTGGGGTTTAAATAGAAACATTAGCTATGATCATACTGATCTAGCTTGATGTCTGCTTAAAGTTTTGGTTCTGGATGAGAAGGGGTGTAAGCACTATATACAATTTAGAGAGACATGTCCCCACATATTTATATTAGTGGTCATCCATAGTATAAATGTTCATAATAAGATCAATAACATGTGTTTAGAAAATAGATAAGGCCAATAAGCCATCTCAGCTTTAAATGATTAAGTTTGGTTCTCTAATCAAAATTAGAGAATCTATAAATACTTGATTTTTTTCTGAAATAGTGTTAATCTTCATCACTCAAAATGTGAAGGAATATTAGCTGTGGGTATAACACAGTTATACTAACATGTTTGACAAAATAACCAAGGCATTTCAATAAAAGTGATGAAAATTAGAGAACAGTAACCACTAGAGCACAAAAGAATGTTACACCAAACATTTTGGAAGATTACAGCTGTCAAAAATTAGTAGGAATTGTAGGCCACAGGATATCGCTAGTTTCTCACACTGCGCTGGTGCGATCATCTCTTCCATAGCTCAGTAACTGTAGTGGGTTTCTTAGCCATACATTTTTTGCCAAGGATTTCCCAGAGATTTTCAGTTGGGTTTAGATATCTGAGACGGCCATTTCATTATTTCAAAGTTCTTGGCTTCAAGGAACTGCTGTTCCTGTTTTGCAGTGTAAAGGAGGCTTTGTCTTGCATGAAAATTGCAGGCTGATTGGGAGATGCTTGCAGGGAACAGAATGCATGTTGTTGAAGGAGGTTCTGATAAACATTTGCATTCATCCTGCCATGTAGCTATAAGAGGCCCAACTCCTGCTGCACAAAACACCCCCCAAAGCATAAGAGTTCTTTAGACTTCTTTACGAACTCGGGGTTCAGTCTTTCCCCAGTTTGACACAGTACATAATGTTTCCCATGTTACCAAAATAAATTAAACTTGTTCTCATCACTAAAGTGAACTTTGGACCAGTTCTTTCTCCACACAACTTGCTCCTCAGCAAGTGTGAGCCTAGCCTTTAGATTTTTTCTCCTGATGAGAGACTTTGTAACTGCAGAGAGCATTTTCAGTCTGACTTCTCTTAAACGTGCCAAGACAGATTCATACCCTGTTCAACACTAAACTGGCAAGCAATTCCAGCTGCAGTGTTGAACCGATTCCCCATAAAGAGTCAGAATTCAATTAATGTAGTAAAAATTTGCTTCAAAACTTGTCCTCCTGTTAGGATAACTTAAGACTTGAGCTTGAAATTTAGGAAATTATAGGTCGTTCTCTAATTTTGATCTCCACTGTGTCATGTACAAAGACACAGGAACCACTTTGGATCTAGTTTATGCCCAAATATAGTTAATACAGCTAATTTTTAAATCATTAACTTACCCTCATTCATTTAAATGTTAATGTTGGACTGGCATATATATGACAGCAGTCTTGGACTTGACACCTCCAATGTTGATGACCTCGCACCAGTGCTAATGATCACTAAATTTCATAATCTCAATGGATGCGTAAACCCAAACGAATAAAACTAATGCAAGTACAAAAGCTGCAATTCTTCCATGAATCGACGACTTAACCTACTTGGTACTCGTGTGGCGGTGATGAATCTTCCTCAGTCATCTTTTTTACAGTCTATGGTGTGGTGTGGCCCCTTTTGAACTTTACACAAATATATGTCATTTCCGTTTGCAACCGTCGGCCATTTTGAACAGGCTGGGCTGGTATGTGGAACGGAACAGTCTCAAAGAGAAAAAAAAGTCTGTTCTCTGCCCTGTGTTTGTACTGAATTGACACAACAGCCTATCCAAATCGTATATTACAGTACAAGTTCATGAGGTCGTCAGAAACTGTTCTGTAGCCTGTGTTAATCCAGTTGATGACACAAGGTACGGATTCTCAGGATGAGTTGCCGAAATCCACCGGCGGCGGCAGCGGCAGCGGCGCGAAGGACTGCAGCATCTGCCGAATAAACCACAATCTGTCTCTGTCCTCTCACCCTAACTCTTCATTGGGCCTGAAAGCAAAGCGCTTGAAGGGAATTCCATGCGAGACCGTGAAGTAAAGCAGGTAATGTGTCATTATAAACGTCTGCTTTTCTTTCTTTGGCATCGCTGCTTTTGTGTGGAGTTCAGTGTGCACATCAAACATCCAGTGTGGCTAAGCTAACGCGCTAACTGCACATATGTGCATGGAGTAACAATTGTTTTGTTATCGCTAAACTAAGTTCGTTTTTAAATGAAATTATACATTAGAAGCACTTCACTCTCATTGGAAAGCTGGTACACGCGGTCAGGGCAAAGCCAGCGCAGCCTGTCAAAATAAATGAGGTATTTTTTTGCTGAGCCTCTCAAAAAGGCCTGCTGTGGCCTGTATTGTCTAGTGGAGTTGCATTTATAGGAGCAACAGTCCCAGTTGCAGGGCTGCAGTTGCTGCATGCATGCATTCATTGTGTTTCAGAAGTCAGATTTATATAAGAGTGGTTTGTTTACATTCTGCAAAATCTATCACACCATTGACCCTATAGTGATGCATGTGTAGTGTGGTTCATTCATTGCCCATAACTGATTGTTATTGGCTTACTGTATGTCAAAGGATGAGGATGTTAAGTCTTCTGACAAGTTTACAGCACCACTTTAATAATAAATGCTCATTACATTTAGATGAATTTGTTGTTTACAATACAATATTTGGAGTGAACAGTGGCATGCACTAAATGCAGAAAAGATAAGTGAACTTGTCAGATGCTTGTGGAAGAAGTGTGTCTTCATCTGCTTCTGATGTGGTGTCTCAGCAGATTTTTGTTTTTGTTTGGGCAATGCATGCACATTTAGGCTAAACGCTGAGTGTTTTGTCATTTTCAGTTGTTTTTAGCACCTTAATAATTAATATGTGTGTTTTTGTGCATTAAAAATGTTAATATGGTTGTATTGTTTAAAATAATAGTGGTTAGTTCACCCAAAAATGAAAACTGTAATCATTTACTTTCATGTTATTCCAAACCCATAAGACGTTAAAAAATATATATTTTTAATGGAACTGAGAGATTTCAGTTCCTCCATTGAAAGTTGGTTCAGCTTAACTTTTGACAGTTTAAAAATGCACAACAGAAGCTCAACCATACTTGCTGGACACCTGAGAACAAACCTCACTGGTTCTTGTGAATGCTCAAGCATGCCAAAGTGACAAAAGCAAACCTCATTGGTTTTCATGCTTGAAACAAGTACGGGTGCATTTACCATATTTGATGTGCTCTATTTATGTGTATTGACCACAAGTCTAAATCTGTTCATCATATAAAGCGATCATACCTATTCAGAAGACTTGGATTAACCATTCAATTACTTTTACAAACTATTAATGACCTTTTTGAAGCATCAAAGTTTTGCCTTAATGGACTTTCAAAGGAGAGTGAATTAAAAAAACTTCTGTTAGTGTTTCAAAGATGAACGAAAAGGGTTTGGAGTTACATGAAGGTGAGTAATTGATTTATATAATTTTAATTTTTGGGTGAACTATCCCTTTAAAATGAGGCTAATAAAAGCTGGGGGCCAACATGTTGATATCACATGACCAACAGAATAATACTCCTTTTTATCACTGTAACACCTCTGTTTTTGAACACTTGCATTTGTGGAATAAGTTAATTGTGGCTGACTGCAAAGAGTGCATTTCTAACTTAGTAACATTAGTAACTGGAAACAATTGCTTTTGCATAATGCTGCATCTATACTACATATAAGTGCATAACAAGTCTATATTGGTCTGCACAACATAAGTCATTCCTGAGTGAACCTTTAACAAGTTGGGAGCCGAACTAAAATGCCTCTCTTTGTTGTTGTTTTTTTTTTTTTTTTTTTTTAGAAGAAGAAATGTTTCAACTTCCAGTGAACAACCTCACTCGGCTGAGGAAGGCCAGGAAAAAAGTCAAGAGACTGCTGAGTGATATTGGCCTTGACTACTGCAAAGAACATGTGGAGGTGATTATTTTTGAACTGTCATCTGTTGTGCTGACGCACATACTTATGTCTTTGCTTCACTAATGTTATATCCTATCCATTTTCCTGTAGGACTACAAAGATTTTAGCCCCAGTGATTCATACATGAAACAATTTTACCTTGACATTTGTATGTGGGATCCATCCTGGACAAAGTCACAGGTATGTCACCCATAGCCACAGCAACAGAAGTCTATTAAGAAATATTTTGCATTGCATAAACATTTTGTAATATTGCTTTGTTTTTCAAATGTTGCAGGACTACAGAACAAAGCAGTTTTGCTGCTCAGATTGTCCATTTGCCTCCAAGTATTTCTCTGCCTACAAAAACCACTTCCGCAATGTTCACAGAGAAGACTTTGAGAGCCGAATCCTTCTTAATTGCTCCTATTGCACATACAGTGGGAACAAAAGGACACTGGAAACCCATGTCAGGCTCTTCCATATGCCTCACAATATGTTGCGTCAGGGTGTCGCCGGCACTCACGGAGCTCCAATAGGGGTTAGGGACGGTATGCGATTAGATAAGCCTATGCTGGGCGATCGAAAGGAGCTCCCGGTGTACTACTGCAAGAAGTGCACCTATCGAGATAGACTGTACAACGTAGTGCGCAGGCATATTTACAGGGAACACTTCCAGCATGTGACTACACCTTACCTGGGAAGAAACTCAGAGAAGCAAGAAAACAGTGTAGAGGCCCCTGGTAACAGTCATGGGATTCACTGCAAGAGCTGCCACTTCACACCTCGTTCTTATGAAGCACTGGTCCAGCATGTCATTGAGTTCCATGAGCGCATTGGCCATCAAGTCACCGCTATGATTGGGCACACCAATGTCATAGTGCAGAGGCCCCAGGCGAACGTAATCCAAAGGGGCGTTGCAATCACTCCTGGTGTGCGTCCTCAAACACCTCAAATGAATCGCTTCAGTATGCCCAAAATGGTGGGGTTACCTGTCGGCAACCATTTCAAGCAAACTCTTGCAGGCAACTCCGTGCCTGGTCACCCAGTTCGCGTTACACTACCTGATAAAGCTTTCGTATCTGGTGTGGTCTCCCAGTCACATACGGGAAAACACCTGGGCGGCTTTGGAGTCCATGGTTCTACACATCTTAATGCCCAGTCAGCTTCTTTCTCCCCCTCATTGAAGAGTCTACCTCTCTCTTCATCTGTGCACGCTGCTACTGCCACACTGACATCACTGCAGGCCAAGAAAGCTTCAGCCAATGCTTTGAACACCTCGCAAACACAAAAGTGGAAGATTTGCACCATCTGCAATGAACTTTTCCCTGAAAGCGCATATAGTGCTCACTTTGAAAAGGAACATCAGGCGGAGAAAGTGAGGGCGATGGCTAAATACATCATGAAGATTCACAACTTTACTAGCAAGTGTCTGTACTGTAACCGTTACCTACCCAGCGACTCTTTGTTGAACCATATGCTAGTGCATGGGCTGTCATGCCCACAATGTCATTCCACGTTTCATGAAGTTGAGAAAATTGTAGCACACAAGCGCCTGGCGCACCCCAACGAAGCAGGGGATCCACCGACTGGTGCTCCTCTAACATTCGATCTCACACTTCAGCAAGGAAGTCCCAAAAATGTTCAGCTTATTGTAACCACCTACAACATGAAGGAGACCCCTGAAGCCTCTTCAGCTGCCAATCAACCACCACAGAACAGCGCCATGGCTAAGCCTGCAAAGATGGCTGTAAAGCAGCCAGATACGCAAACTGATTCTGTGGTCCGAAACATGTCCCAGTCTTCAGTGTCGCAAAAGAAAGAAGTTGGGAAAACACTCTGCCCGCTATGCTTCACTATTCTCAAAGGTCCCATCTCGGACGCCCTTGCCCATCACTTACGGGATCGTCATCAAGTACTCCAAACATTGCACCCTGTAGAGAAAAAATTAACCTACAAGTGCATCCACTGCCTGGGAGTGTACACTAGCAACATGACTGCTTCCACCATCACGCTCCATTTGGTGCACTGCCGAGGTGTTTGCCAGACCCCCAAAGGCGCCAAGCCTATTATGCCTGGACTGCGCTCACCTGGAGCTGGGTCTCTCAAACGTGAGTTAGTTACCCCAGATGCATCTGACCCCAAGAGAAGGAAGATGGTAGACCAGTCTAGGTATTACCCTACAGCCTTTGTTGAGAAGCCAGAGGAGCCGGTCGTGTTGGCACTGGATCCAAAAGGTCATGGTGACGAGTCCTACGAAGCACGCAAAGCTTTCCTTACAGCATATTTCAATCGGCATCCCTACCCTTCCCAACGGGAGATCGAGAAACTTGCTGCAAGCCTCTGGTTGTGGAAGTCCGATGTTTCGAGCCATTTTGCCAACCATCGGCGCTCATGTGACCGGGACTTTGTCACCCGCAATCCTGTTGTGTTACTTGGCTTTAACATGCGGGCAGTAAGCCAGCTCAAGCATGACATGAGCTTTGATGCAAGCTGGCTGTTCGAAGTCAATGACGATGAAAAAAGCGGATTCTCAAGG
Source organism: Acrossocheilus fasciatus (assembly GCA_036784905.1). Lineage (NCBI taxonomy): Eukaryota > Metazoa > Chordata > Actinopteri > Cypriniformes > Cyprinidae > Acrossocheilus > Acrossocheilus fasciatus. The sequence goes on from CM071948.1 coordinate 19,036,291, forward strand.
ACCTCAAAATTTAGGCTGAAGTCTCCTGTTGGTTTCTCTGCAGACTTTAAGGGGAAAATGCAGCCATTAAACACTGGACAAAGTAGTCAAAGCAACTGTGCCTTCAAGCCATGCCCTGGATCATCCTCAGAACCTATTGCCATTGACTCTGACAGTGATTCGGAGCCAGAAGTGATGCCTATTAAAAATCTTAATCAACCAACTACGGCATTAAGACCTTCGGTAGGTCAGTCCCACGCAAAAGGGACATTGCTGCAAGAGAGCTTCCGTTGTGAAAGAGATGTCAGGGGAAGCAGAAGCTCTCCCAGAGTTGGGCCAAAAAGTCTAGATGGCTCCGTTTCGGGTTCCAGTCCTGACGAGGCAACCTGGTCAGGCAGCATGTCTTCTGAAGAGAGCCACTACAGACCAGCAGGAAGATTCGAAGTAAAGGGGAAGAAAGTTGGGTTACTTGGTAGATGATGACTTTCGGTGATAGTTCCCTTTTTGTCTATCTATCCATGCCCAGATTTGTAGGTCAGATCTTTTACCTCACATTTGGCTGACATTGAACATTACGTTATGAACTGAGTCTGAGAAGTTACACAGTTTTACTGAAAGTACTGTTTACTCTCAAACAATTCTGCTGTCAAAAAGCGGACAAACTAATATACTGTATAATTTTTTTCCAACCGATCCATAGTCTTTGGTGAGTTTTTCTTCTTTTTTTGTATACTGTTCTCTGTATTTAATCATTCACTTGTTGGAATTGTAACAAAATTGATAGGTCTATTGTTTTTTTCCCTTAAATAAAAAAGGCAATGTAATTCACAATCAAGTGCTTGGATGTTTTTTGTTGTAAAGAAATGCTGAATTCAGTTATTATACTTTTATATATTATAAAAATAACACGCAGACCACTATTTCAGTGCAATGTGAAGCAGGTGCTGTAATATTTATTTGAGCTTCAGAGCATTTGGTTGTGCTCAATTAGTATTAGTGTCTCAGCAAATTAACATCATCAAGTCACTTATGAAGAACTTCTCAGTTGTAACTTGACCTCTATCTTGACTATTGTATTTACACCACACTGCCCTTAGAGGTCACCATCTGTAAGATCAATGTCGTTCATTCAGCATTTGAAGTGGATCAAAACCTTTCATAAAAGTTGTCCTAAAACCTGCAGTCTTATCTTAGGACAACTTTAATGAACTTTTTTGATCCACTTCAAATGTTGACTACTGTAGTTTATACAACATGTTTATGGCAGCTACATCTTTCCAAGTCGACTAAAAACATTTATTTACAGCAGTCCTAAAACCTGTTTATAGTCATGCTAGCCTGACAAATGCTTTGTAGGTCTTTGTACAGACAGTTACATGATTAGTATGCTATCATTTTGAGAAGTATTATGCAGAATTCACATTCCCCACGAGTGCTATTACATTCATGGAGAGTATGGATGCACAAGATCTTTAAATGAATGGATGTCCGTGAGTCTGAAAATGTGGAACGTGCACTGATTCAGTCGATTTTTAATAAAAGATTTGGTAGTGGACATATAACACACGGAGTTTGTATTTGCAAGTATTATAGTGAGGGAAAAGAGACACGAGAACTGTAACGGATGTTGTTTTGAATTTGCTCGACTGGTCCTGTGGTTGCTAATCTCTTGCAGTCATTTGTCACCATTTCCCCAATACATGGCTGGCCGTCACAGCAGATAAACTCAGTGAGGACAAAACAGAAAAAATAGATACCCACCTGCCACTCAGAGTTTGTAAGTTCAACATTTCAAGCATTGTTTATGGACACACCATATCTGTAAAGTTTGTTTTTATTCATCAAACACTTGATATTTGTGCAAATGTCTGAGGCATTTAAAAATATGCATCTATGAGGAGTGTTAAGATTCAAGATTGAACATCTGGCAGTTCAGGCTAGCCTTTGCAAACGGAGTTTTCTGAAACCGTTTCTGATTAATGAGTCAGCGAGGGGTCAGGTTTAGGTGGCGTCCACAGATGTTCATGGTTCCTCGTGAGACGTGATCTCTTCTTCACACTTGCACCTGACTAATGATCAATCATGCAATGATTTGCCCACAGTATATGCAAGTATGCAAATAATTATGTATTTCTGGTATTGTCCCATGCTAGTTTATTTTAGGGCCTTGCTGAGGAACAAAAATTGCAAGTGCTTAAGTTATGTTTGCAGTTTTCTTATAAAATGCCAAGGTACAACTCCTCACCCCCAAGGCAAAGATAAATAAATATTTATTTAAGTTTCAGAGATGCTTTATACATTTGCAGTCAATATTTGGAAGCTGATCCCATTCAAGGTGGTTAAAAGACAGTAAATGTGATCTCTGGTGATGCTGTGGAAGAGGGTCAGTGTTGGGAGTATGATAAGGTATCACTTTCACAGCACTCTAAACTGAACTGTCCCAACACCTTGCATTAGTGAAAACGGCAGTTTTTGAGTGTTTGAGTAAATTTCTTTTCTTTTTTTTTTGTCTCTGTATGTGTAGGTAACAGAACACACAGATCAAAGGTCATTGTCAACTGATGTCCAGGAATGTATTCCTACTAAACAAGTGCATACCTACAGAAAATACTTCATTAACAGTCAACTCCAGTACATGCTATGGCAGTATGTGTATGTGGGGACAGGCCAATTGTTTTTCAGCATATCTTGGATCTAATATTCTTTGAGAACTTCAGTGCAGGTGCAATTATTTTGCCAGCATCTGGGCCGCATGGCCCTCAGTTGCGTTATGTACACAGATATAAAAAATTTTCCATGTGAGCTAAATTTAGGACCTGGCACAAGTGGAACCTTGGTTAAATGCTTTGTCACCCTTCGCCAGCTTTATGGAAAGTGTTTTATTTGCATGTTCATGCTCCAAAAGCAGATCAATTGTCAAAGCCTCTGCAGAGTGGATGAATGGACAATGACACTATTATTGCATGGCAGGAATGACATGAAGTCCAAATACCGAGCTCCAAACCACAAGGTCTAAAACAGTTTGCAATATTTAAATACCATCACCACATTGAAAATGGTCACCTTTGATAGTTAAACTTACAGTTGTGTTCAAAATAATAGCAGTGTGTTTAAAAAAGCGAGTAAAGCTCAAAATCCTTAAAATAACTTTTACTTCAATACACACAAATGCATTGGGAACATTGCACAATCTGTTCTAATCAAAACATGAAGCAAATTTGCTATTACTTTACAGAAAGTGAAGAAAAAGGAATATTGGGCTGTTAAAAAAAAAAATAGCGGTATCTGCATTTTTCTTTACAAAGAAAAATGCTTGAAGATTTAGCTTTCTTGTGAATGACTGAACTAACATTTAGTTGTCTAGCCACGGTTTCTGAGAACTGCTTCACATCTGTGTTGCATGGAGTCTGGCACCTGTGAACAGGTATTCCAGCCCAGGACGATTGCACTACATACAGTACCACAATTCCTCTGCATTGCTTGGTTTTGCCTCAGAAACAGCATTTTTTTTATGTCACCCCACAAGTTTTCTATTGGATTAAGATCTGGAGATGGGTCTGGCCACTCCATAACGTTAATCTTGTTGGTCTGGAAGCAAGATGCTGCTCACTTACTGGTGTGTTTGGGGTTGTTGTCTTGTTGAAACACCCATTTCAAGGGCATTTCCTCTTCGGCATAAGGCAACATAACCTCTTTAAGTATTTGAATGTACTCAAACTGATCCATGATCCCTGGAATGCGATAAATAGGCCCAAAACATAGTATGAGAAACATCCCCATATCATGATGCTTGTGCCACCATGTTTCACTGTCTTCACAGTGTACTGTGGCTTAAATTCAGTGTTTGGGTGTTGTCTGACAAAGAACAATCTTGCTTCATCAGTCCACAGTTGTTCTTTGGCAAATTGTAAACAGTGGGACTTTGTGGGGGCTTCTTGCCAATAGCTTGGTTTCACATAGGCGACTTCTAATTGTTACAGTACTCACAGGTAACTTTAGACTTTCTTTGATCACCCTGGAGCTGAGTCTTTGCCATTTTGGCTATTCTTCGATCCATTCAAATGGTAGTTTTCACGACTCATTTTACTCAGATTTTCCAGAGAGAAATGCACAGTACAACATTTGCTTCCTTCGTCCTTAAATAAGGGCCACTTGTTTGACACCAGTTTTTTCACAGAATGATTTACCTCTCTAATTAAACTCCACACTGTTATTATTTTGAACACACCCTTTTCAATTAATGCTTCAATTACACAGAATCAACAGCATGCATGTCACGACTGTTGGGTCTGTTGGTTTTCTATTACTCTACACACCTAATAGTAAAATATTTGCCATGTAGAAATTTAATTTCTACCAGAAACAGTGATTGATCTGGTTAGTCATGTTGGACTGCTATGATTTTGAACACAACTGTATATATATATATATATATATATATATATATATATATATATATATATATATATATAAGGTCCTGTGTGTGTGTGTGTGTGTGTGTGTGTGTGTGTGTGTGTGTGTGTGTGTGTGTGTGTGTGTGTGTGTGTGTGTGTGTGTGTGTGTGTGTGTGTGTGTGTGTGTGTGTGTGTATGTATGTATATATACATATATGTATATGTATGTATGTATGTATGTGTGTGTATAATGTTGTTTGGTGTCAGTGAGGGGTTACTTAAGCTTGACTGTAGGGGCAAATCAGACAAAAAACACTTTGATAGTATTAATCAACAGGCTATATAATGGTATTGAACGTGCAATATTTCATTTATATATATATTTTTTTTAATGTGCTTAAATCTTTTAATACTTATTTAAATTAATGAACGTAAAATGTCTTTTTCAACCTCAAAACCTCATTGATTATAAGGCATTTATTGAACGTTTCAAAAGAAATAGTATTATTATAGCACATACAATAAGCCATAAAATCATATTTACATTTGTCATAATATAGCTGAGAGTTTCAGTTTTACTGTTCCACTATTCAAACTACATGACGGGCTCAAAATCACTGACAAGCTGGTAGATTGCGACTGTTATGGAACAGCTTTAATGTATTTTCTCTTTACTTAAAAATGTGATGGAATGCATTTATGCAAGAAGTGTGTTTACTATAGGTAAACGTAATGTACATGCCTCGTTATGGTCCAATAGATGTTTCCTTCACACTAATGTGGGCACCATGCCAGAGTTTGGGTGGTGGGTGTAGGACAAATTCGGAGAAGAGTGCAAAGTGGAAGGGGGCAATAGGTGAGGGGTGTGACTGTAGGACAGGAGGGGTCCTGGGTTCAGAGAGTAGGGTCCTACATGCTCATCAGGAGGTGCGATGTGAGACATGTCAGGGTAAACCTCTGAAACTGCGCTCTTTTTGCCCTTCTTGTTTCTGTTAGACACCTTGCGATTCCGTGTCTGTATTCCATCCTTCTTCATAGTTAAAGGCCTGTTGACCTGCAAAAGGACATAGCAGAGGTTTTAGGTTTGGCAGTTCCTTGTTTTTTCCTCTGACGAATGTAGTATGAATGAGTGCACTCACGTTGTGCAGTTTAAAATAGAGGCCGCAGGCGTTGCACACAGGCTCGCCGCTAGCATTGCGTCTCCATAGTGTCGTAGTGCTCGTGTGGCAGTTGGCGCACTGTGTTCCAGCGCGTTTGCTGACAATCTGACAAAAGCAAAGTTTATTGTCACTAAAATGTCTAATCACCAGATAATGAATTAATAACTCAAAATAATTTAGAAATTCTTAATCAATAGTGAATTACACAAGTACTATAAGTATATCTAATATCTACAGTACACTCATACAATAAAACAGTAAATACTATATAGTATATGTGATTTTTACTCGGCTATGTGATTTTTACATTGTTGTAAACAATTTTATCGCCCAGTGATTTACTGCGTACATGCAGTACACTCACATAAAGCAATATATATGCCAAATCCCAGATATGGGATTCTTAATATTGTGGCAGAAATGTATCATCAAACAGTTCTGTATATAATGTTTGATGTACTGTATGTTATATATGTGACTTTTCGCATACATACAGTACACTCATCTAAAGCTATATATACTACATACTACATAGCAAATATCAGCTGCTTGATTGCTTATATCATTGCAAAATGTAAACTATATTATCGCCCAGCTCTAATCAGCTAAATGAAGATATTAAGATATTACAAACCTTAACTTAATTATTTTATTTGAAAAAAAATGAAAATTCTATATAAATAATTTTAACTCGACATGATATAAATCACAAGCTACCTTTTTTTTCTTTTTTTTTAACGTACCAGTCTCTTTTTTGGTCTGATGAGGGGTCTGTTCTGGCCATTCATCTTATGGTACAGTCCGCAAGCATTACAGAGGTAGTGGCCCGTCCCATCTCGACGCCACAGGGGGGTAGCAGTGGCACCACAATTTACGCATTCACGTGCCTCTGTCAAATTCAAAAGTAATTATTATGCTGAATCATGCCTGATTTTAACTTTCTTCAATCAATTCCATATGACATTTACATACCCGGTGGCGAAAGTCTCATCTTGTTGCGAAGTTTGGGTGAGAATGATGGGCTCATCCAGGGTCCCGTGGTAGAATAGAGCGCCGGTGAACTATAGTCCTGTGACGTGGTCATGTACGACCCGTATGGACCCAGCATGTGTGAAGAAGGACTGTACACACCTCCAGCAGCTGAACTCAGATTGAGAAAGCTGTTTCCGCCTCCACCCATGGGACTCAGGCGCTCAGCTTTCAGGACTTCCTGGAGCCTGGGACTTTCCTTCCCATCACGACTCGGGGAAGGGAAGCCCTCTTTGGGGGAGGTGAAAGATGCGGTAGTGCTGTTCGGGTAGATGGACGTGGAGGTGTGAGGGTGGAGAGGCATCTTTGTGAACGGGCTGCTTGCCCAGACAGTGGATGTGGGGTTGTAGGGAGAGTTTAAAGAGTGACCCGCAGAGTTATCCAGCCACTGGATGTTTCCCAGAATTGATGGAGAGGAGTAGACTTGGCGAACTATTTCAGTGGATTAAAAAAATGAATACATTTTGACTCAAATAGAGCACGATATTGACTTTTATATTAAACAGTAATAGTTTTGAAAGATGTTTTTAACAGTTTTTGTCCATGAGGTGACAATGTAACAACACTGGACCCCACTGGCTTTCAATGTATGGACAAAAAAAACAACAACAACAACATTGAGACATTTTGTTGCACAGAAAGTCCTACAAATCTGAAGTAAAATCAGAGTAAATGATGACAGACTTTTAATTTTCAGGTGACTACCCTTTACATTTTTATAAATAAAGGTTCTTTATTGGCATCTATGGTTCCATAAAGAACCTTTAATTTCCATGGAGCCTTTTCATTTCTGTAAATTAAAATTGTTCAGCTGTTCATCAAAAGGTTGTTTGGGGAAACTTAAATGGCTCTTTTATGGCATTGCTGTAAAAAGCCCTTTTGGGAACCCAATTTTTTTCAGAGTGAATGGTGCGAGGAAACCAGGGAAACAGTGGTTCCATGTAATGGTAGTGATGGTAGTGTCTGCACATTTCACAGTCCTTTAAATGCAGCAGTGAGAATCTCACCTGGACTGTGTCTGTAAGACGACGAGGCTCGGCTCTGTCCGCTAGTGGAATAATACGATGGCATTAAGTCAGTCTCAGAGCTGGAGTAGAAAGGCTCATCATCTTCACCGGGTGGCAGTAAACCAGGCTCTGTGGCGTAGTTTGCCAATTGGTCTGGACTGATCAGGCTGGGGGACACCCAACGAGACTGCTCGGATGAGTTCTCCATCTTTCATGTGGAAAAAATAATGTTCAGACTTGCTTACCAGTATAGGAAGAATTATTAATTCATTTTAAAATTCATTAATTGAGCTATTTTTTTTAAAATGAAGATTGCATAATTAATGCTGACAACAGACTTTACTAAACTTTTTCTCAATCCTTACAGCTGAGCAACTGCCATCAAGATGAATGGGAATGCTAACAGATAGCTTAACAGGTATTGTAGACCCCCTTGGTCAGTATAATACTTTAATAAGGTATCTAGACAGTGTGGTCTATCACACTTCCCTTTAAAAGGTCCTCATTTGACTGTGGCAAAAAAGTCAGCACTAAAAATACATCAGCATGTCTGAATTTCTCAAAGGCATTCATAACAGTTAGCATTAGCTCACAACAACGTTTACTCCCTTAGGGGAATTGACTATTAAAAGATTAACAGAAAGACCATATTATTGACTTTGAAAAACAGAATAACTGTCGAGCAAGATCAGTATTGATTATATGTTTGTCCTGCAAAATAGTCTTTTAAATGTATTTTCAGTCTAGAACCATCTTTTTATATATATATAACATTTAAAAATATATAAATCTATCAATTTTTCTAAAGCTTTAAAGAAAGTTAACCTCAGAAGTGACAGTGTTGGAACATATTTTCTTGTCATTTTCCTCAGACAATCACGTTATCGCATGTTGAACAGAAAAACAATTTATCTAGTTGAGTGATTATGAATAGCATCATATTCTCCTGATAACTGTGGCTTATCATGCATTATCAGTCTATAATAATCACACACATTTCTGAACAAAAAATGAAAGAATTGTGAATCAAAGCGCAAATGGCCCATTTTACCAGTGAACGCATGTTTAAAATTGTATATTTAATAAGAGTAGAATTATGTTAATATGCATCATATTTCTTTGTATGTTAATATAAGTCAGATAAAACAGGCAGTAACACATTATTATTAATTATATAATATAATAATAACAACTACATAAAAAAAGTTTCTTTATCAGCTTCTTTCGTTTTTAAAAAAAATTAAGTTATTGTTGCAGTCTAGTCTCTTAAATACAAAAAGCAGTAATTTGCTCATCTAACACGGTTTCAAAATGTGCTGGTTTTAATAGCAAACAATAATTGCTGATTTATATTTATGTAAGTTAATAAAAATGTATTGCAAACAGCACACACATTTATTTATTGGCTTATATGTTAACTGAATGATTAAATTGGTTATCTGGACACTAAGATCTAGACTATAACCAAATATCCTACATATCAGAACCAAGTAGATCAAATATTAAAGATGTATTACAAAGCCTACTCTCTTCTATATCTAAACACAAAAAATAATTTTGTGCGTGTAAAGCCAGGTAATGTGTTGTGAGACACTGGCACTGTATGGAAGAACTTACCTACAAGTGATGTATTGAGTATCGTGTTTATCAGCTGAGTAGATTCACACCGCTGCACAGATCATGGAGTGTACTGGTCCTCTGCTCACTTGCTTATCTTCTTCAGTCTTTGGGAACTAGTAACTTCATTTGAAATTGTAGGGCACCAATGGGTGGGGTTGGGGTACTTTTTTGGACACTCCTACCATACGGCCAGTTTTGAATATATGGCAGATCTCTGGCTGACACAGCAACTAAGTATAGACCAGTTTAACAATGGTGGTTTGTATAAATATTCTTGGCCATTATGATTGTGTATGATCGTCGATAACATGATTTCGAACAGAAAATGATTTCCTATTCAGATATCACAATCGACTTTCAATAAGTTATTGAGCTTTTTGTTTCACAAAAACGATTTTGACAAGATTTACACCAATATGAATTCATTTTTATGTAAAGCTGTGTGACCTAGAATAACATTAGTGAAGTCCAGTAGTAAATTTTACTAAAATTTACTAAAAAATAAATTTGACCAGAAATCCTTATATTTTTCCACACTACAAACCAGAGGTTAGATAATATTACCTGGTGTATAAATACAGATAAAGAGGCAAATCTAACAGTTCATTGTCAGAGCATATGAGAAACCCTATAGTTTACAGCAACCATAAACTTATCGTTTATATGATTCAAGCACTGTTGTGAAAAAGTCACAGAACATGTAAGTTTTCTATAGCACTTGCACAATTAATACAGGAATTAAAACAGCACAAAGAATTAACAAAGACTATTCCATATGGAAACGGTGACTATGAACAAAGCAAATGAAAATGCAAAAGCACTTTTCCCTGGTGCAGCTCAGCAAAGAACAGTAATGCAAATAAACTCAAATGCTGCAATCATGGTCAGAGATACGGACGCAGCATGGCCTGCCTGAGCACAGGACTTAGACTGTCACTGTCATTTGACAGTCAAAACACTTTCAACTTCCCTCCACCATTGTGCATTTATAATTTTCAGGGAAACTGGGAAGAGATCCAGAGAAGCAAATCCTTCAACAAGGGCCAGTTTATTGATTTACATAGGGCCCCATTTTAGAACTTCATCATGTAGGCCAATACTTTGTTACATTAGGACAGTTCCTCCAAAATTTGATTTACTCACCCTCATGTCATTCCAAACTGTATGACTCGTTTTTCTCCAGTGGAACACAAAGAAAGTTGTTTTCCATTTAATGAAAGTGGATGGTGACTACAGGGCTGTAGTCACGCTGCAAATAGCGAATAAGAACAACATAAAGCACTACAGAAGTAGTCCATACATTTCGTCTGAGAAACAGACCCAAATTCTAATCATTATTCATCAAATTTTGTTTTAAAACACCCATTGTCAGCATTCACTTTCATTGTATGGAAAACAGTATAGCTTGGACGTTCTGTTTAAAAATTATATGATGGTAAATGATTTCTAAGTTAACTCTCATTTTAAAAACAAACCAATAAATACAACATCACTTAATTTCTGTCCTGAACATGTTGTACAGTTACAGTATTTGTGGTGACAAGGCACTGTCTATTGTTCTTTAAAGAAATAAAATAAACTTTAGTAAAATTTGGATCTTCTCAAAAAAAATTAGACTGCCAAACAGAAAGAACTCTATAAAGAGAGAGAGAGCGAGGCAGTGTTGAGGGATGTGGCTGGTGGCTGTGTGTGTGCTGGCTGCTGAACTGTGATAAGAGGTTATCAAGATTGGAGTCGGAGGCTGGGGAATCGACCAGCCATGACACTACAGGAACAGTGCCACCCTACAATGGTAGTCAGACTTTCTCTTTTTCACACACACACACACACACACACACACACACACACACACACACACACACACACACACACACACACACGTACGTTTGTTTTAGTGGTTTACGGGGACTCTTCATAGGCGTAATGGTTTTTATACTGTACAAACTATATGTGATGTTGCCCTACACCAACCCTACACCTAACCCTACCGCTTACAGGAAACTGTCTGCATTTTTAGATTAAAAAAAAAACACACCATTTAGTATGTTTTTTAAGCCTTTTGAATTACGGGGACATAGGCAGTGTCTTCATAAACCACCTTCAAATTGTAATACCTCTGTCATACCCATGTCATTATACAAATTTTGTCCTCGTAAACCACAAAAACCAGTACACATTTACTTGGCAATCTAAATGAGGACTTATTTTAGATGTCTAGTATTTCTATAAGAAGCTAATTAAGACTGAGCTCAAATCAGTGAATATGTTTCTCATTTTTATACACACACAACACACATCCATAAACTAAACTAAATTAAATAAACAGTATAAATGAATGCATACATACATTTTAAAAATTATGTATAGATAAAAAAAATTATTATATAGCATTCAAAATTTTGGGGTAATGTTTTTAACCCCATTTTGAATATGAAAGACTCAAAAAAAAAAAAGTTTCTGACTATATGCATATCTACACTACTAAAAGTTTGGGGTACATTTTTTTGAAAGAAGTCTCTTATTATTAAAAATAACTGTTTTCTATTTGAATATATTTAAAAATCTAGTAATTTATTCCTGTGACATGAAGCTAAATTACTCCAGTCATCAGTGTCACATGATCCTTCAAAAATAATTCTGATATTACTAATGTGGTGAAACATTTCTGCAGCTTAATATTTTTGTGGAAACTGTTTTTCAGGATTCTTTGAAAACTGAAAAGAACAACATTCATTTTAAATAAAAACTTTTATAACATTATGAATGTCTTTAGTGTCACTTTTGATACATATAACCTTGCTAACTAAAAAACGACCCCATAATATAGGTCTAAAAAATATTGCATTAAATTAGTCTCTAAAACTCGGTACAGTTATGTGCATGCAACACACTCTTGTGCCGTGTGTTTGCAATCCAAGGTTTTGTTTAGGGGCAATGTGTCTGACAACAGTGACAGTGCACTTCTGTTAGTACAATGATATCCATTCCTGAAACCAGGAAGTCCTCAGATCCAGGTGCAAAATACACAATGCCCGTGTGGACCCATAAAGATGCTTCAGTTGGTGAGTGACACAAGACTCTGTGGGAACTGTTACTGGTCAGGGCGGTGTGGGGGGCGGGGCAGAAAGGCCAAGAGGTTGGGGGTAGGTGTAAGTTTTTGGGGCAGCGCTCCAGTTCCAAGGAAAGAAACTTCCATGAAAGCAGGCCCTTATCTCTGCCTCGCACAGCCAGTGTCATGAGGTACAGCTCAAAGGACCGCCTCTCTCTCTCTCTCTCTCTCTCTCTCTCTCTGCCTCAACTTCTTATTTTTATTTATATCCAAAGCTAGAATGAATTTGTTTCAGGTCACATATGTAAGTGTTATTGCCAACAAGTAGCTTTATTCCCAAGTAATGACATATCTCATCCTCAAGACTCTAAAATCATTTCTAGCCAAAGTCTTATCCCAAAGATAAGTCCGAGTGAGAGAACACAGAATGCTTCTTGTCTATGGGTTGCAGACTGTAAGAGGATATATCACACTGAAAAAATTTCTAGTCTGTCCCTCCTCACACCACTATACTTCATCCACAACATAACGAATGAAGCTGTTAATTCATGACGTCAATTTGTAGGCCAACACAGAAAGCTATTTACCATCCCCCTTATTTGTTTAGAATAGTGGTTTTCATGAATAACAAAGAAAGAAATTACAGTGGTAAACTCACATCCTCGTGGTAGTAAATTGCTAACAATGTTTAAAAGTTTGAGGTCGGTAGGGTTTTTTATGTTTTTGAAAGTCTCTTATGCTTACCAAGGCTTCATTTATTTGATCAAAATACTGTAAAAACAGTATATTGTTAAATATTATTACAATTTGAAATCCTTGTTTTCTGTTTTAATATATTTAAAAATGTAATTTATTCTTCCTGTGATGGCAAAGCTGAAATTTCAGCATCATCACATGATCCTTCAGAAATCATTCTAATATGCTGATTTAGTGCTCAAGAAAAATTTCTTGTTATTATCAATGTTGTACAGAAACAGTTTCTCTGGAAACTTTTTATTTAGCATTTTATTTCAAATAGAAATCTTTTGTAACCATATAAATGTCTTTACTATCACTTTTGTTAATTTAATGCATGCTTGCTAAATAAAAATATGAATTTCTTAAAAAAAGAATTTGGTGACCCTAGCTTTTTTAAAACAGTTTTGACGTTTGAGTGACTGTGTGTAATTTATGTTGTACAACAAAATGTGAAAGTATCTTAATGTTATTATATATATATATATATATATATATATATATATATATATATATATATATATATATATATATATATATAATTCTATATGTGTGTATCACAACATAATTCATAGAAAGAGTGATGAATGGCATGTAAGACAGAGGTGAAGTTCTAAACTTTCAAAGAAGAGGATGTGTACCTGACCACAAAGCCACAGCTCCCATAAGTAATAGTGTGACTCAAAGGTACCAGCTAAGTTTGTATGTGTTTTGTGAGGTAAATTAGTCAAAACCACGTTTCAGTTGAGGAGCACTGGTCTCAGTATTCACTGTTACAACTTACAGTTTTGGCCTCCACACCCTTAACTGACACAGAACAAGACACCTCCCATATGAGGACCTCATAGCAGGTCCTGCCAAGTGTTTGCCTCTATATTTTGTACTTTGAAAGCCAAATGAATGATTAAAAGCTATCCTTACAAAACAGTACCATGCTGGTATGGTATAGTATCACATGTCTACACCACTGTACTTAGTATACTGTAATTGATATATAAATATTATTAAATGTATGATCAGAGCTGGGTAGATTACTTACAAATTGTAGTCCATTACTGATTCCAAATTATATGACAAAAATAATAATTAGTAATTAGTAACGACTATAGGCTACTTTTAGATTACTTTTGATCTAACTCGTTTATTATATTTATTTAAATATAATCTTGTACCATATTGATATAAAAAACAAAGAGTAAGTGCATTAAACATTAGCCTTATTCAAGGTTTCCCAAACTGGGGTTCCTGAAGGAACCAGAAGGAACTGCAGGGGATTCGTGATGAAAAAGCTTAAATGAAAAGCTAATAACCGAATCATAAAAATGTAAAATTAAGATAAATAATTTAAAAATAACATCAAAATGAAGTGATACTAAAAGATGTAGACAAACACTGCAATAACTCACAGTACGCCTATGTTTGAGTCATCTGAGGCCATTTTCACTAAAATCGATATGAAACAAAAGACCGCAATGTGACAAAAGTTAGCAATGTGATAGCCTAAGAGACATTAAAAACGGTGCCATTTAAAACTTTATATTCATCAGACCAAAATGGAACTCATTTTGCTCATTTTCAAACAGCTTTTAAAGTTCATTTTGAATCTGGAAAGTTTTTTTTAAAAATCAAAAAGCCCTAAGCACTCTATCTCTGTTAAATGCATATGTTTCAATTTTAATTGTTGTTGTTTCAATTTATTTTTATAGCTGTTTTTTTTTTGTTTTTTTTAAATGTGTGCTTGCACAATGGTAAAATTGTGAAATTAAAAAAAAAAAAAAAAACTTGCTGAATATTGTAATTTTGAAAGTTCAATTAAAAAAAAAAAAAAAAAACCGGCGCCATTTCATCTTTTCATTCATTCGCTGAACATGGACGACAGCGATTATCTAACAGCTGGATGGCGCTATTGACCAATCGGAACGCGCGTAATAATCTTAATTAGTGTTAATCCCCACATTTACTAATGCATTTTTATTTCAAGTCATATTTGAAAATGGAATATATAAACGATAGTATAACTTATTAACCTACATAAATAAATGCTGAAAAATTTGTTCATTAGTTCGTGGTGCAAATGCATAGATCATGCATAGCCTACATAAACTCTCTAAACTCTCATTTTTGGCCTTTTAAAAATGAAGAGCAATGTTATATGACGACTATATTTTCAAATACCAGAAAACAGCCCAACAGGCCAAGTCGAGCATTTTTGATAGCCTACACCACCTGTTTAGTTTAGGCGTTTGTTTACCTTACACTGCTAAGGTGGTTAACCATTACCTATTTTGCCGTGTTTTTTTATGGATCCGTGATACGAACAGGACATTACAGTCTGAAATGCAGAAAGAAGAAGTGTTGTCTGAGATGAGTACCTTCATGACCTCCTTTCACTGAAAGCAGCTTTGGTTATTTTTATCATGACAGAGCGGAGCACACCACACTTGAAAGTCATTCTTATCGGAAACTCTGGGTGAGTGTCTGTCTTAGAAAGTTTTGATGGTAAATCTACTGGTGAAGCATGTATGTAGACCCACATGCGGTTCACATAAAAGGCAATACGAACAACTTTTCCAGTATAGTCCAGAATACTTCTGTAAGAACAGCAAAGACATGAATTCTACCGTTTGGTATCACTGTGACTATAATTTTGATGTTTCTGAAAGAATGTTATACCTTTATTAACCAATGTTGCATTATATTGATTAAAAAACAGTAAATACATTTCAATTATTTTTAAAAAGATTTTAAAGGACAGTAATGGCTACTAAAAAAGGAGCTTGCCCGTCTTAAATTAAAAACAATTTTTTTAATATATATATATATATATATATATAAAGTTATTTTTTTCGTTGTATTTTGATCAATTAGTTGCTTCATTATGTACAAAATTTTGTTTGAAAAACATTTTAAAGTGATTCCAAACTTTTGAATACCAGTGTATTTTGAGCCAAAAACAAAGATCAATATACTGTTAAACAAAAATAATGAAGTACAGTGAGTAACTAAAAGCAGTGTTACTCTCTAAACATGCAAAACCTCAACAACTGCTGGTGTATCTAAAAATTCTGGAATGATTACAGAGGAAGCTGGTTCTGTGTTAATGCACATTATAATTTCACAGTTAATTGTCTGGTCATTTAGTTTTCCTGTTTCTTTTTCTTTTTGAACAGAGTGGGAAAGTCTTCATTTATGACCCGGTTTGTCCACCATCGCTTTACTAAATTGTATCGTGCCACAATCGGGGTAGATTTCCTTACTAAAGAAATCACTATTGATAAAAGATCAGTGATTCTTCAGGTGAGATACGTTTACATTCATTTATGTTAAACCCACAGTTTTTCAAAATAAAACCAACATTCACTTCACGTCATACACAGGATCCACTGATAGTTTTCATTACAGTAACACAGGTTACACCGAATAGGGCTTTACAAACTGTGTCATGCAATAATACTCAGCTGTTCTTCACCAGATCTGGGACACTGCAGGAACAGAGAGGTTTCATTCTCTGGGTACCACACTGTATCGTGGAGCTCACTGCTGCCTTCTAGTGTTTGATGTTACCTCGTCCGTCTCCTTTGATGCACTAGATGTTTGGAGGAAAGAGTTCCTGGTGCAGGCATGTCCCTCGGACCCCTCTGCATTCCCTTTCATAGTGCTCGGCAATAAAATTGACTTGGATTATCGTGAGGTTAATCATCAATATTGAATTACGAGCTATAGTCATGGCCAAAAATATCAGCAACCTTGCAATTCTGTCAGAAAATTGTTGCAGTTGCAAATGTTTCGGTACTCAAATGTTTATTTTGTTTGCATTGGAACAACACAAAAACTGAGAAGAATAGTCAAATCTGATACAATTCCACACCGAACCCAAAAAAAAAAAAAAAAAAAAAAAAAAAAAAAAATGCACTGGACAAAATTATTGGCACCTTTAACTTAATATGTGGTAGCACCCCCTTTGGAAAAAATAACTGAAATAAACCGCTTCCTGTAACCACGAATGAGTTTCTTACACCTCGATGCTGGAATTTTGGACCACTCTTCTTTTGCAAACTGCTCCAAGTCATTCAGATTTGAAGGATGCCTTCTCCCATCTGCTGTTTCGAGATCTCTCCACAGGTGTTCTATGGGATTCAGATCTGGACTCATTGCTGGCCATTTCAGAACTCTCCAGCGCTTTGTTTGTAACCATTTCTGAGTGCTTTTTGAAGTGTGTTTTGGGTCATTGTTCTGCTGGAAGACCCATGACCTCTGGTGGAGATGCAGCTTTCTGACACTGGCCACTACGTTGCTCTCCAAAATTCTTTGGTAATCATCAGATTTCATGATACTGTTCACACAGTCAAGGCATCCAGTGCCAGAAGCAGCAAAGCAACCCCAAAACATCTTTGAACCTCCACCATGTTTGACTGTAGGGACTGTGTTCTTTTCTTTGAAAGCCTCATTTCTTTTTCTGTAAACAGTGCCATGATCTCCTTTACCAAAAAGCTCTACTTTTGTCTCATCTGTCCACAGTACGTTCTCCCAGAAGGATTGTGGTTTTGTCACATAAGTTTTGGCAAACTCCAGTCTTGCATGTTTATGCCTTTGTGTCAGCAGTGGTGTCCTGCTGGGTCTCCTACCATAGCATCCCTTGTCATTCAGATGGCGATGGATAGCGCGAGCTGACACTGTTGTACCCTGTGTCTGCAGATCAGCTTGAATTTGTTTGGAAGTTAATCGGGGGTCTTTATCCACCATTCGAACAATCCTTCGTTGTAATTTTTCATTAATTTTGCTCTTCTGTCCACGTCCAGGGAGGTTCGCTACAGTGCCATGGGCTGCAAACCTCTTGATGATATTGTGCACAGTGGACACAGGACATTAAGATCTCTGGAGATGAACTTGTAGCCTTGAGACTGTCCATGTTTTTCCAAAAATGTTTTTCTCAAATCCACAGACAACTCTTTACACTTCTTTCTTTTCTCCATGCTCAGTGTGATACACAACACAAAGGTTGAGTCAACCTTTCTCTATTTTAACTGGTTGCAAGTGAGATTACTAAATTGCCCACACCTGTTACTTTTACACAGGTGTGTCTAAATACAAATTACAGGAGCATCACATGCTTGAAAAGCAATTATTTTTTACAATTTTGACAAGGTGCCAATAATTTTGTCCAGTCAATTTTTGAGTTCTGTGTGAAATTTTATTAAGTTTGACTTTTCTTCTGTTTTTTTTTGTGTTGTTGCAGTGCAAACAAAAACAATAAGCACGTGAATACCAAAACATTTGCAATTGGAACAATTTTCTGAGAGAAGTGTTGCATTTTCTGACAGAATTGCAAGGGTGCCGATATCTTTGGCCATGACTGTATAAGATCTAATGACTTTGCTTAATAACTGATAGCAGGCTTTGACTGACAGGTGTCCCCAAGCAAAGCCCAGCAGTGGTGCAGTGAAATAGGAGCTGAATATTTGGAATGTAGTGCCAAGGAAGACATTGGTGTGGACACGACTTTTCACAGTGCGGCACGAGCGGCCCTGCAGTATGTGAGTTCAAGCTGTCTGTATAAACAAGACTAAATCAGGATTTGTAACAAATACTTAATTTAGTTTTTGATTAGACTAGCCAGGGATAATTGAACATTTCATACTTAGCTTTTACCAAAAAAGCAGCAGTATTAAGTTATAGTTCTTTGTGCCACACTTTCTACAGCTCATAATTCACCATGTGGAAAATGGAGGAGACATCCAGATTACACAGAAACAACAGGAGAAGAAGCCAAATAAAAAATGCTGTGCTACTCTTCATTGTTAAGGCCCGTTCACAGAAAGGATGATAATTATGACAACTATAACTATAAATGTTCTAGTTCTGAGAAAAATGAAGTCCACAACAACTATAAGAATAACTACACAGAAGAACAGTATGTTTGGAATTACTTTCGAAACAGTTTTTCCAGCTGATGAATGATAAAAAATATGGAGTCAATCAGAATCCACTCAACTTTAAAGAGCTTGATTATTTAAAGTGGCAGGCGACAACTGCATTGCATGATTATAAACAGAATGTTGTCCATTGGTGTGGATGTTAATATAGTTATTGTTTTCAGTGTGAATGGGCCTTTAATCTATGGAATCGTGTCAGCGAAATTACTGAAAAAAAAAAACAGTTTGACAGCTGACCGTTCTTTTTTTTTATTGTAAAGCTAGGTGAAAATGCAGATCGTGATAATATTTACACATCTTAAAACACACCATTGATGAAAATACAAGGAAAAGTTACAACAGTATGCATGATAGTTTCACCAACTTAAGAATTTCAAGTTGCTAAGAATGTTGTGAAATATTTAAAAAATGTTTCTCATCATAAAATTTCTAGTTGACTAAAATGCTATTTTCATTTACTAAAATTAGCCATTTTAGTTTGTGTAAAACTAAAATGAATTTAAAGGATATTTTTAATAAAATCAAAAAAACAAACACTGATCTTGATTAATGTATGTGTAAAAAGACATGAAAATAAAATAAAAAAAATAGCTCCATATTAAATGCAAACGAGTCAACCTCCTTGTCTACTCCGCTTTCTGAGAACTGTTTCATCAAATACAGCTACTCAAATTTACAACAATTCTGGAAGACACTAGAGGTGGAAGGAAATTTCAGGATGTGCTGCATGAAACTAAAGAAATGAGTCAAAATGAATCAGGGAGACAGTTTATATTTCTGTTTCTTTTATAAGTCAAGACAAAAAAGGCAATCAGGAGATGACCAACATGTAAAAACGTTGTACAGGTAAATATATAAAAGGCCAGGATATCATCTTCACTTCTTGCATTATGAATGAACTATATTACAGTCGAATCCGAACTTGGCTTTCACCAAGAGTGAGTACAGCCATCCTCACCCACATGGAGACATACAGGTATACACTGAACATTAAGTTTGCATACCTCTCAGATAATCAAAGGTGGAAAAAAAAAAAAAAAAAAGTAGAAATTTATCTTCACATGGACAACTTCCTTCACAATCTAGGGCAGAGAAAATTCTACAAAGTTATGTTGTGAAAAAGTTAAGAGGACAAGCCAGAGGAAGGGAAAAAGTTGAGTGTTTACTAATAAACGGCGGTTTGGTAAGGTGAGGAATTAAAAAAAAAAAAAAAAAATTTTAACAATGTTTTTACGATTTTTACATCTCAAGGTTTGGCATACACAAACACAGAGTGGAAACAAGCGTAGAAATATGCAGTAAAAGTAAAAGCCCTTCAGATGTTTACATCCTTTTCAGCTGTAGCACATCACCACTCACATTGAGCACAAATACAATGTCTTTCCGTATGTAAATGTACTTGACGAGAACGGCTCATCCAAAAGCCCTTCTTCCTACAAATCCTTAAACCAAGGGGGATGGCCAAGAATTTTTAAAACAAAAACAAAAAAAAATAAAAAGTAGTGAGTTTAAAATAAAAAAAAAAAGGCACACAGACATACACATACACACAGGAGAAAAGCTTTAAAAATACAAAAATAAACTACACAAAAGATCTTCTCCATCATCGCTTGCTAATTTTTTGGGAAGTTTTTCTTTTTTTTTCTTTTTTTTTTCTCAGTTTTCTTTATTTTTTTTTTGTTTGTATGGCAAATCTCAGTTCTATCAAAGTCTCTGTCCTGCCAGTAATGTACTTCCATGGCCACTTCGTTAACTGCAGTTCTGCCTCTATTTCTGCTCAATGCAGAAGTGCAGACTTCACCAGGAGGCTGGAGTCCAGAACGATTCTTTATGCAGATCTTATTTCACTGAGCCGTTCAAGTGAAAAATATCCCCTCTTGTCTGAGGACAAGTGCTTGATTTGTCCCCCCCCCCCCCCCCACCCCCACTTCAGTTTCTTCCCCTCACATGAAAATGACACCAGTCATCTCCAATCAGAAATCCTCCCGCAGTGTCCACACATTTAACGTGAACTAAAACTCCACACTGAAGTCCATCGCAGAAAAGAGAGCTACTTCATTTGAGCCCAGCTGGCAGAACAAACATTACAAATATCTTAAAACTGGTGTTTGAATTTACTGAAGCAAGATACAGGTTTTGAAAGAAATGGGGGAGAGCAGAAAGGAAGACTCTACAATGGAAAAAGCAAATTTGTTTTTTCTTTCTCCCGCTCCAAGTATGTTGAAAAATACTCAAAAATAAGCAATGTGCTTTTCTCCATTCATACTATTAACAAGAAAAAAAAGCTTTCCCTAGAAACTGTTTTCTTAAACACTATTTCCTTGCTGATTTTGTGCTGTTTTGATGGATGGTTACAGTGGAAGATGTGTTGAATCTGGATGGAGCGTTAGGAGTAGTGTAAGTCTTTCTGGTCTTGGAGGACTAACGGAGAGAGGTGCTTACTGGTCCATTCTTGCTTTCTTCTGACCAATCCCTTTCCTGTAATAAAATGTACAAACATTTGAATAATCAGCCATATTTCTGCTACGGTTTAAAATTTGGGGTACAATAATTTTTCTTTTTAAAGAAATTAACACCTTTATTTAACAAGGATGCATTAAATTGATTAAATATTCATATTTATAAAACAGTTGTGCTGCTTAATATTTGTACATGCGTACATCGCGGTCACATGATCCTTGTAATCAATAAATCCGCATAATAGAATGATTTTAAGGATCATGTGACAGTGAAGACTGAAGTAACGGCTGCTGAAAATTCAGCTTTGCCACAGGAATACATTAAGCATTAAAAAGAATAATGTTAAATATTACAATTTAAGCTGTTTCTGTATTCTTGATCAAAATGCAGTTTTCTAATACTGGAGACACTCACGTATCTGGTGAAGAAACTGCTCTTTTTGGGGCAGGCTTTGCAGAAAGGCCATCTTTGTTAGACTCTACGAAGCAAGAGGCAAAACAAATCAATTGTTAAAAATCTACCTCGTCACTGCCTGAAACAAAAACCTGTTTTGTGCACCGAAGAAGACTTTTACCTTGCAGCCATCGCACTTGTGTAGCCGGGCCATAACCTTTCTCGTTGCGTGCAGCGATGCGGAAGATGATGGCGGGTTTGGTGGTGTAGTCTATGTGGGCGTTGGACAGGCTGGAGGACTGGACCAGGCAGGAAGGATTCGGCCCACAGTAAACACGCATGAAGGCAAGCTGGGCCGGGGCCGAGGGTTTCGCCTCGGTGGTCTGGCTGCTCTGGATAGCCAGATACACGGAATACTCCGTGATCTTTCCTGATGTCACGGATGGGGGCTCCCATGTAAGGTGGGCACCGTCTGGACTCTGAGGAGAGAAACAAGTAAAGAAAGGATGCGTTTTTATGGATGTAATGATAAAGTTTGGGATGAGTAAGAGTTTTAGTGTTTTATAATGGAGTCTCTTATGCTCATCAAGGCTGTATTTATTTGATCAAAAATACAGAAAGAAACAGTAATATTGTAAAATACTGCAATTTCTAATATTGGTTTCCTATTATAATTCACTTTAAAATATCATTTATTTCTGTGACAGTGCTGAATTTTCAGTATCATGTCTTCAGTGTCACATGATCCTTCAGAAATCATTCTAATATGCTGATTTATTATCAGTGTTAAAACAGTTGTGCTGCTTGGATAAATAAATAGTTAAAAAGAACAGTATTTATTCGATATAAGTCTTTACTATCACTTTATCTATTTAACACAACCTTGCTCAATAAAAGTATTAATTTCTTCCAAAAAACAAAAATAAAAAAAGCACTCACCCCAAACATTGGAATAGTAAAGTAAATTGTAACAATTTCTATTTTGAATAAATGCTGTTCTTTTTACATTATTTATTATTTATTCAAAGAATCCTGAAAAATGTATCACGGGTCCCAAAAAAAAAATATTAAGCAACACAACGGTTTCCAACAGCTTATTAGAATGATTTCTGAAGGATCATGTGACACTGAAGACACAAATAAATGAAATTATATTAAAATAGAAAACTTATTTTAAATTGCAATATTTCACAAAATTAACCATTATAAATCTTAATGATCTCAAATTTTTGAACAGCAGTGTACATGGGATAAAACATTGTTAAAGAAATATCCTAACACATACTAAATTAAATATTAAAGTTAATGAATTAAATCAGTTCGGTGTATTGAATTATTCTAAATGATTCTATTCTAAATGCAACTGAAAGCAAATTAAGTAAACAATCATTCTATTCATTTAACTTTTCCTTAAATCTTTGAAAATCAGAAATTTGTCCAAATTCATTTTTGTAAAACAAATTTAAGGCCTAATTCCCATAAATTGTTTTACTTTATTACAAAACCATATGTAACAAGAGGTAAGTGCAAACCTTGCTGATCTTTATAGCACACGGTGCCCCTGGGAAGCCCGGTAAACAGGTCTTGAAAGCAGATATTTCAGAAAAGGCTCCACGGCCACATGTGTTTATACCCGCCACACGGAACTTGTAGGCCGTCCCGGGTTGAAGGTCCACCCTCTTCATCTGGCTGTAGTCAGGGATTGTGCCAGAATCATCCTGCAGCATGATACACAAGTTCTGTCAGTATACTTTTACAAACAAGTAAATGACACTAGGTCTTAAAATATGGTTAGAAGTAGAATCTCATTGTGGCTCACCTCAACATAAGCTGCGTCATCTGCAGGCATGTAGAAATGTGTTACAACCATATTGGTCACTTTGACAATGCCAACATCAAACCACTGGTTTTCTTTCTTCACTTGAGGTTTGATGGTAACAGTGGGAGGGTTTTGTTTCTGTGGGGGAAAAACAGAAAACAGGATTTTAAACTATTCTTTCGCACTTCAGTGCATATTACCTTGATTCTTTCCTCATGAAACTTACCGCAGCCTCAATACCATTGGCCACTTCAGTCAGAGCAGCAGCTGCCTGCATCTTAGCTGGACTGGCAACTACTACAGGGGCTAATGTGCTGGATGGAGCCAAAGCTACAAAAGGAAATAAACAGAATTAAACAAACAGCAAATTTGTCATCGCATCTTGACATTTTATTTATACAAACGTGATGTTTTTCTGTAAGCACTGAGCAGCCTATTGTCAAAAGTGTAGCGATGTGAATCACAGTTCACCATACCAAAGCGGTAAATAAGCGTGACCAACAGCTGTGAATGAGCTTTAGACTTTTTTTTTATTTTAAAAACCCGTTTGAGTTGAGTTGTGTTATTCAACTATAATAAATGGTTCAAAACAACTACCATAGTCGATACTACTGAAAAGTGAAACTTCACACGTACGTTCTGCTGAGGTGCTAGGCAGCAGTCCAACTACTGTACTTGTGACAGCGGTGGCCATCTCGTTGTGTCCATTGCTTTCTGATGAGGGGTCATTTAAGCTGTCAGCTGGAGCCAAGCCCTCAGTGGGCAGTGCGGCCTGGGCAGCAGCTTGCTGCTGGGCTGCCTGGAGCTGCTGTTGCTGCTGAACCAAAGCCGCTAGTTCCTGCTGGGTCAGAATGATGGGTATGGTGTGGGTCTGCTGGTCGTCTCCTCCGGCATCACCTGAGCCTGAGCCTGATGAGGGAATGAGACAGAATGAGCTCTGGACTGAATATGAACATGTGCAGGTCATAGGTTGGGATTCTGCAGATAAATGATGGTGACTCACTCATAACAGCCTGCTGTGCTGCTTGTAGTACAGCCTGAATGGCGAGGGCTTGGGCCTCTTCTGTCGCTGCAGCCTGGGCCGCTGCCTCTGCGGCTGCCGTGACGGCCAGCTCCTCTGGGGTCAGACCTGTCACCATCAGCGTTGTGGGTTGCCCGTCCGACATCAGCTCTGGTGGCAAGGTCAGCGCCTCGGCCTGTGATGCTGATGCTGCCTCTACACCCTCCATCTATTTTTTTTTTAAATAAAAAGTTAAATGGTTGGTTCACCCAAAAATTGAAATTCTGTCATTAATTATTCATGTCGTTCCAAACCCGTAAGACCTTTGTTCATCTTCGGAAAACAAATTAAGATATTTTTGATGAAATCCGAGAGCTTTCTGATCTTGCATAGACAGCAAGGGTACTACTACAATCAAGGCACAGAAACGTAGTAAGAACATTGTTAATATAGTCCATGTGACAGTGGTTCAACCGTCAACATCTTTTACGTTTAGATCACAGCATGTGCATGTATTATGATACTCTCCAAAATGGCACCATGGTGACGCTGAGACGACGAATTTTTGAATAAAGTCATTATTTCTGGTTTCTTTACACAAAAATGATTCTCGTAGCATCGTAAAAATTACAGTTGAACCACTAATGTCACATGAACTATTTTAACAATGTTTATACTATGTTTCAGTGACTTGATTGTGGTAGTAACCTTGCTGTCTTTGGGAGGGTCAGAGAGCTCTCGGGTTTCATCAAAAATATCTTAATTTGTGTTCTGAAGATGAACGAAGGTCTCACGGGTTTGGAACGACGTGAGGGTGAGTAACTGATATAATTTTTATTTTTGGGAGAACTATCCCTTTAAATATAATACTTTTTGCTAATTAGCTTGATTTCACAAGTTATTTGCAAAAATAGCTGAAAACTTTTACTGGAAATAAAAATTACATTAATCTTTATATTCGTTTTGGTAAGAAATTTATATTTTACAGTTTTCCATGTTAACTATTTAAATAAATCAATAAAAAAAAAAAAGACAAAATAACACTTTAAAAATTAGTTTGAATTCAATTTATTTGCAATAACAGTTTAATTTTTCTAACAGTTTAATGTCTCTAATAAAATTAATATTTTTCATGAGAGTTGTTAAAAATTTAAAAGTAAAAGTAAATATTGAATATTGGTCTGTCTTTGCAATAATAACTAAATTGTTCAGTGAGAATGCAACTGACTGTACCTCAGCTGTCGGTAGCTGCTCCTGAGCGGTTTCTCCCTCTGCCATGCTAGAAGCGTCATGTTCCATGGGCACTGCCCCTTCCTCCGCCTGGCTCTCTGCCTGCATGGCTACCGCTACGGCTTCTCCCTGGAAGTCACTCGGCAAGGCGGCTGCCTCCGCACGGAAGTCACTTGGCATTGCTTCTGCCCCCGCCCCAGTCTGGAACTCTGCCTGCATGGCGACTGCCTCTGCTTCAGCCTGGCCTTCTGCCTGCAAAGACTCTGCCTCTGAGCTCTCCATAACAACCGGCTCAGCTCCGGCCTCCGAGGATGACTCAGTGATTGAAGAGATGGACTACAGGAGAGAAGAAAAAGAAAACCAGCTGATGTTGTTATAAATGCCTCTCTTTGCAACCCTCCCCTCCCCTCTAACACCCTTCAACATGAAGTCCTTCACTAACGTTCAGGCTCTTTAATGGTTTGCATTAGTTCTGAAAGGGTACAAACTGTCTTACCCTACATTTTCTCTAATTCAATATCATGTTAATCAAATATAAGCACAACATTTAGATCTCAAAACACAGCCCACTCACTGGAACAGCGGGTCCTGGTAGAGGTGTGGCCTGTGTGACTATAGTAATGGCTCTGCTCTGGGGCGCTGCGGTGGATGGAAGGCTTTCCGTACTGGTGGTAGATTCTGATGCCTCACCACTCTGTTGGGCTAAATGTACAAAAGAAATTGTTACCTTCAAATTTTAAAAGGCATAAAAAGGACAAATTGCAAGAAATAAGAAAACACAAATATTGGGTTTCATTCTCTAATTTGTGCATGAAATCTGTGTACACACTGAGTAGCCTTACAATTATGTCAAGACGAAATTCTATACATAGATATTTAACCGTTTTCAACACTAATAAGTTTTTTTCCAGCACAAATTTAGCATTTTAGCATGCTGAAGGATCATGAAACACTGAAAACTGGAGTAATGACTGCTCAAAATTCAGCTTTGCCATAAGAATTAAATTCTTACTTGTACAACTAAATTAGAAACTTTTAAATCATAATTTCACAATTAGCATTTTTACTGTATTTTATCAAATAAAAATGCAGCCGCTCTGAATACAAGACTTATATAAGAATATAAGACAACCCATTATTTTCTCTGAAAAACAACGAAATCGACTTAAGGTACTTATGCATGTGATAAAGGATGTCTTGAATGGCCCAAAAATATCAATAACTCGGGATTTTGGTTGAAAATGAGTCTGATATTTTTGGGACATTCAAGACCCCAACATTTTATTTATTTTAATTAATATTTAAGAAATTTGAGTTACACTATAGGGCGAATTCCAAACGGCTTTTTTGCGCCCTTGAAGGGCACTTCGGGATGGGGACGCCATTTGTAGGGACGTTCCAAACAAAAATGAGCAACTGATTCCCGTCACGAAGGGCACTTCCAGAAGTCTGTAATTGAAGGGAACATGCGATGGTCACTTCACGGAAGTGATTTCCATTTGTGATCATGTGATCTTCTCTTAGGAGATCTTGCGATGCATTTTAAAGCAAAGTCGGGGTTTATTTTGACTTTACATACAAATGTAAGTACAATAAGCTAATTAAATTTCTCTTTATTTTTATGTAATAAATCATATTTTTATCACTGACAAAAATATTTTGTAAGACTGTATTGTTAGCAAGTGTAAGCAAGTTTAGTTTGAAAAAGTTTAATAGTAAATAAGACAGTTAGACAATATCTGAATAAAATAACAATAAGAAGAAATATTTATTTGCAACAATTGTTGGAGCGCTAAATGCTGCACACACGCGCAGCGTTGTCAAGGTAACATTTTTTCCGTCATTCCCTTCACCAAGGGAGTTCCAAACGCTTATATGAGTGCTTATACAGTAATGCCCTAAACCCTTTAAAGAACACACTTCAAGGGCTCTGCCCTTCGAAGGGAGTAGGGCATAGGGATGCTCACTTCTGTTTGGAATTCGCCCTATAAACATACACCTCTGTTTACATTTGTGTGTTGCTCGGCAACCACTTTGTTGGAACCACAACCATTTCTGAGGAACTACATTGTTCGGCGGAAGAATAATGTTTTTATCAATATCATTACACTTTATTTGCTCTGTTTTATTTTGTGAAACTTTACTACATAAATGGAATAATCGTTTTATAAAAGCAATAAGCCCTGTGAAAAGCAAAAGCCTCTGCTTCGCGTCGTGCCTAACAACGCCCCTTAGCTGTTATAAATTCACTGTAAACCACAGCTTCTTGGGGCTTATTGCTTTTATTAAAAAGGAATTAAACACTGTAACCAACAGGGTTATTCTACCAGTATTCTGGGAAGTTTGTGTGCATTGGGAATCATATTTTTTCGAATAAAGCCAAGGTAACACTCATTTTACACACGGTGCACATGACATGAATATCACAGTGGGCAAATGCATAAGCGCAGAAATTTTAAATCACAAGTTTAATGTTTGTCGATCGCGCGTCTTCATTGAAGCTGAACTCTCCTCCTGTCCGCATTCAATTCACACGGACCGACCGTCATGCAAAGCACACACGATAATGCAGGAGACAAATGCACACTTTATAAGACCTCAGAAATGGATTCTACTAAGTTTACAGGGTTTGTGAAGTTAAATGATAATTAGATATTCAAAGATGTGTTTAAATATGTATTTGCTAAATGCTGACGGCAAGAAAACATTTACATGTAATCATTTAGCAGACGCTTTTATCCAAAGCGATGTACAAATGAGAACAATAGAAGCAATCAGACTATTGAGAGTGCAGCAGTATACAAGTGCCATGACAAGCCTCAGTTAGGCCAGCACAGTACACGTAGCTAGTTGTTTTTTTTTATTTTTTTTTTAAGAATAGGTAGGTGTTAGGATTAGTTGGTCAGGTGCTGGCGGAAAAGATCTGTCTTTAGATGATTTCTGGAAAATATTATAATGTTTACCTTTCTATTACTAATAATATAATCAGATAGAACGGTTAAAGGAATTAAAATGTATACAAAAAAGTATTATAACCATTGCTTTTATTAGACAGACTTCTATCCGTATTAGACAGAACTGTTGTTAAGGACAACAGTAAACAAGAGGGAAAATGTGAGCAGTGCACTGTGTACTCAGATGCTGCCACTCTCAGCGGCAACAAAATAAAAGTCCTGCATCGAACACATCAGCCAAACAGAAAAACTTATTGGCTGATGCCGATATAAAAATGCCACTAGTGGTGCATATATATATATATATATATATATATATATATATATATATATATATATATATATATATATATATATATATATACACACACATACACACACACACACTCTCACAGAAGTGAGTACAACCCTCACATTTTTGTAAATATATATCTTTTCATGTGACAACAATGAAGAAATAACACTTTGCTACAATGTAAAGTAGTGAGTGTACAGCTTGTATAACACTGTAAATTTGTTGTCCCCTCAAAATAACTCAACCCACAGCCATTAATGTCTAAACCGCTGGCCACAAAAGTGAGTACACCCCTAAGTGAAAATGTCCAAACTGGGACCAAAGTGTCAATATTTTGTGTGGCCACCATTATTTTCCAGCACTGCCTTAACCCTCTTGGGCATGGAGTTCACCAGAGCTTCACAGGTTGCCACTGGAGTCCTCTCCCACTCCATGACGACATCACAGAGCTGGTGGATGTTAGAGACCTTGCGCTCCTCCACCTTCTGTTTGAGGATGCCCCACAGATGCTCAATAGGGTTTAGGTCTGGAGACATGCTTGGCCAGTCCATCACCTTCACCCTCAGCTTCTTTAGCAAGGCAGTGGTCGTGCGGCCCTGCGGCCCAGTCTCCGAAGGGAGGTGATCATGCTCTTCTTCAGTATATGTTGGCATTCATGGTTCCCTCAATGAACTGTAGCTCCCCAGTGCCAGGAGCACTCATGCAGCCCCAGACCATGACACTCCCACCACCATGCTTGACTGTAGGCAAGACACACTTGTCTTTGTACTCCTCACCCGGTTGCCGCCACACATGCTGACCCTCACCCCTTCAACCTCTGCAGCAATGCTGGCAGCACTCATACGTCTATTTCCCAAACACAACCTCTGGATATGATGCTGAGCACGTGCACTCAACTTCTTAGCTCGACCATGGCGAGGCCTGTTCTGAGTGGAACCTGTCCTGTTAAACCACTGTATGGTCTTGGCAACTGTGCTGAAGCTCAGTTTCAGGGTCTTGGCAATCTTCTTATAGCCTACGCCATATTTGTGTAGAGCAACAATTCTTTTTTTCAGATCCTCAGAGAGTTCTTTGCCATGAGGTGCCATGTTGAACTTCCAGTGACCAGTATGAGAGAGTGAGAGCGATAACACCAAATTTAACACACCTGCTCCCCATTCACAGCTGAGACCTTGTAACACTAGCGAGTCACATGACACCGGGGAGAGAAAATGGCTAATTGGGCCCAATTTGGACATTTCCACTTAGGGGTGTACTCACTTTTGTGGCCAATGGTTTAGACATTAATGGGTGTGTGTTGAGTTATTTTGAGGGGACAACAAATTTACAGTGTTATACAAGCTGTACACTCACTATTTTGTAGCAAAGTGTCATTTCTTCAGTGTTGTCACATGAAAAGATATAATAAAACATTTACAAAAATGTGAGGGGTGTACTCATTTCTGTGAGATACTGTATGAACTAGCGGTGCATATATGCATGCACTAGTGGCACACCTGTGCAATAATCATGCTGTCTAATCAGCATCTTGATATGCCACACCTGTGAGGTGGATGGATTATCTCAGCAAAGGAGAAGTGCTCACTAACACAGATTTAGACAGATTTGTGAACAATATTTGAGAGAAATAGGCCTTTTGTGTACATAGAAAAAGTCTTAGACCTTTGAGGTTAGCCCATGAAAAATGGGGGCAAAAACAAAAGTGTTGCGTTTATAATTTTGTTCAGTATGCACTAGTGGCGCATATAAGAGAAAACAATTATGGATATGGTTTGGAGACGAATGTTTTATACTAGCCTATACTAAACATTCATTCATTTTTAAAATTCAATAATGTTAGAATGAGGTTAAGAACAAATTATTATGCAAATGCATTTCTTGTGAATTAAGAATTTTTTTTCATGAATTTCTTGTGCATATAAATACAAATAACCTACACAATTATTAGCAAATGAAACCCATGGTTTGTAAATATTATAAATGTGTATATTTAAAAATCTTGTGGAAATATAAAGTACCTGTTCCCTCATCTGTCTCCATACTGCAGGTTGCAGTGGTTGCTGTGTTTGTCGTGCCCGTCTCGTGAGTTTCACAGGGTGGGTTGGAGCAGACCCTCTGCACCGTTCCCGTTTGATTTCCGCCCATGTTAGATGACGCTGTGGTTGCTGTGTTGGTGGTACCCGTCTCATGGGTCTCACAGGGTGGGTTGGAGCAGACCCTCTGGACAGTGCCCGTTTGATTTCCGCCCATGTTAGATGACGCTGTGGTTGCTGTGTTGGTCGTGCCCGTCTCGTGAGTTTCACAAGGTGGATTTGAGCAGACCCTCTGCACCGTCCCCGTTTGATTTCCGCCCATGTTAGATGACGCTGTGGTTGCTGTGTTGGTGGTACCCGTCTCATGGGTCTCACAGGGTGGGTTGGAGCAGACCCTCTGGACAGTGCCCGTTTGATTTCCGCCCATGTTAGATGACGCTGTGGTTGCTGTGTTGGTGGTGCCCGTCTCGTGGGTCTCACAGGGTGGGTTGGAGCAGACCCTCTGGACAGTGCCAGCAGGAGCTGTGCCCATATTTGAAGATGCTGTGGTAGCTGTATTGGTGGTACCCGTTTCATGGGTCTCACATGGTGGGTTGGAGCAGACCCTCTGTACAGTGCCCATGTTGGCAGATGCTGTGGTGGCAGTGTTTGTTGTACCTGTTTCATGCGTTTCGCAGGGTGGGTTGGAGCACACTAAAGTAACACTGCCAGAAGCGTCGCCTGCACCAGACTCAGTAGAGGTGGGCTGCTCAGAGGTGGGAGAGGCCAGAATGGAAACAGGCAGATCTTGGCCAGGCTGAGCCTCCACACCACTGGGTGTTGTTATGAGAGTCACCTGGGTGGGCTTAAGAAAGGACGAAACAAGATTAGTGACTACAGATGACGTTATATTTTTCAGTAAATTACATAAAGTGTAGAAGTGTTCATTTTAAATACAAAAATTGTGTCATTAATTTATTATATTATTAGCACATAGTTTACTTTTTTTTTTTATTACATATTCATTACAAATAAATTTTGCATTCAGTATGCTTTGTTTTTAAAGAATTTAATACTTTTACTCAGAAAAGACATTAAATTGATAAAAAGTGACCATAAAGACATCACTTTTTAATTTTTTTTTACCCAAATCAACACATTAAAAAAATATTTCTGAAGGATCGTGTGACACTGAAGGCTGGAGTAATGGCTGCTGAAACTTTGCCATAACAGGAATAAATTACATTTTAAAATAGAAGCTTTTAAATTATAATATTTCACAATATTAGCATTTTTACTGTATTTTTGATCAAATAAAAATGTAGCCTCATTGAGTATAAGAACCTGTAAAACTTATAAAACCATTATAATAATATTGCTGTTAACCAGTATCATATCGGACATTAAATAAGCCATATCAGTTCATTACTAGACAAGATGAAGAAATGGTGGTTTATAGGGAGAAAAAGTATTAATTACTACAAAGACGATTTCAGTAAGTAATTATTTATTAAATATATAACTATAAAATATATTTGCATAATAACAAAAAAATAACTTAAATATAAACAAAATAGCTGCAATGATTAAGGAATAATTATATACAATCGCCTTAAAATCAGTCTGAAAAGGATATGTGGTCCTAACCTGCATGGTGGAGGTGACAGTGGCCAGGTTGCTCTGAGCAGCTGACACAGCGGAAGCATTAATGACCTGGCTGGAGAGGGTGGCAATCGAACCCAGAGTGGTGATGGGAGTTGCCAGGGTGGCGTTGGCACTGGCTAAGCTTCCTCCAGCTAAGCTGGTAGAAACTGTTCCTGTGACTGTGCCAAGAGTTGTTACACCTTGGAAAGAGAACAGACACAGCGAGAGGGAAATGCTTTAATCATTCATAATAGAGGTTGCTAAATTACACTTGGCACAGAGACACATGCAGTCTTTCAACAATGAACGCTAACTTTTGACTTTATTAGGCTAATATCCTTACCAGTTGTTCCCTTCACGACTAGTGTTGTCACAGTTGGCTTGACCCCAGATACTGGAGACACGAGACGCACTCCTCCCATCGGCACAGTGCGAAGGATGGTTCCAGGCTGACCAGGAGCTCCCTTTAGAACAACCTTCAGATAGGAAATGAACAAGCCAGGTAAGAAAACAGGCTTCAAGTGCTTCAACGGCATTATGTTTTCCCATTTTGCACCAGATATTCTGAACCCCAATACCTGTGTTAGGCCTTGCTGGCCAGCTGCTGTACCAATCTTAGGCATTGCTGTAATGATTTTGCCAGGGGTTCCTGTTCCAGATGTCATCACCTTTGTAGTGACAAAGGTGATGGGACTCTTCACCCCTGTACTACTAGTCACACCTACAACAGACAACAGATGCTCATTAAGTCCAAACAAAGCCACCTAAAATATTATCATCATCATTATTAAAACTAATGTTGTTAATAATTGACAAACACACTATTATTAAAGTTATTAATAATAAATTACACACAAATATAAATCAACAAAAAATAGTTAATAATATAATAGAAATAAATACATACATTAATGATATTTACAATTTTTATTGTGTATATCGAAAGACAAAAAGACTTTTTGACCTGCAGCTCCCTGCTGTAGAGCAGACATGGGGATTGTTTTAAAAATAGTGGTGGTGCCCGGTTTGGTGGTGTTAGAGGGGGACATGCCACTGATGCCCAAGATGGTGGGCTTGTTTCCTGTGCCACCTGCTTGACTGGTGGTAATTATGGTGGTTGGTTTTCCATCCGCAGATGTTACCAGCTTCAGAATGGTGCCGGGTGGGAGGGGACCCTTTGTCTATGAAATAAAAATGACATTGAAGTTGAGATTATTTCAAATTATAATTAATGTGAGTGTCTCAGAAACTTAAAACTAGTTATACTATAGGTTCAATGTACCTGTATAATCTGAGTCACAGGGTTGGAAGAGGCTTGTCCCGTCACAGCAGCTGTCTGCACTGGTTTGGTCTGTACCACTGACACCACCTTGCCCAAGCTGGAGAGCTAAAAAACAAAAAAAAAAAAGATCAAAGAAATAAGACTGTCCATTCAATCTTTTTACCTTTCTAAATTTTCCTATGCCAGAATTTAAAACACTGTACCAAGTTTCCTCCCATGGAAAGCGGGCTCTTGACAAGAGTGATGGTCTTGGTAACTCCGCCCACCACCGTGGTCATAACTTGAGCCTGCTGGGCTACGGTAACTGTGCCAGACTTGTGCACAGTGATGATGGGCCGAGCAGCTGTATTGGGACTGGATACTGTTGGAGTGGCCACCTGTGCAGCCGCAGTCTTCAGCATGCGAGTGGCAGGGTTGCTTACCTACAGCAAAATAATTGTGAGCCACCATATTAGTGCTGGCCAAGACTGCAACGTAAACAAATTGCCACAAAAATATATAATTTCATATATAAATATTTAATTTAACTGACGTGCGTTTACAGTGCGTTTTTTGTAGGAAGTCTCTTATGTTCACTAAGGC
Source organism: Acrossocheilus fasciatus (assembly GCA_036784905.1). NCBI lineage: Eukaryota > Metazoa > Chordata > Actinopteri > Cypriniformes > Cyprinidae > Acrossocheilus > Acrossocheilus fasciatus. The sequence goes on from CM071948.1 coordinate 19,070,868, forward strand.
TGCATTTACTAGATCAAAAACACCGTAAAAACAGTAACATTGAGAAATATTACACCAAAAAAATTTAATTAAAATGCAATTTATTCCTGTGATGGCAAAGCAGAATTTTCAGCAGCCATTACTCCTGTCTTCAGCGTCATGATCTTTCAGAGATCATTCTGATATGCGGATTTGTGCTCACGACATTCATTATCATCATCAATGTTGAAAACAGTTGGGTTCCTTAATTTACAAAAACCAAAATATATTTTTTAAAATCTTTGATAAGTAGAAAGTTAAAAAAAAAAAAAAAACAGCCATATATTCTCTTTTGATCAATTTAATACAACACTGCGATTTAATACCAAAAAAATAATAATAATTCATACTGATTTTAACTTTTTGAACAGGAGTGTATTTTTACAAATAATAGAAAAAAAACAAAAACAAAAGGCCGAACATGAGAAATAACATTACAAACAAATTTCATAACTTATTAAAACATTTCTATTATAGATATTATTTTCATATAATTGCATATCGTTTTATTTTACAGCGTATGTGTTTAACTATGACTGAAATTCATATCTCGGTATTTTTTGGCTAATGTGCGGTACATATATATACATACATACACACACATACATCTCAGTATTTTGTATTTGGATTAAACAAATAAAGTGAACGCAAACATGTAGGCATATATTATGTGCAAAAAGAGTTAAAATCACATTACATTCTAACATTGCAATCTAAAAACAAAAATAATGCTTTTAAAGCAGAAGTTAAACTAAAAATGAAAAAAGAAAAGCACAGACTAATTGAGTAAAAAGGCTATTTTGATTACCCCATTACATTTTAGTTAGTGCTATCATACAAATACACTTGTCAGTTTAAAATTCTACGTCACATTTATTGTCGAACTACAAATATTTCAGCAAAATGTATATTTAGAGTTACTGCGCTCTGTGAAGTGAAGTTTAGCGGAGAATCGCAAAGCAAAAGCTCACGCACTTCTGACAGCAAAATGGAAATATTTCCATATTTCCAGCACGTCTCTGTCAGCGGCACATGCAGCCTTTCTGTCAGAGCTGCTATTATATCTTAGTTTTTTTTTAAAAGCCCTTCATATAAAGCTTGTCACATGTTTAGAACAAATTGTATTATGCACTTTCTCCGCAACAGTTCAGTCTGTGTCCTCCCTAGAATTGTTTCAGATGCGCTCGTATCAGACTACTGTATATCAATATTAACGGTATTGCTTCATACCGTATCGCTTAAGAATATATAGATATACCGCCCAGCCCTAACTATGACTATGTTAAGATTAATTTTAATATGCCAATAATATGCCAATATCTTTATTAAAATTAAGCAAAACAAAACAATAAATGTTTACTTTCAAGAGCCGTCAAGTATTTGCAAGAGTGAGTTTAAAGCTTACAGGCTTCCGTACACCGGCCGCCTGCAGCATCTTCTCGGATTTCTAACGGCTAGATTCTCTCAAGTCTGCACTCGATGCATCCTCGATATCAAGAACACATCCGGGACCTTTCATGCATCCCCAGTACTTGGGTTCTTGAGAATTGGAACTGAACTTTGACGGTTAATGAAGGACGCAAGATCGCTGAAGAACGCATATTGAGAAACAGCCACAGTGATAATCTTAAGATAATTACCATGACAGGTGATGCCACTTTAACTGTGGTGGGGTGAGTGGTGGACCCAGGTGTCATAGCCATCGTTTTAACAATTGTGGCCCCAGCCGGCACACTGAGAACAGTAGCTCCGGGGGAAGGTGGGATTTTCTGTGTGGCTGCAGCAGCTGCAGCCAAAGCTGCCATTCCACTCATCTGAGGGCTGCTGCCGATGGGCTAAAAAGAAAAAAAAAAAGAAAAGAGGGAAAAATACACATTTAAATAAAAAATTTTATGAAACATCAACAGTTTTATAGATTCCAGCTTTACTTTTTCACTTCTTACTGTTCCTTGAGCGGTCTGTGTTGGCACTACCATGCGAACACCTGCAGGAAGTGATGTCACAGTGACTGGGGACTTTCCGGCCTGGGTGGCCTGCCGCACAGTGACAATTGACGTCCCGGTGCCTGACTGAGGGGCTGCAACTTTCAGAATAGCTTAAATATAAAATGAAAAATGTTAAACTCAACCTTTCACGACGGGGGAAAAAAAAAAAAAAAAAAAGGTCAAATTAAAAGGTGGGGTAAGCAATTTCTGGTAGCCAATGCTGATATTTGAAATCACCAAAACAAACACGCCCCTACCCCAAAAGGGTCTCGCCCCAATTTTGATAGCTCCACCCCACACATACATAGCCTACGCAACCCAGGGCAACGATTAGTTCTGTGAAATAAAGCAAAACCAATGTTACACCGTGTCTACACCGGACGCGAGCGGCGTGCCAAAATGCTATAGAAGTCATTATAATCAGTGATGCTGTGAGGTACGACAAATCTCTGACAGAAAACTGTTGCTGTGTTTATTTATGACGTGCTGACAAATTTCAAATGATTTTCAGCGGGCGCTTTATCGCATCCAGTGTAGACAGACTTTAGCTGTGGCGGTGCGGCACGTCCGATCGCAGGCCTTCCGCTCCTTAAGTTCTCTCCAGCGCTGGACAACTGATCCAATATTTACACGGTTCCTCGTTCTTGCCATATCGTTCCGGAGACATTTTCCTCTTTTGTTTTTTATCCGCCATCTCTATCTTTCTGTTGCTCGGCTAATGTCCGTCCTGTGCACCGAACACTCTATCATGAATAGACTTACTGCTGATTGGCTACAAGATTGTTTTGGTACTCGGTCCCGACTCAATTTTCTAAAGCGTTTTTTTTTTTAAATTACATACCCCACCTTTAAGCTATTAACAATTTAACAAATTGGTACCTGGGCCACGTGCTGTTGAGGCAGCCACGGGACTCGCGGGTGTGCTGGGCAGGACTGAGGCTGTGGGAGATGCAGCCTGGGGCACGAGAGTGATGCCACTTTGCGGCAGACTCTGAGCAGACGGAGCAGCTGCGGCAGGCGCTGGACTCTTAGGCGAGTTTCCAGGGAGGGAGGGAGCTGCGTTGAGGGCTGGTGATGTGGCAGCAGTGGCTGATGGGATATCATATTTCTGAAGCTGAAGCAGGTACATGTCTGCTGTAGACACCGCTCCCCAGCTAACCTCCAAAGAATTTGTGTTGGCCCGGACAAGCTGTACCCGTGAAGGAGGATTAGGTCGCTCTGCAAAGAAAAAGTGCAATACCAAAAACAGGTCAAATTGCATGGTTTAATACAATCTACTGATGCAAAAAAAATAAAAATACTACTCAGTGAGAAACATTTTATGCATTTTGGGTATTTTATGAAGCAGTTTAACTGTGCCAGAAACGCCCCATACTGCATATCTGTTGCACCCACCTGTCTCCAGGTACCACAGGTCTTTGCAGCACACCTGATTGTTCCAAGCTTTGCGGTACCCATCACGTCCACTCCAAACATAAAGTCTGTTGTTAATAGCGACAGCGCAATGTCCTGCTCGTGCACGTGGTATGTTGTCCTCCAAAGTGTCCATCAAAACAGTCTCCCATGCCAAGGTGTCTTAAAAGACAAGAAAACATTTTTTTTTTTAAACAAGGATTTGGTAACTAATCAAATTGGTCTCAATCCCAAAGTCCTACTGTTTTACAGATAAGATTATCACAATACCAAACTTCCTGTACATAAGTGAAATTTCACAATCCTTAATATCAATTTCAAAATAGGTTTTTACTAATAATTACATAAGCAGTAAAAAGAAATCAGAACAAAGATTTGTTTGATAACAATTTCATTTACATTAACAACATTAAAGAGAGCAGTAGCAGGCTGCATTTACACTTAATGCACAAACCAGACATATTGAGTCAATCTGTACTCGGTTATTTTTTTAAATAATATTATCGAAGTACTGGTATAAACTACCATTCAAATTTTGGGGTCAGTAAGTTTTTTTTTTTATTTGAAGGAAATTCATACTTTTATTCAGCAAGGATGCATCAAATAAAAGCTGTTATTTTGAACTTTAAAATTCAACTTTGCTTTCACGGGAATAAATTACTAAACATATTTTAAAAATAGAAAAAATAAATTATTATTATACATGATTTTATTACATGACTGTTTTCACTGCATTTTCGATCAAAGATTTTTAATACTACATGTACTTCAGCAAAAACATACCCAAGTTCAGGCAGGCCAGTGTGTTTGTACACTTCCATTCCTTCTCATGTGTGGCCACTTTCACATCATCCATCACTAAGGGAACCCAGCCACCAAAAACATACATTCTGCAGACAAAACAGATGAAAGGATTAAAGGTCAGTAACAACATTGTGCGCATTTAGGAAATTCCCTGTTGATGCAATTCTATTACACTGAAACTCACTTGTTTGTAATAGTGGTGGCTGAGTGAAGGCTACGGGGGAGGGGAGCCGTGCCGCTTATTGCAGGCTTGTTCCAGGTCAGTGTATCTGAAAAGCAAAAAATGGCCCAATTATTGCTTAACCTAATTGATTGGTTGAATTAATGATCAATGTCTGACAAACAGCACATTAAAGGGTTACTCAACACCAAAATGAAAAATGTGTTATTAAGCACTTACCCCCATGTCGTTTCAAACCCATAAAAGCTTCATTCATCTTCAGAACACAATTTAAGATATTTTGGATGAAAACCGGGAGGTTTGTGACTGTTCCACTGACTGCCAAGTAAATGACACTGTCAAGGCTCAGAAAAGTATGAAAGACATCGTCAGAATTGTTGAGAAATAATAGCAAAGAAAACAAAAAAGACAACTTTATTCAATAATTCGTCTCCTCTGCTCTGCGTACGCTGTTCTGTGTCAGCTGCTTGCATCCAGCGAATATACTGCAAAATGGCGCTACACTGAAGCAGAAAAGACGAATTATTTAATAAAGTTGTTTTTTTTGTTTTCTTTGCGCAGAAAAAGTGTTTTCGTCACGTCATTAAATTCAGATTGAACCACTGATGGCAGATGGACTATTCTGACAATGACTTTCATACTTTTCTGGGCCTTGACAGTGTCATTTACTTGGCAGTCAATGGGACAGTCACAAACCTCCCGGTTTTCATCCAAAATATCTTAAATTGTGTTCTGAGACGAACAAAGTTTTTATGGATTTGGAACGACATGGGGGTAAGTAATTAATGACAAAATTTTCATTTTGGGGTGGAGTAACCCTTTAAAAACATAGATAACCTTCATACCAATATCCAATGTCCAAAGATCTCCCAAACGGCAACCACTCATTCCTCCATATATAACAAGACGTGACTTCTTAGTAGCTTTCTCAGTATAAACTACAGCAGTGTGGCTCTCTCTTGGAGGAGGCAGCACTCCATATGTGACCGGTATGTCCCAGCCCATAACACTGGATCCCGGACGCAGCTCGAGGGTATAGAGGTCGTTCAAATATCTGAAAGTACATGTAAGTGAGTCTATGAACCAAATAATATACAAGTATTTATTTACTGGCCACATTATTATTATTATTATAATTATAATATAGTAGGAGTACCTGGGAATGTTGTTCTTGGGGTCTTCACTGTCATTGGCAAGCCCCCCAAAAAGGTAGCACTTGTTGCCCACAAGGGAAAAACTGTGGCCCAGGCGAGGGCATGGTGGTGCTCCATTTTTAGGGGCTTTTGGTTTCAACTTTTTCCATTCCCATCTGCTTGCCTGATAATAGTACCCACAGAAAGAGGTTTTAAAACAAGGCATCATACACTTGCCAACGATGCAAAACTGAGTAATTTACACTGAATAACTATGGATCACACACCAACAGACTTCCACGTAAGTCCAAACACAAACTGACACAGAAACATGCACCTCATTGCTTTGACACACATAACAAATAAAGATAACACACTAAAATGGGAGCTCACAGACAGAAAAACAGAATGGGTCACAGACAGAAAAACAAGAAGGTCAAGGCACACGGAGTCCGAAATTTTCACACATTAAAAAATAAATACGACCTCACGTTATATCAATCACGTTTACGCACTGCCTCCTAAATTTTCGTCCGTCATAAAAAAATTTGGATTGAGTTTGATTTTTCCCGTTTTTCGCACCCGTACCAAGCATTTTGAGAGGTGTTTTGACAGCTCAGAGCCACCGTACAAGCGAACTCCAAAATCCAGAATGGCAATTGTCAAGTTCATACACTTCGTCTCGCAGCACAAAGCACTGTAAATAGATCCTTGCACACCGAGTTCACAGCAATTGGTGGTCTTCTATTTAATATGTGGCTCTAGTATCGCTAGCAAAGCATCAAACTGAGCCACTGACATCCTGAAGTAAACTTTGAATTGCCCGTGATAATCCCGCTGCTCCTTAATAAAGAGGCGAAACTCTCCAACCTTTCTATATCTCAGGATTGGAAGGACCAAATCAACAAAATCATCCTCAGTGCTTCAAGACTTCATTTAGTAGGCTACTGTTTTTGCGATTTTTTTCACAACGGATTAATTAATATGCTTCGGACACAGTGTGCAAGGTTTCTGTGCATGATGAATTTTTAGGGTAATGAATACGGAAAAACGCATATGAAAATTTCGGACTCAGTGTGCAGAGACCTTTATGTGGAGTATATGAAATTTACGGCATATGAAGATGCAGAAGTCCAAGAGACAGAACAATTTTGAAACCAAATCTACATGATTATAATCATACATGTTCTGTACAAGTTCTTCAAATGATGGACAGCATACATAGTCTTCAGCATCACATGTACAATACATTTATGCCTGGCATGCACTAGCACACTTGCTTTTGGCCAGATAGTGGAAACACAGCTAATGTGTGCTCTAAAAGATGGCTCAAAGTATCAAACATGTTTGATATCAACCGACTAGATGGAGAATAGTCTGAAGCTAAAAATTCAGAGCCTGTGCCCATCATACACTAAGTAATTGTCTGTGAAATCGGTCAACTCTTGACTGGCTAAAATCAGCAGGCCAGCTGCAGCATTACGCATTTAGAATACTTCAGACTGCAAATCTGGGCAAAAGTTGTCTAGTGTATTCCAGCTTTTAGTCACATAGAATGATTTTAAAGAACTTTTCCCTCACCTGTAACTCATAAAGGTCATTGCTGTACTTTCCATATTCCACCATTCCACCAAACACTAATAGACGTGTGCCATCACACACAAAACCATAAGCTGCACAGCCTGGAGGAATGTCTCCACGAACAGCTGGTATGAACCACTGGTTTGTTGCTGAAAAAGAAAGAAATATTTCATTACTCAGTCAATACTCGGTGATAAGGTGCAGACGACTTGCAATAACATTCTCTTGCAGTTTTAAAGTCAAGGTGAATAAAACACACTTTATAAATTCAAAGCACTCATAGTCAAAATAACATCAGACAGTAGGACAAAATGCAAAGACGTGACCAATAGAGGAGCAATATTACACACCATGAAGTCTTAGATGAATTAAAAGAACAAACTTTAAAGCCACAAAGAAACTGTAGTAGTAATATATATATTTTTTCTTCCATATTGTGTTGGCCAAAAAAAAAAATGTATGGTGAGGTTTTACAGGAGACACTTTGATTAACCATCACGAAGTCAAAACATTTTAAAAATGAAATGTATGCGTGGATAAATTAGGATCTATAACATGCATTTAGAAAATAGACAGGGTGAACTTTTATTATCTCATGTCGACTTTAAAGCTACAGGAGAGGAGAGAAGACTGTATATTTTTACATTTTGTTTTGTTTTATTATTTATGTTTAACTTATGTTTTTAAAAACGGGCACCACCTAGTGTAACACTGAAGTCTGGTGTGACTGTGAAATTTACTGAATTGCAATTCACAGAACTGAAAGGTCACAGAGGAATTATTAGATTGTTTGGCTTCATAGGGAAGACTGTGTGATAAATCATACCTACTGGCAAAGTACTGTCTAGTCTAGAACAGCCTAATTTCCACAATATTACTAATGTCATTGTGGGCTCAACAGTCACAACACTTGCGGGAAGATAACAAAAAGGCGCACTGGTGCACGTGCAGGAGGGGGCGTGCGCGTGACGCGGCAAACGTCCATTTTTGTTTTCTGGCGCCTTTTTCTTTTCACAACATTCGAGCTGCGAGCGACGAGGCAATGAATGCGCAGATTATTTTATATACAAATACTGTGATTATATGGAATATAAGCAGTTCTATTTTTCATAATGCAGAAAAATGTACGACTGTCACGTCAAGATAAGTCGGTTCTTCATCGTTGGGCGCAAGAAATATGAAAAAGTGTAGTGACAAGGTAAAACACACAGAGCACATTTAACGGCGATTTGCAAACGTGATGTAGTTTGTACACATATACAAACATTCCTCAAATAAAAATAGTTTACTTACCGGTATTATAAACGTGCAACTCGTCAACTATCCCTTCGTTTCCTCCGCCGAAAACGACCATCAGCTCCTTGATGGCTACGGCTCTGTGTCCGTGTCTGGGTCGGGGAACTGGCCCGGACCATCCCAGAACCCGCTTCCATCGCGGCTGCAGCGGAGCTCCGGTGGTTCCAGGAACAACGGAACCGGGGGACGTCATGTCCTTTTACTGGGGAAAAAAGGGAACGCACTTCATGATTCTTAGCCACTAACGTTATCTGTTCTGTGAACCCAAGTCAGCGAAAATATAGCACAAAATAGAATAGTATACATTAAAATAACACATTCTGAATAGATATACATTGTTATAACATTACAGTGGTGCCACCAAAGCCCCAAACACTGTGGGTTATTCAGAAGTTTGGTCAATTCAGGAATGCCGCCATTTTGGCGCTTGCAGACGAGCTAAAAGCCGACAAGATAGTCTAGAATACGGCGTACAGCAAGTTCAGCATCGATCATTTTACATACCAAAAACCACATAGCACCACGTTCTAGTTTAAAAAGTCACATCCCAAAATTACATTAGGCAGTTAAATGTCCCTGATACAGAAAGAGTATCAACCCATGGAAGTCGCCATCTTGAAACAAGCCTCCGCCAGTCTGAAAAATGGCGGAGCGGCAAATAAAAACAATTAATTTCAGTCAACTAAATAACAGGTGTAAGTGAACAAACTATCTACTAGCTGCTAAGTGAGAATTACTCAAAACCCCATCGGCGAAATACTTCGAAGGTACGCAAAGATAGAAAATCAGAGACTAACACTCGAAACCCAGTCCCCATTTGCTGCAGAAGGCTATTTTCATGCCTCTCTGGGAGTCGCCATCTTGTCAGCCACTCAAAATAGCAACAATACTAGATTTAAAGCGTGCAATTTGATTCCAGCCCAGTGCAAAATAAAACCATCGCCCGAGTGCTGCAGTTTCCAAGCGGTCTAGGCATTTAAGCGAGACTTTTACGCGTGCATAATATCCATGCAGCGGAATGCGGTCCCCAGCAGCGCAGCTAAAACACACATCTAGCCTCACTTCACCAAAGGATCCACACATAAATATGTAACATTAAGCGCAAATACGTTCCGATACATACTATGAGAAGATATGTCCGCGCAAGTCTTCTCCAAGCGAAAACTATAGGCTGCTTGGTTTTTATTTAATTCATGCCGCCCCGGTGTAAGCAGCCATCTTGTCGTCAAATCAACCCACTAGCAGCTCCCACAAGAAAAATGGCGGCTAAGTTTATGTTCGCCATCAAAAAATACACATTTCGGCTCAACGCATTCTCTTCGCCAAAAGGAATACGTACGATATTCGTGTTGCAATATCCGAGGAACTGCTTTGATGGTCTGTTTTTGAAATTATAGCCCAGGTTCATCCAAATCTGTTAAGAAGTATCCACTCTCATGCCTGCCTGGAAGCCGCCATGTTCTTGACAATGTACAGCCGCTCCTGCAGCCACCCGTAACAAAGATGGCTGAATTACCACGTCCCCTCTCTAGAGCTCGTTGTAAAACACACACGCACAGTTCAGATAGACAATCCTGCGTTTCTTAAACAATTATTTTAGAATTATCATACCCTATAGGTATGTATCTCCGATCTGCTAAAACTATTCAGGCGATTTCTACACATTTTTTACACTTTATATATTAAGGGCTTATTGTCCCACACTAAAGATGGCGACGTAAGCCGAAGTTTATTGTTAGATGGTCGTTTTTTGACACATTTTTTGTGCAATGTTTCCACAAATATGCGTGATAAAATTATTATTGCGGTCGAAGAAAAGAAGAATTTGTAAATTAACGACGAATGAATGAATAAACACAGGGCTTCTATTTTCTTGAAGTAACGCCCCCTTTACTGGAATTGTTCCAGTGATGGCGCTCTGGAATACAGCCTCAAACTGACATAAAGCCAGCTGTGTTTTATGTTCCTAGAATAGAAACTTCGTTAGAAAAAAGCTTAGGTCCTTGAAAGACATTTGAACATCAGCCAGATGCATAAATATTGGGCCATTCTTAAAATGGAGTGGCAAATGCAGAATGTGTATAATGTTAAAAACCATTTAATAAAGTTGTGCAGGTTAAAACGTTTATTTACAACATCCTTTACTTGGGTTAAAACCATTATCATGTTGCAGTTACATCCAAGGATAGCTTGTTTGAAATACATATTTGGTTTAAACTCGACTTAACATGCATTTTAAAACTAAAATGTCATTTTTTACAAAAAATGTGACACCCTGCCAGTGTTGGAGAGTAAATAGTTATGTAACAGAATTACATAATTTAGTTACAAAATAAATGTAATTGTAATTAGTTACAGTTACTAAGAAAAATTTGTAATTAAATTACAGTTACTTCTGAAAATGTTAACCATTACAAAGGGGGTTACATCTGAATTTTTTCCTCCCTCTCTCTCTCTCTCTCTCTCTCTCTCTCTCTCTCTCTCTCTCTCACACACACACACAGTTTTATTTCCTGTTTGGGTTTATATATATGCTTTATATATATTTTTTCCCCAAAGCATTGTTAGATGTCCATGTGTCTGTCAAAGCTATGAAAATATTTGATGTAAAAAAAACTGTGTAATAGCTATTAAACTATTTCTTGTTATGATTTTAAATCTGTGCTTAACCTCAGTAAAAAGTAAAAGGGGTGCTAAAGACTGATTTTGTGGTGGCTGTGCTTTAAATTAAATTATTATCATCTTAATTCAAGTGATGAAGGATTTTGAAACTCTGACAGAGTTCTACTGTGAGGTTAACCCTGCCTGGTTAACGTTTCAAAATGATTAACAGCTGAAAACATTAGAAATTTAGAAAAGTAATTCAATGTAATCAGTTACATTAGTTTAATAAAGTAATTGAAATAGTTACACTACTTATTACAATTTAAATAGAGTAACTTGTAATCTGTAACCTAGTACATTTCCAAAGTAACCTTCCCAACACTGCACCCTGTAGCATTGTTACCAAATCCCCTGTTTTCCAGCGAAATTGGGCTATTTTAACACTGTTGCTGCAGGTTGTTTTTCATGTCCGCGGGTCAAAGCCACCCCAAAAACATAATATTTAGTCCCTGAAATGCGAATTTTACCAGGGGAACCCGCAACTGGGCTATTTTTAAGTAGCAATTGGGAGGGTTTTGTTGTGAAAACCTGGCAACCCTGCCCTTTAGAATAAAATTGTTTCAACTGCTGCAGTTGAGGGACACCACTTCGCTGCAATTTAAGAATGTCAATTTAGATATTGGATTAAATATATAGTAAATAGTTTATAGGCCTATAATGATTGTTTGTTCCATTTATAGAGTTGGGTGAGATTACTGATTGCAATTTACATGACAAAAAATGGCAGTAATATAGTCTCATAGATACACCTTATAGCTTAATCTAACTTGTCGCATGCAAGAATAACCTACATAATTCTATTTAATTTCTAATTTTAATTAAACATTGGTAAATTATTTTGACTACAACCCATACTGTCTGGTTCTTGTTTCTCTCAGTTTTTCAAACTAGGTGGCACTGTAGCATCTCTTAATTTCCCTGCAATGTTCCTTGCTGTTGCTTTGTCCGAGCTACTGACATTCAATACACGTTTCTGCAGTGTTAACCTTAATTATTAGCAGAACAATGCTGAAAAATAAATACATTGTAGTTGACAACACTTTACAGGCAGATAGTATAGCCTACAATAATTAATTAGCCTAAAAGATAGCATAGATAGCATTGGTTTATTGGCAAATCGGTGAAGAGTTTTTGACATTGACAAAATATTTTCTGAAATATGGAGACATGACATGACATTACCAGGGTCTTTTCTCCTTTTACACTCCATTTAATCTCATTCACTTCACCAGATTTAGATATGAAAGACATCCCATTTGTGTCTCATTTTGTTTTTTTCTTTTCTGCAGGCAACTGGCATCCAGAAGCTCGAAACACATACGTTTTTGCAGATGATCCATCAAAAGGTTAGCAATCAGTTCAAATTGTAAGAATGTGTCACTGCAAAAAATCTACCAATATACTTCTTATGAAATCGGATTAAACACATTGGAGAACTAATGATACTCTAAAAATAATCTTTTCACCAAAATACTTTTTAATTCAGTGCACAACATAATATTTATTTACATCTAGCAACAACATAGCATTGTTTCTGCTGGTTTTCATTATTGTTTTATTTTATTATTCAAGGATAAAAAAAATAAAATAGTGACAACCATACTGTAATACCTTTACAGTGTGTTTCCATTTCTTAAGGTTACATTGGAACCGCAACTATGTTTCAGATGCCTTATAAAGAGGCTTGTGATCATTAACCTTGCACTAGACTCCTCCCTCTTCCGGACTTGTTGCGTTGTCAGCTTTTAATCGCTGTGACCCTTCAGTCTTTGACCTGATCCATTTCACTAAAATCCATTACACAAGTAGGCCTAATGGAAAATCTTATGTTTGTCAAGATGTGAATTTTAGTATCAGTCAATATGTGTGTTATGTCATGCTAGAGGTCAATTCATTTTTCATTCATTATTTTTCTCAGAATCTGATCATAGTAGATGTCTGACTGCAACGGGACAAATCAACAGTCAAAACTTAATGTTGGCAGCTTAGTAATACTGCGATTTTTAAAAGAATTCTTTTTAATAATATTAATCATGTACTTTTTTAACATTAAGGTTAATAAATGCGGTATAAGTATTGTTCATTGTTCGTTAACTGTTGTTAATGAATGACACAAGTGTTACCAAATATCTATGTTTGCCCATAAATTGTGGAGCTTGTTGAACAGTGAACTGAACGGAACAGTGAAATGAAGTACTGGTGTTTATGTTGATTAGATTAAACAATTAAGGCATCATGCAAGGGGCTTTAGCACACAGTCAGATACAGGATGTGGCAGAAAAGAGATGAAAACCATTAATCCTCTGTAAACACTTCCTTTTACCCAAAGTGATTTTGTAACAGTATTATTTTTAAGCCCAGATGCCCAAACCTCAGTCAATTTAATTTTTATAACCCCAGCCATTCATGTTAATTATATGTGTAAAAATGTATGTTTCTTTATTAACATTAATTAAAGTTATTGTATTTCATAATATTTAACCTTATTATGCTCTAAAATTCATTGGCAAGTTTTACAGCAGAACATGTTTCAGCTTCTTTCCAGACTTGTGTATATATATAAATTTCTTTTCATTTATATATATATATATATATATATATATATATATATATATACTCTGGTACTTTCACTTTTTAATGTTGATTGTTGAATGTTGATGTTGTCACTTTTTTAATCTAACATTACCTTGGTTATATAATAATTAACAGATCGTTATTACATCAAATATGCTGACACTTACAGTATAAGCCAATGTTCAGAACAGCAAATCTTCACTTGTTATTTTACAGTTTGCTTCTGTATTAGTTATTGTGCTTTCACTTGTTAATGTTAATCACTAAGACTGGTGAATAAAACTGTATACGCTGGCTGAAGACATACTGACACAAACTCAGCTCTGAAACAGGTTAATAGGCCGGAGATAACTATGTGACGCACTTACCTCAGGCACCCCTCTTAACTGGTCTACACTGACTGTGGTAGATAAGAGCCTTAGCACAAGTCCAATAATTAGTCCTAAGCCACTAAACAGATCATCATATGGGTCATACAAGTGAGGAAGACCAGAGATTAAAACAGAAGAGGAGGGAAGGGACAGAGCTTTGACCACAGAGGGTGACGAAATGGGCAGAAAAAAGGCTTATCTGCAGGGATTTTGATGATATGGAAATGAGAATGATTTTAAGATAATGACAATTTTGTGTGCTAATACTCCCTATACTTACCCAAAACCTACATACTGCATATGCCTTTCTGTCTTTCTTAGTTACTGTTACTCTTGTTGAGCAAAGTTTCCAAGGTCCTAAATACTTGATGACTTTCATCCAAGCTTATGTGGCACTAGAAATAATGAAATATAACGAGGATCGTATGTTAATACCACAGTAAGTACATATATACTGGTGATGAATATTTAGTAGGGGTGGCACGGTACACAGATGTCACGGTTCGGGGGTCACGGTTCGATACGATTTCGGTACAACAGGGGGAAAAAAGAAATCTACTATGCTCGGTTTCTTTTCATTTATTTTGAACAGACAGTAGTGCAAATTAAATAAAAAAAAATACATGTTATATAAAATCTGCTTTGTTTTCATTGTGAGTGTACACAAATAAAAGCAGACCTTTATACAGTGATTATTAATAAGACAATAAGTGTTTAAAGTTGATTTTGCTGGTATAAGGAAACAGTTGAAGTGATCGCGCCGGAGCGCGCACACACACACACACACACAAAACAAATCAGTTCCAGCATTGCTAACTTGACAGCACAGTTGGTACTTTATCAAAATAAAATACAGTGAGCCAAACATCAGCGCACGCGCCTGTGTGTCATAGTTGGAACGCGACTGAAGTACAATGCCTATCATTTACATAATAAATAATACTTTGGCATTCAGATACATTACATCGCAAATATGAAAATATTATGGAATATTTGGATTTGTGCCGAATGAGAGAGGTAACGTTAGGATACTCGAGAACAAAGCTCCATTTCGCAAACAGTTGAGTGCGCAAGCCTTTAAAGTATACTCCTTTGTCAGTGAGAGATGCGTTCACAATCAGCACGTGGTCACTGTCTCGGGGTCTTTGTTTTCAAGTGCGCAGCTCATGGCATTCGCTGTTCTTCTGCTGGGGGTTATCAAACAGCGCTGCATTGCTGCGGGCGCCCCCTTCTGGATTGGGCTGAATTGCCTGTATTCGTCGTAAGGCCTCATGCACCGAACCGAGATGTCCATACAGTGACGGTTCGGTACGAATACATCAGTGGGGATTTCTTTAAGACTGCAAGGGAAGCTCGGCTTCCCCTATAATGTCAAAAAATTAATGGTCAAATATGTACTATTGTGTTAACATTGTATTGACTAAAAATGCGTTAGAACACGTTCATCTCGAAGACGAGTTTGTTCAGAATCAGCTACATATAGCAGGTCGGCTGACTCGATTTCCTTCTCATATATTCCCGTAGCGTCAGTGCATTTCTCTGTTGAAGCCGAGCGTCCTTTGAATTCAATGGGGCTGCTTTGAACAGTTTTTTTCAGTGCTTCGAAACTAGACGGTCATTGGATAAATGCTGCGATTATGTCCCGCCCCCGGACGCTCAGCGTCTCTGGGGGTGAATGGAGGAGTGGACTGGACTACGGGCTTCTGCGTAATGATTGGACGGTCTGCATCTCCTTTTGATTGACAGCGATTTTGTCCTATAAAAAGTCGCTGACACTGAAGCTATTCGAGCTCAGTCCCATAGCGGCTTTGCACTTGGTTCTTATCAATCATTATATATTTTTTTTATTAATTTATAATGTTATGTTTTAATATACATGCTGCTAAATCGGAAATTTCAAGATATGCGAGCAAAAAATCCTCCTGACACTTAGGCAATACGGAGCAAGAGCGCTGTTTTTGTTTTGTTTGTGTTCGAATCCAAATCCGAGTTGATTTGGGCGAATCACTGATTCACTAAGAAGCCATTCATAAAACAGTCATTTGATTCGCTCCTGAAGGATTCAGCCGTTTTGAAAGAATCATTTGAATGACTCAGTGATTCAATCACGAACTTCTGCCACCTGCTGGCCGTTTTTACGTTTCCCGTCTAAATGTAGGCGTATTACATTATTTCTATATTCAGAATTTAGTATTTAAAACATTAATCTCATAACATTATTTATGCAATGATAAATACAGTCTAAATGAATAAATGCCACATCTAAATGTCACTTCATGCAATATCTTTTTTTTTTAGATTGTTTGTTCATTCATTCATTCATTCATTCATACAGTAGGCTAGGCCAGCGTCACTGGAAAAGACGCCTAGCTGGTACGACAGGGTCACAGAGCATTTTCTTGAAAAGGAATGTAGGGCAGGATTTACGTATAAATAAATGCACAATTTTTATGATGTAGGCCGAAAATGAGCTTCCCCTCTTTGAAAGACCAGCAGCCGCCACTGGAATACATGTACCGTGCCACCCCTAATATTTAGTTATCTTTGCTACATCCCACATAGCAAACGGTCTTCGGCAATGATGGCATGGCATATGAGGGCCGATTGTTGGTGGGAGGAGTATGGCCCAGATCAGTCCAGTGATCATGTAGCCCAAATCAGGCAGTGACCTGACAGCATATTATGTGACCCATGAAAACAAGATAAATAAAATATGATAAAATGATCACAGAAATTTTAAAGTGTAGTATTGTTTAAATTTAATCGTTGAAATGGCAAGTCATAACAGAATGAAACATTATCATTTCAAAATTAAGCAAATCAGTAAATCAGTCAGCTGCATTAAACTGCCCTTAATTATAATTTGATTATATTTTATATTATTATTCTCAGTACAAATAATCTTAGAATCCTTACATAGAGAGAGAGAGAGAGAGATGAAACATGATTAACTCTAAACTTACATTATCTTTTCATTTATTTAGATGGATTTTATTTATTATTATTTATGTTGTTGTTGTTGTTGTTATATATGTTAATTCTTTGGCAACATTGTGTTACACAGTCATGCTAATAAAGCTGAATTGAATTGAATTCAGAGAGAGAGAGAGATCATTTAACCATTATCATGTAATATTTATTTGGTTTACCATGGGGCACATAATTTTATTAATATGCTGTCATGCACAAACATTAAATAAAATGATCATAAAAGTATTTTATTTTTATTCAAATCCTCGGTATCCATGTGATGCTTTGTGTGAGGGACAGATCCAAATTCAAACCATTCATCAGCGATATGTATCTCCTTCCTCTGTAGCTATAGTAACAATTTAAAAATTTGCATTTAGGAAGTTTTACAACAACTTTTTCAGCAGCGATATCAAACGCTCATTGGCTCTCGCCAGCAATCGTCATAGATTGCTACATGCCGTGTTTCCAGTGATGCGTGTTTTGAATAAGAAACGCGCGCCCTCACGGAGTGTATCGATAGTGTTTTCAGCGTTTAATCACTTTAACTATGCCCTGCTCCTCGCACTAAACTATTATATCCTGCCAGAAAGGACTGCGACTGCAGTGTATCATCATTTGGACTTCTGTGGAAATGCTCTTTGACATTTCTGCAATAAATGATTGATTACACGTGGCTGTCTGTTACGTTTCTCTTATAGATTGTATACAGTATACACTCACTCTTTATTGGTCGTTTTGTTCTTTATAGAAATAAAACATTTTCAATGCAATATGTTTTTTATTGCACAGTTACATGGCCTGTGGATTTTAAGGCTGATTTTCTCTTCAGTTTAATTGGCATAGTTTGTGTGTATATTACCAAAACATTTTACAAAATGAATAATGGCGATTATAGTAATACACAATACAATAATATCAAATATTGGGTCTGGGCTATATAAGGCTCAGGTGTGGTTCAGATTTGGGGGATTCTGGTTTACTTAAGGCTGAGAATTGGTACCAATAATAAAACATGTTTTGGCCCAGTTCAGGGCCAGTTAAGGGTGATTACTGGCTGAGATTCGGTCCAGTTATGACCCATGTGTGGCCCTTGTCCTTAATCCAGTTCTAGGCCACTTCAGGGCCGTCATTCTTTGCGGTACTTTGGCCGAGGGAAAAGTGATTGTGTGGCCCAGAGCTGGGCCAGAAAACATTTGCTATGTGGGATGGTTGTATGGGGAATCTGCTGATTAGCTCAGAGGAGTATTATGAGCCTGAATACTTTAATTCAAATCCCACTCTGCTCATGCAGGACTTTTCACAGGATGACACAATATGACTGTGCCTGCTTTACTGATTCCCCCTTTCTGACTGATTGTGTGCAATTTATTGCATTTGCAATGCCTAGTGCACAAGCTGTAGTTATATGAAAACCATTACAATATTAATCATTACTTAAAGTGTGACACCTCTCATTGCAAGTACATTTTCATGAAGCATTTGCAGGTTTATTTTTGCATTATTAACACACACAGCAACTCCATTTTTGCAAAGGGTGAATTGAATATGAAGTCTCAATATGAAGAGCAGTTTCACTTCAGATAGACTTTTACTAATTAATTAACAATATTTTATTAATATTTACACTTTTTTATTGCATGATTCATTTGTGATGTTGTAAATTATGAACTTTAACTTTAAATTGTATTAAGTTCAAAATAAGTTTAAATTGCTTTACCAGTCAAAACTAAATACTAAAATATTTAGTAAGCTAAGTGATTGCTCTAAAAAATTAAGGTTTGCTACTCACTATCTAATTAGAGCAACAAAACCAATAAGGTACAAATAAACTTTGACTTTATTTTATGACTAAGACCTGTAAATTATTTTTCTTCTTGTGTCCCTGTAAAATTTTTCTATTTCAAAAATCAATTACTGCCATAAATGTTTAAGTAATTACGTCATTTCAACTTTTTTTTTTGAAAACTTTGAAAAAAAAAGTTGAAATTGCTCAGTTTATTTTGATGAATTAAAGTATGTAAAAAACATAAGTTTTTTGTATAGTCACTTTTTGTGTGATTATTAAATTTACATTTACATTACATCTACATTTAATAATTTAGCAGATGCTTTTATCCAAAGCAACCCGAGGACAATAGAAGCAATCAAAACCAACAAAAGAGCAATAATAAGCAAGTGTTGACAAGTCTCGGATAGCCATGGAACTATATATATGTATGTACTGTGTGTATATATACATACACACACACACACATACACACACACACACACATTATTAACATTGTTAACACATTATTAACCTCATTAAATGTATTTATTGACAAAAAAAAAATGTGTGCCAGTGTCATTAGCACATTTTCTGTCATTTACGGTGGATGCAATGGATCTCTTGACTTTAATTAATATAATTAATTAATAACTATACAATTATCAAAGACTCCCCTTTAGATAGCTTCATGAAAGCTGAAATAGATCATTCTATTTCAACTTTCATATCGCAATCTAAGGTTGTCTAATCAAAATACAGAACATGAAATAACTTAAAATAATGAAATGTCATGAAAATCAACAGTACAATCAAATTCTGTGTCTGTGAAGTCATTATTGACAATTCATAATTATTTCTCCAGTGTGCTGCATTTTATTTATTCCTTTATTTATTTATTTTTGCTTATGTTTTGCTTATAAACTAATATTTATGACTATTATCTGTTCTGTACATATAGAAGTATGATGTTCTAAGCTGTAGTCCCTTTCTCAGCTTTGACACAAGAACCTGAGTGTCAAGGGCATTTCAGCTGTCAGGTATTTGAGGCTCTTCACAAAGGCCGTGATTCCAGGCTCAAAGCTAGAGATAATACGATGGGAAGCAGATTAAAGAGGAGTTAACTGCAAGTGATTAGCTGCATTATCTGCACTGTGCAGCAGATTACCTGCCGTCGCTAACACAGAACCACACTGCAGGGTGAAAGGGATGATCCGAATTAGCCAGGTTTTGGTGTTGGAAATAAGATTAGGTGAATTGTGTGTCTTGCAATACACAGATAGTTTTGTGTGTGCGTGCACAAGTGCCTGTGTGTTTGGTAGATGACAACAAAACACAAATCCTTCCATTAAGACCATTTGGGAGGAGCAAAAAGGTATCTTTTGAGTCCTTATAAAAGACGGATCACTTGGAAATCGATTGAGGGAGGCTTCATCTGGTCATCAACGAAGAGAGAATTTACATCGATACGGGTTAGACTTCATTTTTTTTGCGATGCTGCAATAATCTGCGAAGGAAATAACACAACTGATTTAAGCTTCAAGGCGTTACAACGTTTTCGGTGGAGTGGTTGCCAGTTTCAAGCAAGATGAAGCAAGTACCAGAGTTTCACGAAGACTTCTACATCCCCATCCCTTTAGATTTCAACAACCTCTCAGCTTACAGCCCTTTTTTGGTCCCACAGGACCACCTGGGAAGCCAAGGCATGTTCATGGCCATGGCTGTCTTTATGTTCCTTATTTTCGTTGGAGGGGCTTCGATCAACATCCTTACCATTGTTTGCACAATTCAATTCAAGAAACTCAGATCTCATCTTAACTATATTCTTGTGAACCTTTCCATTGCCAACCTCTTCGTAGCCATTTTTGGTTCCTCGTTATCGTTCTACTCCTTCTTTAATAGGTACTTTATCTTCGGGGCAACAGCATGTAAAATTGAGGGCTTCCTTGCAACGCTTGGAGGTAAAATGCCACATGCATCCACATTATTAAAAAAAGCTTCCATAGTCCATTGTAGCTCACAGATTGTAGCTCAATAAACCTTTTTTTTCTGTTTTTGCAGGAATGGTGGGTTTGTGGTCTCTTGCTGTAGTGGCATTTGAAAGGTGGCTGGTCATTTGCAAACCCCTTGGGAACTTTACCTTCAAAACCCCTCATGCCATAGCTGGCTGCATACTTCCTTGGATTAGTGCATCAGCAGCTGCATTCCCTCCACTGTTTGGCTGGAGCCGGTAAGTCCCACTTACATTGATAAGGACAAAGCTACATTGCCTCCCTCCACTGAACCTGAAGAAATCAAACCAACACCTAGCACCTTTTTGCTACACTCCTAAACAACTAGTTCAAGTCCAGAAGTAAAATCCTCTGATTATAATTCAAGTGTACGGAGTTGTTTATCCCGTCAGTCTCACTGAGATCTCTTTTGCAGGTACATACCTGAAGGTTTGCAGTGCTCCTGTGGACCTGACTGGTATACCACTAACAACAAATACAACAACGAATCCTACGTCATGTTTTTGTTCTGCTTCTGCTTTGCGGTTCCTTTCGGCACCATTGTGTTCTGTTATGGTCAACTACTCATCACACTCAAATTAGTGAGTACAATTTGCATTTCCCATTGAAAGCTGCCCCAGAATTAATAATTTTAGTGAAATGTTTTGAGAAAAGAGTAAAAGTTTGGGTGAGGAAGAGGAATTTTATTTCTGTTCTTTATTTTGACTGGAAAACCTTAGCCACATGAACATTCAAATAATAAAATTAAATGTTTGAACAAAGATTGGGTTCATACTAACATTAAATACTGATAAAATACCATTTATTATGTACATGAACAAATGATACATTTCGTTCATTGCTCTGCCACACTCTTTAATACGTTGGGTTACACAGTGCTTGCCCACTAAATGAAGACTGTATATGGGTTATTGTAGTGTTGGTCACGTTGCCAGGTGCTCTAAAATCCCTTGTTTGTCCTATCAGGCAGCCAAAGCTCAAGCAGATTCAGCTTCGACCCAGAAGGCGGAGAGGGAGGTGACAAAGATGGTGGTGGTGATGGTGTTCGGCTTCTTGGTATGCTGGGCACCATATGCTAGCTTTTCTCTCTGGATAGTTTTCCACCGTGGTGAAACATTTGACCTGAGAATGGCAACCGTACCATCCTGCCTTTCTAAAGCCTCTACAGTGTACAATCCTGTAATCTACGTCTTAATGAACAAACAGGTATTGTATTATGTGCTAAGTGGAAATTTGAAGTATTGTTGAAGTCTGTCCCCCACAGGGCTACAAAACCAATCACTTCAAGTAACACGTTCTGCTCTTTTCTTTTGAAACCCAGTTCCGTTCCTGTATGATGAAGATGGTCTGTGGCAAAAATGTTGAGGAAGATGAGGCCTCTACTTCATCTCAGGTCACCCAGGTCTCCTCTGTTGCACCAGAGAAATAAACCCATTCTTAATGCAACCTCATCCTGTGGACAGAACCACTCTGGCAGTGAAAAACAATTTTACAATGATTGTAAATAATAAACATAGACGCAAATAGGAATTTTTGCTTTTAATGTCAACATTTTTGTAACTTGGTCTTGGCTTGCTGAACCAGTAGAATTAGTAGAAGTTCATTGTTATCATTAAAAATGTACAATAAATGCAAAGAAAGAACTGTGTTGTTAAATGTATCTGTTTTAACAGTTTATATGTGACCATGGACCACAAAACCAGTCTGACGTGTCAATTTTTCGAAAATAGGATTTATACATCATCTGAAAGCTGAATAAATAAGCTTTCCATTGATGTATGGTTTGTTAGATAATCAGATAATATTTGGCCGAGATACAACTACTTGAAAATCTGGAATCTGAGGGTGCAAAAAATCTAAATATTGAGAAAATCGCCTTTAAAGTTGTCCAAATGAAGTTCTTAGCAATGCATATTACTAATCAAAAATGAAGTTTTTATACATTTACGGTAAGAAATTTACAAAATATCCTAATGATTTTTGTAAATACAATGTATTTTTGGCAATTGCTACAAACATACCCCAGCGACTTAAGACTGGTTTTGTGGTCCAGGGTCACATATATTAAACACATTACATTAGTGCTTATTTCTTCCTGTTTTAAACAGGAGTAGTATTGAGCACACCATTTTACCACAACTAAAACATGAAAACAAAGAAGTATCTCATTTATCTGGTTGTAATCAAGTCCGTAGCCATTTGGTTATGAGTAATGGAGTAACACATCCGGGGATGGTCTGAAAAATAAAGTCAGACAGAGTATTATCTAGTATGCAAAGCCACTTTGCATTGACTTGCTGCACTAATATCTAATCATTTTTAACTGCACTAATAATTAATCATGAGAGTTTATATACAGTAATTTTCAATAAATGCCATTGCTCGTGTCATTGATTTGTGTATGCATGCTTACTCACCTTAACTTCTTGTACTTCACCCAATAAGTAGATCACTTCCAAATCAAGAGAAAAGTGCAAAAAAAGAATATGAAGTTAGCTTTTGTCATTTGCAAACCAGCCTAACACAGTCAAATCAAGAACAAGATCAGCTTGGTAGTTCATCTAGAAATTAAACCACAAATGATGTTAGAGAAACAATGAGCAATGAAAGCAAAGTTTTGCCCATGTTAGATTAACATCTATTATATGGATTAATTTCATTCAAATGTATTTTTTTAAATACACATTCAGCACTATATACCGTGAATATAGCAGTTGTCCAATGGCAGGCCATGTGAGACCAAACTGTGCTAATCTTGAGCTTTCGTTGAAAATTCAGTTGTATATCCGAGTTCTGCTAGTAGTGAACTTTTGCCAATCACGAATAGTTCAGAACTAGCGGAATTCCAGACATACGACTGACTGAGTGCTGTTCCATGATACTTTCTGATCCATCTGTTTCTGAAAAATATCCTTTTCAACTACATCATTGAAAATCTGTGATTTACACTGTGAAAGCAACAAAATATCACAATAGTGACCCTTGATCACACCAAAGCTTACATATTAATTCCATTAAGTCCACCTTTAAAAAAAGTATGAAAGATCATAATGAACAAATACCTGATTTGAATAACATACACATCAGTACAATTCTTTAAAAAACAAGGAAACAACTGATAGAGTGAAAAAAAGTTTACAGACTGCTCTTGTCTTTGTGTTGGCTCCATCCTCATCCTGGTTCGGTCTGTTCACGTCCTAGTGTTCATTTCTTCCTGCTCCACTTTGCTACAATTGAAGGAGAAGCAGATGACTGAAAAAAAAGAAAGAAAAGAAAACGCCTATCGTTAGAAACAGGGAGAGATTAAAACTGACCTCATCAAGATTTTCAGATAAACCCTGCTTTCCCTAAATTGAACCATCAATCCAGTGGGATTAGGAAGGTTTGGGCTGCATCCTTGTCAATACTAATTAGGATCCTGTGTGGAGGGTACCTGGGTACCCCAGTTGTCCCAATAAGCTGATTTGGACTTGGACTGTAACCTAGATGTCTGACTTACAGTTACCTTGCACAAAACATGATGATTATGATTGAAATTGTTTTGAATTGACACGAAAGAGTAATGATTAAGAGCTGTTGGGCATAAACTGTCGGAACTGTGTTTACAATGACATTGGTATCATTGAGAGAATTTTCATGTCCTTTATTAAGACTTAAATATACTCTTATTTTAATAATATTTATGACTTAGGTGAACCTGCAGTTTTGAAATGGCCTAAAATCTTTGAAATTTGGAAAAAGTAATCTTTAATGATATTAATATCCTCAGAACCACATACACCTAAAGAACCTTGTTGTGCTGAATACTGAATGTTGCATGTGTGGTTGTGTGCATGTGAGTGTGGAATATAATAGCATAGAAGCTACTTAATATATTTTATGTAACTATGCAATATATAATATATGAATGTGCAAATGTGCAGTATTTGTGCAATGTGCCAATTAATACAATCTACAACTTAAAATAATGTAAAGCTTCTTTACTCCTGTAGGCAGCAGGGGCCATTATACAAAATACATACTAACTCTAGAATCCTGTTTTATTTCTTTATTGCATTTCAGTTAGAAACTTTTTTATTGTAAAACCCAAAATGGAACCTTTCTTTACATTTTTTGAAACCTAAAAAGCTGAGTTCTACAGAGCACCAGAAAGAATTCTGCACTCTAATACTGTTTTTGTTTCAGAAAATGCCATCTATTTTTACTTTATTATCTTATGCATGTTTAATAAGTCATTCTTGACACACTGTCCAAGAAGCTTCAGTCAAGGGCAAAAGTGATCTGTGACCTAAACTTAAAACTTAGAAAGCATCAAAGGGCGCTGTTACCTTATAATCACTCCTGGCTCGGTAATGCAAAATGTCACCGCACACTGTTTTGGTTCACCTGTGATGGCTTCAACAATCCTAGGAAGGAACAGTAGCTTAGGTCTCCTGTAAGCCTAATGAATGAGTCTTGGTTCTGCTCCTGATACCTGTTTTGACCTCAAAAATTCTCCACCCTGTAAGCCAGGGCATCCTCTTTTTCCGCGTATAAAAGCACTTTGAGAGGAGCCCAAAGTCTGTCGGCCAGAGACAGAAGATAGTACAAGCATAAAGGCCCAGACCTTTACGACAGCCAAGTAACTACAGGTTTGGGCTACACAACAACCGCCAACAATGGCAGAGCAGTGGGGAGACGCAATCTTCGCAGCCAGGCGAAAGGGAGATGAAACAACAAGGGAAGCAATGTTTGTATATACCAACAGCAATAACACCAGGGGTGAGTCTTTAAAGTATTTTTTCTGCATTATTTCTCAACACATTATAGTAATTTGAAAAACAGATATTCTGTTAACTTAATAAAGCCATGTGAAAGCTTTAAACTGTTTCAAAATAGTGGCAAAGTAATAAGAAATGAAATTTTCATAGACATAGTCTTAAACCTCAAATGTTTGATTGTAACCTGCAAGGACATACAGGACAAAGAACAATTTCAGACTGATAAATATGAAGCTTTAGAAACATGAGAGTTGGTTGCAATGGCTATTATGAGAACTCCTACAAGATGGTATCACTGCTCTTTATTTCCCATTTCCAGATCCCTTTGAGGGACCCAACTACCACATTGCCCCTCGATGGGTGTACAACGTAGCAACAGTATGGATGTTCTTTGTGGTCATTGCCTCGACCTTCACCAATGGACTGGTGCTGGTGGCCACGGCAAAATTTAAGAAGCTCCGTCACCCTCTTAACTGGATCCTGGTCAATCTCGCTATAGCTGATCTAGGAGAGACTCTTTTGGCCAGCACCATCAGTGTCATCAACCAGATTTTTGGCTATTTTATCCTCGGACATCCCATGTGTGTTTTTGAGGGCTACACCGTGTCTACATGTGGTAAGTTACTGCCTGGAGACATAATTGTTCACAACAACAAATAAATGCATTGGACCAAAGTTGAATATTTTTCATTATTAAAACTTTGTCAGGTTTTTCATAGTATCTAACAACACAATCAACAGGTATCGCTGGTCTGTGGTCTTTGACTGTCATCTCTTGGGAAAGATGGGTGGTCGTCTGCAAACCATTTGGAAATGTCAAGTTTGATGCAAAATGGGCATCTGCTGGTATCATCTTCTCCTGGGTTTGGGCTGCTTTCTGGTGTGCACCTCCCATCTTTGGCTGGAGCAGGTAATATCCATTATTATCAAAATATATTATCAAAAAAATGAAGACAGTTGACAGTTAGGTGCATATCTTAGTAATTCAACTTAAAATGGTTGAATCCTTTGGCTGGTAAGACAAGCATGTAAGGTCCACACAAGCATTAATGTGGATCTTCCAATCCATTATCTTCTCACAGATTCTGGCCTCACGGTCTAAAGACCTCCTGCGGGCCTGATGTCTTCAGTGGAAGCGAAGACCCTGGTGTCCAGTCCTACATGATTGTCCTGATGATCACTTGCTGTATTTTGCCTCTGGCCGTTATCATTCTCTGCTACATTGCTGTGTGGTTGGCCATTCGTGCTGTAAGTTGTCTCCTGGACTGCTTTCAGAAGTTTATACCAGTTTGTAAAAAAGGCACTAAGCCTCTATCATTTCTTTCCAACAGGTCGCCCAGCAGCAGAAGGATTCTGAGTCCACACAGAAAGCAGAGAAGGAAGTGTCCAGAATGGTGGTTGTCATGATCCTGGCCTACTGTGTTTGCTGGGGACCTTACACATTCTTCGCCTGCTTTGCTGCTGCAAACCCAGGCTATGCCTTCCACCCACTGGCAGCAGCCATGCCTGCCTACTTTGCCAAGAGCGCCACCATCTACAACCCCATCATTTATGTCTTCATGAACCGACAGGTAGCTCAATGCCTTTTAATAGAGCTCAGACCTTGAGCACATTGAGAAAACTTCGCAAAATAATCTTGATTTGTCTTTCTTTGCAGTTCCGTGTATGCATCATGCAGCTCTTTGGAAAGAAGGTGGATGATGGCTCTGAGGTGTCCACATCCAAGACAGAAGTGTCCTCTGTGGCTCCAGCATAAATTGCACACCAGATCTTAGAGCAAACATCTTGACTCAGACATGGGGAAAAAAAGATGACAATGGGACTTTTTATATTCCTTGTTTACCCTCACCGTATCTTGACGATTTTGCTTCCAGATATTTCCCTTGGAGTAATGGGGAATACCTTGTTGCATGACAGTGTGTGTTAACATTACTTTCTCAATGGCCCTGTGGCTTAAGATCCACAGGAATGATGTTACGGTTTTTATGGCAGTCATTTGTCACACAATCATTTGTCCACTGGCCATTCAGAAGGTTGTGCGCCTATATACAGCACTTCTTTGTGGGAATGTGACACTCAGTGTGGATTAACTAACAGCGAAAAATAATCGCCTCATTCTAATGTACAATTCTGCTGGACTGATGTTCAGTGGCAATGTGTTAATGAGTTAAGTTTCATTTTTAATTTAAAGAGTTAAGTTTAATTTTGTAGCCATCTTGCAAGAAAACAAAAATGACAAAAAAAAGTTTGATAGATAGATGCCTCTCCATGTACAGCATGTAATATGGTTCTATTTTTTTCTTTGATGAAAATAAAAAAAGCAGCAAAATAAATATTCCGTTTTTTGTCTTTCATTACACACATTACAAGAATTGAAATGATCATATATAATGTTTAAACATTTAAAGTAATGTTGACTATACTGGCATTAAATTTCAATCAATCAATAAATCATAGTCAACACCCAACAAGGATGTTTCTAATACAGCTGCTTTCACACTTTTTTCCCAGGTTTCACTTCAAAGAAAGTGAAAAAGAAAAAAAATTGCACTGAAATCCCCAAGACAGCCATGAAATCCACTTAAAAGAAAATAACTTTTAATTCAATATGTTTGATTGTGCTAGACAGGATTTAAAGCTTAAAAGTCACTTAGAAGTCTGCAAATAAGAGCAAGTCAATTGCAATTCCTCCATTTAAGCCGAAGGGGGCTAAGCAATTTCAATCGGAACGTGACACTAAAAGCACTTCTTATCTAAGGAAGATTAACCTCAAACTGAGGCCTTACCTTTTTAATTCTGACTATCCCATGTGCCCCTACACTCTCAGAAATAAAGGTACAAAAGCTGTCACTGGGGCGGTACCTTTTCAAAAGGAACATGTTTGTACCTAAAGGGTCCATTATGGTACCTTAAAGGTACATATTAGTCCTTAAAGTGTACATATTTGAACCTAATAGGTACAAAAGTGTACCTTTTGAAAAGGTACAACCCCAGTGACAGCTTTTGTACCTTTATTTCTGAGAGTGTATGTGTGTGGGTGCAAATGTACAGTATACATGGACGTGTGCTTTCATACCAGGTGTTAGGCCCATACTCTTACATGCAGATTTGGGTGCACTTCCTGTTATGCAAGACTCCTGTACCTCCCACCTAGCCTTAATTCACTTCAGGTCAGAAAGTTACAAGGAAAATCTTTATGATGATGAGCTTAAAATGCCTCGGCCAGTGTGCCAATTTGATGAATGCGATTTTAACCACAAAAGGAGACCTAAAAAAACATAAAAAGGAAAGGCCAACCATCAAGAATGTTGTAACAGGTACAACCAGTGCAATATTTGGTTACACTTTGTTTTAAGCTGTTCTTGTTACAGTGTAATTATACATGTAAGTCCTAAGCGATGTATTATTTGGTTACGGTTAGGATTAGGGTTACTTGCTTGTAATTATGCATAATTTAATGTTATTATAATAGTACATGTAATGTGTAACAAGGACACCGTGTTACCCAATATTTACTATTTTTGGTCACATTTCATTGAAAATGAGATTGGGATTTGACAGTAATTTATGATTAAATTTCAAATTTTTTGATCTCCAGGGTTTTCTAAATGGGAGAGTGGGCCATTGTCGCCTGTATGCTGCCAGAAAACAAGGGAACAACACAACAGGGGAGTCTCTTTTCATCGATACCAACAGCAAAAACACAAGGGTACTTCACCAACTTGATCTTCAGGAAACAGCTAGACTTCCATATATTATGAATAAGTAGAAATGAAAGATTGTATAATAATGTCTCATCTGTTCACAGATCCATTTGTGGGACCCATCAATAAAGTTGGAATAGTCTTGACTGTACGTATTTAGCTAAAACTCCTCTGTTTACTGTCCTGGGCAATGTTGAACTCAAGTTGAACAACATTACAACTTTGTTTGAATGTCATTCCAATCTTTTATGAAAATTCTCATAAAATTGATCGTATTCTGAAAGTTGAAAAAATAAAAATCTTCAAAAACAGGTCCGTTGAATAATGTTGTTGTTGTTATTGTCATCATAGTAACAGAGCTTTTTGTTTTGTAGATGCATTTGAAAAAAAATGGCATATTTGTCTCATTGTTTTCTGAAGAAAAAGAATCATGCAGCAATATGATGTAGTCTTGCTTTCAATATATCAGTTGTCTGAACTGTTCACAAATTGTTAGTAGAAGTGCATTCAATGCATTCTTTCTTCCCCCTTATCTCAGTATCTTGATTATTTCTGCTTGCTGTGCGGGGAACAGCTCAGATCAGAATCCAGAATCCATGTAAAGGATTTTTGCAGATGAGCTAAGAGCAGAGAAATAAAAGATGAAACGCTTTAATGATGCTCTTCAACAATGAATAACTTGCTTTTTTACTTAAAAGATAACTGCACTTTGAATTTCCTGAACTTTTTCAAAAAGTATCTTGCAGTATAAGATGCAGAGCACATGAAGCCAGGTAACATTTTGTAATCCCACATAAGCTCTATTCCACATCAAGCGGATAGAGGATTTCACCTAGGCTGGCCAGTAAAGTCACGACTTTTACTAGGAAGCTTATATGACGGAACTTATTAGGTTAAAACAATGTTGAGTGTATTTGTGTGTCACAGATTTTTGAGAAGTGGGACAAAACCGAGTGCCAAATTGAAAAAATAAAACTTTGTACTCAGATAAATGAAACTAAGTTTATGTATCTTATATTTACTAAGCTACTGAGCTTTGATACAACCTCCCAACTCTTCTCTTTTTTATAAAGATGTGCTTTTTTACCTTTATAATTTTACCTTTATTTTTTAACAGCATTCAAGATACTTTTAACATTTTAAAACACATTCTCATGTTAGCAGACAGATTACACTTTCACATGTGACCATTCCACAGCAAATATAAAATATCATAATGAAATATTATCAAAATATTCATCTGAGGGAGGTGACAAAAACCTGAATTTGTAGTCATTTTAATGATCAAATACATTGAATCAATCAATTACTGTTTTAAAACAAACACAACAAACAGCGAGTATGTTATTGTTAATATAGCGTTTATTACAAACTGTATTATGTATAAATATGTTTTTTGTGTTATGTTCCTATCTTCCCTCAACCCAAACTCTGCTAGAAGTGATGACTATCAATTCACAAAAGCAATATACGCTGTCAGGTCACATATTTAGTATTTATACATTATTGGAAAAATTCAAAACAATTTTATATTTAATATACTTGTGATGAAAATGTGATGACTTGACATTGAAAGTCAACTCCGTCATTGGCCTGTCACAGAAAATCTTTCTGAAGGTGTTGACAAATTTGGCATTTCTGTCACAAAACAAATGGAGTTCATGTAGTAGCAGTTTTGTTTTTGCTGTTGATGCTATATGCTAATAGAACCTGCTCCAGGAGAATAAAATTATCTAAATATTTCAAATAATTTCCTCAGAAATTGGAAGATGGTGTTGCCATATCATGGTTGTGACACAGGAAATATTAACATTAGGATTTAAAATATTATAAAACTATAAAACTTAGAGCCTGTCTGAGATTGATGTACTCTGCTGCAGAGGTGCAATGTGGCAGAGTGACTGATATATATATATATATATATATATATATATATATATATATATATATATATACCCTGATTTTATTACATTTTAATGAATGTCTGACAACGTTGACAAAAAGTGGGGACCAAAGTTTGAAACCTTATGAAACATGCATGTGTCACTGAAAAACAACCTTGCTTTGATATGAGATATTAAGTGTTGCTTTTGATAAAACAAGCTGTTTTTATCATTAAAGAATGTTTTTATCCATTTTGTAGCATATAAAAGATTGAATGTGATTGACTAGATGTAGTGAGAAGACAGTAAGTGTCATAGATTTGATATAATAATGATAAAATTAAATTGAAGAGGATAATTGTGTTATATACATTCTATTATTAATCCCCCATAACATTTACAATTAAAAAATAGCCTATTTTCATTTCTAATAGCAGTTACAATTGCTGGGCATGTTTTGTCCCATGTCTTAAGAATCAGTGGTATATTAGAACATAAGTGTGAGGGTGTAGACTGCTCATGTCCATGTGTATTTGTTTGGGGAAAAAACAAAACTTTTTTTATGGAAATGATTTTGACACTTATTTTAACTCGTACTTCAGGTACTTTTTTTTTTTTTTTTTTTTTTTAAATCTACCTGAGTTCAGGACTTTTTTGAGATTTAGGATAGTGGATGATAGTGTTGTTTCACTCAGACTTTTATTTTGAACATTACTGGCGCTCGTTGCAGCGGTCTTCACACAAGCACTTTAAAGTATTCACACGTGCAGTTATGTCTAAAGCAAGTGAGTACATGTATTTTTTATACGTAGAGCACTAAAAAGTTCTGCTAACACAGTGGCGGTTCTAATTGAATTACTTTTATCATGTTACAGAACAAAAGCGAGCGAAACGTCTGGCTTTTTGCGGCAAAAAGGTACGTAGTTTAGCCTACATGCTAAATTACTGTCAAATCAATTTTACGTTTAGTTCAGTTGAAGTGAATATGCCTTGCTTGCTTATTGTGTCTAAATGTACCAGAACAAGAAACCATCTACCAGTCAAATATTTGGACACTCCTAGTTCATTATTATTACGATTTTCCTATTTTAAATAACTAAAATCATGCCATAACTCTATAATGGAAGTGTGGGAATTATGTGGTTTGATAAAATGATAAACAAAGCAAATATTATATTTAAGCAGCTTCAAAACTCCGCTCTTTGCCTAGACTTGCCACTCTTTGGAATTAAGATAATGAGAAACATAAATGTGACCCTGGACGACAAAACCAGGGTCACGTCTTAAGTGTCAATTTTTCGAAATTGAGATTTATACATCATCTGAAAGCTGAATAAATAAGCTTTCCATTGATGTATGGTTTGTTATGATTGGCTGAGATAGAACTATTTGAAAATCTGGAATCCGAGGGTGCAAAAAAAGAAAATCAAAATACTGAGATAATCGCCTTTAAAGTTGTCCAAATGAAGTTCTTAGCAATGCATATTACTAATCAAAAATTAAGTTTTTATACATTTACTGTAAGAAATTTACAAAATATATTCATGGAACATGATCTTTACTTAATATCCTAATGATTTTTGGCATAAAAGAAAAATGGATAATTTTGACCCATACAATGTATTTTTGGCTATTGCTTACAAATATACCCCAGCGACTTAAGACTGGTTTTGTGGTCCAGGATCACAAATTAATGGTCCTACCTTCTGACAGCCAATGCCTGTTGACTGTCATTTGTTTCTTTTCTCTAAAGTCCAAGGATGGACAGCTGTCTCAAGGAGGAAAGAAGGATCCTGGCGTACCTAATGTGCGCAGCTTTAAAGAACACGGTCAGAGGCAAGCTGAACTCCGAAAACAGAGGGTGAGGAAGGGATCTGTACTAAATATGCTGGATATTTACAAATCTGAATGACATGATTTGACCTTTTCTTGTATCACTAATTGAAGAGCTTTATATATTTCAGTTTTCCAAAAAGAGGGCAGTGCGGGTCAGATGGAGGGGGGTGGGGGGTATATAATATCCAAACTCATAATATGTAATTTCCATACCTAAAATACATATTTCACAGTCACTGTTATGCAGATTGATCATAAACAAAGCTAAAAGGCTTCTTGCCAGTGGCAATCCTTCACAAAACTTAACATCTACCACAGTTAATCATGGGTAGAATGCAATATATTTCAATGTTACAAGAATTTCAGTCAAATTTAATTTATGCAATATTTCAAAGTTCAAACCTTTAACCCAAGGGGTGAAATCAACCCATGGCAACAGTAGCCCAATTCCATGTCAGATTTAACTGTTCATGGGTCGAGAGTAAGAAGAGATGACTGAAAGACCATACTGAAGGATTTTCTGCTCAGCAGACTTTATCTGATCTTATAAGGTGTTCTCCCTTTATACAGAGTGCACGTGTTTGCCAAAGTGAAAGTAAACAGCGAGTGCTCATTCATAAGAGATTTAAATACTCCGCATATTGATAGCGGCTCCCTGATGCACGCAAATTATATGCAATATTGAAATGTTTGCAGGAGCAGGCTGTAATGGTAAGAAATCTAGAGCAGGACTAAGAAAACAGTCCCATGAAGGGCTTTAATACAAAAACACACACTATGAATGGAGACTGTAGAAAGCAAAAGCTGAATCCCGGTCAATTTGTCCGATTTAGAAATCCTGGCTGGGCACAATTTTTTTTTTTTTAAGGCCCAAAACGAGAACGTATCACCTTACTTTATATTTTTTTTAAAAAAATGCTGATGTGCAATTTTTGTCTACTGTTTTCTAGTTGGAGGAACAACAGGAGAGGCAGAGGTTGTCAAGAGAAAAGGAAATGATGAAAAGGAGAAGTCTGGACAGTTTTCAGAAAGACATCCAGTTGCGGCAAAAAGAGTTTGAACAGAGGGTTGGTGTCTGACATTTTACTAGATGTGACTATGGATTGGGTTTTCTCTAGAGAAGAACAGAATACATTTATTACATTTCAAATATGTGGGGTCAATAAAATTTTTTCAATGTTTATGAAATGTCATCTTTTCTCAAGTTCAGAATTCACCAAAGTGGTGTTTCTTTGTAAATTGGTATACAGTAGGATAGCCTAAAATGTTTGCAAATTACATTTTATAGTTTAGCCATGTCACTATTTTGTGCAACTGCTGTAGCACCCCTATAAATTATTATTCTGTAACTGCAGATTGTTAAAGAGCTGCAGCTTTATCTTAATAACCCTTTATTTTTGTTGCAATGATGCAGGAAGTTCAAATGCAAGACTTGGAAAAGCATGTCAACTTTGAGACCGAGAACTCAAGAAAAGCGTACTGCAGAGAATTTAAAAAGGTGCTGTTTTCTGTACTGACCTGTTTTGATAACCCATTATATTTCACCTTGAACATGATGCACATCTAATGGCCAATTCTTAATGAGAGTTTACTTTTTTGATTCTTTTTATACCAGGTAATAGAGGCAGCAGATGTTATTTTAGAGGTTCTGGATGCCAGAGATCCCTTAGGCTGCCGCTGTCCACAGGTTGAACAGGCTGTTGTCCAAAGTGGAACCAACAAGAAAATTGTCCTTGTTCTAAATAAAATTGGTAATGGGATACTTGTTTTTTTTTGCATGCATAACTTCAATCAACAGAAATATATAAAATAAAAATGTCTACATTGTTCACTTGCAGATTTAGTGTCCAAAGAAATTGTGGAAAAATGGATTAAGTATCTTCGCAATGAGTTTCCTACTTTGGCTTTCAAATCATCCACTCAGCAGCAGAACAAAAATTTGGTGAGTTGCAGTAATTGTTTAGTTCTATTATTTCAGCAAATCTTTGTACCTTAGTTTTTATTTTTTTTTATTTTTTATTTTTTCAACTGTAGTCTGTTTATGAGAAAATCACAGATTTACTGTAATATTTTTCTGTCTGACGTTTACAGAAACGCAGTCGTGTGCCTGTGACCCAAGCTACTCAAGAACTGCTCGAGAGCAGTGGATGTGTCGGTGCAGATTGTTTAATGAAACTATTGGGAAACTACTGCCGTAACCAAGATATAAAAACTGCCATAACTGTAGGAGTGGTTGGTAAGTTTCACACAAAAGTTGAGATATGACTGCTACATTGTTTATTGTAAATAAGTACATTGCTAGTTGCATAATAAGCAAATTGGCAACAGACACCTATCTTTTTGGAATCACATTACATCGCTTAAATGTTTTAGGTTTTCCGAATGTGGGGAAAAGCAGTTTAATTAACAGCTTGAAGCGTTCTCGTGCATGTAATGTTGGAGCTACACCTGGAGTTACTAAGTATGTTAATTAGTTTTGTTGATATTTTCCATACATTTAAAATCTTCTGCTCTCTTACCCTGAAATCAATCTGTTTTTCAGGTGTTTGCAGGAAGTCCATTTAGACAAACACATCAAACTTTTAGATTGCCCTGGTATTGTCATGGCAACCTCAACCAGTGATGCTGCCATGATCCTTCGGAACTGTGTCAAGATTGAACAGCTGGTGGACCCAGTTCCTCCTGTTGAAGCCATATTGAGGCGCTGCAATAAAGCGCAGGTAGCAACTCATATTTGAGGATCTTTAATTGAATGGGGAATCACAGTATTACACACTATTGAGATCCGTTGTTTGAAATCTTTCTTGCATAGATTATGGATCATTATGGAATTCCTGACTTCCAGACAGCACATGAGTTCCTAGCCTTACTTGCCCGTCGTCAAGGCAAGTTGAGGAAAGGAGGACTGCCTGACACTGACAAAGCTGCCAAAAGTGTTCTTATGGATTGGACAGGGTGAGCTTATAGGCATATTGATCTTTAAAAGTGAAACTTCACACAAAAATGAAAATCTTTCATTTTCATTCGTTCCAAACCCCCATGACTTTCTTCCGCAAAGCAAAAAATAATGATATTTTGAAGAATTTTTCACCTCTTTTAGCACATACAAATGGGTGCAAATTTTGAATAAACAATGAGAAGTTTTTTGAAAATATCATCTTTTGTGTTTCACAGAAGAAAGACATACAGATTAGAAAGAGTACCTCTTTAAAGGGATTGTTCACCCAAAAATGAAAAATCTGTTATTAATTACCCAATTATTCAACCATAATTTTATGAACCTATGAGAATACTTTCTGTACACAAAACAATTTCTTCTCTTCCGTGTTGGTCTTTGATGCGTGTTCATGAGAGTACCCAGATACGCTGCGACTTTACAAGCAGAGGAATGCACACATATGCGTTGTGGTAGTCGTGAATGCGTGTTGAAGACTGACGCAGAAAATAATAAATTGTTGAAAATTGACTTTAGTCTTTACTTTTTGTGCACAAAGAAAACAAAAAGTATTCTCGTGGCTTTGTAACATGGTTGAGCCACTGATGTCACATGGACTATTTTAAAGTTCACCCAAAAATGAAAATCTGTCACCCTCATGTCATTCCAAACCTGTAAGACCTTTGTTCATCTTTGGAACACAAATGAAGATTGTAATATTCTTTCATTTTTAAAAATAATTAAAAAACATGTTAAAATAAACTATAATTTCATTTCTTGAAGAAAATACTGGTGCTTTTAAAGCAGAAAAGGTCAGTTTTATTCTATATAAAATTAAATGCTACTTTAACTACCACAGCTGATGTTGGTTGGTCAAAAACAGTCTGCAACTATAAAGTTAAAATTTTTTTCTGTTTTGCAGGGGTCGTATTAGCTACTTCACACATCCTCCTGAGACGCACACACTGCCCACGCATGTCAGTGCTGAGATTGTAGCTGAGATGGGCAAAGCGTTTGACTGGGATGAACTGGAGAAGGGCAATCTGGAGGCACTCGCTGGTAACCCTGTGTATACTTGTAGTGAAATTTACACAACAGAAGTTTTATAACAACACATTACTTACACACACTTTTGTCATTTATATTTTTGTACAATTTAGAATGTGGTACATCTGATGTACAGATGGGTTTCTGTATGGCTACATCGGGATTGACACAAGGAGGTCAAGGAGTAGAGCTAGCAGAACAGCAAATGAACCATCAGAGGTCCCCATCAGAGGACCTTGAACCTCCAGACACGATTGAATCAATGGATGCAGATGAGGACCCAGAGGTATTATGCAGTTATTAGCCATTCAGTGTGCAAAGGTTAGGTGATTCGTTATGGTGCATTTTACGACTCAAATCTAATTTTTGACTTTCAATTATAATTCTTCCCTTAAGTTTGGATCAATGACTGTTGAGTTCAAAAATCCCAAAACAAAAAGCAGTAGTGCAATTGAAGCTGTAGGCCCAAAGCCAGTGGACCTAAAAGACATCCTGGATGTTGACCCACTCCTGCAAGGTCAGGCTCTCCTGGCTGCCAACAAAAAGAGAAAGAAGCAGCAAAAGAGAGCTGGTAAGACCCACTTTGTTTTTCCTGCCACAAAACCCACTTTAAGGCAAGCCTCAAAGGTTGCTGTTAAACATTTTGGATTGATCTGTTTTTAGTTTACACTGAAGAAATACTGTTTTATGAGAAGTCAAAGTCATTTTTAAATCCATTCTGTGTGGTTATCATGGAAATACGTGTTGTACAGTTTGTTTTACATGTATTACAAGTCAAACACAGCTGCTTTTAAAAACATGTATTATAACACATCTTTTCCTTTCTTCTTTCATAGATAAACTGGGCACCAAACTTTCAGATTCTCTTACGTCAGCTTTGAATTTCTCCTTCTCTGACAGCTGATTTTGAGCATTAAACCAAGATGCTCAGGAGTTCGTTCTACTTTTTACATGTGGTTGGAAATACTAACACACTTGTATATTTCAATTATTTACAATTTAAAATAAGCAAATAAATAATCTTTTCCTCTGACTGAAAAGAATGACTCAACTATGTGTCTATGGCTATGTATTGACCTTCTTTCTACTCATAAATCACCTGTACGTTTTATTTTACTGTTCAGCTCTTTTTACCAGAGAAACAGATACCATCTTTCAACTATTTCTTTTAAAATCTGCTAAAAAATGTTTTTAAATGTTTTTGTTTTATTTACTTTTATAGAGACAATTATTTTAAACAATCTACTATTATAATATTTATTAATGGCTTTTATTTTCATATGTTCAGTTTTTTCTTTTAATTTTTCAGTTTTAGAAATTATGTACTTTTTATATTTAGTTAGCGTTATATATAATTTTTATTATTATAATTTTTAGTAATTGTATTCAGTCGCCAATGCAACAGTTCTAATCTAATTAAAGCTTTTTATTTCAATTAAGTAACTTTTTAGTAGTTTTAATTAACAATAATAAAAACTCTACATGTGAAATGGGAAAAGTGGTAAAGGGTGGTCGAGTGTGATGTGGAGACATGGGACTCAGTCTGTCATATCCAAAACAAGGAAATCCTCGTGCGAGTAATGGCGATTCTTCTAGCAAACTCGCTTTACTTCTGCTAACACAACCAGGTAACTCCTCCAACTTTATTTCGACCTCTTGTTGAGCTGACACGTATGTATAAACCGTGTTAATCTCAGAATAATGCTTCGTTAAGGAAAGTTAACAAAGTTGAATACAGGCAACGCGCCAATTTGACGTTGGTTGACATGTCAACTAGCTAGCACGTTAGCCTAGCGCTAACAGCTGGATGCTGTCAACAACTTTTCCTTGCTTGCTATAGAGATAGTCATATGCAGTAACATTGGCTTTATGTTGTAAATAACTAACACACACGTTAATTTGGTGTAAGTTAACGAATTTACTCAACTTTAAATAATCCCGACAATGTAGCGAACTAATGCATGACTCCCCAGCATATATCTAACTGCACAATCGTAATTGAAGTGTTTTATGTATTTATAGCTTCTGAAATACATCCAGAATAGTATTTATACCTGATGATTTGTTGGTATTTAAAAAGTCTGGTATTTATCAAGATAAATCCTGAACAATAGTAGTTTGGTTGGCTGTCTTCTGGTAAATTCTGTACTTCCCCATGAAAGAGAGCAGCATATTTCAGTCATATGACTTATTACGGATTCAGATCTTAAACTTTAAGGAGTATTTTGGTCAGACGATTGTTTTATATTGTATATTTGAATATGTCTTGTTGGGTAGTCTTTAACAATGCAAAGTTGTAATATATGATACACAATATGATTTGTATGTATAATATATATATATATATATATATGTATGTGTGTGTGTGTGTGTGTGTGTGTGTGTGTGTGTGTGTGTGTATGTGTATGTATGTGTATATATATGTATGTATATATAATTTATATTAATATGAAGTCTGAGATATTAATCTGTTTGATGATGATGCTTTGGTAGAGTATTAAATTTCTCTTTGAATGCAACTATCTGAGTGGGATGACTCAGCTCAGTTAAATTTCCCTGGTCATTAACCCTTCATTGTCCAAAAGGAGAAGTGATTTCCATTATACATTTCCCTGGTTCTTAACCCTTCATTGTCCAAAAGGAGAAGTGATTTCCACTATTTTCTTTTATACTGCTTCTTGTACTATAGCCAACGTTCTTGATGCTTTCACCATTGCAGCTTGTTTATTCTTCTCATACGTGGCCTGTGGAACCAGTGTAGCCATGTCATCTCGGGTGTTGCTACGGCAACAGCTGATGCGGGAGCAGGCACAGGAGCAGGAGAGGAGGGAGGCGCAGCAGCAGGCGTCTGCCACTCAGCTCCGTCTGACAGAGTCCACTCCCGCCATCTCCGTCACGGTGCCACCCATGGCCACCCGCCCTCCTCCAGCTCAAGTACCGGTGGAGGTTTTGAAGGTGGGTTTGGACCTTCTTATACTTCTTTTTTTCCCCTTATGTTTCTTGGCGTGACACAATCAGCTGAAAGTTTAAAGCTAGACTCAAAACACTGCTAAAATGAAAATAACATTGCAAAAGAAACTCAGTAGAATTTAAATATAAATATATACATGTCAGTTTTTGTTATTGTCATTTAAATATAATTTCCTAACTAACTGAAATAAAATAAAGTATAAATATTAGATGAAAACTCTAAAACTTAAGCTAGACTAAAATTAGATTATAAAATTAAAAATCTTTAGGGAAAGAAATATTTTTTATTAAATATTTTTAAGTTGAAGTACTAAAATAACTAAACCAAAATATAAATAAAACAAAATAGATAAATAGAAATATTTTTTACAATTTGAAGAAAATCATTGCTAAAAATGTGGACTTTGCAGATTCTACTTTAGAAAACAATTCTAAATAGTTTTAAGTATTGCCTAAAATACCTAAAATGCATTAAAATTTAACTTGCATTTTATTTTTAATCTGTATATTCTATTCTATTATATATTATAATAATACTACATTTACTTTTACATTTAGTCATTTAGTAGTTGCTTTTATCCAAAGCGACTTACAAATGAGGACAATGGAAGCAATCAAAATCAACAAAAGAGCAATGAAATGCAAGTGTTATAACAAGTCTCACTTAGTTATGACAAATCTCTAGTTTAAGTTCCCTTTTTAATTAAAAGTAACAATTTCCTTCCTTAAAACTACTGCATGGACAAAAACATATGTGTAGAGCATGAAATGTCACTGACGTCTTTGTGACCATTGATCCACTGTTTTTGCTTTGCTGTAGGTGCAAACTCATCTTGAAAACCCAACTAAATACCACATCCAGCAGGCTCAGAGGCAGCAAGTGAAGCAGTACTTGTCCACCACACTAGGAAATAAAGTTGCCACACAAACTCTCGGTATATCCCCCGTTCCACAGTCAAATTCTGCTCCGGAGAGGTGCCCTTCTGCAAGCAGTGCTCCCAACAGTCCAATGGCACATCTAAACCTGGGCTCCAATAAAGAAGAGGTAAAGCACATCTAAGTATACACTATGTACTGATCATCTCATTCAAATGTAGAAGTTGCTTAAAGTTTAAATGAAAACTGCATTGGCGTCCACCCCAATGCAAAATAACATTCTATTGCAGTTATGTCGTCTGGCAGTTTTAATGCGTTAGCTCGATTCAATGCTTTTATTGTTCATCAACTAGAAAAATTGTGAAAACTATATTGTTTCTCTATGTCGTTATTATTAAGCTCCGTTCACACCAAGCATGATAGCTATAAAGATAACTATGAAGATACAGTTCTAAAAATCATTCTCAATCTTAAAGAATAGCCGAGTTCACACCACAATTATAACGATAAAGGCAAAGAGAAACAATATCGTTGGAATCACTGTCAGAATTGTTTTTTTTCCCATCCTGCTATAATGAGCTCGAGAATTTAAAGCGACAGATGCGCGTGCGCTTAGAATATACAGACGATATCCTCCGCTGGTGCGGACGCTAATATAGTTATCTTTATAGTTATTGTTCTTGGTGGGAACGTGGCTTTATACTTGTTTTGTGGACTTCAAATTCCACTATTTTTAAAACTTTTTAGTTATAGTATTAGTTATTGTTATGGTTATCTTTGTTTGTGCAAACAGGCCTTTATCACTTTTTTCTCAGGTTTGGAAAGCTTAAATCGAAAATAG
Source organism: Acrossocheilus fasciatus (assembly GCA_036784905.1). NCBI lineage: Eukaryota > Metazoa > Chordata > Actinopteri > Cypriniformes > Cyprinidae > Acrossocheilus > Acrossocheilus fasciatus. The sequence goes on from CM071948.1 coordinate 19,112,490, forward strand.
TGTTTTTTTATATTTTTATATTGGATATTAAATAACAACCAAACAGCATCAGAATTGTTTATTATACAACAGTAAACAAAAATGTCTTTTAAAATTATACAGTGGATTTACACAGAAGTACAGCGGAAGTGTTTTTTCCTCCTCTAAAGTTGCTAAGCCTATTTTACTCTCCTAAAATGCACAATTATATGTTGCATAGTTAAATTTTATTATGTTCATTTTGCATTTTTAACACTGTCTGCGACCCTAAAAAACATATCTGCTCACCAGTTGAGAAATATACTAATGCAGGCTTTTCCACTTTTTCCTGTTTTTTATTTTTATTTTATTTTTTATTTTTTAACTTATTTCTGCTGAAATGTACATTAGGGTTGTAGCTATCGAATATTTTAGTAATGGAGTATTCTACTGAAAATTCTTTCGATTAATCGAGTAATCGGATAAGAAGAACTTTTTCTTTATTAAAGAGCAATACCAAATATACAAGAGAAAATAAGACAGGTCTCTTAAAATGAACAAGTAATTTGTTTCCTTTCTAGAGGAATTAACATTTTTATTGCTGAAATTGCATATATTAATAACTGTGAAAACACTTAGTGCATTTAATTGCCATATTACATTCAAAATACAAATATATAAAAACATAAAAATATATTTCAAATTACTTTAAAAAAAGGTAAACACATTACAACCTAAAACTAAGACATAAATCAAAATAATAGTAATAATAAAAAAAAAAAAAATACCTAAACATTGTGCAACTTAACATTCACGTTTCAGCCTAACTTCAGCTCAAGCGTGACTTAAACCTTTACTGTCTTCTTAGAAGGCTTTGTGGCTTTTGTAAGAGGCAAAAATTAGTGGGCAGGAAGCTAACGTGGAACAAAAACAAGAGTCCATACACACAACTTTTATTAACACAATTTTCAGCAACATGAATTTAAAGTTATTTGGAGAATAAACCCTCTTAAATGTCTCTCTGCATACTGGTGTGTGTGTAATCCTTTAAAGGAACATGTGGTTGCAAACACAGTGCTCTGTATGTAGTTACAGTAAATGGTAGGGATGCACCGAAATGAAAATTCTGGGCCGAAACCGAGAATTCTGGATGTGCTTGGTCGAAAACCGAAACAGCTTTGTAATAATTATTTCTTTTATTCAATAATATAAAGTAGTTTTGTAAGACTTTTTAATTTAACTCAATTTTAAATACACGGAATTTAAAAATACAAGCCAAGTCCTCAGTGCTTCTTTTTGTTGACAGCAGCAGATTTTTAAATTATTCTCATTACTAATTTGGGAAAATGCACGTATCACATGGTCACATGCCTTGTAAAAAATCATAAAAGTGATGCAGTGAGTCTCTTGCTGTTGGTGCTTGTAATGATTTTTGCGTCTTTCTCTGACTGTTTTAAATGCTTTCACACTGCTGAAGTGTTTGCTGCATTAGTGCGCGCCTTTGTTTGATCACGTCACGTCATTGTTCAGTACAATTTATTCGGTCTTTTTGCTTATTTCGGTGCATCCCTGGTAGGGTTGCAAAATTCCAGGAATTTTCAAGACTGGAAAATTTCCATGGGAATTAACGGGAATATATGGGAATTAATGGGAATAAACTGGAAATTTGCTAAATTGCAGAAACTGGGAACTAAAATGTCGTTGAGTACAAAAACTTGCAGCATAATCTTGGTTAAAACAACCAGATTTAATGCAATTTCAGTTTAATTTCTACTCCACACATTGCTCAATTGCACACAGCACACTGCTTACTGCGGGGCTATCAAGGCCACGCCCCCTACATGCACTGTGCTTATGCACAGATCATTTCTTAAATCCTGCACACAAAATATCAAAATGTCCATCTTGGTAAGTATTCATATAAATTGCATGAATATTACAAAAAATGTTTAAAACTTCCTTGTGCTGTGTGTAATATACTGTGCAACTAAATTAGGCTATACCATAGTAAAAACAAATACACTGACTGAACAAACATTTAGGTGAGATAAATAACATATCAAAAATAACAAAACAAAAGTCTAAAAATGACCCTTCCCCACACACAATCCCCTCTAGTCACCTAAGAGGGGGATTCCCCTCCATTTTCTCTGAAGCCGCACTTTCTGCATTTGAGCCCAAAGACTCCATCTAAGTTTTGATATTCTAAATATATTTGATCTATGGGATTCACGTTTAACTAGTAAATACCAAAAGGTGTTTATACAGTAGCTAGACAGTTTATGAGGTAGGCTATGTGCTATATAGCTCAAGCTGTGATGCTCCTTCTGCTAGCAAATTTTCCGTTATCATACAGAAGTGCAGTGCTGGTCAAAAGTTTGGACACATTACTATTTTTAATGTTTTTCAACATTGCATATCTTTTGCTCATCAAGCCTTCATTTATTTGATCAAAAATACAGAAAAACAAAAACAATGGTATTGTGCAGAATTGCCAGTATTACAATTTAAAATAATGGTTTTCTGTTGTAATATACTTTAAAATATAATGTATTTCTGTGATGCAAAGCTACAGTCTTCAGTGCCGCATGATTCTTCAGACATCATTCTAATATGCTTATTTATTACCAATTTTGGAAACAGTTGTGCTGCTTAATATTTTTATTATTATTATTATTATTATTATTATTATTATTACCTGTGATTCTTTTTTTCAGGATTCTTTGGACTTTAAAAAAAAAACGCACATTTATTTAAAATAGAAATCCTTTTTTAACAATACACTACCATTCAAAAGTTTGGGGTCAGTTATCTTTTCTCTTTTTTTTAAAATAAATTAATACTTTTATTCAACAAGGATGTGTTAAATTAATTTTAAAAAAGTAGTAGCAAAGACTTCTATTGTTAGAAAATATAAAACTGTTCATAAGTTTTTATTCATCAATAAATCCTGAAAAAAGCATCACAGATTCCCCCCCAAAAATGTCATTTTTAAAATTTGTATTAGTTTACATGCAAGTGAGCCTATGATCAAAAACAAAATTATATTTATGTTTGTATATGATTCAGTTTTATAAATATCCAATTAATTCTCATAAATTCCCGTAAATTCCCATAAATTCCTGGTAAGTTTCAAATTTGGAATATTTCCAAAGTTCCCCAGACGAAGTTCCCATGGAAAGTTTCCGGGAAACTTCCGGAAATTTTCCACCCCTTTGCAACCCTAATCCCTAGTAAATACGTCATTGCATCACTATATCATTGATATCGCAATATAACACTTTTTTATCATGTAAAAATTTATACTGGTATTATCGTGAATGATATGATATTGCACACCCCTAGGAGGTACCATCCTGATCATGTGCATTGTGCACACAATGTACCCAGCCTTCAAGTGACTGAAACAAACACTTTTTACATGTAACACATTTTAGGTGTTATTATAATTATAGCTATGATTAAAGAAAATGACAATTATAAAGTTATGTTTTATTTTGGCCAAATGGATGTTTATAAAAGTTCACATTGCTGTTGCAGATGAAATATAACACGGATAACGATAAATAAATATTTTTTACCAGGTTAAATGTTGATTATTAGTAACTCAAACCCGTTTTTGTAAACCTCTCTACCTAACGGTCCATCACACGTGTCCACCATGTTTTTGTAGTTTTTCTAACGCGTTTAGATTCTAACTCCTCCCACCTTACATATACCTAAACCCACCCATCTCCACCCCTAAACCTACCAATCTCCACCCCCTAGATGTGGATCCAACCACGCTCCCTGGTTCTTGTGGGCTGCAGCGAGCCCTACTTGCATTTTATTCGTCTTTGTAGTTCTGGACCGAATCCTGCGCCAAAGCGCAATGGATTGTGGGCAATTTAAGCCATTAGAGTGTGCACGGATCCACACTTCAAAAATTGACCTGAAATAGTAGCCACCACGTTATTTTGTGGTGCACGAATATACTACGCGTTACGGTAATAGCGTGTTAAAACAGATCAGAGGAAAAGCAATCTTTAGCTTTGATTTATTGAGCCAGTTTCTCTGTCAATGAATGAATGAATAAATAAATAAGTTTAAAACAGTCTGATCAAAATAAATAAATAAATAAATAGACAAATTAATATGAAAAAAACTGATGAGAAATAAAATAAAAGCCTTTTACAACTTGCATATCCATTTTGCATCTGTAAATTCACATAGTTATAAAAATAAAATCCCTTGTCTCCATAAAAAAGTTTCACTATAGATGAACAGTACTACAGCCCAGGGTGTCACTCAGTCAGTTTTAGGACTGTCTGATGTAGCATTACATAATAAAAGCCCTCCAAAAATTCATATATTACCAGTTTTATCTTTGATTTTGGATTGCTCTAAAAATGAAACTCCCTGTTTCCACAGAACAGTTTTACTTTTGACTGATAGTATATCTCATCACAGTGTCACTCACACATTGAGTCATTGACTAGACTTTCTGATGTATAATTTCAAAATGAAAGCCCTCTAAAAACTCTTATGTATGCTGTTTGTTCTGTGAATTCAGATTAGGCAATAAAGGAAACTAATTGTTTACACAGACCACTTTGAATTCAGATTGATAGTACACCACTCCAGCAACGTCAGGATTGGCTGATGTTGAATTGCGGAATAAAAGCCCTCCAATTATTCATATATAAGCTAGGTTGTTTATACATTCAGATAGCTCTAAAAAGGTGAACTATTAATTTGAATTGAAACTGATGTGTGGAAACAGGGAGTTTCCTTTTTTAGAATTATCCAAATTCAAAGACAAATCTGGTCTCGTATGAGTTTTTGGAGGGCTTTTATGTAATGCAACATCAGATCATCCTGAAACTGGCTGAGTGACACCCTGGGGTGGTTGACCATTAATCTGAATTGAAACTGGTCTGTTCCATTTTAGAGTTAAATCTAAGACAAAGACAAAATCTGGTCATATATGAGTTTTTGGAGGGCTTTTATTACATAATGCTACATCAGACCATCCTGAAATTGACCTTTTGCACGGTTACTTCGTGGTTGTAGATAAGCCAGCTCAGTCATTTCCGATCAAGTGTACTCTGCCGTAAGAGGAGCGTCCTTTACTCGGTTTCTCTACATAATCCACTCACAATTAGGAGAAAAGTTTTGTTTGTCTAAGATGACCAAATGTCCACATATTCCGTTTCAGGAATGACAAAATGCGAATGTTAAACTTACGCAAAGGGAATCCGTTAAATCATGCCGCGAGTCATATGACTGACAGCGGCAACGGAATGAATCATCTGATGAGCCGATGTTAAAATAAAGCTGCGCATTAAGTGATTCAGACTAAATTCAGACTAACAAAACTACAGGTCTGTGTTGGATAAAACTTAAACGATGTTGCCTAGTTATTTAAATTAAATCTAAACATTTCAAAATACTGAATGCATTATTTATTTGTTATACCAATTTATTTAATTTGTATTTGACTATATAAGTATTTAAATAATTCAGGATTATAGGCCTGCACTTGCTATACTTTATACTTCAGTGCAACAAAGTACTAAATTTGTTATATTATTTATTTTATAATAAATCAAAAGATGTGAAAATCTAAGTTGAAATGGCAGCTGCAGCTAATGAGTGATCCTATACTGCCATCACTTGGTTATAACGGTAATTTCATTTTCATTTTAAAAAGTCTATTTTTTCGCCGAGACACGTTAGCATATTTCTTCATGTCGTCTTCATGAATGAAAACTGAATCTTTAATAATGTGAATTTTACCACACAGAGTTGAGAAATAATAAATGGCTTAAATTTTTATAAGATTTTAAAAATGTATTCATGGCTTTGAAGGTAAGATATTGATTATTGAGAATACCATTACGATGTCATTTAAGAGATTAGCCTAACTACCTAAACAGTTACGATAGTGTTTGTTTGTCAGCATTTAAATGCACAATTATACTTACGTGGGTACTTTCCTGGGATTACCAGACTCTGCATATAAAATCATATGTTCTTTAATAACATGACACTGTATATCCACAATCTTTATTTACGTTGTTGCAATTATTTTGTTTCTCAGTTTCTGATAAGAATGAGGCAGGAGATGTTTCTGTGAGAGTCTCTACCTATATATAGCACATATAAAATGAACTTCACTGGAAGATTAGGAGCTGACTTATCTTTTTCCGGAAGTTCTAAATAGCGGTCCGTGCATACGGTCAATTGGCTAAGTAACACTGTGGGGTAGTGGGCTGTCAATCTTAACTAAAACTAGTTTCATTTTTAGAGATATTCAAAATCAGACAAAACTGGTTATAAATGAGTTTATATTATGTAATGCTACATCAGACTGTCCTAAAACTGACTGAGTGACACCCTGGGCTGTTGTACTGTTCATCTAAAGTGAAACTTTTTTGTGGAGACGGGATTTTATTTTTATAACTGTGAATTTACAGATGCAAAATGGATATGCAAGTTGTAAAAGGCTTTTATTTTATTTCTCATCAGACAGTTTTTTTTTCATATTAATTTGTCTATTTATTTGTTTTAAACTTATTATTTATTTATTCATTCATTAATTGACAGAGAAACTGGCTCAATAAATGAAAGCTAAAGATCACTTTTCCTCTGATCTGTTTTAACACGCTATTACCGTAACGTGTGGTATATGCACGCGCACCACAAAATAACATGGCGGCTAGAATGACCGTGTTTTTTTCAAAGTGGAGGCTGGCCTGACCGCAGTCAATAACGCTACTGCAAACAGGAACAAGTATACTACATAGAAATTTCTTGTCGGCGCGTTATTTGAGCGGACTTAGCTTTTCCGGTGAGCACGAGCGGTAAATGAGCAGAATGCACGGTGCAGTGATGACGGCTGGAGGAGAGTGAAACCTGAACACTGCTGTGCGGCGCAAGTATACATCACTGCAGGCCAAAGACCTCCAAGTGGAAGGGACTTATGCCGCAAGTAGGTTGGGACGGCTCCAAGAGGGAGGGTAGGTTTAGGGTTGGGTTTGGTGTAGGCAGTGGTCTCAAACTCAATTCCTGGAGGGCCACAGTTCTGCAGAGTTTAGCTCCAACCAGCTCCAGATCACACCTGCTTGGAAGTTTCTAGTGATCCTGAAGACCTTGATTAGCTGGATCAGGTGTGTTTGATTAGGGTTGGAGCTAAACTGTTTAGAGCTGTGGCCCTCCAGGAATTGAGTTTGAGACCAATCGTGTAGGGCATATTAACAAGGCCCAACCCATTTGGAGCTGGCTCTGACCTCCGTTTATCTCGTGTGGCCCGGCACAGCATATGTTTTATATTTTCGGCGGCCGAAAATTCAGTCCATCCCTAGTAAATGAACTAAACGATTCTTCGAAGCACATAATTTGCCTCAATGATTTTTGTATTCGAGTTACTCTAGGAATCGTTTCAGCCCTAATGTACATTCATATTCTTCCTAACAGCAGTAAAACTTTGAAAAAAAGGTCTTATTATTTAACATTAGTTAATGCATTAACTATTGAAATAGATTAACTAACAATCAACAATACATTTGTTGCAGTATTGATTCATCTTTAGTTAATGAAAAAATACAACTGTTCATTGTTAGTCCGAGTTAGCTTAGATCCATTAAAAAAATATCAACAGATACAACTTTTGATTTTAATAATGTATTCGTAAAGGGTGAAATTAACATTAACTAAGATTAATAAATGGTCTATTAGTATTTTCATTGTGAGTTCATGTTAACTAATGTAATTAACGTAAGTAATGTTAAAAATTAGTGCTGTCAAACGATTAATCGCATCAAAAATAAAAGTTTTTGTTTACATAATATATGTTTGTGTACTGTGTATATTTATTATGTAGGGTAAACGTACCTATTAAGCTCACAAAATAATTACATTAGATCCAAAAGATAGTTTTAGCAACATAGCGCAGATGCTACAGAACACAGTTAGCTGACTAGCGGTGTAAGATTGTGTGCTATGCTAATATATTACTTCACAGGCATTACTGGCTTGTACTTTTACATCCATAATATTATAAATTGACAGTTTATTGCTATGAAAATCACATAGTTTCAGTGTGACATCAATAAGAAAAGGTATAATTTCATAGATATTGTTAATAATAGTTGTTCATATTAAAATATGTATGAACTTAATACATGACCTAGACTATGTATTTAGCAAAATCCTGTCATTTTAATAAATATTACATGAAATTTATTAAAAATTGTTGATGCTCCAATTAAGCTCAGTGCACTCTCTTTAAACTCTTCCACATTGAACGTCTGTGTAAATACTTCATAAACAGATTTTAAATATTAACTGGTGGTTGTCCCTTTAAGTTAAGTTCATTGATTTTCTATGGATTCTTTCAACTCAAATCTGCAGACTGGCTCTGACCTTCGGCATCTAGCGTCAACTTCTCCAGATTGTAAATAAGTGGAAAATTGGGGCAAAAATCGTCTAGTGTATTCCAGCCTTAAGAGACGATAAATTGACATCCATTTAAAAAGAGGTTTCTTAATGAGGCTAGTTTCTGTGTTCATCCCCATGAATTAAATGTTTTATTGGTTTGTTTTATTTGACTTTTGAATGTGATACTTAGCTGAACATGGATTAGTCTAGATGGTGCGATTGTGCTTAAATGACGCTTCATTATGAATATATAACTGAAGTTGAATACCTTGTTGCTTGATGTCAGTGTTCTGTTTTTTTTTTGTGATTGACTTATTGAATTATTCTTAAAAATTTTGTCTTTAAAATAAACAAGAATTTTTAATAAAACATGATGTGAGCTTAATGGGAACAGGGGTGTGCTTAAAGGCTACAAAAATGTACCCATTAAGCATTTAATGATGTATATCATAATTGAAATGCTTTTGTTATATAAAATCAAATTAAATATTTTTGAGAGATTAATATTTTATTTGAACATAAATTTTTGTACTGAAACCAATATCTTGTGAACTAAAAATGTTTCAATGTAGATTTTGGTGAGCTTAATAGGTACTTTTACCCTATATATATATATATATATATATATATAAGCTCACACAGACAATATATATTTTGAAAATATGTACATCATTTATATTATATATAAATATATTTATTATATAAACATTACACATTTTTCTTAAATGTATACATGCATGTGTACATGCACAGTACACACATATATCATGTAAACAAAAACTTTTATTTTGGATGTGATTAATAGCGATTAATCGTTTGACAGCACTATTAAAAATAGAACCTTATTTTAGTAGGTGAACATGCTTACCTTTCCCTCTTCCGCTTGCCCTCTCGCTAGCTTTGTGTCACAATGTACTGTAAAATACCACACCAGCGGCTTAATTATATTTGCTCCTCTCTTTAACACCATACAGCACTTCTGCTTTAGATTGCCCATAGAACACACACTTGACTGTTGTCTTTTTAAGAATACAGTTCATCGCTTCCCCAAATACATACACGTTTATAACCCAGTTTGTTTAATTATGTGATTAGATACGCACCACTCTTCTATGAGAGTACTCATTCTAAAACTTGATTGCATCCCCACAGATGGATGATGTAATTGACGACATTATCAGCCTTGAATCCAGCTTCAATGATGACATCATGTCACTGATTGATTCTGGCCTGCAACTCCCAAACACGGTAAGCTGAGCGATCGTCTTAATTATTGATGAATACTTCCATAACATTACAGCAATGTTCTGAATAAAAGCCTCTTTGAACCGCGGCTGTATTTGTGGTAAACCAACACAAACCATTTTGAAAGCTACAGAGATTATTTCCTGAATGTAAATGTCCCCACCCCTCTTAAGAGTGAGTGCTAACCACTGCACTTATGAGGAGGCACCTCAGCAGTCGACATAAACATTCACTTCTAACACTTTACTAACACCTGCCAAGCAGGAATCATCAGGGAGGGCACAAAAAGGACTGTGAATGAATGGTACAGAGCATGCAGGGACTTGGCACGGGATAGAAAGAACTTGGGAAATAACTGGTGAAGGATTTAACTTTATTTTTTTATGGTAAAAGTGAATTGACATAAAATGAGGATTGTAGTTTTATTGCGGGAGCATGAAAAGAAAGGAAAGGTAAAATCTCATTCTTGAATTTATTAGCCTTTATTCTTAAAGAATTCTTGAATCGCTGCTGTTTCCAACTAAAATAACATTTTTATTATAATTTATTTGTAATATATTTCATTGTAGTGTATAAGGAACATTTACATTAGAGTGAAATTACATAAAGATATTTTAGTTAATAAAAACTTGCAGACAAATTTTTTTATCATTTTGCATCTGTGTGAATATTATTAAAAATTCAGTAATTGAATAATATAGATATTTTTGTAAAGTTTATTTATTGTCAAGTGCTTGAATAGTAGTGTATTTGATGGTAAAGTGATATTTGATTTTAAACGATGTTTTAGGCTGATGTGATCACCATATCCTGGTGCAACAGTTCAATGCTTTGAAGATTTTTCTTCTTCTCCATTTTATTATCTTAGCTACCAGGCAACCTTCTGGATGTCTACAACAGTTCTGGCATGACGACCCCCACCATCAACGTCAGCAATTCTTGTCCAGCAGATCTGCCTAATATTAAAAGGGAATTAACTGGTAAGGATTTACTCAGCTCAGCTTCTGTTTTTACCTTTGTTTCAGTTGTGTGTTGTGTGGTAGTTATAACAGCTGTATATTTTCAGACACAGAGACCAGAGCCTTCATGAAGGAGAGGCAAAAGAAAGATAATCACAATCTCAGTGAGTTCAAAAGACACACGCTGTGGTAATGTATTGCTTGTGTACTGCGTCATTGCATGGCTTGGAATCTATAAGTGTTTTGTTTTGTGCAGTTGAACGGCGGAGAAGATTCAACATAAATGACAGAATAAAGGAATTAGGAGCTCTGATACCCAAATCCAATGATCCGTAAGTTTCTTTCCTTGAAACTTTAAGCTTTATTAAGCTGAGCATTAATATATAAATATATCAATTTTATTCATGCTTTTTTAATTAATGTATTTTGATTTTCTTATTTATTTTAATTTTCGTCTTTTTTTTCTCCAACCCATGGGAAGTTATAGGTTGTTGAGGGAGGGAAGTGTTTATTGGGGCAGTATTAGTAATAACATGGAAGGATAATTTTATAAAATTAATGTTGTAATTTGTCGAGTTGATATTCCATGCAGAAAATCTAATAAAGAAATTTGAAATAAACTTGAAGCTTTATGGCACATTGTTTTAGAGAAACCACACATAATGTCGCAAAAAAAAAAAACCATAGTCTACCAGTGAAATGTTTTGGACACACTTGGCTGATTTTATGGCTTGTGTGATCAGACTCTTATTGATTTTAGGCGAATTCTGTTTTTAAATTGAATGGTATGACAGCAGCTCTTGAACTACTGCTATTTTGTTTTAAAATGAAAAAAAAGTTCAAAAGTTTGGGTCAGTCTTTATTTTCAGAAAGAAATGAATGCTTTTATTCAGTAAGGATGCATTAAAATGATCAAAATTGACCGTAAAGGCATTTATAATGTTTCAGAAGATATATAAAATACAAGTAAATGCTGTACAAATAAATGACTCATGGTTTCCGCAAAAAATATTAAGCAGCACAACTGTTTTCAACAGTGATACTTTTTAAAATACATTGAAACAAGGACATTGTTTTTTAAAATTGTATTAATATTTCACCATGTTACTATTTTTGCGTACTATTTACATCTTGTCTGCTTAAAATGGCAGGGAGATGCGCTTGAACAAGGGAACCATTTTGAAGGCTTCTGTTGATTATATAAGAAAACTTCAGAAAGAGCAACAGAGGGCCAAAGAGATTGAGATGAGGCAGAAGAAACTGGAGCAATCCAACCAGGCCCTGCTGCTCCGCATACAGGTACTGGACATGTCCAAACAAGGATGTTCGCTTTCCTGTCTACCCAAAAACACATCATCCCATACTAATCTCTTCACTTCCTCCTCTAAATTATCAATATTTACTCATTTTCCATTATACTTCACCTGCAGCATGGCATGAACACGCCATCAACGTACATGTGAATGTAAATACAGTACATAGTCTAGAAAACGGAACACTGTGATATCCTGTAAAAAGATGGACTCCAACACCCCCTGCTGTTTGTTGCACACAGGAGTTAGAGATGCAAGCTCAACATCATGGCCTCTCCTCCGCTATGTCTCAAGGCCTGAGCGCAGACGCTTCCTTCCTTCAGCAACAGCTGCTACAAGGAAACCAGTCCATGCAGCCTGGCTCTGGGGAAGGTCAACCTCAAAGTCACCTCAGCATGGATGGAGTCATGACACAGACTTCTCCCTTCCTCACTGTACCTTCCTCCAGCTCTCCAGCTGCTGCAGCAGTAAGCGGCCCTCTCAATCTGGATACGTTTAGCTTTGCGGAGCTGGACGACCCTTCGGCCTCCGATCTTTACCCTGACGTGGGTTTTAGTGACATTCTGATGGATGACGGCTGCATGATGCCCAGCGTCAGGCCTTCAGATACACTCTTCTCCCCGTTGTCCCCAGGAGCCTCCAAGACCAGCAGCCGTAGGAGTAGCGTGAACATGGAGGACGACTTGTGACCGAACTGACCACTAAATGTATGTTTCTGTGCTTTTTCTCGTGTTGGATGCCATGGGATGTTTTGAAAGAGATCATTCACACAAAAATGAAAATTCATGTTGTTCCAACCCTGTATGACTTTCTTTCTTCTGTGGAACTTGAAAGAAGATATTTTGAGAAATGAACTCAGTGGTTACCAAAGCTGATTGGTTACTGACTTTCTTCAAAATATCTTCTTTGTGTTCTCCAGAAATGCCACATTTTTTGGTGGACCATCCCTGAAAACACTCCATGTGTTGTGCTGTCATATGTCTATATATCAGTTCATTTTGAAAAAAAAAAATTAACTAGTATTACACAATTTTGTAGGCAGTCAGTGATCCCAAATTCGAAACACACCCAAAACAATTAGCCTTTTTGTAGCTAAAGTTTAGGACATTTTAGCCTTTCTATGCATAGCTGTGTTGCTCTAAGGGTAAATCATGTGATGTTTATTATTGTTTTAGATATGTGTTTTTAGACTCTGCATTCAGAGCATGCAAATGCACATATATATATATATATATATAATGAGAGAGAGAAATATATATATATATATATATATATATATATATATATATATATATATATATATATTGGAGTGTGGCGTGAGTAGTCACTTAGCGCACCAAAGGGATGTTTCCGAGTTGTTTAATAGCATGAACTCATTATTCATATTATTTTGAAAATGTTCAAGCAATATTTCTGCATATATGAGAATTTTATTTTTTTAACACTCTTTGCTGGCTTTACTTTCAGCCAAGTACTTGCATATTTACTTCTAACTGGTTTGAAATTTCTACATTTTATTTGTTTGTTTACAACACTTCCTTTCATGGTTCGTAAGTTTGACCTTCTTCAATGTTACATTGCTAAACAAATGTGTGATGGTGCAGGTGCAGGTGCTCATACATAATTTTTGGTAACACTTTACAATAAGGTAAATTCATATCTTCAGTTAATTTAGTAGCATTACTTAATACATCGGGTATCATGAAAAACATCAAATCATTTCTAGTTTTACTAGAAGTTAATTTCAACATATACTACTTAATTTAAAAAAATATTGTAATACATTCTAAACATGTAAAATGTAATTATGGACTAACCATAACAATGTAAAGTAGTATATTTATAAATGTATATTTAACCTAGATTGATTTATGTATTCATGATACCTAACGTATTAATTAGTGTTAATGAATTTTGCGTAAAGTATTACTGATTTGTAGGATGATATAAGGAAACAAGCCACATAATCATCATGCACAAATAGCTTTTCAGGTTTAAAATGTTACAAGCTACCTCTGCCTAAAGTGCTTTTTTTAACCAGTAGATCTAAATCAGCAATTTGTTAGATGCAGCTAAATACACACATACCTGCGAATGTAAATGTTATGAACATGAACTTACAAATCTGTCTTGTACTCAGAAATATGACATTAAGAGTACTGCCGGTAAAAGCCAAATTAAGTTTCCTCTCTGATCAAACAGTGCCTTTAGCATAAAGGAACAAAAGTCTTTTTTTTTTTTTGGTTTGTAAATATAGAAAAATGAATACAAATGAGCCTTGAAAGGTTTAAAAGTTGTTCTCTATTAATACTGCAGCAATTCAAATGAATGTATAATATATAAAACTATATAATTCAAAGCTAAATGCAGACTTGTAAAATATATTTAAAAACTTGAATGTAAATGTGATTATGCAGTTTCCCTTTTTTTCTGTCAAGGCACGGAACAGGCGTAAGTTTGAAATGATTTAATTATGTGAAGTCACACAGCAATAATATTTTTTACCGTCTCATTTGCTGACAGTACAGTCCTTAGAAATAAGCATTAGTGTGTGTGTGTCATAAGACATATTTCCTCTCATTAAAACTAAATTGCCAGTTATTGTTCTGTTGCTGGTGTGTGTCATTGCCTTTACTTGCATTACATCTGGACTCAATTAAAGGGAAGGTGTTGTTCGTTTTTCTAAACAAGTTTTTTCAAAGCATATAATTTATAATGGAGATCAAATGTATTTTAATTAGGATTTTCCTGTGTGTTGGTGGCCTTTAATTGGCTAAAATAAACTGATGAGAAAAAAAATCAAATGGCATTGACATTATTTAAATGTTTTTTAAACCTGTTTTTCAGTGATTTGCATATTCACTTCTAGTATCATCTCAAAATTAATTTAATGTGCTAGATTTGATGTGCAAATGATCTAGGTGAACAAATTTAGTACTTATGTATACACTGACTTACATACAGTATACATATGAAGATTTCATTTGCAAAAAGAGATAACTAAGTTTTTTTTTAAATTTTTTAAAAATCATGTTTTTTTTTATCCTGCAGTCCAATATCAATCACTGCAGTTGGGTTGTTCTGATTAAATAATAATAACAAAAAAATACAGCTAACTAACACAATAAAATACAATAAAAACATGATTTATGAAAATTATTAGTTATCTGTTTTTGCAAATAAACTCTTCATATACATTGACTCATATCCACTTCACACAAAGGAGCTTTAAAAAATAAAGACAGCTGTTTTCTATTTTTAATTCAAGGACAGGATATAACATGTTTAGTATAATGCAATCTCACATTGCCAAATCATATCATCAATTTGTTGTATAACAAAATTAGCCAATAAAAGCAATTTATTTTCATTTTATATATGTATATATATATATATGTGTATATATATATATATATATATTAAAAAAAAAAAAAGGTGACCAAAAATAAATTTAGTTGATTTTCAAAGTAAAGAGTTCTACAAATATTTACTCTCAAATTGTAATGAGTTAAAACAAAACTTTTTACCATTTCAATATCATCTGGTTCAGGTGACACGTAAACTGCATATGATTTTTTTCCTCTAATGCAGTATCAAATGCAGGCGTGCAGTATCACAGCCACAATCAACCAGCAGATTTACATGCTTGTGAAATCAGCACATAACATTTGCTACATTCCATTCCAGCTTTATGTGATTGTCATGAGCAGTATATAAATGAGCGCGAGATGTCATGAGCAGCTAGTGAAACAGAAGCTGAGACAGTTCCATGCCTAGTTCCAGACACTCAGTCGTCTGTAGACAGAGATCGCAAATGGAGCAGTCAAAGGTGCTTTCTCCACAACTACAGCCGCACGCCTCTATGTATTCAGTGCAGCTGCAACATGGACAAAAATCTATAAAGTCCTCCAGATAGGAAGGGTCGCAACAGCATGCGTTAGAGCAGAAGGACGAACAGATAGAGGCCACGCAGTATTGACATCCGTCACCAACAGCCAGCACGCAATCCCAAAACTTGCAGAACAAACACGCCAACAGAAAGGATGCACACAGGTCTAGAAGTGTGAGGAAAAAAGCAAAGGTTTTTAAGATTAAATGTTTATTCTGCATTCAGTACGAGATAAGATAGTCGACATCTGTTGCATAATGTTGATTACCACAAAAAAAAATCTGTTTTTTTTTTTTCTTTTAAAAAACCCACACATTGAGGTTATGGTGAGGGATTTACATTAAAAAGTATATGAGGCCTTATGAATCAGCTTATAATTTTGTTAAAGCACTTACATTAATTCTGTTAAATCTTGTGTATTATTTGAGCTGCAAGGTGTTTAAAGGAATAGTTCAACTAAAAATTTAATTTACCCACCGTCGGCTCATCCAAATTGTAGATGAGTTTGTTTCTTCACCTAAAGATTTGAAAAATTTAGCACTCCATCACTTGTTCACCAGTGGATCCTCTGCAGTGAATGGGTGCCGTCAGAATGAGAGTCCAAACAGCTGATGAGAACATTACAAAAATCCACAAGTAATCCAAACAAATCCAGTCAATCAGTTAACATCTTGTGAAATGAAAAGCTGCCTGTTTGTAACAGCCAAATCCATCATTAGGATTTTAACTTCCTCTATCCATAATAATGCTTTCTCCAGTAGGAAAGTCATCTAGTGTGATTTAGGAGAGAAATATGCTCAGATCAAGCACCATTTACAGGCAAAAACAGCCCAAAACAATATGGCCATGAAGCAATGGTTTAAAGTTCAAATGTCTTAATGACGTATATGTTTCTCTCATAAACTATGAGTTATTCGCTTCACAAGATGTTAATTAATCAACTGGAGCTGTGTGGATTTTTGTGATGTTTTTATCAGCTGTTTGGACTCTCATTCTGACGGCACCCATTCACTGCAGAGGATCCATTGGTGACCAAGTGTAATGGTGCATTTCTGCAAATCTGTCGTGTTGAAGAAACAAACTCATCTACATCTTGGATAGCCTGAGGGTGAGTATATTTTCAGCAAATTTTCATTTTTGGTGAACTATTCCTTAAAATCATTATTTCACAGTTTTTTAGGCATTACCTTGTCATAGCAACAAAGTTTTCACATTTCTATAACTTTACACAGGAAAGTGATTTTCACAAAATCATTTTAACACACACTGTTTATATCTTGTTGCTATACTATTAAAACCATAATAGGCCTCATTCAATTACTTTACAGTGCCTCACCGTAAAAAAACAGATTTAAAAAAAAAAAAAAAGAAAAGTCGAATTTTTTTTTGTATGGTAATCAGCAACATTATAACACAAGTGCTGTTGACTGAGCTTAACTTGTATTGAACCTAGAATATTCCATTAATGGCTGAATCACTGACAAAATATTGATGTGGCAACCACAAATAAAGCAGCTTTGCTGACAGTGTAGCTCATCATAAAACGGCTATCCTGTTTTGTAAGTTAAAGAGACTTTATACTACTAATCAGCACCACACCAAAAAAGTCTGGTGTGCATCCTCATCAATTTCTCATTATAATTACGATAAAAGATGACAGGAAGAGGGAAAGTTCGTCAGACATGCTAGCAAGGATTTCAGCATCTATAATGCATTAGATGTCATAAAAATTGAATCCCTCATTTCATTGAGTCAAATGTAATTTGAGGTGTTGCTTACCTTCAACAGGGGCTTTCAGGCTCATACGACTCAATGTGGAGGTGGAGGACCGGCTGATTTTGCGATGACGGTGTGTTGCTTTATAAGCGGTGCTATGTGACTTTTTAAGATGGTTTGTGGGAAGTTGAACGCAGACGGGAAAAGCATCGCTGATGTCACTGCCAGGTGGATTCAGAACATTCTGAAATGGCTTTTTCACATCTGCTGGGTCTTCTTTGATATGCACATCTATATATATATATATATATTAAAAAAATGGAGATTATAATAATAAAGTTATTTGGATGTTAGCTTAAAAAATGAATGGTAGTGTGAAGGATATTTACCAAATGCTAGTGGTTTTGATTTGCTAAGAGGGGAAATGAGACATAAGTTTTCCTTCCCAGAAAGTTCATCAGTTGGTGATAATTCACTATCCTTTAGACATGTCCCAGCAGATTCCAAGTCTTTTACATCAGACGACTCTGTAAAATAAATAAACCACACTATTAGTTGCTCTTTTCCTCTATGCTGAAGTATTGAAAGAGAACAGAAAAGTCCTACCAGTGTGTTGAAAAGTTGACGCACTAAGAATTGAATTATTTTGCTGCTCATCTTCATGAAAGTTGGATTTCGATCCAGTTGGTGACCGGCCACCATGTTCATCCTCATGGGCACAGTCCATCTTTTCAAACTCCTCTCACTGTATTCACTACAAGAAGAATAAGTGTAAAGATGTAGAGTGAAAATGCCAGAGCATTTGAACTCTTAACTATGTCATTAAATATTCAAACACAGGAAGCAAAGAAAAGAGATGTGCTATACAGTCTGTGGCATATTTTAAATACTAATGGTAAAATACTGTAGAGGGAGAAAGCTAATTGATCACTTGACATGTTGATATGTTACGGAACTAACAGTTAACAATGTGTTTCACTTTCCCCTTTTTGTGACAAGCATGAATACTTTTACTGATGACATTCATTTTAGAGTTATACATTTGATGTGCACAAAGTATATAAAAATATTATACATATATACAAAAAATACAAAGCCTAGCATAAAAAGTACTGATGGAGCAAAAAGTGCCAGAGTCATTAATCTATTATTAATCTCAATCCATTTGGCGAACATATTGTGTGACAGGGATAAGAGGCATCTTAGATGTAAAGAGGGCAATAAATTTCAGCAACCTATTAGTCCAATGTTTGCTTACCTTGAGTCGGAGAGATGCCAGGAAAACTTCTTTTCAAGCAGACCTCAAAACCTTGTTTTGAAAAAATAAATAACAGTTCAGTTTTTGCAGGATATTCATTAAGATATAAATTAATTCAGATACAATAGACACAAAAACAAAATGTTCATGTAGGCTATAATATTAAGGTAAAGTGGGGGAAAACGCTCCCCTTAAGGATTATGTTTTTTTTTTTTTTTTTCAGGTTCATCATAGTTTAAGTGACAATGGTGTAAATTATAAACCAAGTATGAAAATGTCAAGTTTTTTTCAAGTTATTAGATTTTTAACAAAAATGTAATTTGTACCAAAAGCCCCCCCCCCCATGTCTGACAAAGCAATTTGCTTTAAACATTTACAGCAAAATCAGAGTACAGTTAGTTTTAGCTTAAAATTAAAGATTTTGTTTTACCACACAGACTATGTTGGAGAAAAATAAAAATAAAATAAAATGTTATTCTGAAAATATAATTATATTTTTATTAAATAACATGTACTCCCTATCTACAGGCCCTACTGTTTTCATGTCATGTATAACTGTGATGTTCTCCAAAACAACAAGCTTTAAAACACTGAAAATGAGATCATTTACCGTGAAATCCGTTTTCTCTCCGGTACATCAGTACATCAGCAGTGTAAGCTTCATGGTGAAAACTTCTACTGCACTCTTGTCAGCGTAGTCCGTAGTTACAATAAAAATGTATCTTGACTTTATCTTGTGGTTATTTTGGGAACAACAGTAGGGGGGCGTTTTCCACCACTCTACCCTAATTTCCCATTACAAACAATTCACCATTGCAAATTATTTCACACTCTCCTGGAACTCAAATATCATCAAATTATTATCGAAAAACACACCTGACCACCTCCTCATCAAGTAAACAATATTAACTGCGGTATTGTGTCGCCAAATTTATACAGATACATATATCAGCAGCAGTGATGTTATATTTATAATAGTTTTTCTTTTGTGTGTGTGTGTGTGTGTCAAAAATCGTAAGTTTATTTATATATACTTAGGTGCCTCCTTTTCCTACTTGTTTTCTACGATTGTCAAGTTATGCCATATAAAATCTTTGTTTATTTTTTTTTTTATTATTGTTATCTTTGATCATTCAACTTAAAATTAAAATTCACTAACCTTCACCACCACATTCATCCCATCGTCCGTCAGATACTGTTGTAGGGGCAGTTGCTTTTATCCGCAACTATTATCCGTTCATTAGCATGTCATAGTGTTGATAGGACGCACACGCACCACACCCCCTAGCAATAAATAAATGCAATAAAATATATTTACAACAAGAACAACAATTATTAAAATAATAATAATAGTAATATAATTACTACTAATAATATTAATAATAATAATGTGTATCCTTGTTTATATTGTTGTTGTTTTTATTACTATTATTGCTGTTGTTTATTATAAAACAGTAACAGAAAACACATGGATTATTAGGTATTTATTCGTCTGTAAACGACTCAAAAAATGAACATAGTTTTATCCCGGTGAGGACTTTTATTATGACAAGCAACCCTCTGCCCAAACAGACCGAAAAGACGCTGTTAGCCACTGATCGATGTAACAACTATAAGGTTTGTAATATCGGCTCATTGTGTTAGGAATTTTCCTGTTATCAAGGTCGGGACATTCAGGATACAGACGTGTTTATGCAGTGAAGTATTATCTTAGTCAGTCTTCATTGACTCTGTTTGATCGGATCTTCCAGAAGGCGGGGAGCAGCGATGGTAAGTCTGCTATTATGATTTGATAGCATTTTAGCTGCATCTTGAGCAGTCAAAATAAAACAAAAATAAATTCTCTAAAAACAATTGTTACAAATTAAACAACGCATTATTTAACTAACTGTATTGTAAACAGGAGTAAATAACGTAATCGGTTTTGTTATTAACAAGTGTGCTATCATGCTAACATGTATTGTGACTTACTGATTTTGAACTGTGGTAAATAAGTACTTTTTGTGTCAAATGAATATCTTTATTATTTATTATTTTATATTTTTGTTATTATTTATTGCTTCTAATTTCCAGTGTGGGGTGCCATCGTCAAGTCAAGTGTAGCTTGTTATAGTTCATTTATTTGTAAACACTTTTCCGTTATTAGGTAACTGGTATGTCGATATTTTCATTGTATTGCCTCTGTCGTTATAGGACAGCGAGATGTCTGACATAGACCAGACTCCATCTATGGACAAGGCTGTAGTAGATGCAGAGAATGCTCCTCTCTACTGCATCTGTCGAAAACCAGACATAAACTGCTTCATGATGTAAGACAAATCTCTCCAACCAAGTATCACATAACAGGTGTATGTGTCCAAACAGAGTGCTTAATTTTTCATCAAATCTTTTTCTCATAGTGGTTGTGACAACTGCAACGAGTGGTTCCATGGTCACTGTATAAATGTGACAGAGAAGATGGCCAAAGCGATCAGAGAGTGGTACTGTCAACAGTGTCAGAGTCAGTGACTAAAGACTTTCACCTCAAAATATTTAAACATGCACTTGAACACAATATGTTGTGTTAGAATATGTGTTAATTCATTCTAAAATATTCTTCATCTCTTAGAATTGGATCCATCTCTTTCAATACGGTATCGGAAAAAGAACCGCGATAAAGACGTTGAGCCAGAGAGAGTTGAAAAACGATCCAGCACTCCAGAGTACAAGATCGATAAGCGGCGAGGATCTAAAGTTAGTGTTTCTCAAGTTTGCCTTTTATGATGTCACTTTCTCTGTTGCATTATGGGTGGGTAATCTGACCAAAATTAGGTATATTTATTACCATACTTATTTTCCTAGAAAAAAAAAAAATATATATATATTATTTTTTTTATTTTATTTTTTTTTAACAATAACCATGTGATAATGCCTGTTTTTGGAAATATGCACTGAATTAAATACTTCAAAAATCATATTTAATCTCATTTGATTATTTTGATTTTTGATTATTATGGAACATGATTTATTAATTTAAGAAAATTAATAAAATAATAATAAAGAATAAAATTTTGAATAATTTTAATAAATGTAGTAAGTAAATTTCAATTAAATAAAACTTTATAATAAATATATATATATATATAAGTAAAATCCTCCAGCCCTTAAATATACCTTGTAATGTCCATTAAGCCTGCGTGTAATTATTACATTTATTAAAGAACGAAGGTAAAAAAAATATTATTGTCTACGAACTGCATTCCAGGTGAAGCGCTCTGCCCGTATGTGTGGTGAATGTGAACCCTGCACTAGGACGGAGGACTGTGGTCAATGCGACTTCTGTAAAGACATGAAGAAATTTGGTGGCCCAAACAAGATTCGTCAAAAATGTCGTCTAAGGCAGTGTGTTGTCCGTGCACGGGTAAGTTTATATTTAAGTGGTTTATCATTTTGTTTTTGTTTTGTAGTCAATTTGCTCTCACAATGTTTTTTGCAGAAAATGCTGCGTGTTCGAGACGAGGAGTTTTCTCTGTGTGAAAGGAAGGACAATATAATGCACAGGAATAGACGATACTCAGATGATTATGATGAGAACGATATGGAGCCATATGAGCATTACAAGGACAGAAATGCGGTAACTGCTAATTGCTGTTGCTCAACCACAACCACTTAGTATATACATTTCTTTGAACTCTTGTCAGGTTATAATATACATTTTAACCTGAATTTTTTTTTTTTTTTTGAGATATGCTTGATGGGCATGATGCTATAGGTCTTGCACTCATAAACCTCACCCTTTTTTTTTTTAAGTCATGGGGCAGTGATGATGAAGATGGCCCAATTTACAGCCCTGTCCCACGGAAGAAAGCTATAAAAGTCAAGCACGTCAAGAGGAGAGACAAAAAAATTGACAAAAAGGTACAATGAAAAACACTGTTCCTTAACCCTTGTTCTGTGCTGACATTTCTTTACCAAATTTGATGTTCCTGGTCCAAAATTGCTTGGAAAAAAAAAAATTGCTTGTAAATCTTTCAATATGCTATATCATCACCAAATCTTAGATTCAATCTTTTTGTCAGCTTTTCTTTCAGTGTGTACAGGTTTTGTATTTCTTTTTGGAACTGATTGATTGTTGGTCTCCTTGATCTGCTCTTACACGCCTCAATTTTGAATGAAAAAAGTATTAATTGTGATTATGGCAATGTTCACTCAAAAACTGAGGTGTAAAATATTAATGTTTAGAGAGGCCTACAATCAATCAGTTTCAAAAAGAAATATAAAACCTGTGCTAATTAAAAGAAAACAAGTTGATAAAAAGATTAAAACCAATAATTGGTAATTTTATTTTTGTAGGCATTTTTGACTGGGAGCATCACAAATATAATCCCCTCCCCCCCCAAAAACACAAAAATTACTTAATATTTTTGGGATTATGTTGTTATACCCTTTATGAGGAAGTTAAGAGAATTTTTGTCCATTAGAGTAATATTAACTAGCATTTTCAGAAAGTCAAAATGACCAGAGCATAACGTGGGTTGAAGGGATAGTTCACCTATTAATGAAAATGATCATTTATTCTCCCTCAAGTTATTCCAAACCTGTATGAGTTTCTTTCTTTTGTTGAACATATAAGAAAATAATTTGAAGAATGTTGTTAACCAAACAGATTTTGGTCCCCACTGAGTTCTACAGTATGCAGCAAAATACTATGGCAGTCAGTGAGGACTAGAAACTATTTGCTTACCAGCATTCTTCAGAATTGTTTGCTCATCCCATAATTGTGCTCATCTTTCACAGAAAGAGGCCCGTCGCCACAAGCAGAAACAGAAGCACCGTGATCGTTTGAGGCACAGCGAGAGAGGAGATGGCAGACATGGAGGAGACCTGCAACAGTGTCTGGGGCCGAACTGTATCGAGTCAGCACGTCCAAACTCAAAATACTGCTCTGAGGACTGTGGCATGAAGCTGGCTGCCAAGTAGGTTATTTCATTAAGTGCAGCCAACCAGCATGGAACAGTCACGCAATGCTTTACCAATACCAGTTAATGTGTTTTGAAAAGATTGTATTGATTTATTGATCTGCTGATCTGTGCAGCCGC
Organism: Acrossocheilus fasciatus; assembly: GCA_036784905.1. NCBI lineage: Eukaryota > Metazoa > Chordata > Actinopteri > Cypriniformes > Cyprinidae > Acrossocheilus > Acrossocheilus fasciatus. The sequence continues at coordinate 19,136,327 of CM071948.1, forward strand.
ATCTATGAGATCCTCCCACAGCGCATCCAGCAGTGGCAGCAGAGCCCCTGCATCGCTGAGGAACAGGGCAAAAAACAGCTGGAGCGCATCCGCAGGGAGCAGCAGGCTGCACGGATGCGCCTCGCCGAGATGGAGCGCCGTTTCCACGAGCTTGAGGGCATCATTGCCAAAGCCAAGCAGCAGGTGGTCCAACAGGATGAGGATGTGAGTTTCCAGCAAATTTTCTTATGCTAATGTCACTGAATTTTGTCGAGTGATTAGTATAAGATGGAATTTGTGTGTTTTAGGGATCTCACATGTTTATTAGTGTGAACTAGCTAATGTCCTGTCTTGCAGGTGAATGAAACGGACAGTGAGGACACAGACCTTCAGATCTTCTGTGTTTCCTGTAGTCACCCTATTAACCCCAAGGTGGCGCTGAGGCATATGGAGAGATGTTATGCCAAGGTGAATGTATTTTATTTTCTGAGCCTATTTATTGAATAGTGGATTTTTTTTGTCCCATGTGGCATCTCTTAAAACAAAATTTGTTTGTATTACACTAACACTTGATTTATTATTTTAACAGTATGAAAGCCAGACCTCTTTTGGTTCCATTTTCCCAACCAGAATAGAAGGGTAAGAGGGCTGTATATCAGTTGTTATTATACAGTACAGCAGTTTTGAATAAATATCTATGTATATCCTTCGGTCACTTAGTTTTCTTGATATACTTCCTTTACTTGCTTTATGGATGGGCAGAGTTTGACCAAAAATTTATGGTGTTATATAATACAATTGTAGTTTTTGTAATTTCAAAAAATGTGTATTTTATTATTATATACATATGATAATGACTTTAAAAAAAAAAAAAATACAGTATATCAAGTACTTCACAAATGGTTTTTCATCTCAATTGATTTTTTAAAATTTTTTATGGCAAAGCTCAAAACAATAAAATTAATATATATATTTTAAATATATAATATGAGACCACAAAACCAGTCTTAAGTGTCATTAAGTGTGAATAAATAAGCTTTCCATTGATGTATGGTTTGTTAGGATCAGACAATATTTGGCTGAGATACAACTATTTGAAAATCTGGAATCTGAGGGTGCGGGTAAAATCAAAAATTGAGAAAATCGCCTTTAAAGGAACACTCCACTTTTTTTGGAAATAGGCTCATTCTCCAACTCCCCCAGAGTTAATAAGTTGAGTTTTACCGTTTTTGAATCCATTCAGCCGATCTCCGGATCTGGCGAGAGCACTTTTAGCATAGGCGCAGTGATATTACGCAGCGCCTGAAAGTAGTCCCCAGCTAGGTAACTAGTTATAATATAGCTGGGGACTACTTTCAGGCGCTACATAATATCACTGCGCCTGCTGCGGCCATGTTACAGCAGCAAAGTTCCTTGATTATTACACCGGAATGAGAGTATAGTTCCTAGCCAAATAGGACTAGAAAATCGCAACTTTTCATTTCCCGCCGGTCTTAGTACATGATATAACTACAGAAGAGTCAAGTTTTAAATAGGACAAATATCGAAACTCTTTTGTCATTTTTGAACGCGATGCTACTGGTCTAATAGGATTCAATGATCTATGCTAAGCTATGCTAAAAGTGCTCTCACCAGACCCGAAGATCGGCTGAATGGATTCAAAAACTGTAAAACTCAACTTATTAACTCTGAGGGAGTTGGAGAATGAGCCTATTTCCAAAAAAAGTGGAGTGTTCCTTTAAAGTTGTCCAAATGAAGTTCTTAGCAATGCATATTACTAATCAAAAATAGTTTTCATACATTTATGGTAAGAAATTTACAAAATATCTTCATGGAACATGATCTTTACTTAATATCCTAATTATTTTTGGCATAAAAGAAAAATGGATAATTTTGACCCATACAGTGTATTGTTGGCTATTGCTACAAATATACCCCAGCGACTTAAGACTGCTTTTGTGGTCTAGGGTCACACACATATAATTTTTCTCTCTCTTCTAATAGGGCAACAAGACTCTTCTGTGATGTTTACAACCCTCAGAGTAAAACATACTGCAAGAGACTCCAAGTTTTATGTCCAGAACATTCCAGAGATCCAAAGGTGAGAGTTTAGTGATGTTCTCACAGTATTTCTGCTCAAACTAAGGGTTTGTTTACACATCAATGATTGTACTGAGAATGGAAAAGTTTTTCCTTTGCATTTTTGAAAAGTTTCACGTACAGACAACAGCACTGTCAATATGACCCCGTTCACACGGATCTGCAAAAATGACTGAAGACACTGTAGTACTTATGCCAGGCCAGCAGTTGGCGATACTACGTTTTATACAGAAATGACCCAGAATGTATTGTTTTCAGAAACCTGTTTTCTAAAATGCTCCACTGTCGTGTAAATGAATGGCCAAAACTCATATAAAGTTTTCAGTTTTTAGTTGAAAACGGTGCCGTGTAAACACCACCTAAACTAGGCTTTTTCAAACCTGTTTGTCTATCTAACACACTTGATTCAACTCATCAGCTCATTAGTGGAGACTGCGAGACCTGAATTGGGTGTGTCTGATAAGGGGGATCTAACCGCATCTTCAGGCATCTCTTCATAACAGGATTTGAGTTCACTGTTTCTGTCTTCTCAGGTCCCAGCAGATGAGGTGTGTGGATGTCCACTAGTACGTAATGTGTTTGAGCCGACTGGAGATTATTGCAGAGTCTCGAAACGCAAGTGCAACAAGCATTACTGCTGGGAGAAGCTCAGACGGGCGGAGGTGGACCTGGAGCGTGTCAGAGTGGTCAGTCAAGTTCTTCAAAACTTATTTTCAGTGTTATTTTAATTCGGTTTAATATAACTCATATTTTTCCCCTCCAAACAGTGGTACAAGCTGGATGAGTTATTTGAACAAGAACGCAATGTGAGGACGGCCATGACCAACAGAGCAGGACTATTGGCCCTGATGCTCCACCAGACCATCCAGCATGACCCTCTGACCACTGACCTCCGCAGCAGCAAAGACAGATAGCCATGCCAACGAGCTGTGCTCAAAATATTTTTATATTTGTATACTTTTCATATTGTATATTTGTCACTATTTGGATGATGTCATTCATATTAAATCTCTCTTCGTGTGTCTCCTTCAGTATGCTTTGATTTATTTACTATATATTAAAATTTTTTGTTGTGATCCTTAGGTTTCTTGCTTTAATTTTAGTTATTTTTAGTTTATTTTATTGATGTATGCTTACAAGGAATTTGTCTTGGTAAAACAAGCTTTCAGAACTGAGACAAAATAACAATTAGACTTATAAAATTACACAATAGAAATGTTTTTTTTTTTTTTTTTAAGTTTCATGATGTGAAGTATTTTAGTCTACTTTATAGTTAACAAATTTTTATAAAAGGTCTTTTTGTTACCCCGGCTAGGGATTAATAGCAGTTTTTCAATGTATCATATATATATATATATATATATACAGTGGGATCTAGAAGTCAGAAAAATTTAATTATGAATACATATTAAATGCCATTTATGAAAAGCAAAATATAAAAAAAAACAAAATTCAGAGATTCATGTTACTTCAAGCAGCACAACATCAATCTAGCTTTTTGAGATGTGAGCATGGGAGGTCTTCCTTTCTTATTGTTAAGTAATTACAATATCACTAAATTGCCCCTTAAATTATTAAATTTTCATAAGTGCTTTTGGCATCGCATCTGATCTATAAACATCATTTTAGTCCTCAGTTTTATTTGGATATAAAAGTAAATCTTTGTTTTTCCCAAATCGGGTCAGTAATAATATAATTCTAGTTTCTCAGTTATTAAACTAATGGTCACTAATATTCATATTCAGAGTTTCTGAGTAAATATAATATTCCTGTCACTCCTGGAGAGTTTGCCATTGTAATGGACACAATTCCCTGTGGGGCCATAACTCTTCTCAAGGGCTCTGCTAGATCCCAGGTTTCTTTGTTAATGATTCATCCTTTTGATACAGTGATTGGGAAGATTTGTTTTTTATCTCCCTTTTCCGGTCGGAACAAAAGAATTAGACAACTGTTTCAGGCTGAGATAACTTCGCTCCCATATATTGTGTCCCACTGGAATGGCCTATACAAAAACATTCCATGGAAGAAAGTGTGGACTTTGTCATCTAAATATTTTAAAACTAATAAGGTAAAGGATGTTTCTTACAAATTACCCTGTTAAGCTTTATATGAATTTTTTTTTCCAGATATTGATTCTTTATGCTACTTTTGTGGGGCTGAAGATGAATCTAAGTCCCATCTTTTTTGGGAATGTACATATACTAATTTATTTTGGAAGGATTTTGCTTTTACTTCACAGAGTTTTTGTTTGTCATATAAATCTGCCTTATTTGGTTGTCATAACTTTACTAAAGAAGACAAGGACAAATATTATTTGATTAACATATTTATTTTTCTTGCAAAATTATTTTTACACAAATATAAGTTTCAAGGTGCCAAACCCTACTTTCCTGTTTTCCGTGAGGACCTTAAATCCTACCTGGACACGCTTCTTACATCCAAAGCCCTTAAAACTGTCTCATTGTGTCATTTTCATAATATTTTCCTGATTTTGTAACTAATAATTGTATTCTCAATTACACTCACCCCTGGCATTGGTTTTTTGTATGTTCTTTATGGCAATTATTTAAAAAAGAAAAGAGAGAGAGCTTTATTTATTCAAAATACTCGAGTCACGTGTTTCCGGGTTACAACAGCACTTCCGGTCTCTCTCCTGTTTCAGTATTTAAAATATATCAATGTGAGGATTGTTGAAGGGTTTACAGGTAGGTTTTTAAAAAATGGCCGATTCGTATTTATGATTTTAGTTTAACACGACCGTTAAAAACAGCAGAAAGTCCTGGTAAATCTCAATAACTGTTTTATTTACTGTCATTTCGCGTTTGCTAACACTTTAGCTATCACGCTAAGTATTGGCGCTAATACGTGTTAGGCTGTGTCTCAAAACCTAGTTTGCTGACTACCTAGACAGCATTTTCTGCATCAAAAGTCGTGGTTTAATAAATAAAACGTTTGGTATTTATACGAAGAGCAACAATAGGCAGTCAGCTGAGTGTTGGATTCAGTTGCAGGTGTCTGAGCTGAATGCATAATATATTGCAAAGGGAATATTCAGATACTTCAACGTTATTAAAATGAACGAGCTTCAGATGGTCAAAAAGTAGATGATTTACAGTGCTGGAAGGTAAAAGAAATAAACAAGGATTGTTTGCTGCTTACAACACTGTATCTGAGTGTAGCCCCACTAATGTGTATTTCCTTATTGCAGCTGTAATAAGAACAGGGAGGCTTTACTAACATGGAAACAGAGGAAGTAGCGGTTGAGGCACCTGCAGAACCAACAACTGAAGTCAAAGAGGCAAATACAGAGGAAAGCAAAGAGCCCACAGAAACCACAGACATTCAGAATCATGTCACAGGTGAAAAAAAAGAGGAAGCTATCACTGAGAAGGAGGGTGAGTCTTCAAAAGACATTGACAAACCACCTTGTGACTGGTTGGAGCCCCTCGAAGAAGACTGTGACGATTCCCAGAGTGTTGATGGAGAAGTAGAGAGTCTTGCGGGGAGCGAATGGAGCGGGAGTGTGGTTAGTGTTAGGAAAAGCACTGGAGAGAGAGGTGGCAGAGGTGTTGGGTATGTACATGACCTGGATTCTACTAATTTAACACCTTGCACCAAACTTTGATGAGTTATAGAAAACGAATACATTTTCCTTTTATGCACTTTACTATTTTTTTTTCATCTAAAACGGATGTGTTTTACTTTTTCTTCTAGGAGACCGAGAAGGAGAGCACAGTGCGAGGTAGATGAAGAATGGGAAGATTGGCCATCATTAGGGCAAGGATGGAAACGCAAACAGGTTTTTCGTCGGTCAGGCACCAGTGAAGGACGCAGTGATACATACTATATGAGGTATTGTAAAAACGGCTCAATTAAAGGAATAGTTCACCCAGAAATGAAAATTTTCTTAAAATGTACTCACCCTCAGAACATTCAAGATGTAGATAAATTAGTTTTTTTTCCTCATATGTACAGATTTGGATCGATTTAGCATTACAACACTTGCTCACTAATAGACCGTCTGCAGTGAACGCATGGGTGCCGTCAGAATGAGAGCTCAAACAGCTGAATAAAACATCACAACAATCGACACAATTCCAGTTTATCAATTAATGTCTTGTGAAGTTAAAAGCTGCATGTTTGTAAGGCATTTTAATGTTAAACCATTGCTTGTGGCCAAAATGTGAGTGTAATAACACTTCCTCCAGAGAAAAATTCCATCTGCTTTTGTCCTCTCACATCAAAATATTGAAAACGCATTTATTTAGAACTGTTTTGGACAGTTTTTGCTTGTAAATGTTGCTTGATCTGTGCATATTTAGTCGTGTGGATTGTGATGTTTTTATCAGTTGTTTGGACTCTGGCATCCATTCACTGCAGAGGATCCATTGGTGAGTAAATGGTGTGGCACTTTCATTTTGCATCATTCATTCATTTTATTCCTATTTTTTCCTTTCAGTCCAAGAGGTCATAAAGTAAGAAGTAGGGTTGAGCTTGTGAAATTTATAAGTGAATCTGTGGACCTCACAAATTTTGATTTTAAAACGGGCCAGTTTCTTGGTGAAGGGCCTCGAAGAAGAAAGGTGAGATGTTCAATATGCTCTCTTCATTTTTGGTTTCGTTTTATTCACATATTTCCCACTAATACCTACGTTCTGGTATCCATAGAGAAGGAAAGCGGATTCTCCCCAGGCACACTTTTCTGTACCTGGTTTTTCAAATGAATTAGCAGATACAGGCGGCGGTAATCCAGGATCTTCAGCTAGTCTCAGCTATGGGACAGCTCCGAAGTTCAGCTCATATTCAGTCCAAAAGGGTGCCAATACAGTGACCACGCCAAAATGCAATACCTATGCTAGTCCTGAGAAAGATACCGCTTTACCAAGTGCCGCTGCACAACTTACTGTTGATCTTACTGAAGATTCTGCGAAACCAACTCCTCCTCCACTTCCTTTGGGCGGTTCAGTGTCTGTGGCCCCAGATAGGCCTGTCAATGGTACCAGTGGAAATCCACAAAAATTTTTTGGGTAGGGAGTGTTTTTTTTTCTTCTTACACTATAGCCTAAACGTCAAAAACAGTGGTGATAATATCTTTCTTCACTCTGTTCTTTTTGTTTGTACTCAGTGTCTGCCTAAAATGTCATAAAACCTATACTTTTGAAGAGGGACAAACTTTGTGCCAGAATTGCAGGCTAGAGGATAACGCATGTAAGTCAAAATGTACTCATTTATTTCCAAATTTGTGAGTGCCAGCAAAAGTGTATTTCAGCTAACGTTGTTGTTGTTGTTTTTTCTCTGTTGGTTTAGCAATAGTAAGACGAAGAAAACCCTACAAAAAGGTACGTTTTTATGTTTGTTTCTTTTTGGCTTTATGAAATGTTGCCTTACAAATAAAAACACATTACTTTGTTTTTTTTTCTTAGCGGGTTCCATGTGGCCGATGCCGGGCTTGCCAAAATTCTGTGGACTGTGGAAAATGTGTTAGTTGCAGAAATGGTCGGCTACGCCTTCGACTTAATATCCACTCTCGTAAAGTTGTTAAGTGTCGCAAACGGAAGTGTTTGCGCCCCATCCGTAAAGACAGGGCTGTAAAGGTAATTATTTATTTATTTTTTTCTTCAGTCAGTAGTTGATATTCTATATTATGTAAGGACATTTGTGTAAGAATAAGAATATAATTAAACTGTTACAATATTCTAAATAATAAGTGGCCTTAGAAAGTGTTTGAACCATTGCCCACACTTGCAGTGTCAAACTAGAGGTCGACCGATATGGGTTTTTCTCTGGCTGATACTTAGAAATCAGGTCAGCTGATGTCCAATATGTTTGGCCGTTTCCCCACCCCCCACCCCCACCCCCCCTTCATCTCATAATAGAGAGTTTGAGTAAATGATTAGTGCAGGCTACAAGATAGTAATAGTAGTAGCCTAATTCATAGTAATAATACATTGCTCAACTTAAGCACCTTCTCAAAACAGTTCTGAAGCATGCTTTTTGTTTATGTTTGCTGACAGACACCAGCGTTTCCCCCAGACTTGCAAATGCAAATTCATTCTCTGCCAGCAGGAGGCGCTGTTGGAGCGGGAGAAGTAGCGGTTTCCCTGGTAATGGCTGTAATAAAATAAGCGCTGCTTTCACAAATGCTACTTTATCAGGCATTACAGGAAAGTTAACGTGCACGTTATAATCAGCCCAGAAATTTAGTCTGAATTGAACATATTTCTACTTTCACATGCAAATGACTTTCCGCCATCATCGGCATGATCTGTTCTGTTTGATGGCTTTGTCAAGTCACCTTTATTTATATAGCACTTTTAACAATACAGATTGGGTCAAAGCGTCTTTACAGTATCGGATAGGAAAATAGTGTGTCGGTAATGCAAAAGGACAATAGTAAACACTCAATTTTCAGTTAAAGGCCATCATCCAGCTCAGTTCAGTTCTAATAGTATTTGTGCAATCGAGTTGACGATATCGCTGGAAATTAAGTGTCCACGGCTAAGTAAGCCAGAGGTGACAGCGGCAAGGAATCAAAACTCCATCAGTGACAGAATGGAGAAAAAAACCTTGGGAGAAACCAGGCTCAGTCGGGGGGCCAGTTCTCCTCTGACCAGACAATCCAGCAGTTTGTGCTGAGGACTCATCTGGTTCCTGAGGTCTTGACCCGATGGCCGTCTAGGAGACAAGGTCTTCGCTAGGGATCTGTCTCTGGGGCTCATCTAGTTATTCTGATCTCCGCTGACATCCAACCTCTGGGCTGGATACGGACAGGATCCGGGTGACTGACTTTGTCAGAACCTCAGTTTTGTACTGCCCCCACTGGTGTCTTTTTACATTGTACTTTTGTTTCCACGTGGCATTTGTGACATAAATTAAATGCACAATGAAATCCACACATTTTCATGAATTACTTAATTGTTTAAAAGTTTGGGGTTGGTAATGAAGTTTTTTATGCTCACCAAGACTACATTTATTTGGTTGAAAATACAGTAAAAATGGCAATATTGTTAAATATTATAATTTTAATAATTAAACAGTTTTCTACTTTTATATTTTTTAAGACACAATTTATTCCCATGATGGCTAAACAGAATTGTCAGCAGCCATCACTCCTGCTGTTACATGTTCTTCAGAAATCATTTTAATATGCTGATTTGGTCCTCCGGTAATTATTATTATGTTGAAAACATTTTTGTGGAAGCAACAAAACTTTTAGGATTCCTTGATGCATAAAAAGTTCAAAAGTACAGGATTTATTTGAAGTAGAAATCTTTTGTTACAATATAAATATCTTCACTGAATAAAAAGCTAATTTCTCTAGTTGCTCTTTGTGTCTAATGATCAAATAATCTTTACTCACCTTCCACAGGCATCAGAATGGCAGTTTCCAAACACGGCCAGATCACTAAGCACAGCTTCAAATATTTCACAAGTGAGCATAAAATGCTTTAAACTACAATGTTCTTCTCACACAGTGCTTCATTAGGCTTGTAGAAAAGTTTTAATCATTCGGTCTCTTTCTTTTATTTTTCAGCCCTCAGTCTCAGAAGATTTTGAGGAATCTCAGGTAACGGTCTAATAAATAATCTCTCAGAGTAATCTGAGGGATTCCTGTAGAACAACTATATCTAAATGTTGTTTTCCTGTAAGCAGAGCTCCTATCTGCAGTACAGTGACTCAGAGGATCTGTCTATGTTCTTTGGGGGTAATGATGGTGACAATGGCCTGGATGAGGTAGAGTTCTAGCTAGCCAGTTAAATACACTGCAGTAACGTGATCCAAGTGCCTTGATCACAGATATGCACATTGCTTGAAGAGATTCACAATTATTTGTTCTCTTCTTAGTTGGGCTACATTGCATTTTCACGGCTTAAGCTGCAAATGTTTAATACACCCAGATGTAATCACAGACTGTAAAACAGTGTCCTAAATATTCTTCAAATAGTGATTTTTGTTTTCTTGATTTGCAGATGGGTGTACCAAAAGTACGTCGCCGTTCCTGTGGGAAGTGTAAAGGCTGTGTTCGCCGTACAGACTGCGGAAGCTGTGATTTTTGCATGGACAAACCCAAGTTTGGAGGCAGAAATAAAAAAAGACAGAAATGCCGTCTGCGACAGTGCCAAAGAGAGGCTATGGTGGGCTTCCATAATATCATTTTAATTGTATTATTTGTGTTGACTTTTTCATATGTATGAGAGTGTTGTTTTATGGTGCGTTATTTTGAAACCTTTAGTTGTCCACTAAATCTTGTCTTTTTTTGGTTCATATAATAATGTAATAATGTTTTTATGTAATGTAGTATATAACATGCTTATCTGTTTATTGAGAGTGAATTTTGACTATTTAGAGAGAATTTAACTCGTTGAAAATGAATAACTTCTTTAAGCTTGTTCTTTTAAAATAATCTATCAAAAAAACAAACAAACTGAGCCTACTATGTGTATTTTGGTCAAGTGTGACAAAGTGTAGTTAAGTGAAATCGAAACAACAGTTAAATCCCTTATGATTCTTCCGTATTATTACGTATCTGTTACATGTTCAGTAATTGTGCAAAAAAAAAGATAATATTGTCTCAATGTTTGTGTTTAACAGAAGCATTTGCTGCCCATGGATGAAGCGGAGATGCTTTTCTCTCAGGGCTGGGTTACACACGGCAGGCCACGGTACACATATGGACGTGGTAGACCCAGGTCCAAAAGGTTGTGGGACTTTGAGGTTTCCGATAACGAGGCTGAATCATATGTGCCAAAGGCTTCCTCGGGTGTTGCCCAGGTGCTGAATCGGAACAGGCTCCTTCATCCCAATCACAATAGAAAGGTATTCCAGGGTCTTTAAAGAGTTTCCGCTTGTTCGGTTTGCTCTCGGTAACTTTTTCTTCTTGGTTTTATTTTTGTTGATTTAGGCTTATGTTTATGCTGATGTTGCTAACAGTCATTTGATGAACAACCTCCCACTCTACAGTCCACACAAAATTGAGGTATGTTTTCACCATGAAAATGAATATAATACCCGTATAATATTAATCAAGTTATAATGATTCGTTAAATGAATCCCAGAGCAGTTTTCCCAAGACATAACTAATCTTATTTGCTTTGTTGCATTTATTTGAACAGACCTATATAAATATGTTTGTATCTCATTTCTGTCATCCCTATCTCTTGAGAAGATGAGCCCCCAGCTGCACATAGGACGGGCGGAGATGATCAAAGAAAACGGGCTTCAAGGCAGTGGCATCAGTAGCAGAGCCCTTCTGTCTGCGGTAAGCTCCTTATGCCTGTCTGTTTTCAGCTTAAACAAATAAAAACAAACAAAGATTAGCAAGTGGGAAGTAAACAGTAAGCCAGTACGGTTATCTGAGGTCCTGTCTTACCTTAGGTTGGATGGTGAAAGTAAAATAAATTCAAGATTGTAGTTTTACCAATCAGTGTTTGATCTAACCAGTGTGTATGCATAGCTGTACGCTTCTGATATTATTCCCACGCAGAGATGAAAAAATGAGGTGCAGAAGGCAGACTTCAGAGCTGAATGAGAAGGCAGTGTTTCAGTAATTACATTTGATTTTTGGTTGTCTTGACAATAAAGTCTTGTTTTCTTTCACGTTATCTTTAGAAAACAAGTCTGAAAATAACAGTAATGCATGGCCTTTAGGTAAATATTTGTAACATCTATTAAAAAAAAAATTAACGTTTTAAAGAAATGAATACTTTGGGTGCAATAAACTGATCAAAAGTGACAGTTAAATACATTAATAATGTTGCAAACGATTTCTATTTTAAACAGATGCCATTCTTTTGAACTTTGTTCAAACATACAAAACTTTTAGAACAATTTCCACAAACATATTAGGCAGCACAACTGTTTTTAACATTAATAATAAGAAGAATGCTGACTTGAGCACCAAATCGGAATGATTTCTGAAGGATCATGTGACACAAATTCAGCTTTCCCATCACAGGAATTATTTTAAATTGTAAATTTTAAAGTTACGAGATTCGAGTAATGATTTTAACCATATGTATCATTTATATACATATTTTACTATATACTATATATTTATTTCCACTTCCCATTTATTTAGAGACCAGAGTTTCTTCCTATGGCAATTCCACCACACTTCCCTGGAGACAGTTTGAGGGTAGGGAATCGATCACAAGGTTCAGCAGGTCAGGAACCATGTCAAGAAGAGCAACAGGAGGACGAGTCTTGTCCGTCGGTAAGAAGCCGTTTTAGGCATGTGGTGTGTGATATGGAAGTCATGGGAGTAGCAGTGATTATGTACATCTGGCTTTTGCAGATCACTCAGATATTCAGCATGGCAGACAGTGACCCTACCATCCAAGGCATCGACGTCAATCATGAACTGATGCCTCTCCTGAGATCTCTTCGTAGCATGGTACTTCCTGTCCTCTGGTTCTGTGTTGTGGTGGAAGGCCCTCAGTTACAGCTGATGCAGTGCTCGAAGCGCTCCACTATGGCAGACACCACCATTCATATCGAGCCCAACTTCCACTACCACATCAGCGTCCAGGGACAGCCGCTCCTGCCCACCCACAGACTCTACGACAGCCACCCGTCTTCTCTCGCCACTACAAAAGAGATTGTTGCGCTCCTCGAGGACCTAGAAAGGTACTCGGTCTGCCAGGGCTCAGGGCACAAAAAATCCACGACTGGGTCAGAGCCTGTGGTTCCTGAACGGGCGGCTACCTGTGACTTCCTAGTTTTTTCAGAAACAGAACGCTGTGAAAAATGCAAAACTCTACAAAAAGTATAGAGAGACTATTCTGCACATGGGAATTGGTCTTTAAGTAATACATCTTCTATTTTCAAATTTTGAACTATTCTAGAATATCTTTCAACTCTAATATAAAAATATTAGAGCACTGTTGTTTTTTTGTTTGTTTTTTTTTTCAGAAAGGTGCCAGCATTACATTGACTGACTGATGAATCAGTTTTTGGTTACTTTAATCCACAAAAAAAGGACTAATATTATGTCCCACATTAACAGGATAGTTTTTCCAAAAATAAAAATGAAGTCATTATTTATCAACCCTGGTGTTGAAAGCAAACAAACAGCACCAGAGTGAGTAAATGATGACTTAATATTCATTTTTGAGAGAACTATCCTTTTAATGAGTGACCACTTAACATATAGATGTTTTTTGTTGTTGTTGTTTTTTTTTACCCTAGAATATGTGACACATTTTGGTACCTACTATGGCTAAGGATGCTCATTGAATCCTGGTCATATAAATGGAGGTAGTGAATGGGCATTGAGCAGTTTAACTGTACATCTTGCCTTGCACTAAAGTTATAATAGTGCTTCACATCCATTTTGGTTTAATTCCTCACACCAATGATATCTGTACATGTGTTAATGCTTATGTACTTCTCAGGGGGGATTTTTCAGAATGCATTAATCAGGTGGAAGATCCATGTTTGTTAAAATTTTAATATTTGCTGTATGACATGGGATGAGGCTGCTTTCGTTTTGGATAGACAATTTTGTACATAGTGCAATTGGTGGCAGAGAAATTAGATTAAAAAAAAATAGCGAGAATGTTTTTTTTTTATAAACGTCTTTTGCTTTCCAGAATTTGTTTCCTCTGTTACAAAACACTTTGAATTATGTTTGTATGTGCTTTCATATAAATAATCGGATTTATTTCTGTTTATTTAATAAATCATATTATCCATTGGATGACTGCCATTATGTGCTCAAGGCAATAGATATCACCTTATTTTGCCCGTTAATTAATCACAATACATTCAATTTTATATTATAAGTTTCCACAAATGTATTTTATTGGTATATGACAGTTAAAGATTTTTACAGGGGGGATTCTGGATATCTTTTTGTTATCAGTGTTGTCAACAGTAAGAAAAGCAATTAAATATGACATAAATTAGTGCAAATATGTCAACAAAGTCCAATGTAAAAATAATGGAATAAATTGGGGAAAAGGAAGGTTTAGTGAAAGTGCTACTCAAGTGGAGTAGTTTAAATGTGTGTTTTGGATGATTTCTTTCCACTAGTTTGATAGATGATGTGTAATGAAAGCAACTATTTTTGTTTGTAGTGTGTTGCCTTTATAAGGAGTCATTCATTAACTTAATTTAAATGCCGAACTTTAAAAAGCATGTCGGAACAAAAACTCGCTTTAGTACACAGTTGCTGCAGCATCCACATGTAAATGTCCTCCTGCGGTATCATGTGTCAATTATGCAATACACACATGCACCAAAGGGGGCGCCATAGCACAGTATAATTGCACCTCTGCATTCAGTTCGTGCAAAGTTGAATCTAAAATTAAAATGTTTTTTTTTTTATGTTATTCAGACACAACAAAATATATATTCAAAACAGATACTAATCAGTTTATCTAAATAGTTAATTATTTGCTCATGAAATTCACATGTGTTTATTAGTCAACCTGCTTTTTTTTCCCGTTGCAAACAGACTGTTAACATCCTAGAAAGCAATGCAAACCTCAGTTTAGACAGTGTGTGTAGTTTGTCAGTTGGGTCTATATAAATAGGCGAGACTGAAAGAGTTAATCAGACAAGTGGATGCGTGTTGCTCTTCCCTGTTTGCCAGTCTTGTTCCAGAGGTGTGACAGCGCTTTACAGTTGATAACTGGGATGAATGCTGAAATTTGAGAGAAAATGTTATAATATCATCGTGCTGGCGCGATGCAGGGACCCTGTACGCGTTTTGCATTGAGGGGAGGATGTGATCTGCAAGATGTGACTGAGGAGAGCCGCAGATGAATATTAATTGGCATCGCAGGTCCGTGTGCATTTCTCATGATATCTTCTCTTAAATGTCGCGTTTTCTTAAACAGGCAGCCTTTAATGGGAGGAATATATGAAAAATGAGCAGCACTAGATTTATATATGCTGGAATGGATACGGCAGACGTATATGCTACCTAAAATGCAGGGACGCATGGGGGAAAAATCTGCCTGCTGTCCTGTTAGATTTTTAGGACATTTTTGGTGTTGTACTGAATGCTTTCAGAAAACATCCTATCATTGTAAACCAGCGTTTGCATTCTCTTATTCGCGTCTCATTCATCCAGCATGTAGTTCTTGCTGATGAAAGCGTCGCGCGTGGCTTTCAATGGGATTTCTCGTGGCATGTTGCTATGCAATGGATTAATGATGCAAAACAGTCACACCTGTTATTTGTCTGCTTGAATTGATTAACAGTAAATGTGTCGTGTGTAAACGCATGTGTTCTCTCAGATAAGCCACTCTGATCAATAATGCGATACTACGTATCCTGACGTGCGTCTCAGTTTGATTCATTTCAGTGATTCGAATCTTTTGAATCAGTTACTTTAAAAGATTAATTCAGTGACCCTTTCCACAGGTTACGTCGCCAGTAGGTGGCCACAAGTCTGAATTCGGAATAGCATCGTTTTACTATTTCTTACAATTTCATCATTTCATAACGAAATGAAGTATGCTAGCTATTACGAATTCATTTTGTGTGTCTTGAGTGAGTCACTTAATCGATTCTTTAGAAATACCGAATCGTTCACCATCGTCTTATAATTCTCAAACATTTTTTGTCTATACAGCTACTAATAGACAACAGATCAAGAACAATTAACTGTTATAACTTTATATTCAGTTGTCAACTGCTAGTCATAATTTTTATCCAGCTATAAAGCATAAATATATCCATTTCATTACCACCCTTGCAGCATTTTTAATTGAATATTGTCATCTGCTGGGCCAGGGGCGGAGCCAGACATTATAAACATCCGGGGCTTAGCCCAAATGTTGTTGCCCATTGCCTGTTTGGTTGAACTAATCCTAATGTTTAGCTGACAATTGTGCTTAAGTTGAATCTTGCAATAATGGGGTGGTCTAACTGCAAATCAAGGATCTCCAACAATCCCATTTAAATATGGGCTTCAGTATTCTGAAGTGAATACATGAGGCCAACAGAAGAACATTTATTGTATTTATATTAGATTTCTTCAGGGAGTAGCATAAAAAGATAAACACTGGCATGCATGGCCGGACGCAGGTTTTTATAAATACTGAGGTCCCTAAATGGAGATCGGTAGGGGGGTTCGGGGCATGCTCCCCCGAGAAAATTTAGATTTTCCTGACTTACATGTGTGCATTTTAAGATGTTTTAAGGCTCATAAATTGGATAATAATATAGGTTTAAAACCAAGTAAATTATTTTTCAAGATTTCACAGATTCTTAAACATGAGAATCAGATTAAATGTTGCAATGAATGATCCACACTGCAAACTGGAAATAGAGAAGATATTGTTTGTTTATGTTTATGAATTTAATAAACTCATTTTTTATATTTTTAATTCACACTAACAGAAATTAATCTTTTCCAATAATTTAAAACTGATTTTTACATTTTATGGGCATTTTTACCTTTATAAAGCCATTTTTTTTCTAAAAGTGTCCATTATCTTTTGAGTCAAATTCTTACATTTCATCGGTGAAGAATAATAAGACATTTGGGATGTTACCAAGCAAATGAAATCAACATAGAAGCTGCATTTGAAGGGGCATTTGAGATATATTTACACACCGTTTAATGCAAGACATGAATGCATTTAACTGCAATTACAAATGCATAAATAATGTTTTGATATATTAAACATAAAACGTTAAATACTACTATTTTAAATGATTTAAAACATGAAAAAATCGGGGAAAAACATCAAAATGTGAAATTAAAACCGCCAGTAGGTGGCAGCAAATCACTGTTAATTAGTGAGTCACTGCGATTGAACCGAATCATTTAAACGGTTGATTCATTCAGGAACGAAACATCATCATGGTGCTCAGAGACACAAAAAGTGCTGTGGCTGTGTTTGGAATGATTTTTGCTGGCGAAATGGTGCAAAAACAGCCAATATGGTGTCTAAAACGTAAGTCTCTTGATATTAGCCTATTATTTAATGAACCGTTGTATAAAATCAATATCACATTTATAACCATGCTCATTTTATTTAAGAAAAAAACGGGACTCTTCGGGTGATATTTATTAACAAAATGAAATATAAATATATACATTTTCTGCCCCCTTATCTTTAATTATGTGATCATTCTTAATACATATTAATAGACTGAATCATGCAGTGAGAGAAGGCACTCTCGTTTTAAATGCGTAAGCGCACGAAGTTAGTCCAGTCAGACTTCATGTAGTCGCGCATGCGTGGACTCTAGGTGTGTTTTATTTGTTTTTTGCCATATACTCGATAATGTCATGTCTCTCGAGTTCAGTATTTGTGCTAAACATGCGCAGATGTGGTTTGCATGAGCTTGCCCACGACATTAATGAGTGAACATAATTTGCTTGAGGCTGCATTTTTATTACTTTTTTTTATTTTTTTTTTATTATTATTATATTTGAACCCACGATGGGAGCAAGTCAAGAGAGAGTTTTTTTCCCCAATATAATATTTATATTTTTTAGGGCTGCAAAATGATGAATCCCGATTAATCACATTCGACATAGAAGTTTGTTTACATTCTATATGTGTGTGTACTGTGTATATTTATTATGTATATAAAAATACACATACATACATGTATATATTAAGAGAAAATATGTTAGATTTATATATAAAATATTTATATTTATATATAATATAAATTATATACAAGTATATGAATATATATATATATATATATATATATACATACAATTTTTTTAAAATATATAAATAAATATGTGTATTTATATATATTTACATTTACATTTACATTTAGCCATTTTGCAGACGCTTTTATCCAAAGCGACTTACAATTGGGGATACAAAAAGCGATTCATCTTGAGGAGGCAATCCGACAAACGAAGTGCTTGTAACACCAAGTCTCAGGCGTTGTTTAAATAAGTACAAGCTAGCAGGGGAAGGAATAAATAAGGAGAAAGTTTTTTTTTTTTTTTTTTTTTTTTTTTTATGTGTGGGGTATAGTCAAGTAGTGTCGAAAGAGATGAGTTTTCAGCTGTTGCTTGAAGATTGACAAGGATCCGGCACTCCGAATGTGGGTGGGAAGATCATTCCACCAGCTAGGAATGGTGAACGAGAATGTTCTGGAGAGAGATTTTGAGCCTCTTTGTGATGGTACCACGAGACGTCGCTCACTAGCAGATCTCAGACTTCTGGAGGGGATGTAGATTCTTAGTAGTGAGTGCATGTAGGCGGGTGCTGAGCTTGTGGTTGTTCTATAAGCAAGCATCAGTGTCTTGAACTTGATGCGGGCTGCGATTGGTAGCCAATGCAATGAGATGAAGAGAGGTGTGACATGGGCTCTTTTGGGTTCCTTAAAGACCAGTCGTGCCGCTGCATTCTGAATCATTTGTAAAGGTTTGAATGTGTTTGATGGAAGTCCAGCCAGAAGAGCATTGCAGTAGTCCAGCTTAGAAATGACAAGGGCCTGGACGAGAAGTTGTGCAGCATATACATAATAAATATACTCAGTAGGCACACTTAGAGTATGTAAACATAAACTTTTATTTTGAATGTGATCAATCACGATTAATCGCTTTGCAGTCCCACTTTATTTCAATTAACAAAACTAATTTTAATAGTTTGTTAACCGGAACAATACTGACCTGCAGACATACTGCACAAATTTGACAAGGGTTGGTGTGGCATTTATATATATGTTGTTTGTTTTATCCAGCCTACATCATAATGATTAATTTGTATGACAATAAACAAATTTGCCCATTCATTTAAATGAGACATTGACATTTTGCCTATCATGGCACATAATGAACTGCACTTCTATAATTGAATCTCACAATCACATCCCACTATGTTCACTGCTAGCTGAGGATAGTGAGTGTGGTTTGAAGTGTCTAGTCTCTGAGTCACTCCGCTTTGCAAAGCACTGATTTCTTGCTCCATCTAGCACTGTCAAGAGTGTATTTTCAGCAGATCTCTTTTGTTTTTGAGCTCTTCCTTCTCCAGGGCGCACTGACAATAAAGAGTTCAATTGTGGCTTGATGTTGTTACCATGTGCACACAAGCAGGCACTAAAGACTCGGGGTAACATCTGTTTAGCTTGTTTGTTTTTTCACTCTTGTCTCGTTTGCAATATTTTAGATGGTTATAGGGAGTGATAATATATCACAGCTAAATGCTTAAAGGGATAATAAATGCCATTGACTTCCATTGTATTGACAAAGACAACACTGAAACATTATTGAAAGTATATTTTTTATGTTCCATACAGGTTTGGAATGACAGAGTGACAGAATTTTCATTTTTGGGTTAACAATCCCTTTAAAGGCTTGAGTCATGACCACAAATTATAGTGCAGGGTGTGAGTGTTAGTGTACAGACAAATGGCTTTGTATTATCTGTCCAGCTGACCCCAGGACAGGGCCTGAGGTGGCAAAACACTGTCTCCTCCTCGGCTAGGCTGTGAAATGTACATGTTTTCACAGAGGGATTTACCACAGTGTTGCCAAGCTGTGGTCAGCTTTGTTGCTGACTGTCTGTTTTGTCTTTGTTTATCCAGTAGTAAAGAAAACATGGAGGAAAGAATTTTGTCTTTGGGTGGACTAGAAAGAGGAGTTGAGCAATTACTCAGGCAGGAATAACACAAATTTAAGCTGCTATTCAACTATTCAAGGAGAGATTTCACTTTTTGTTGGGTTTTGTAGCCTCTGATGTTCTGTAGTCGAATTCTGCTCACTTCATGTTGTTTTTCCATTTTTTACAGCACACAGTTAAGCATGACCAGACATTCCAAAACATTCCAGAAAACTAGCATTCTTTGTCAAATCAGTGTTGGTATTGTTAACTAAATATAAATGAACTAATAAAATATTAAAATGCTGTTTTTGTTAATTGAAACTAACATTATTAAAACTAAACTAAAATAAAAATGAAAACGGAATATATACAAATAAAAGCTAATTATAATATTATTAAATACTACAACCCAAATTCCGGAAATGTTGGGACATTTTTTAAATTTGAATAAAATGAAAACTAAAAGACTTCAAATCACATGAGCCAATATTTTATTCAAAATAGAACACAGAGAACATAACAAATGTTTAAATAGAGAAATTTTACACTTTTATCCACTAAATGAGCTCATTTCAAATTGATGCCGGCTGCAGGTCTCAAAAAAGTTGGCACGGGGGCAACAAATGGCTGAAAAAGCAAGAAATTTTGCAAAGATTCAGCTGGGAGAACATCTAGCAACTAATTAAGTTAATTGGCATCAGCTCTGTAACATGATTAGCTATAAAATGGATGTCTTAGAGAAACAGAGTCTCTCAGAAGTAAAGATGGGCAGAGGCTCTCCAATCTGTGAAAGAGTCAGTAAAAAGATTGTGTAATACTTTAAAAACCATGTTCTTCAACGTCAAATTGCAAAGGCTTTGCAAATCTCATCATCTACACTGCATAACATCATCAAAAGATTCAGAGAAACTGGAGAAATCTATGTGGGTAAGGGACAAGGCCGAAGACCTTTGTTGGATGCCCGTGGTCTTCGGGCCCAAAGACAACACTGCATCACTCATCGGCATAATTCTGTCATTGACATTACTAAATGGGCCCAGGAATACTTCCAGAAACCACTGTTGGTAAACACAACACCGACAGTGCCAAATAAAGCTCTATCATGCAAAAAGGAAGCCATATGTGATCATGGTCCAGAAGCGCCATCGTGTTCAGTGGGCCAAGGCTCATTAAAAATGGACTGTTTCAAAGTGGAAAAAGTGTTCTATGGTCAGACGAGTCCAAATTTGACATTCTTGTTGGAAATCACAGACGCCGTGTCCTCAGGGCTAAAGAGGAGGGAGACCTTTCAGCGTGTTATTAGCATTCAGTTCAAAAGCCAGCATCTCTGATGGTATGGGGGTGCATAAGTGAATATGGTATGGGCAGCTTGCATATTTTGGAAGGCACTAAGAATGCTGAAAGGTATATAAAGGTTTTAGAGCAACATATGCTCCCCTCCAGACGACGTCTATTTCAGGGAAGGCCTTGTGTATTTCAGCAGGACAATGTAAAACCACATACTGAAGCTATTACAACAGCATGGCTTCGTAGTAGAAGAGTCCAGGTGCTGAATTGGCCTGCCTGCAGTCCAGATCTTTCACCTATAGAGAACATTTGGCGCATCGTTAAACGAAAAATACATCAAAGACGTCCACGAACTCTTCAGTAGCTAGAAACCTATATCAGGCAAGAATGGGGCCAAATTCCAACACCAAAACTCCTCGATGCCCAGACGTTTTCAAACTGTTTTGAAATGAAGAGGAGATGCTACACCATGGTAAACAAGCCCCCATCCCTACTATTTTGAGACCTGCAGCAGGCGTCAAATTTGAAATGAGCTCATTTTGTACATAAAATTGTAAAATTTTATGTTATCTATGCTCTATTGTGAATAAAGTTTTGGCTCATGTGATTTGAAATCGTCTTTATTCAAATAAAAAAAAAAAAACGTCCCAACATTTCTGGAATTCGGGTTGTAAAATAGTATGTAAATAATACTAAAATAACTAAAAACTATATAGTTTATAACCTGTATGATGTTATGTCTTTGGTGGAACAAAAAAAGAAGATATTTTGAGATGTTTTAATGTTTATTTGTTGTTACAATAAAACAACAAGGTTGTCAATGGGGTCCAATATTGTTTTGAACCTTGTGGACTTTTATTGGGCAAAAACATTTGAAACATTATTCTTTTATCTCCTTATATAAAATTATTTATTATCCAATTTTGCATTTTTTCCACTACTAATGAAGATAAATAAGAATTTGGATAAAAATGTGACATGATACAAACATTTACATATTAATGGGCACAGTGATTTGGTCATAATGTTACCTTACCACTATATGAAGAGCAAGATACTTGTTAAATGTTTCTAGAAGATGACTGTTAGGTTGGAGTATCTAGTGGTTGATCAAAAGCGAAACAGAGTAGAGGTTAGCAGGACAGCAGCTGGTTGTTCTTGAGAATCAGATACAAGGAGGGAGGGTCACTGCTGGTCACACTTGCTTCGTGCCTCAGAAGAAGGAGCTATATATTATTATATTGAGCCCACAGGCCTCTTTTATCGGTCTAGCCTTTACTTTTGACAACTTTGTTCACAAATCACCGCTATAGGATTACATCGATCAATTATAAATGAATAAAAAGACTGCAGTGTTTCCGCTCTTTAAGTGCAATACACTTACTTATACACTTATTTTATATTTCCTGACCTACAGTTGATAATTACATTCAAATTGCTTTGGAGACTATCAACACTCCATGTCAATTTAAATGTGTCCTCAATTATGTCTTTT
Organism: Acrossocheilus fasciatus; assembly: GCA_036784905.1. Taxonomy (NCBI): domain Eukaryota; kingdom Metazoa; phylum Chordata; class Actinopteri; order Cypriniformes; family Cyprinidae; genus Acrossocheilus; species Acrossocheilus fasciatus. The sequence goes on from CM071948.1 coordinate 19,158,722, forward strand.
TGTTTACTTACAAAATGCATGATTACACTCGCAGCATGGCCCATTAGATGATGCTCAAGTAATTTGCATCATCTGACCCAGAAACGCTCTTCTTTGCATCTCTGTTGTATTTTGAACTCAGACGTGATGCAATGGCCAAAGCAAGACAGAAAGCGAGAAGCAGCGTAATCTCCAAGCAGTAATCCTCAGTTTCTTTGTGTGGCAGAGCCCTGTTGGTATGCTAAAACAGGGCAGTGCAAATGAGAGACAGGTCATGACAAGTCCTTGGAATTGCCTTTGTCGGCTTTGAGAAAGCACTTCTCCCCCAAGCACTAATCTCAGCCCCTCCAATTTCTACAATCAGGTCTCATGGTCACAAATAGCGTCAGATCCCTCTCCTATGCCAATTCACCATGCTGTCATGTGCAGGAAAAGTGTGTCATAAATTTCTAGGCTGCCTGTTCATAGTCAGTTGGTGTCATCCTGCTCATGCCATTGAGTATGATAGTGTTGTAGCATCCTTTAAAAACTCCAACTCAATCTTACGACAAAACGTATCTACAAGTCTTTTACAAAGTGGCAGTTTTGCATATGTATAATGCTTTGTACAGAAATGTACAATAAAGGTCAACACTTAACACTGTCAGTGGGGTATAAGCAGATTCTACGAAAACGTACAAATGAGATTGTACAAATTCATATGAATTAGCCACCAATTAGTGGAATCTTCAATTTAACCATTTCTTTGGCAATAAAATAACAAACACAGTTAGTAGATGGAGGTGTTCAATATGTAATTTTTAGTGCTTGAAAGGCCAAAAACTCATTTTATTTATTTTCTTTGGTCAACTCTTTAATAACATTTTCACCTAATAACATCAAATACACACAGAATCAAATAATGCTTGATTGTTTTAAAGCAAAATAATTACCTGCAGTATTGTCACAGTTGTTCTTCCTGCAGCACAGAACAAAGTTAGAGGAATGCTGCATGCAGAGGTCAGTAAATTAAGTAAACACTGCTGACACTTAACGTTTGTTTGACCACATGATTATTGACTTAAAGGAATAGTTAAAAAATTCAGTCATCATTTACTCACCCTCACGTCATTCAAAACCTATTGCATACTTTTAGTCCAGGAAGACAAAATGAGAAATCATGAAGACTGCACTGGTCTTTTTGAGAATTAATGGTGACTAAAAAATGTCAAGCTCTAAAAAGGACAATTGCTAAACATTATACATAAAAGTATCTGCATAACTACTTTAGAATTCTTCTAAACCATATCAATACATTTTAATGGTCTATTTTTAATGCATTTTTATGGTAATTTTGTCGTTTTTGAGACTTGGCATCTTCAGTCAACATTCAGTATCATGGTCTTTATCCATGCAGTTCTTCAGAAAATCTTTTGTGTTCTGCAGAAGGAAGTCATATAGATTTGCAGCCACAAGATGTGAGTAAATGGTGACAGAATTGTCTTTTTGGGTGTACTGTCCCTTTAAATAGACAATCGCTAATAAGTCTTCCTACTGCTACATTTGCACATGTGTTAGATAAACCTCTTCTACTTGAAAATTTATGGCAAACAATTCTTTTTATCTTTTAAAGTACTGCAGTGAGAGTAAATAATTTCTGTCTGCGACCATATGGTTGTTACGGACGCCACAGCCTCACCTGTCCGCTTTCCAGACGAAACCATTGAAAGAACTTGCAGGGATAATCTGTATTTATATCGCCAGTATGGAGATGAAAACGATTTTTATGCGGTTTATATACATTTGAATTATCTGGAAAGATAACAATATCTTATAACTTATTTAAAATTGTGAACGTTTAATATTTTCCAGCCATTTTATCAGTGGCTAACCCCGTGACCGCGTGTAGATGGTTTCGTCCTTGTTGCCTCTAGGGCTTGTAGAAATTACTCGCTTGAGTTGCAGCGTCTGCAAGAGAAGAAAGGCGAAAAACTTAGTTCGTGGATAATAGACAACTTCAAAAGTAACATGTTAGCGAAATCGGACATGTAATAAAATAAGTCTGCTTTTTCTGTCCTTTTGTGGATATTTTCTCAGTGACTTAATTTGGTCAAGGTAAGTCCTTGAAGCAAAAAGTTTTTCCAGCCTCTCAAGCGTGTCATACTTTATAAAAAATGCTTGTAAAATGTTAATAAGATTTTTCCCTCGTTTGACTCCTGTTTGCTGTTTAGTTAGTTGATGGTGATCAAATCATAAAATCATTCACTTCGCTTTTTCATAAAAAAATAAAAGCTGATTTTGTAAGTTGTTATTCATTCAGAAAGTCGTTTTACAGACATGGTTGTTTCTGAAATGATTGGAGTCACAGCTGTGTATACAGTCTCACCTGCCATAGCTGTCATTAACATGTCAATTCACACACTGTATGTTGTTGCATGATAGATGTAAACAGAAACAGTCAGACACAAATCAGTTGTTTTGAGACATAGTCGTCTGCCAAATACAAATAAGGTGAAATATAGACTTGAAATTGATATACATATTGTTCAAAACTTCTGTAACTATTTCTGTGCATTGTATTTCTTCCACTAAACACTAAATAAAATGTTGGGCAGAAGTTTACAGCTACTTTCACCATTCACTTTGATTGCATTTTTTCCCCCTGAATGTGAAGTGAATGGTGTCTGAATGCGAATGGTGTCTTAGACTGTCTGCTTAATAACTGTTTTTGTGAAAGTTTTACATTTTTGGCAAATTTAACCCTTTGAGACAGTAGCAATTTCTTTCTGCTTCAGGAACCAGGTTTTACTGTACATGTGACAAGAACTGGCAGCACTACACAGTACAAAAGTAACAAAAATGTCCTTGAAATGAAACATCAAACTTTATTATTATCTTACAGGCCCAAGAATATGAAATCTGACAGGTTTATAAATGCATAAACAACAGCATAAGTGTGATTTATCAGTGCATGGAACAGACAGTGGGCCAAATGTGGAATTATTATTATTATTATTATTCACCTTTATTTTTTCAGACCTACATTTCATGGACTTGTTATTATTAAACTTATTTTTCAGAGATAGGCCTATATTTCATAAGCTTGATAATTGCATTTGAGTTTATATATTTATTTACTTACTTTTTTCTTTATGAGACACTGGTGTCTAGTATTATGCACTGGTTACAGTGCTGTGGTCTGTATATGGATCTCTGGCTCTCATGCTTTCCCTTTCTCACAGTTTATCTCTTGCACATGTTTTGTCCCAGGACATTGGGTGCTTTGTCATCAAATTCCTATAAATCCCTTGTTTATATCTCTATCATCGTTCTCTCTGAGTCAGGTTTTGCTCTCTGAGCATTTATCCTCCCCTCTCTCCCATCATGCTCTCTGCCAGATCTCTACAAGAGTTGAGGTGTGCGATATCTCTTAGCATGTGTCCACCAGATGTGTTTGAAGTGTTTTGAAGAATCTTATTTGTTCATTTGCTCCTATATGAATTTTGAGAGCTTCTTGTTTTGAATGTTTTGCCTCATTTATTTATACTCCTACTTATACTTGCTGTTCATTGTTGTCTGTTTACTCTGCACATGGTGGTTTTATGTCTTGTTTTGTTGTTGGGTGCATTCCCAGCCACCCATCGTACCACATGACCCACGCCACTTCCTCACAAACAAAAACACATCCTGCTTGTTATGTCCAAGATTTGCCAGCAGCCTTTATACCATAAGAATGATTCATGAACAGTTTTGCAGCATTTGCCATTTGAATTAATTCTTTTTTGTTTGTGGAAGTACAGTGGATCAAAAGTGATTTTAAATGGGTGTCAGCGTGCAGGGTTTTTATTTTTTTTATTAACATTTTTAATTAATTGTTAAATTAATAATATTAATTATTAAATGTTTAAACTTTATGCCAGTAAATGCACTGGAATCTGAAATATAGTCAAGAATCAAGATTCTAAATTTAACCTGCAATGCCATGTTTTTATGACAAAATTAATAGGATTTTTTTTTTAAATCATAAATGATCTTAAACAATTTAATTGTGATTAGAATTGTAATTGTTAGATGTAGCCTAGATTTTAGCATATCCAACACCATATTGGTGAAACCATATACGCTGTACTTATGTTTGGTTTTATTAATTGTTGTTCATTTACATGAATATGAGTTATTTGGTCAAATATCTTAAAGTCACAGTAAACTGCAAACCCAGATTTTAATCACTCGTTGGGTAACCTAGGTTGCCACAATGACCTGAAATGGGCTCTTACTTTCACGCTCTCACATGACGTCACTTCCAGAAAGTAAGAGGAAAGGTAGCTGTTTAATAAATGATTTAGAGGCACCGCAGCAATTTAAGTATGGAAATGATCACCATTTTTTATTCATTTTGATAGTGTTTGTTTGCCTCTTTTAAATGAATGTATTCTGATGTCTTCAAATTGAGTTTTGTGGCAGAACAAGTCTTTGAACTTTTATATAAACCATAATTTAGAGGACTGTGTTACAGCCAGCAGGAACATATAGATGTTTATAACGTGTGTATAACAAGCATATATGATTTTTCCTCACTACTAAGGGCTCAGCAGTAAATTGAGCAGCCGCACAGTGGCTCCCCCTGCAGGCCATTGGGATACTGTAGCATTGCACTGAATGACATGCCTCACGTGACTCAAACTACAAGGTGATTGGAGATTCTCAAGTCAGTCTGTTCATTTGTTGCTCGAAGTATACCATATTTATTAGCTCTACGTTCTTTGTCTGCAGAAGCTGAGGGTTAATTGGGAGCTAAAGACTTCACAAGACTTCCTCAAATCCATTCTATGGAGGTCAAAGGTCACCTGATCACTGCCATGGGCTTAGGGGCTCCAGGTGAGCATACATACTTCCTTATTGATAATGGAGTATGGAAGCACAATATATGCTATAGATTTTTGTGTTGGTTGATATTGGATATTTAATTTTGCATGCTCAGTTGTACAGTTTAAATCAATTAGTTTTTTTTTTATAGTGGGTTTTAATATGTAAGATTTTTGTTTTTGTCTCTTATGCTCACCAAAGCTGCACTTATTTGATAAAAAATAACAGACATGTGAACACTAGCAGTGTAAATCTAATTTTAACTTCGGCTTTCTGTCTAATGCACATCTTGCTCATGCACAGACGTTCAGGGCTGTCAGGACAGCAAGCTGCAAGCAGAGCGAATCTCAGAGCTGCAGGAGCGAAAGCAGAGTCTGCAGAGCCTTTTGAACAGTCGTCTCGGAGAGCTGCGGCAAGTGTGTCTTCTGGAGGCGGTGAGATGGTTTATTAAACTTTGAGACGGTATTTTACTTCTAGGCGGTCGCTATAAAATATTGTTCTCTTAAAAAAAACAAATGCAAAATGCTGACTTCAGCAGCAAACAAAATGTGCACCCAGCTGTTTCACAAAGTTTCTTGGGCTACATGATTTATTTATTTTTTTTCTCTCTGTTTTGAAAATGAATTCTCTTATTTGATGTGTGAGTGTTGGTTTTAGGGTTTGCATTGATGTGAGTTAACTTTTGTTTGTTATTAAGTTGTGTTTTTCAAAAGTAGATGAACAAAAAAACAAAAAATGAAATGGGTGTACTTATTAGAAACATCTGTTCTAACGAATGGCAGCAAACATTGTGACATTCCCAGTAAAAGCTTTAAATGTCTGTAAAGGAGCTCACAGGGAAGCTTCCACGGGATTTTCCTTTAGAAGAAGGGGAAAGACCTCCCTTTGTTCAGCGCAGAGCTGGCCTGGCCCTTCATGTTTCCTCAAAAGGAGAGGTGAGTCTATTTGCTGAAAGTTAATAAAAGGATTCTCCTATCAGTTTTATACTATAACAACCATATGTGTCCTCCATGTAGGATGACCCAGGTCAGCGACGGCAGATGAAGGCTCTCTTCAGTGGTGCCCTGCGCCGGAGCATCGACTCTGATAAAAATGCATTGCACAGTAAGAGGACTGTTCATCGGGGGTGCCACACAGGTAACACGCACCAAACAATTTCCGGTAAACTGGTAATTTGGTAAAAAGGGCATACATTGAAAATGGCTCTATAAGGAAGTGCATGGTAAATGAGTCATTTCCCTCCAAGACTGTTGCCATTGCTTGAAAAGGACAACAGACACATGTTGACAGACCTCGATATTTATAAATGACTTGATTATGTGTTTTAAACAAAAAGCTTACACAAAGAAAGAATTTAGATTACAAAAATGTGTGCCTTCAGACACATTGGGCCAAGTTTGACATCACTGATACCAAACGCTATTGTAAAATGTGGCCACTGCTCAAAAGTTTGGGGTTAGTAAATTTTTTAAATTTTTTTTAAAGAAAATAATACTTTAATTTGGCAAGAATGCATTACATTAATGAAGTGCTGGTAAAGATATTTACAGTTTACAGAAAAAAAAAGTGTTCACAAAAATATTAAGCAGCACAGCTGTTAGTGTGTTTCAATTCTTGAAAACCAAGATGATCAGCATATTAGAATGATTTCTGAAGGATCGGGTGACATTGAAGACTGGAGGAATGGCTTTGTTATCAAAAGAATGAATTACATTTGAACAAAATATTTTAAAATTTATTGAGATTTATTGTATTTTTGCAGCCTTGGTGAGCGTAAGAGACTTTTTTTTTTTAAAAATGTATGAAATTCAAGTCAAGAAATGTAGAAATGAATATATCTATTTAGATAGTAATAAATACAAATATTTTATTATATTATAGACCATGAAAAATCGAATCTTCCTGTAATTATTTTAATTTGACTTTATAATTTTTTTTTCCCCTTAATTTTTAGAGGAAACTTTGAAGTCAGAGAGCAGTTCAATGTCAGACTCAACATCACATGACAACGGTGAGGCCTCTTAACATTATCAAAGAAAGAAAGTACATCTCAATACTCTGATTTGTTTTACCGCACTGGCCTCTTTATGACAGGCTGTAACATTGATATACAACCCTGTCGACTGTGGTTTACAGAGGATTCGTCTCCCAGTGTGGCACCTGAGCATCGCTCCTTGTCTCACCCCCGGCTGGCCCCAGGCAGTCCTGACAGTAGGCTCTGTAGGAAGCTGTCACCTGTGGAGATCTACTACGAGATGAGGACTCGCCGCAACTCAGCCTCAAGCTCAGTGAGGTGAGCGGAGGGGGAGGATGGGATGTGTCCGCTAGCTGAAACGGGTGAGGTTTACACTACAATTATAACTTACGAATGTGTGAATGTTCATTCAGCCCGAGTCACTCACTCCCAAGAAGTGCATCCAATGTGGAGGGCAGAAGTGTTCCAGCCACACCGCTGTTGTCCCGCACTGCACCAATCAGCGTTCATGTGAGGTAATGACTTTCATGACTATTTCTTCTGTTATATGTACACTATGGCTAGTGAGATTCCAACTTCTACATAGATATCCGAACTTACATTTACATGGGCAGCTACACAAAAATAGAACAATCTGCACAAATTATTCTAATATACTGTAGTTTGATATTAGCTTGTTGGGTTTTTGATCCTTTTTTTATGTTTTTTATGAAACATTATGCTAAAATATTACGCTCAACAAGGTTACATTTAAGGTTACAGAAAAAATATTAATGCATATTATTCCTGAGATGGCAATGGCAAGTCATTACTCCAGTCTTCAGCGTCACATGATCCTTCAGAAATCATTCTAATATGCTGATTTGCTGCTTAAGAAACATTTCTTATTATAAATGTTGAAAACAGTTGTGGTGCTAAATATATTTGTGGAAACCATGATACACTGTTATGGAATTCTTTAAAGAATTGCATTTAAAAGAATTCAAAAGAACAGCATCCGTTTGAAATATTATACATCTTTTGTAATATTATAAATGTTTTATACTTTTATAACAATGTTAAAATTAAACAGTTTTATCAATACTTTTCGGACCAGGATGAAGTAAGTATAAGGTAACACTTTACTTAAAGTCTTTATGTATAATGCCTTACAAAGGGATTATTAAAGGGTATAATGCATTATAATTAATCATAATTTGTGTTGTAATACATTATATCAAATTTAAAATGCATAGTGCATTAGTGCAATTAATGCATTAAAACTACTTTTATAATGTATTATGCATAAATGCTTTAAGTAAAGTGTTACCAAGTATATTTTTGAATTTTTTTTTTACTCCACCTTTGTCCTTCCTAGATTGGCTTTACCGCAAAGGATAATTCAGGGTAATTTGGCCAAAATAAAATATCTTTGCAGACAGTATAATTATGTTGTCTACCTTTTGAACAGACCTAATGTCAGAAGTGCACTTATGGTGCCCTCAAATGTCAGCTCTACTACATTATCACTGTAAATCCACTTTAGATCCAAATGTATTAAAAAAAAAAACTATAACTTCTTACTGTCTTATATTCTCCTCCTAGGCCGGAGATGTCTGGTGATATTGCACTGAAGCAGTGGTGTGGCAGTCCAGATGTTCCTCAGTTTGTCCCATTGGCATCTTTGGAGGGCTCCTCTTCTGAGCGCCGCAGCTGCCCCTACAGCTCCCGTGCCCGTCGTAGCAACAGCTCAGAGGCGTTACTTGACCGCTCGAGTCTCCCTGAGCCCGGTCCCCCTCGCAACGGCATGCCACCCCGAGCTGGACCATACAAGAGCTCGGAGTCCCTCACAGACGGGAAGCTCCGTCAGTTCTATCAAGGAAGCCCAGAGAGACAGATGATGGGATTTAAAGACCAGGGTCGAATGCGCTCCTCTCTCGGTGGCCAAAGCAGTGGCACAGGTTACAATGAGATTCTGATGGACTACATTTGGGGCAAACAGCAAAAGAGGCCCACCCAGGCTCAACAAAACCAGTCAGCAGGACGCATCTGGCCGGACTTCTCCACTCCTCCATCAGGCACCCCTCCGCACTACAACGGTTTCTCTCATTCACAGATACATCTGGCTGCCGCCCCACCTTCCTATAGCCCCATGCTGCTGCGGGGTCAAGAGGCCGAACCCCGTCGGGTCAAAGTGACACGAACAAAATCCTGTGGACCCTTCATCCCTTTACAGCAGCACCCACAGGATGCTGTGTTGTTCTCGGCGTACGATCCTTCACATCCCTCTGCTGGATCCACCACTTCTTCTATTCCCAACCTGCTCCCTCACCACACAGAGCTGACCACTGCTGCAGCATTCGGCCGCAGAGCGCCTCAGTTCTCTCTGCCCACTCCTGAGGACTCTACCCGCAGTCTGCACAAGGCACTGGCTCTGGAGGGACTCCGGGACTGGTATCTGAGGAACGCCTTAGGTTATTCCACTACAGCCAAAGGTCACGACGGACTCGCCATGCGCCACTCACATACTCACCATCTCGTGCACCAGCCTCAGTCTGTAACAGCCGACCCACTGTACTCTGTGCACCGTCAAATACCTCAGTCAGCTTCATTTCATGGGCATCCCTTGCATGCCAGGTGAGATTTCCACATTTTTATTTCACTTTACCGTGATTATGGAAAACTTGTTTGCGGGACTGGAAAAGCAATGCAAATATCTATACTAAAAACATTTCTATAGCTACTCATGAAAATTTGGATTGAACAAAAGGTGTGGAAACCCTTCCACAAATACTTATTATTGTTATTAGTAGTAGTAAGAATACTGCTAATGAAAATAATAATATTAATAGTAATATCAATATTATTAAATATAATAATAAACTTACAAATTACAATGTTATTTTTTGCATGACTGCTTGACAGTTCTCACGACGTTTGGATGTTTGTTTTTGTGTTACTGCCATCTTATGCTCACATAGGTATAGGGCTGGGCGATAAAACGATAACGATATGTATCGCGATAGACACGTGATCGATATCAATAAAAAATGTGTTCGATAAAACGTTCGATATTTTTTATTCTTCGTCGGAAGAAAACAGAGGTTGCATTAACAAAGGCACTGCTCTCTGGTAACCTAGCAACGTAGGGAGTGACACGCTAATAGCCAATCATGTAACAGTATCAGTTTGGTTGCGCCATATCGTTGTCTCGTGCTGGTCTGCTGGATTCCTTTTCATAAGAAGAAAATGAGTGCCGCAGCGAGCGAGGAAATTGTAAATAAAAGAGGAAAAGTCAGCTCGTCAGTATGGCAGTTTTTTGGATATTATAAGTCTGATCGTAGTCAGACCAATGTCGTCTGCAAATTATGCAAGACCGTCATCCCCGCCAAGACTGGTAATACCACGAACTACCTCAGTTTTATTTATGTTTACAAAACACTGCACATATTTTAAAAACACTTTATTCACCAGAAGGTGAACAGCTAGTGAACTTCCTAGCACTAAACTTGGGACAAAATTCTCAGGTTTCTCTGTTTATATTTAACACTTTGCACTATTTTATTACACTTTATTAAACATTTCTTACATTTTCTTTCATTTTGCACCTTAAATGTTAAGAGATAATTGTTAAGTGTTCATTGTGACTTTAGACTTATGTTTACATTTTAATTATTTGAGTTTTCCATGGTTGTTTACATTTCTGTCTTAATAACTGAGGGGATTATGATCAGAGGAAGGTTAAGTTTAAAATAAAAATGTTTAAAATGTAATATATCTTTCTCCTGGTCCTTATTTTAAATGGGTCATAAAAAATATCAATAATTATCGATATCGACCGATATGAGACACTGATTTCGTGATACAGTTTTCAGCCATATCGCCCAGCCCTACATAGGTAGCATTTATTTGATCAAAAATGCAGTAAAAGCAGCAATATTGTAAAATGTTATCACAATTTAAAATAACCGTTTTCTATTTTAATACAGTTTAAAATGTAATTTATCAGTCTCACATGATCCTTCAGAAATCTTTCTAATATGCTGATTCTATTATTATAATCAGTGTTGAATAGTTGTGATGCTTAATATTTAATATGATGCTTTAAAATATAATTTTTTTGTCTTTATTACTGTCACTTTTTGATTAATTGAATGCATCCTTTAAGGCATCCTAAAAAAAATCTTATTGACTCAAAACCTCGGTTTTGGAGTGAGTAGTTTTTCAATTAGCCTAGTTAATTCTAATTAGTTAGATGATTTCTGGTGACATTTTCATCTTCTCTTTTCACCATGGCAGGTCCGTGGAGCTCTCTCTCTACCCAGAGCCTTTCCCCTTAGAGGGGAGCACTCAGAAAGAGTCCGGCTCTGAGCCCCCTTCTCCTGGAACACTGGTCTGACCGGCAGCTTACACACACCAAGGCCTCCAATGCAACATTATTTGATACAAAAAGACACCTTGTTTTAGGGATGCATTTGTCCAATTGCTCAAAATTAAAAAAAAAAAAAAAACCTGGAAGAATGCATCCTTTGTAGCATAAATGCTGCCACACAAACAATGACAGCAGGACAAAATAGCATTTGATTGGAGAAATATAGAATTTTACTATACTTTCAAATTTCAGCATTATTTAAAAGTACAATTATCATACTGCATATTGTTGCATCCCTACATTGTTCAGCAAATAAGGAGGCACCTGTAACAGCACAGAACTGAAATCGAGCGATCAGTGTGTTGGCTGTCATAGATCTAGTGCAGCGCTTGATTGTAAACTGGTGTTTACAAGGAGCTTTTTTCCTCCTCCATAATCTGTGTGTGTGTATTATTGGGATGTTATTGTAATGTATTTACATTTTCAAAACAAAATATAAAGGTAATTATATCATCTCCACTTCATCCTGAGATATATATATATATTTTCAGAGAATAAAATAGATTATAAAATGTATGTATTCTAAATTACTATTTTGTAACTAATATGTTTCAGGTTAACAGTCATTTAATTATATACAAGTCTACTCAGAGTTTAATGAACTCATGTGTTTTAATGTACTATAACAGCAGTGAATGTGTCGCATACCTGTTTGTTTATATCTATATATCTAAATATCTATATGTAGCTATGAAGAGTATGCTAAAAAGCATTTCATATAGAGGACCTTGAAGTGAGGATGAGCTTTCACTTGGAGGGCTTATGTTCTCTGAAGTCTTAGACATGCAAACAAGCTTATGCCTGAACTCCGAAATGAACTTTGAAGCTCTAATACAGCGATTTATACAATTTAGCCTACAGTCATCAAATCCACAATTTCAAAGGACTGCTGACCTAAAATATTGAGATCTTGAATTCTGAAATGCTAGTCTTGAGGCCAAAAAAGGTGCATGAGAAGATTTTAAAAAAGAAAAAATACATCCCTATGAAATCCTTCATACAGAGTCAGAAATAAATGTATGATTATTCATGTTTTTTACATTTTTTTTTATTGTTTTTAGTTTAATTTTGGGATGCCAAATAGTTCAAGTTTAACAGTTTTGAGAAAATTGGCATCAGACTCTGTGTGAATAGTTTTGGTGCAAAAATTGTTTGCAAATATGTTATATTTTCATGTTTAGTCGCATCCAACTTGGTAACCCCTTTAATAGATATTCTTGAATATTTGACAAATCTTAAGTGAGCATCTACTGTAGTTTACATGTTGAGCAGTTTCATAAGCTGGTCTTATGTTACCACTCTTTGGGAGCGAAATACCTTATAATTGACTTAACCAGTCAGTAGGTTATTCTGTTTACCTAGTAGTTTAGTAACTTTTGTTACAGTTCCTGACTTGATGATTTAGTTTTTCTTTGAACTAGGTTCTTCCTGAAATACAACATAATTAATTCTTATTATTACCAGTTACCAGGTTGTGATGATTATCTTCGATATCAGTACAATTTGCTGCGCACTGTATTAAATACAAGACTATAGGGTAATTTTTGCCCATGTTAAGCCTACAAATTATTGCTAAAACTGCAGAACATAGGACGTATGATGGTTTTAAGTTTGAAATGATGATGGTTTATTTAATGTTTGGTTAATTAGACTTGAGGAGTTCATGCTACTCCTCAGCTTGCGGGTTTGTGAGGTGCCTCCAGCTGGAATCTGAAAGTCATGACCAAACAGCTGTGCATTGCTAGTCTCTTTTAGTGTATTTTGGTGACATAAATGTCTGTACTGTAATTTAATTATAAATAATGAAAAATACCTATATGTAGCAACTTGAATAAACAATATATATTGTATATTTATGAACTGATCAGATTTTGTATACATATTTATTTGCGTAGTACATGGGTCTGGTTTGTTTACACCAGCGAATAGCACTCTTGTTGGCCTCTTAATGAATGACACCTTGTTTTGGCTTTAAATTGTGCTATTGTTGCAGCTTTTAGGATCATAAATGCATTGCTTGATTTTTTTTTAAATACACTTTTTCCATTGTTTTGTTTTGATATACATTTTTCATATCAGCCATATTCAGTTGGGACACACACACAAAAAAAAAAAATATATATATATATATATATAATAAAGACCATGATACAAAGTTGTTGTTTTTTTTCTTTTCTTCACATTGTGTGGCTTCCTTTTCAAGTGTAAAGGTTCATACTTAAATTCATATTTTAATCACAATGCAATTTGTAAGCACAAACTATTTTTAGACTCTGTAAAGCTGTTCAGTTCACATTCCTTGCTTTAATCTTTGGTCACATCACTTCCACATCCACTGAACACTTGGAATGTGTTGGAATCTTTTCCAGCCGCTTCACACGATCCTCTCCTATTTCTAATCATTGCACAGGCAGCTCTCTTTGAAATATGCTTAATCTATTATGCAAATCCATTTACAGTTCATTATAATTTCTGAATAACTAATAACATGTTTTAAGCATATAAAATTTGGTGAGGTTTACCTTATCCAATGTATCTCTAAAATTACCTTTACTGTAAAAATCTCTCAAATAAATTTTTCTTGTTTAAAAAAAATGAAAAGAACTGCACACAATTTAGCAAATTTAGTACTAATTTAGCATAATACATTCAGTGATTATTTTTGTGAATAATGCCTGTTGCTACTTTCAGTATTAGCATCAATTCTAATTCTGGCATAAGAAATGACTCTGTCAGGAATGGAGAATATGGGAAGTGCTTTCCTGTCCACATAAAATTGTTTCAGGAAGGAACTGTCCAATGCAAATTGGAGAAACATTCAAAATTTGATGAGAAGTTTGAAAAGGCTGACCTTCAGTTAGTATGGTTTCATTTCTATTACTGATCTGGGCTGTTTTTAGTGTGTGTGTGTGCGTGTGTGTTGAATGGCTCTAATTGTTTAAGAGGAGCAAATGTGTGTGTGTGTGTGTGTGTGTGTGTGTGTGTGTGTGTGTGTGCGCGCACATGTTTTTGTGACAAATGAGGACATAAATTTGTATAATGACAAGGGTATGACGGGTATTACAAGGAGAAGGTGACTTTTCAGGACATTACTCCATGTCCTCACTTTTCAAAACGCTTATAAATCACACAGAATGGAGTGTAATGAAGATCTGAAATAGCACAAAGTTTCCTGTAAGGGGTAGGTTTAGGTGTAGGGTTGGTGTAGGGCAATAGCACATACAGTTTGTACAGTATATAAACCATTACGCCTATGGGATGTCCCCACTTTTCACAAAAACAAACGTGTGTGTGTGTGTGTTGAATGGCTCTGATTGTTTAAGAGGAGCATGAGGGACCTTATTATGTAGGAATACCCAGGAAAGTTGTCACAGATTCTCTATGTCGCTCTACTGTTTCTTTCTCTTCTTTTCTCGTTTGTTGATTGATTGACTGTATAAAGTCTGAACGAGGTGACGGAGGAGGAATATTCCTGGCAGCTCAGTTCAGTGATTTACTTCAGTCCTTCAGTCTGGGGTGCCTATGGTTTATTCAAACTGACTAAATGGTACTTTCTGCTATTTTTTTGTAAGATAAATTCAAGGGGATGCTTTATATCATAATTACAGTAAGTACTTTTATAGACTATAGTCACACTGATGGGCCATTAGGGAAGGGCCCTTTTTTAGGTGTGAATCACATAAATATTCATGGTCATTGTCACTTCCTCGCATTTTGGCCTTTCTAACACAAAACATGTCTTACAAAAGTTAAAATAAGTATATTGTTTTCTGTGAATGAGCAGGATGATTTTCACACCATTTTGTAGCAAAAACTAGTCTACCACATTCAGTTCTCAAAAGTCTTGTAAACAAATCTTCAGTATGTGTTTTTTAATGGCCTTATTTCAGTGACTTACTAATAATTTTTTCATTAACCACGCATAAACTTTTTTTTTCCTCAGAAATACAAATTTGCTCATATATGCTGATTATATATTATTGTAGTTTGTGCTGAATACAGTGCAATCAGACGTTAGCCATGTGTTGATAAGAAATTAAAAAAACAAAAACACAAATGGTATGTCAAAACTTCTCCAGGGCCCCCAAAACCCTCAGACCCCAAAGGGTTAAGAACAATTTATTCATTTAGAGTTAATTAGAAAGTTCCTGTCTATTCTTTATCTCCTTTCTCCTTTCATCAATTTTAATTAAAGTTTGTAAAGTTAGTAACTTTGTTGTGTTTTTATCATTATTATTATAGTTTTTGTTGTTTTTATTTTAATTCTTTTTTTTAATTTCAGTTTTAGTTTAATCGTTATAATACATCAAATTAAGCTAAATGAAAAATAATAAATGCTATGAGATCTAGCTGAAATAAAATAAGTTTTAGTTAACTATAATAACCCTGCTCTGATGAGTTTTACTTAAGTATTTTTTCAATACTTTCAATAAGAAAGAAGATCATACAGGTTTGGAACAACTTGAAAATGAGTAGACCTAAATGACAAAATTTTCATGTTTGGGCGAACTATCCCTTTAAAGCCACCAGAGGGGTTATTTGAGCTCCATTTAATGTGTAGGCTATTTGGTTTCTGCACGGGTAAAAATAATTAAACTTTATTGGTTTGACTACATTTGTATTTTATACACAACATATTACAGTGTCAGTCTTGAGACCATTGTCTCAAACGAACAGCTCACATGAAAATTTCCTCGTTAGCTCAAATCGTTTTGAACGAATCGAATCATGAATCTGTTGAGTTGAATAAATTGATTCATTGACTGAAAGTTCAGTCGAAGCAGTGAGCCATAAGTAAACAACTAAATGGAAGGCATTTTTCACTTAAAAACAACACAAATTCCGATATGATTCTAATCATAATTATTCTATGACTTCAGAAGACTTCATATTGTTTTATGCTTTTAGTTTAAGTCTTTTAATTATTTATTAGTCTTTTATCTGTTTACTGTCTGTGAACTGTTATTTTGTGAAAATTCTGCGTGAAGATAGTTCAATATATACAATACTTCGCTAAACTTATATAAGAAAGCCATTCACATTTGTAACGACATGAGAGTAAGTATGACAGTATTCAATTTGAGGTGAACTAACTTGTTTGCTTCCAGCCACATGCAGCTGTGACAGTTTTTGATCCCTGGCCTATTTTGGAGCTCTGTTTACTGTGTGGGGGTGCATATCCATCTAAAAGACCTACGGCTAGACATTCCTCACTGCTCAAATCTACCCAGAAGAGGTGAGAGAGCCTAGTACAGGGTCAGCTGAGAGAGAGAGAGAGAGAGAGGGCACAGCTGATCAGTAGAATGTTCATTTGCAGCCTTGCATGTTCGGTTTAACAGAAGCTCCATTTTTTATGAGGTAAAAAGAGAGGCCCTCATCAAAAGTAAGTGTTTTCTCTCTATCTTTCATTCTTACATGGTCATTTATTCTCATTTATGTCACTTGCTGCAATTTTTATTGGATTATGTATTTGCAGTTGATTACACAATGATTACACAGTACTGCTTTATCATGTAGATCATTTAGTTCCATTGGATTTGTTTAGGAAGGTGTCATTTGTTAATGAATACCTGTTATATGTTCATAATAATATTACACTGAGTATAACCCATTTTCTAGCCTCTTTCAGTATGTAAATAACTATATTTTTATTATTCTGTGTCAATGTGTTTTGCTCAGTTTTGTAGATGTTTTCTTGGCTTGTGTCTAAAATCGGAACTCAATTTAGGTTAAATCTAGTTTAGTAAATGGTTCACAGTGTGTTTTCTGGTCAGCTGATAACAATTATCATGTGTTCACATCACTGTAGACAGCATGTCTTTTTGATTCAATATCACCATATTCATTTCACTGCAAAAAATACATTTCTTAGATTTTTTTTTTGTCTTGTTTCAAGCCAAAATATAAAAAATTCTTAAATAAAAAAAGAAGTCAAAATTAAGCGAGTTTTTGCTTGAAATTATTTTGCTTACCCAATTGGCAGATTATTTTGCTTGTCCATTTTTTCTGAAAACAAGACAATAATTTTTACTTGTCTAGAAAATCCTTCTTTTTTGAAAGAAAATCTTTTTTGCAGTGTTGTGCTCAGTCTGTTTCATTGCTGTGTATTGCATTTCTTGTTCACTGTAAATGAATGTGGCTCTAATCAAAATTAGTCAACGTGAATGAAATACGGAGCTATTTAATATGAAAAATTAATATGATTTAACATGTTGTTGCTGTGTGGAATTAGTAGAATTTATACTGAACTTTTCCAGAGTATTACATTTATTCACTGGTATATATTTAAAGCAGTGCATTTGTGAAAGCCAGACTCTGTGCGTTACTCATTCCTTTCCAACACCCATTTGAGAGGATTTTCTCACTAACAATGGTCGTCCTGCAATGTGGCTGAGCTCTGCATTCCACTCCAGACCCCAGCTACATTTGTGTTTATATTTAAAGAAAGCCTGAGAAGCACTTGTCATGGTCCTCTCTCAAGGGTGCCACACTCTTTGTCTAATAGCTCTTAACCTTGATCTTGTTGCCATGCAACTCTAAAATCGCACTTTAGAGTTGCGATTCTTACTCTCTAACTAGTTTACTCTTCTTTATTAATAAATCAATTATTAACAGATCTTCTTTTTTTGAAAAAGCACATGTTCTTTTCAACAACAACAACAAAAAAAAAACATCTGAAGAAGTCTCATCACTGAAAAGCGACTAAAAACACATAAATTGTGTTAGCACACCAATTCTTCTAGTTTTTAAAATTGCAAAACACATAGCAACAAAGATGTCTAGAATGTTGTTGGGGTGGAAAGGCTCCTACATTTAATTCATGTGATTTATAAAGTAGGCGTGGAGTTGGAGACCACCCTGTATTCTCAATTCATTCATTCATTGAAGTGAATGCTGGATTTGCAATTGTTACAGTTTGGTTCAAAAGTTTTAGATTAATAAAATGTCTTAATCTTTTTGAAAGCAACCTCTCGTGCTCACAAAGGCTGCATTTGGTGAAAAATATATAAAGTATAGACCCCAAACAGCAATGCTACAGCAACATGTAGTAGCAAATGCAACCAAATAATCACATGAGAGAGATTTTCAATGCAGGGTTTATTTGCTGCATAGTAACCACCCATCTCATTAGACCGTGACAATAGAGGAATGACTGGAGAGATCAAAGCACAGCACTGAATGAGAACATTAATTTCCATATGTATTCATCTCATGACCTGCAGAAGTACAGACCTACACTTTACCATTGTATTCAGACAGCCTAATCATATTGGATATATTGGTGTGTGTGTGTGTGTGCTGTCTTGAAAGATGATAGAATAACACTTAATTTACACAGACAGTTCAAAGGGATGCACAGCAATATCTCGCTTAGTTGCATTTTTATAGTTACATTGTTTTACAGTTTCATTGAAAGGTTCATTATAGCAACCTTAAAAAATGTGAGCACCAAATCAGCATATTAGAATGATTTCAGAAGGATCATGTGACATTGAAGACTGGATTAATGGCTGCTGACAGTTCAGTTTTGACATCACAGGAATAAATTATATTTAACAGCGTATGTGATAATATTTTACTGTGTTTTTGATCACATAAATGAAACCTTGGGAACATTAAAATATGTTACCAATCCCAAACTTTTGAATAGTAGTATTGATTTTCAGTTTGTACTGATACGTCAAAAATAGTCATTTTTACATAAAATATTTAATTCAGTGCAAACACATTGAATTGACATTTGATTGAATTTATGTAGTGATTTTTTTAGCTAATTCATGACATCTGTACCGTACAAGTCTATTTGATTAATTCAATCACTTTCCCTGACTGGAATGTATTATAAAGGTTTTATAAATCTGTGTCTGGCTCTAGTATGTTGCTGGTGTTGCTGTGCTGGTGTGTCGGGGCCACAGTGCTTTTATACGTGTTGTACTCCTGGCTCATCCCCGCTGCTGTGCAGTTCAACGGCAGTCTGGCGTTACTCTGGCACGACGTCATCGTTGAGCGTGCTCTTGATACTCTGACCAGATCAACTCGACCACAGGTGACTCAATCAGTCCTGGTTAAACAGTTTTCTATCACCAAAATTACAACGTTTACCTCTGGTCTTTATTTGCAACTAGGATGCATAATGGGATCTTAAGACTAAAGAAGTTTAATGATGTTAAAGACTTTTGAGGCCCATAAAGTAAGCAAAGTCATCACCAGACCTCTTTATTCTTTGTTGTGACTAGCGTCTGCTGAAAGCCGTACAGAAACGTGCAACACGAGGTGACCCTCAGAGTGTGATTTCGGCCATTGATCATTTCTGCCGACACAGCGAATGGGCTATGAACGTTGGAGATGAGAAAGGTCGGAGCACTGTTTTTATATTTACATTTTATCTCTTGTCAAATGATTTTCTTCAAGAATTTCAGGACAAAATATATATATATATATATTAGTGTTGTCAAACGATTAATCGCGATTAATCGCATCCAAAATAAAAGTTTTTGTTTACATAATATATGTGTGTGTACTGTGTATATTTATTATGTATACATAAAGAAACACACAAACAGCATATATTTTGAAAATATTTACATGTATATATTTATATGTTTATATATGTAAATTATATCATATATAAATATATTTAATACATAAATGTAACATTTTTCTTAAATATATACATATGTGTGTATTTATATATACATAATAAATATACACAGTACACACACATATATTATGTAAACAAAAACTTTTATTTTGGATGCGATTAATCGTTTGACAGCACTAATATATATATATATATATATATATATATATATAAATGATTCCTGAAGTATCATGTGAAATTGAAGACTGGAGTAATGACTGCTGAAATTTCAGTTTTGCCATCACCCAAATAAATTACATTTAAAAATATATTAAAATAAAAACATATGTATTTCACAATATGGCTTGGTGAGTATCAGAGACTTCCGTCAAAAACATAAAAAAATGTAAAATGTCAACATACCATTTCATGTCCAAAATATGTAAACATGTATTTCTGTAGGAATCTGCATATTTGTATTTAATCAACTCAAATTCAGTAATCTGTGGAGCTTTTACTAAACTGGCTGTAACTTTGCAATTTAACCAGTAACTGTCTTTTATGCACGTTTGTGTGTATACTCTCAGGCTCTATCCTGGACTCAGTGGTGAGCGAGTTGAACCCAGAGAAGGTCCTAGAGTTGGGCACATACTGTGGATACTCCACAGTGCGCATCGCTCGACTCCTTCCTCCTGGAGCTCGTCTAATAACACTGGAGTTCAATGCAGGTTATGCTGCAATTGCCCGACAAGTAATCTCCTGGGCGGGTCTTGAAGACAAAGTAAGGGCCCTGTTCCTCCACAAACACATTGTTTAAATACAGTAATCCTTATTTACTCTCTGAACATTTTGTTTGTAGCCTTTATATTAAAAGGATAAGACTCATTTCTTGTTTATCATGCCTAGAGCTAATGTATTCCTTCATCAGATCCAGCTTGTAGAAGGTGCATCTGAAGATTGGATCCCACGCATGAAGGAGCACTTTGGAATTGAAACATTTGATTTTGTTTTTCTGGACCACTGGAAGGACCGTTACCTCCCTGACACAAAATTAATGGAGGTGTGTTTGATTCTGACCGCTGCAATCTCATTCAATCTCAGATATCATGGTGTCTCTTCCTGTAGCCCAAACAAGTATGGCACTGGTCATGGGTTCGATTCCCAGAAAAAAAAACAACTGATATAAATGTGAATATGTGCTTTGGATAAAGTGTCCAGAAGTCCCTGAATTTACTGCTATGCCACTATTCTCTTCTCTTGGTTTTGCTCACCAAGCTTATATCCAACATTTTCTACTCTTCTCTTTTTCTCTCTTCTTTGTTTGTAGGATTGTGGTCTGCTAAGGAAAGGCACCGTTCTGCTTGCTGATAATGTGATCTGTCCGGGAGTACCAGACTATCTTGAATATGTGCGCAATAGCCTTTCCTATAAAAGCTCCTATTTTAAATCCCATTTAGAGTACACCAAGGCAGAGGACGGCTTGGAGAAGTCTGTGTTTTTGGGCTAGAGATATACAGGGATGATTCATATGTTTAAAAAAGGACTTTTGCTAAGAGTTTGTGCTAAGAGACTTAGCATGAGGTATAATTTAAATGGTTTATTATCATACGTCCCCAAGATGTGTTGTACTTAAAGTCTGTAAATCAGGACGCAGAGTTTTGCATATTACTTGACCAAACAACAGGCTGTTACCACTCTGTACCACTAGAGGGTAGGATCACATTTCAAATGGCTAAATGAAATGTGCTTGTGGTTTTGTCTAGACCAGACCCCTCTTACAGCTTAACCAGATTTTTTTTATCTGAAAAATCAAACCATTTTATACCAATGACTTTGTAATGCAGTTTTGCATTTGTACTTAAAACGGGGGCTTTGTGGGTTATTTTAAGGTCGTTCTGTAATAACTGAAACAATGCCCTTTGTGTTCATGAACTTGTGCATGTCAGCAGTGATGATAATGACAATGGCATTTACAGTGTGCTAATTTGATGTATTTTTGCAGAATTGATAATACCATATATGGATTGTAGTTTTATTTGTTCATTTGTTTTCAAAACATTTGGTGCATATTCTTGTATGCTTTTTACTAGTTTTTAGGTTTTACTGTAAACATACTAATTGATTTCCTGCATTCGTTTATTTAGTTTTTCATTCATTTATATTTTAAAGGTAATATTTTTGTTACTATTTTACAGTCATTTTTTCTTATTTAACACATTTTCATTCGCAGTTTCTTATTCATTTATTTATGACTAGAGAGTGACTATACAAGACTATAAATATATAGCAGACAATTTTATTTTATGTTTGGATCTCTCACTCAGATTTTATAGTGTGTCATATACCACAAGTTGAATTGACAGCTATATATCTTTAATAGCATTCCAAATTAAATGCTACAGTCCATTAAAATATACCTTGTGATTTATAATAGATGAAACATCCCTTAATAAAACCATTTCGTCGAGTAATGAAATGCAGATAGTACAGCCACATACTTGAACTCAATTCATGCACAAGCACACTAATAAATAAATGAAAATATTACAAGCACCTTAAATGATCTGTGGACAGGGAATAGGCCTACTTGTCACTCGGTCACTGGTTTGCTTTAAATTTGAATAGAAATGACATTAATGTATTTGAATAATTCATTCATAACATAAAGCAAAAGATATCGGGGAAAAAGTGACCAAAGTGTTGAGTCGGTCAGTATGTTGGGAATGTAAAAACCCCATTAGCCCATATACAGCCATGTGTTTCAGTGGTAGTGGTATTATGGACAAGAGTAGGGCTATACACTAGCATTTAAAAACACACGTGACCGTGAGGTCAACTAGATTATCTGTCTTTATAAAAAGACAGAAGTCATTCTAAAATGTACAAAACAAAGCATTTAAATCATTATGACGAGACATTATGATGTTATGTAAAAGCAGACGGTCTGAATGCAGATCCAGCAGTGTTCACATTAAAAATATATACGGGTCCATCTCTCTCAGAGACTTCTCAAATGCATGCATGTGGTAATCCCAATCTGTGCCCATTAGTGCACACTGAGAGAGAGCAAGGAAGAGAGAGTGAGTGGGGGAGTGAGGGAGAGAGAGAGACAGAAAGGGAGAGAGTGAGGGAAAGAGACAGAGTGAGGGGGCTTTTAAAGGATTTGACAGTGATTTGTAGAATCACAGTTGTGGAATGTTTGGGCATTTCCACCTTTTCCCGCGTTTTATAGTTTACTAAAGCTCTGAACGCTTTCTATATTCAAATCTCGTCTTAATCCAAAGAATCTTTAAATTGTCTTTGTGTGTGAGAAGACTGTGGGCATTTTAAGATGAAAGCTGAAGACTCGGATGCTGGGGACGTTTACTGTTGTGCTTCAAAACCATCAAACTTCAGTTCCAGATGGGCGCACACTGGCATCAGCAGCAGTCGGTGAGACATTTTAAATAATGAAAAATATATAGAATGTAAATTTACGTAAAATGTTGCGATGTTGTAAAGATGTCTGTTCAGGTAACGCGATAAATAATTAAGAGGGATGAGTGCTGCTGTTCCCTTCAACACTTCATCAAACGGGCGTGTGTGTGTGTGTGTGTGTGTGTGTGTGTCTTCCCGCGGGAACTTCAGCATTCAATCAAAATATAGCACTTTTTCCGCTCACCTGTTGCTGAATATGTATCAGTTAATTTACATAAAATATTAATATGCAAGACTATACATGCCCTCTATTCTCAGCGGTCTGTTGAGTGCGAAGACGTGCGAGTTCATTTTCTAGAGGACAGAGACTTTGGGTTGAAACATAACTTTAAAGAATAATTATAAAAATAAGAAGAACTTGTTCAATCAAATATAAAATTAATAATAAAATGACATTTTATTACCACTGCATTTCGGTATAGGCCTATACAAATAGGCTATTGAACTTCCTTGAATATGGTGTCAGTAGGTTTTTATGTGTAACTAAATATAAAAGATGTAAAACAATATGTATCCTTACAAAAAAAAAAAAAAAGTACCGTGGTAATACCATGTCCTTGGTCACTGCTATGAAGGCAATACCATATTTTTTTTAAAAAGTAGGCTTACCTTACAATATAATTGTGCCATGGTATATGAATATGTAACCTAGCTCTTTGGTACATTTTTCATTCTTTGTTGAATATTTCTGGTGGAAAAATGGAAATCAAAGCCTAAATCCTTGGGTTAAAAAAATTCAATATAAAAAATAAATATAAAAGCTATATTGTGGACCGGATAAAATGTGTATTTGTAAAAATTTTATATATAAATATATATATATATATATATAATATAAATTAACTACTATAAATAGTCATTATATTTGATCACATCTTTAATCAAAATATAACTCGTTCCCATTCTCTGGCTCCACTTTCACACATTCTATCTGCAAAGCAATGTTGTCACAAGGTATGTTTTTTTTTCTCATATTCTCATGTATACCATCTGTCTCATTTCTCCATAGGAGACACAGGTAGAGAAGAAAGCATTGTGCTGTAGTAGAACCAGCCACTTGCATGGCAGCAACTATGACATCACAGCACCACGCATCATCACTATGTCATCACCGCAGGATCAGCGGGGCGCCCGGAAAACACATGGGCTCCCTGGTTCATGTCATGTGGATAGTGATGATGGGATTTACTCCAGAAACCTGGGCCTCCTCAGAAACTCAACCTCATTCCATAAAGATCGAGGGTGACATCACTCTGGGAGGCCTTTTCCCAGTGCATTCCAGGGGCCCCGCTGGTGTCCCATGTGGGGAAGTTAAGAAGGAGAAGGGGATCCATCGTATGGAGGCCATGTTGTATGCGATGGACCAGATCAACAGCGACCCAGACCTGCTGCCTAACATCACTCTGGGTGCCAGGATACTGGACACGTGCTCCAGGGATACGTATGCGCTGGAACAGTCCCTCACCTTTGTCCAGGCCCTCATCCAGAAGGACAACTCAGATGTTCGATGTTCCAACGGAGAACCGCCTATCATCCCAAAACCAGAGCGTGTGGTTGGGGTCATTGGGGCTTCGGCCAGCTCAGTGTCCATAATGGTGGCCAATGTTCTTCGGCTGTTTGCGGTGAGAGAGATCTTTTTAGTCAACTTAATTTTAATGAGCTACATTTTAATGTTGATTCCTTCAGTATCAGGCTCCACAAATGTTTCAAGGCAGGTGACAAAAAATACTATTAGAAATCACCATACTTTCCCTAGCAGCTTATTATTGATGGTACATTAAGACAATTGTTTTGTATTATTGTAAATTTTCAGATTTTTATTTATTATTTTTTTTGCAAATGAGGAGTTGCCTAATTAAATATACACTCATTTGCATACATTCCAAAACTTAAATCTGAACATTGGATAAAGCCAAGTTTAAAATTCTTGAGGGAGGATTTTAATATTACTTTGTATCACTTCATAAATCAGAAAATACTCATCATGTTAAAAAATCATCACGTTATTAGGAATATGTAAAAAAATGTAAAAAAAAAATATCAGGCGGGTGTTTAATGAGCAAACCCTTCTGTGAAAACCTTCAAAATATAGATAGGAATAAAAATGCAAAGTTTGGTGCAATTGAAGTGAAGATTTCAGACACAGTGTATGAGGAAAAATCTAATTTGTGTTGTATTTGAAATCATTGTCATTGGATTCCCTTCTGGTTTGTGAGGAGCTCTTGCATGGTGTTGCTGCAAGACTGGAATCTGCAGCGCTGCAGATAGGGCCAGTGCTACAGGAAGTATAACTAATTCTGCTAAAAGGTTTGGATTGTGTTTCAGCTCACTGGCCTCTCAGCAAGAGCTTCTTAAACGATATAGATTCTTCCTTTATTTTGTTCTGAGAGAGAGAGAGTGTATCAGATTTTCCTTGAAGTGAAAAGCGGTTTTGCATTGCGCACACCATTGACCTGTGTCTTTAAAACATCGACAGCCACGAAGATGAAATGTGCTGCGTGCCAAAATGTCATTTAATTTCAAATCCCTTCTCATTTTCAGATCGTCATTCAGCTTGCAAATCCTACACCTGATCTACATTCAATTTCATTCTGCCCTCTGCCTCTTTTTATAATTTTTTTGATTTATTCATTTTAATCATTAGTGTTCTTTGTGGTCAATGCTCCAGGCTGTGTGTGCTTTTGTGCATGAGCTGTTAACCTCACCCAGGAGTTATCTGCAATCATTTTCAGTCATCACAGTTTCAGAGAAGATAAACAATTCACAAAAGGTGACTTAGTCAGAGCTCCATTAGGTTTCTCTCAGGACATTATACCTGGAATTTGTGTATCCTAATCATATTTTGCTGTGGTTATTCATTACTTTTAGTGATACACTCTGGAACAGAGCTGGCTTATATAGCTAAAACAATCATATCTCAATTTTTTAGCCTTTTGATAATATTGGATAAAGAGAAGATAGTTGAATAAATGAAAAATTAACAAATGAACCTTGAGAAATATTTGCTGGAGTAAAAAGTGTCACCCGGACTTGCAAAAATCTTGATATTTATATATTTCCTTCGAAAGGCAAAACACTAGACAAACCCATTGTTTTTTTTTCATGTAGTAGTCAATTATGAGATTGTAGACTCTTTTTTGCATCAAAAATGCTTTTATTTTATTATTCTTTTTTCTGTTTGCTTCTGTATGTTTCAATTAGAATACATATCTTTAAAGCATTTTTTTCCCTTATTCACTGAACCAGAAATCTCCAATTTAACAACACTTATATACACTTAACTACTAGTTTTGTCCTTTTCTGTATTTTGAATGTTTTCACAGAGGGAGTTATTCATAATATAATTTGTCTGATTTATATATTTTTTATTCCTTAAAGCAGTTTTCTGGTTGTTGACAGTATTTTCTGATATGTGGACTGATACTAAAATCTCTCTGTAGCCTATAATTTTAATATGTAAACAAAATTAAACAAGAATTTTGAACATGGCATTATCCAAAGTTAGTGCATATTTAGACATTGCCTCATTTTCCTATTTTAACATAACTTTTCAGAAACCTGTAATGCAAAACAAATATCTTAAAGTACTGTGATTAATCAGCTGGGGAAGTGGTGATATCTACTGTATTATTAAAAAGTTGCACCCTATTTTACCCTGGTGTTGTTTTTTCTATTATTGAAACTATAATTTCGATCAAACAGAATTAGATTCATAATGTTTAGTGCAAAATGTCAAATACAATTAAAATCTTAATGTCTTATAAATAAAATTAATAATTTAATATGAATACAACACCACATAATAATAAATATCAACATTTTACACAGTGTTTTTGTCAAATATTATAATACAATAAAAACAAAGAAACTTCCATGAATTTTTTTTAATAACGATCAAAATCTTGAAAAGGACAGTGTGTGAATGGACATACTACGATTATTAAATCTCACAGAGATTAAAAATTTAGAAACCATCAAAGTGTCATCTTGAATCTCTTTCTATAAGTGCTGAACTTCATACAGTTTATGTCCATGTTCCTTGCTGAGTTCTAGTAAGTAGGAACTGAGGATGGCAGATATTAACTACAGCATTACGGAGGATCCGCTCTCCATTAAAGCCCACTCACCAGCTCAGACTCCTGATGGGAAATCACGCATGAGCCCAGAAAAATGCAGCTGCCCTGTTATCAGCTACAAGCAGCTTCTGCTCTGTCGCTTTAGCTGAATGAGCGTGGACCTTTAGCACATAGATCGACACGGGCAGATAGCCAGCATTTATGGGTGGCACTTAGTCTATTGGTCACACATTCTCTTAATAATATTATTCAGAAAAATTGATTTTAACGACAAAACAAGATGTCTTTCTATAGATAAAGATACATGAACCATTCTATATCTGATGCATATGGTAGGTGTACGACATTCGGCCTTAAACAGATTTTTGTATAATTGGATTAAGTGCCATAAAAAATTTATTGAGTACAAGTTTTTTTTTTCCTTAATTGGATTTTATTAATTTGTCAATTTTAAAATAATAATTTGGAATTTCCTTAAACAAACAAAAAAAAACCTTCATTATAAAAAACCATTATATTGTAAATCTTTAATAAATCATGGAGTGTCCTAAAATAATAATAATAATAATAATTGTCAAGTAACCTAAAATGTATTTTAAATGAACTTTTTTTAATCAGAAATATTATTTAATCTGGATAAATCAACCTGAATATTTTGGGTTATATCCGGCCACCAGTGAAAGTCACTTTTAAGGGTCAGATCATGACAAAATAAAGCAGATGTTCATATTATCACAAGAATAAATGCTTAGGGAACATATGTTGAAACACTTCCAGGAACTGTTTGCATGTGATTGCTGTTAATGTTGACATGACTCAAGTGTGGAAAGGTTTGCAGGCTGTAATGTTTATGGTGCATAGCAACAAATCAGTATCTGTAAATGTTTCAGTAACAAACTCCTATATTAACGTTTTCCTTTGTATATTTGCATTCTAATGTTTTAGAGTTGCATTTGGATGGGGAATGCATTGCAATCTTTGAATATTGTTGTTTCTCATGCAAGATGTAACAAGTGTCTGGACGGTCATGGGTGGATCAACAGCAGTGCCACGGACTGTAATGTATATGTTGTATGATGGGGGAGGTGCGGTTTAAATCTGTCATAGCATGTGAGCTAGTAGAATTAAATATATTGTATGGCTTATGGCTGAGAAATGGCAACCTTGTCTCTTGATCTGTCTCTCTCCCTCTGTGCTTAACGTAATTTGACTAAAACCCCTCTAATCCTTCCAGATAATCTGTCAAATGGTCCTCTCCCTCTTCTCTCCTTCTCCGGTCTGTATCCACCTTTTCCTCACAGTCCGCTGGCCTGCTTCTTTAAAGAACCTTTTATTAAGCCACATGGGCTTGGCAGACATTAGTGTGCGCAAACCCTAGTCCAATGACATCAGCTGCGTCATTAAGAAACTAGCACAACAGTAAATTAATCTTCTCATCCTTTTTTTTTTTTTCCACAAACAAATGCTTTAACAGTAGTAGCTCGTGGCATCTGTATTTCCCCAGGATTTTTTTATGAGCTACAGCAAAGTCTACCACTAAAGCTAGGATAGTTTTGCTGTAGGAGACTTGCTAGGATAATATTACTAGAACAAATGTGCTGGTCTACTGAATATGA
This sequence comes from Acrossocheilus fasciatus, assembly GCA_036784905.1. Classification (NCBI taxonomy): domain Eukaryota; kingdom Metazoa; phylum Chordata; class Actinopteri; order Cypriniformes; family Cyprinidae; genus Acrossocheilus; species Acrossocheilus fasciatus. Next base: position 19,187,682 of record CM071948.1, read on the forward strand.
TTATCTTCAAACATGATTAGCTATATCACGTAGGAGTGTGATATTTCTTTTACGAAACAGTTCAATGAACAAGAGAGCAGCCTAGAATGTAAAAAGTTTTTTTTTTTTTTTTTTTTCAACTCAAAGTTGTAAATAAAACAGATTTTTGGAATATGTGTTATGCAAAAAAAAGATTATTTGTGACCCTGGACCACAAAACTTCTTAAGTCGCTGGGGTATATTTGTAGCAATAGCCAAAAATACATTGTATGGGTAAATATATCAAAACTTAATTTTTGATTAGCAATATGCATTGCTAAAAACTTCATTTGGACAACTTTAAAGGCGATTTTTTTTTTGCACCCTCAGATTCTAGATTTTCAAATAGTTGTATCTCGGCCAAATATTATCCGATCCTAACAAACCATACATCAATGGAAAGCGTATTTATTCAGCCCAAAATTGACCCTCATGACTGGTTTTATGGTCCAGGGTCACATTTTATTTTCAGAATTTTATGAAAACACATTTTATTAAATGTATTACTTTCCATTTCTTTGTAATTGTTTGTGAAATTTATTAGCAATTGCCTAAGTGAAATTTTACCACACCAATTGTTTTTGTGTTTAGACAGTATCTTAGACCTAGTATTTCCAGATATGACGTCTATTGTCGCTCTTCCATCGAAAATAGTCTCCAAGCGACTTTTCTATATGAATCAGCATTTTTGAACAAATTGGTGAAGTGAATGATTCAATGACACATATTTTGTTATTTGAATAAGTGTTTTGAATGAAACAGTTGAGTGAATGATTCAATGATTCAAATTCGCATAGTCTTTGAATAGGCAATTGTTTCGAATAAGTACTTACTTTTTAACCGCTGAAGAAGCATGTTCTATATGGTATGAATGTTGTTAGTATGAATGTAATCTGGACATACTATATTCATATTGGTATTGTTATGTGACCAACCAGCATCTGTTACGTCGCTTTACTACCATTCGCAAATCCTCTCCCATGGCCTTATGGGATAGTGAAATTCCACTGACTTTTTGCCAACTCTTTTATGAATACTGTGAATGCAGACATACTACTCATATTGTTTTTGCCTACTATATGGATGCCGCCGATGTTTTGCACAAATCAGTTGAGTAAATGTTTTAATGATTCACTGAAAACACAGTCACTTGTCGCCACCTACTGGTGTAGCAATGTGACATACAGAAATATTGATAAACCCCCAACACTAAACATACAAATATACAGAATTATACAAACAGTAAAACATTCATTATAGCAAAATGTTCATTATCCTGATGTGTAAATGAATTTGAACTATTTACAAAAGCCAGTAAAATCAGTTTTGCAAATCAGAGATATTCATGATGTTCACAATTTTTGCAGCAGCTAGATGTATGTGAAAAGGGGTAAAGTGAGTCTTGTTGCTCACTGATGTGTTATGTATCTTCCATTTCACAGATACCTCAGATCAGTTATGCTTCAACAGCACCTGAGCTTAGTGACAACAATCGCTACGACTTTTTCTCCCGAGTCGTGCCACCTGATTCCTTCCAAGCCCAGGCAATGGTGGACATCGTCAAAGCCATGGGCTGGAACTATGTTTCTACACTGGCATCAGAGGGGAACTATGGAGAGAGTGGTGTAGATGCTTTCGTCCAGTTATCCAGGGAAGCAGGTACAGAAAACTGAATTGCGGAAAAGAAAAGTAAGAAAAGAAGAATGAATAAATGCATTTATATATATGTGTGTGTGTGTGTGTGTGTGTGTGTGTGCTTTAGTTGTAGCTTATTTTACCCTGATTTTCCATAACTAAAGCAGAATTTATCAGTCTATCGCAGAATTTAACATGTCTGGTGTTGTATTTGATGAGGAAAGAGGATAATGATCAGGGTATAAAGGTTTCATGTGATATTCTCTGTGTAAAGAAGTTATTAGTCACCAGATGTAATGATAGACATGCTACAGACTGACCTGCATGTCATATTCAGTTGATATGATTAACATCCTCCAAGTCCTTCAAAACTGTCTATCCTTTTTTTTTTTTTTTTATTCTGGAGGACTTTGCATCGCACAGTCTATTAAAATTCCTAGGGAGCCAAGATCAGGAGAGTTTGACAAGATCATCAAAAGGCTAATGGAGACATCCAATGCCAGAGGGGTTATAATCTTCGCTAATGAAGATGACATCAAGTGAGTAGTCTTTCAGTAGTAATTCTGAATCTCTCTGAGGCGAGGGCTATGGCCTTGGAAAGGGTCTATAAATGATTAGAGAACAGATCAATCACCTTACAATGGGAGTCTTAGAAGAAATTATGAAATTATGGCAGATGAATGTACCACTGAGTGAATTTTTTCATCTAGTTTCATTTGCATTTTGTAATCTAAGCCTAAATTAATATAAAATGATACATAGTAATTACATCTAATTAGTATATATATATATATATATATATATATATATACTGTATGTATATGTGTGTGTATATATATATATATATATATATACACAGTATATATGCATTTATCCACCAATGCATATACAGTAAAAAGAGTAACATTGTGAAATAATATTACAATATTATTATAATTAAAAAAAACTGTATTCCATTTTAATATTATAAATTGTAATATTTTTAATATAATTTATTTCTATGATGGCAAGTGTGTGTCACTTGATCCTTCAGAAAGCATTCTGATATGCTGATTTGGTGCTCAAGAAACATTTCTTATTATTTTCAATGCTGAAAACAGTTTTTGCTGCTTAATGTTTTGGTGGAAATATTTGTGTAAATATTAATATTTTATTCAGCAAGGATACATTAAATGCATTAAATTATTGATTTATTTTTGAAATCAGCAGTAATCAACAGATTCCTAACTGTAATGGATCTGATTGTCCTTATCTTTAATAAACCTGCCTTTTATGAGGTGTCTGATATTTTTGTATTCTTTTATTTAGGCGTGTCCTGGAAGCAGCAAAAAAAGCCAATCTTACAGGTCACTTTTTGTTTGTGGGATCTGATAGTTGGGGAGCAAAAAACTCACCCATTCTTAACCTGGAAGATGTGGCTGAGGGTGCGGTTACTATCCTCCCCAAGCGGGCATCCATTGATGGTATGAAATGATAGAACAGGCCATTGTAAAATCAATAAAGGCTTGATTATTAAAAAGGAGAATCCATCTAAAATCCATTTAATGCAGTGTTAGGTAATTTTTCATACTTATAAAGATCATCCAATACCATTCCAAATGCCATTCCTGTTTTTTGTCTGTGAAACACAAACATTTTGGAAGAATAGTTATGCAGCTTTTGCTATACAGCTACAGTTGAAAATGACAAAGAACACACAAAAATTCTACTTATCTGAGAAAATAACAGTACAAGGTTTTGTAATGATTACACAAATGCTTCGTTTTTTCGTACACCTTTAATGTGTTTCTCAGGGTTTGACCAGTACTTCACAACAAGATCACTGGAAAACAACAGGAGGAACATCTGGTTCGCTGAGTTCTGGGAGGATGACTTCAAATGCAAATTGACACGGCCTGGAATCCGAGGCGACAGCGGGCTGAGGAAATGCACAGGCGAGGAAATAATTTCCAACAAATTGCTCCCATAAATGCAGTAGTACTTGAATTATCATACATTCTTATGCTTTTAAGACGTGTAAAGCACATCTAAGTGGATTATTCCCTCAGCAAAGCTTTTCGATTCCTGTCATGTTGCATTCGATCTTTCAGGAGAGGAACGAATCAGCCGGGATTCAGCATACGAGCAGGAAGGAAAGGTGCAGTTTGTGATTGATGCTGTGTACGCCATGGCTCACGCACTCCATAGCATGCACATTGACCTCTGTCCGGGTTCGATGGGCGTTTGTGACAAAATGGACCCTGTGGATGGAAGAATGCTGCTGAGTTACATCCGTGGTGTCAATTTTAATGGTAAGCCTTCTCAAGGACAGAGCTGAAGCATGTGAGCCATTACAAACATTGCGAAGAGACCTTGAAACCGTCAGAATTTCAGTAATGGGTTTGTATTCAAATAGTACAAGACTAATGAACATCACAGGAATTTGAATGTTAGCTTTTATTTCCGAGGAACGCTTTTGTTTGAATCTGCCAGGAAGATTACACATAATAAACCTGCTTTTGCCAAACAATCTCAAATCGAAGGTATTGCCTTTACTGTGAGACTGACAGGTGAAAATAGGTGAAGAGTAGTTTCTATGAGAGGGGAAAGGCCAGAAACGAAGCTGCTGTTTCCAAGGAGGAGGGCTGTGAGTCCCATGGGTTAGTCAGAGTGGGGCGAGAGTGGTCAGCACTCAATCCCAGCCTGAAGAGATCCACTAATGCACAATGCAGCAGCGCACATACTTGCTTTAACCCCCTCCACTCGTCTCTCTCCTTGTCTCTGATTCTCCCTAGGGCAGCCACTCTCCAAACACAAGACGCATTTCCTTTTTCTGCGCTATCTTTCGGTGAAAATCCCTTTTCTTTTCGTCACTCGCTCCCGAGAGATTTCTATGAAAAGCGCAGCTATTCAGTTTACGCACAGTGGACGTCCTCACACTCTTGTATGGAAATCTTTTCAGCTTTGAGAGCCTAAGGGGAACAAAATGCCGCATGGAGACCTTGCCTCTTGTGATTTGCGGTTTATAAATTGAAAGGAACATGAGATTGAGTTTGCTTTGTTGTATCTTCACAGTAGGGCTGCACGATTATGACAAAAATCATAATTGTTGATTATTCCCTTGAGATTGTAATTGCGATTATTAATAGAGATGATTTTAAACAGATTTATGCCATTGTTTAAAGCAGCATGCCATATTTGTATATAAAATATATATTTAAAAAAAGGCTGAAAACACTCTTCCTGAACTTTTATTGCTTTTCTATAGCATTGAGCCTCAAATGTCAACTATACATTGGTTTGATTTCTTCTTTAAACAAAGAAAGGTAAAATTATGCATGGTATAATAATGTTATACTAAAACTAAAAGAAAAAATGGTTTACTAAAGCTATATGTAATTTACAAATAAACAGAAGAAATTTCAAATTACAGTATCATTTTACAGTACAGTTTATATTATCAGGGCTCCAGACTAACAATCGAGAACAGTGGCACCAGCACCTGATTTGGTTGCACTGAACATGTAATATTACACGTTTTGTCTCTTAGAAATGCACATTAGAACTGGAGCTTGAGTTCAGAGTAGCAGGAGCTAGAGTTGTACATTTAACAGATGTACATTTAACAGTACCATTGTGAAAACTGTAACAGCCTCATCTTTTATACATAACCAAAAGTACAGCACCTCATTACCATGGTAAAAAGTAGTCTAACTATATGGTTTCTATGGTGTTTGCATTGAAAAACAGTAGCCTTAAGACATTCAGTCAATTAAATCCACATGAACTGATAGAATAATTAAAAAAATATAATGTATATTTTTGTATATAATATAATGTACTCCTACATTTTTAGTAGCCTATATTAATAACATAATAATACTCAATATGAATATCCTACTTTTTTGCCACCGTACCATTGTTACCGTTAGTGTTACTACAGTAAAACTATGGTAAATGTGGGTGATTTGTGGATTGTAACGCCTTCTAACTGGATACTTGTTGCACTGTTTCTGCTGCTTTCTGCATCAGCCCCGATTTATTTTGCTTGTTTAAATTAAAGAGAGGTGACTTGTACTGGAGAACTCTGCGCTGAACTCGAGTGCTTCGTACTGGATTTCACAGCGTTTTTTAGCGCGTGATCACGACTGGTTACTGTAATAAACGCATGCGCTCTAAGCTCGCGATGCACTGTTTTCTTTTGAGGCGAGCGGATAAAAGGTCAGTGTGGCAGATCAGTTAGACAAAATGTCTTTTATCCTGTGTGTTTGAGTTTGTTAAACCCCGCGCCCCAGGGCATCCAAGATGTAGGTGACTTTGTTTCTTCAGTAGAACACAAACGAAGATTTTTAACTCAAATCGTTGCAGTCTGTCAGTCCTATAATGCAAGTCAATGGGCACACAATCTTTGAGAGTAAAAAAAACATGCACAGACAAATCCAAATTAAACCCTGAGGCTCGTGACGATACATTGATGTCCTACGACACGAAACGATCGGTTTGTGCGAGAAACTGAACAGTATTTTTATCAATTCTTACCTCTAACACACCACTATGTCCAACTGCCCTGAGCCCGTGCACGGCATCCGGTGTGCTACCCATAATATATTTGTATTGTTTTAAGGGTAGGTTTAGGGTAGGGGTAGGTATGGACATTAAAAAAAGCCTCAAACCACATGAATAAAATGCTGGTAGCACAATCTGATAGGTAGCATTTTTCGCTATCGATTTGTGCTACCTATCTTTTTAATGGCAGGTAGCACAATCCGAGCAGGTAGCACAAATTGTCAGATCTGTTGCGCGTATACGTCACTCATTGTTTACACAGTACACAGAGATTGTGGAAGTGTTCCCTGCCACTTTGAAGATCTAAAGATATTTAGAAGTACAGGTCATCACAATCACAATGACAGATCGCTTATTTGGATTTGTCTGTGCATGTTTTTTTTACTCTCAAAGATTGTGTGCCCATTGACTTGCATTATAGGACTGACAGACTGCAGGTTTGAGTTAAAAATCTTCGTTTGTGTTCTACTGAAGAAACAAAGTCACCCACATCTTGGATGCCCTGGGGGTAAGCAGATAAACATCAAATTTTCATTTTTGGGTGAACTATCCCTTTAAGCACACAAAATAATTCAAGTGGGCATTTTTAATTATTTATTTTTGTAATCGCGGCTTTGAACGATTATGTAATCGTGGCATCCATAATTGTAATCGCAATTAGAAATTCGATTAATTGTGCAGCCCTACTTCACGGAATTACATCTGAGAACACCATATTTTCTTGTAAGCAACCTTTGATATAAAAAAGTCACCCTTAAAGTTACGTTGGACAATTTTACGTGGAGTGTGTCAAAGCATGTATTTCTACGCATTAGTGCAATTTTATGCCCTTGAAATAGGTCGTTTCTATTCTCTTGTTTCAAATGATTGCATTTGAAGTAATAAGTAGTGATGTTGAATATCAAAACCCTGTGTTTACTCTGAAGGCAGTGCTGGGACAGGTGTGATGTTTAATGAAAACGGTGACGCCCCAGGACGATACGATATCTTCCAGTACCAGCTTTCTAATACCACCAACCCGGGATATAAAATCATTGGCCAGTGGACCAACCACTTACGACTCAATGTAAGTGTGTTAAGCCCCTTGGTAGATTGCAACATTTTTGAATGCATGTTCTTGAAATTTTCCTCTCCATTTTTCTGTAAGGCTGAGGACATGCAGTGGTCTGGAGGGGATAAACTGGTTCCAGACTCGGTTTGCAGTTTTCCCTGCGAGTCTGGGGAGAGGAAGAGGATGGTGAAGGGTGTGCCGTGCTGTTGGCACTGTGAGCTATGTGACGGCTATCAGTACCTCCTGGATGAGTTTAACTGCGATATGTGCCCTTTTGACATGAGGCCCACCCTTAACCGCACGGGCTGCCGTCCCACTCCCATCATCAAGCTGGAGTGGAGCTCTCCATGGGCCATCATCCCAGTATTTCTGGCAGTACTGGGGATTCTTGCTACATCAGGAGTCATCATTACCTTCATCCGCTTCAACGACACCCCCATAGTCCGCGCTTCGGGCCGAGAGCTCAGCTATGTTCTCCTGACGGGAATCTTCCTCATCTATCTCATTACTTTCCTCATGATCGCTGAGCCGAGCACAGTGGTCTGCGCATTTCGCAGGTTGTTTTTGGGGCTGGGCATGTGCATCAGTTACTCTGCCATGCTCACCAAAACAAATCGGATCTACAGGATCTTTGAGCAGGGAAAGAAATCAGTCACACCACCGAAATTTATCAGCCCCACATCCCAGCTGATCATCACGTTTATTTTGATCTCAGTACAGGTGCGTTTCTAAATTTTATTCAATTTAGCAGATGCTTTTATACAAAGCGCGTTACCAGACCTTGAGGAACATGCATTTTGAAGGTGAACTATTGTTTTTCCTCATTTAATAAAAGTTTTACATACAACTTATAACATGTATTATTATTATATTCCCATATATGATGAATTAATGTTTTGAAGTATTCAAAAGTGTTCAGATTTTTTTTGCAATTTTGTTTGTTTAAAATGAAAATTAATAATACTAATACTAATAAATCATTTTAATTATATAATAATTAAAATAAAATGTCCATAATAATAGCACAACATTAGGCAATGTTAATTTAAATGATTTGTATGACAATCTGTGCTTAATTTACTCTTGTTCAGAGTAAGTGCTGTGCAAGTTGTTTACAGGGTTGTCACTGTACTCCGTGTTCCCGAAAGACATTTTTATCTGAGAACCTTTTGTCCATTGAATAATTAATGAAGAAATATTTTGAGTGTAGTGTGGAGGTGCAGTAATTTCACTGAAAGCTCTTCTCTTTTTTGGTGTTCCATTAACGTTGTTATTGCATATTATTTGAGGAAACAAATAAGGAACATGGTCTCCTTCTCAAAGATATTCAGAGAATTGTTGGAATTGAATTCTTAGTGAATTGATGTAACTTAGATATCATGTACCATTACAGACATTAATCTTGTATAAACATTCATTCCTACCTCTTTTCTGCTCACAGCTCCTGTCTATTTTCATTTGGTTTGGAGTGGTTCCCCCTCACACGACTGTCGACTTTGATGAGCTACATCCCCCCAATCCTGAGTATGCGCGTGGGATCCTCAAGTGTGATATGTCAGATCTGTCTCTGATTGGCTGTCTGAGCTACAGTATGGCACTGATGGTCACATGTACAGTCTATGCCATTAAGAGCAGAGGGGTTCCTGAGACCTTCAATGAGGCCAAACCCATTGGCTTCACCATGTACACCACCTGTATCATTTGGCTGGCCTTTGTGCCCATATTTTTTGGCACATCACAATCCACAGAAAAGGTAAGTTGTTAATATAACATAGATTAAGATGGATTTTAATAGGCAATAACTCTATACAGAAAAACAAAATAGTTAATAATAATGTACTTTTTGTTTTTCCACTACTACATATTTTACAATGTAAAAAACACATTAAAGTTCTCCTATTATGAGTAATGAAAGGTTCATATTTTGGTTTTGGGAGTCCCCAATAACAGGTTGATATGCATGCAAGGTAAAAAAACAAAACACTTTCATTGTCTTGTAATATGCATTTATTTTTACTTTACTTGCTCAACGACTCCCAAACGTGACGCTAATCTGCAGTGATTGGTCTCATTTTCATTTCATCTCGCCTGTAATGCCTGATAAAGCAGCATTTGTGAATACAGTGCTGCTTTGTGTACAGCCGTTACCGGGGAAACCGCTATTTTACAGCTCCATAAGTGGCAAAGAATGAATTTGCATTTTCATTCAGACCAACACGAAAATCTAGTTTTCTGTGCGCTCAACAAGTGGGCGGGCAATATGCTAATGTTTCATGTTGATGTCACAGCTTGGGAATCGTTTTAAAAACGACTAGTTTCAATTATTGAGAATCAACTTTTTTTTTTTTTTTTGAGAGGCAATAACTTTATACACGGTGCATTTTACAGGATGTTTTCATTCACTTAGAGCTTTATTACACACTGCATGAAAGGTCATTTTCAAAAATCCATAGGGTAACTTACATCTAAGGATACTTTTAAGACAAAAGAGATATCATATTGATTTTCTTACAAACTATGTTGCATAGTGTAGAAGATTCGCTAGTGCCTGATATTAACATGTCATACAGAAATATTATCTTTACCCTGAGTGTCTAGACATGCATTTCACTAGATTAGATGGTTCTGTTTCAGTTAATGATGCTGCAACATTTTCTTGTGAATGCTTCAGCCATAATCAGATAACAGAAACCTAAAAAACTGTTTCTAATATCAGGTGAACATAATTGCTATTTAATGTGGTGCAGTTTTGTGTTGGCCTAAAAGCTGTTCAGGTGCTAGCCACACTTCATGCATTTAGTCATTCAATTTTTCACGTCTATTCATCCTGTGGGGGATGGTTTTGCTTACAAAGCACAGGGATTTAAAAATGGAAAGTATACTCTGACTAATAGAGAGGTCTTTTAGTGGCCAGTCAACCGCAAAGCTTTTGACCCTCAGGTGGTCTTCAAGTCTTTTCATTTCTTGTAAATGAAAAGAAGAGCATGGAAGAATAAAATACCAGACTATACTGTGGGCTGCAGTTTATATAGGTATATAAATTTGTGTAAAGCTATCTTACATTTTATCATATTGAGTTTAGATTTTGAAGTATATTTTGCCATCACAGATTCTTGTGTGACATTTTTAACCGCATTTTAGCAGCAATTATTTGGTTGCATCTCATGAAATGTAAAAGGTCTCAATTATAGTATTTATATATTATAAATTAACAAAATGAAATAAATGACTTACATTGCAATCAACACATGATATAAGGGCCCAGTTTTTTTTGGCTCGCATTAAACATGCATAAACTGATTTAATTATTTGCACGTGGCTGATTTCAGCCCTTTGTCTTAAACTATTAAAATCATTATACTGATTTCCAGGAAATGCATTGGACAATCAACAGAGTTTATATATATATGTGTAATGTGCAGTGATATCTCAGCGCTAAAACCCTGACGGCTGATCTACATCATGTGATAAGTCGCGGCTGAAGCCAGGCTAAAATATTACTCTTAATCTTTTTTTCTGCCCTGAACCAGATGTTCATTCAGACCACCACGCTGACTGTGTCCATGAGTTTGAGCGCAACGGTGTCCCTGGGCATGTTGTACATCCCCAAAGTCTATGTCATCATCTTCCTCCCAGAGCAGAATGTTCAGAAGCGCAAGCGCAGCTTCAAAGCCGTGGCCCAGGCAGCCACCGTTTCCACTCATCTCTCACAGAAATCCAGCGACAAGCAGAACGGAGAGACCAAAGTTGAACCGGATAGATCCCAATAAAGACCAGGAGGTAAAAAAAATAAAAATAATATATATATATATATATATATATATATATATATATATATATATATATACACATAAACACAGATATATATTGTGTAATTATATAATATTAACAATAAATTCATTTTCATATTATTTTTTATAAATATACATATTTATTTGTTTATTAACAGAGATATAACACATGCTATCTGTGTTCAGGCCTGTGTACATCCTAATGAAGTAGTCTGAGAAATAATCAAGGCAAGCTGCTGCTTGCTAAATCATTCATTTTGCAACCACTAATGGACGAGGATCACCAGAGGATGTGCTAATATTTCTAATATCTGCAATACAAGAGTCTGGGTGAGAAAAACACTCAAGTAATGCATAAATGAATAGTACAATATGTACAGAAATTAGAGGATCAATGAATTCTTTGTGATGTGGAACTCTCACATTAGCTTTGAGACTGGAAGTATTTGTTCCCTTTAATATTTCCCTTGTCACCATAGCATCACCAGTTGAGTTGAAATTATAGATTCATGAATTCATGATGAAGAAGACTGTCCATACAGAGTCCCTTTGGAGAAAAACAAAAAATAGAAAATTTCTTCCACCAGCATTTTTGAAGAACTAAGTGTTTGTATCTAATGTGCCCAATGAAATCAGACTTAAACTTGGGGACACATCAGTGAGTCTCGTTTAGTTTCAGTTTAATCTCCGTCCTTATCCCCTTATCCTAAATACATATCATAAAAGATCAAATGAGACTATCTGAGCTACAGAGACAACGTTGGGATCAAATGTGTTTCAACAGCTGGAGTGAACACTCTTTGAACTCTTTGCTTTTAAAAATGTGCCATAACTTTGTTTCAGAATAAATGTTTTAAGTGTCTTGTGTGCAGTCCTCATAGGCAATATCCTGTATTCTTAAACATATTTATTAAAAATGATAGATTACCAAGAAAAAGCAATGACAATCTGTAATGAAACAACAAAGTTTTGATCAGAGATTTTATGTTTCTTTGAGCTTACCAAGAGATACGGTTTTTAAACAAAATATATTCTATTGATCGGTATTTATTGGTTAATTTAAATGAAAATCATAACATTTTAGAGACTGAGATCCTTTTATTGTCACATGCAACTGGCTTTCAGAGTAGTCACTCGTATCTTAGTAAAGCAGGTGGGGGGCGGGGGGGACCATGCATTATTGTTCAATTACTTGTATCACTTCAAGAAGCAGTTAATATTAAATGATGACCATGCAGTTACTGTAAACTCAGGTTCTTAGTTAGCCTTGATGAATTTTGTGGGTGTCTTGTTTTCATTTAAGAGATATAAAAGAACACTGGAATAAAAATGTATTGATTGAATGCATGTTGGAAAAATGATTTAATAAAATCCTGAAAAAATGAAGTGGAAATTGAAGAAATCATATGTTACTCTATAGAAATCAGTATGATTGTGAGAGTTTCTTGTGCTCATAGTGTTTTAAAACAAAATGACATACAATGGTTCTGTTACTATTCTATTACTTTATGAAAGCATCACTGTTGAACTAGGACTAGGCTTGGACTGTTTCTAAGCAATTTCTGGGCAAACAAAAAGAGAGAAAACGTACTTTCTATAGACATTGAATGTAATGATAGAAAATGATTGTCATGTTTATACAGTTTGATTGACTGCTGTATGATTTTTTTCCGGATCTTTTGCTGTGTGGGGTGTTTAGAAATAGCTGAAAAATGTGGCAAGTTAATAATGTGGTCAACAAACTTGGAACTAGTTCATAGCCGTGCAATTATAGAATGCTTGTGATTGAACCAATCAGAATCAAAGTTCAGCAGGGTTGGTGAATGAAAAATATGAGATACACTTGTTACCTCTTTAAAGGTATAGTTCAACCAAAAATGAAAACTCACATGTCTTTCCAACCTGTATGATTTTTTTGTTTGTTTGTTTTTTCTGTGGAGCACAAAAGAAGGTATATTGAAGAATAGTAGCCACTGATTTCCATAGTATAAGAAAAAAAAAAGGAAGTCAGTGGCTACCATCAATTGTTTGGCTACCAACATTCTTCAAAATATCTTTTGTGTTCAGCAGAAAAAAGAAACTCATATAGGTTTGGAACAACATGAGGGTGAGTAAATGATTGAATTTGATGAATATTAATTTTTGGATGAACTTTTCCTTTAAATGTGAGTCAAATTTAACCCAGTTTCATTTTTAAATAGTTAAATATAAAACAGTTAAATTTAAAAATGTGTTTTAGATACATAAAGCCTGGTATTTTCTCACGGGAAACGGGTCGAAATCACAGTTAAGTCAATAGAAGGGTTAATGCGGTAGGGGGCAGTGCAGAGCGATGTGAGACCATTTGTCAACACGAAGCAGCGCAAGCGTCGGAAGTGACGTAAATAGCGCGTTGTGATTTGTTGATGTTTGTGTCAAACTCTCCGTCGGTCGTTGTTACGAAAGAAAAACCTCGAAACCGAAGGAATAAAGTCGATCTGTGACGACTGTATTAATTCACGGACACCTCGTATTATGTTAGGACAGGTGTAGCCATACATGCAGCTAACAGACTGTTCATAGACGAGCAAAAACGGCCGATTATTCTCTGTGTGTAACTCATAACAACACAAATCACCGCAAGCTGGCCAGCGATGACAATCCTCCCGAAGAAGAAACCGGCCTCCACAGCCGGTGGCGGTGATCATACGGACGAACCGGACAGACGAGGCGGCTCTGAGTCGCACCCTCATCCCCTCGCAGGACGCTCGGGGTCCCGACCCAGGGCCTCTCCGCCGCCGTGGACATACCAGGCCACGCCGCACACGTCCAGAGAGGAGCGGCGGATCGAGGCGAGCGCTCGCCCGCGGCCGGCCTCCCCGCAGCCCGGTGCCGCTGGAGCACCGGTCGTGCAGTGTGAAGGGAGCGCGAATTCGGTTGTGGTCTCAGGTCGCGTCGAGCTGCCCTGCGGCGCAGGTGGCGTTGGAAGCTGCTGTTCGGGACCTGGACTCAGCAAGCGGAGACGACAGGCGGTCTGCTCCAGCGGTTTGACAGGTGGAGGAGGAAGAGTGGGAGGTGGCGGCGGCGGCGGCGGCGGAGGAGGAGGAGGTGGGGGCGGTAGTCCAGTCTCTGAACCCGAGGAGGGAGCTGGAGGCAACAACAGTGAGGACGAGTACGAGAACGCGGCCAGATTTCAGCTTGTGGACCCCGCCACAGTCGAGCAGGTACTGGATGCTGGCATTTGGCAGGATACTTGGCAACACGAGAACAGATTGCCAGTTGTGTCGTCCTCCAAAATGCATTAAATGCATAGGCTCTGCTCTAAAGCATAAAAGAAAGGTTTAAAATTTTCTCTACATGTTCATTATTAGTATTATTGTAAACGTGTTTAATGTCATTCATTCTTGATAGAAAAGAAATAGAGATTCTCTTAAGATATACATTACTCACAATTATGATGTAAAAACTTGAAATCATGAAATAAAAAAATTAAATGATGACTTAACCCATTAAAACTAACTTTACATAATGAAAACAAAATAGAAATTGGATGGTGACTGAGCTTGTCATTCATTATTCTGTGGAAGCTGTATGTTAGGCAGAAAGTTTTCTTGAATCAACTATCCTATTGATCTTTACGTCCAAATACTTTTATTTAAAATAATGTGTCCTCATTGTTCTATAATATATTTTCCTGGTTGCTTTTTGGCCTACAGCAAGAAGAATGGTTCGAGAAAGCCTTAAGGGAAAATAAAGGCTATGAAATCAAAAAAATGAAGGAAGATGGAGCATGTCTTTTCAGAGCAGTCGGTAATATTTCCCTCCTGTATTTAGGAGTTATTCACTTGAAAGCTGAGTCAGTTTGCCTTTACGACATATGCTGTGCTTTGAATTTGCTGAAATTATAGTTTAGCAGGGCAGATGTAATCATATGGCTATTACAGTGCATAGGTGCCATATTGTGGCAAATATCAGTTTTTCAGTCCTGACGTATTCAAGGAAAATATTAAAACCTTAATTTAAAAATCTATAATTTCTGTATTGTTGTTGTTATTATTGTTATTTTTGTTGTTGTTGGATTACATTTTTTAGTTGCAATGTGCATACAATTATTTTTAAAGTAATTATGAATGTCTGGGGAAGTCATGAAAATTCATTGACAGTTGACAACTATGGATTACACATGTAACAGTGTTATTTTAGTATTATTTATATATTAACACAGCTTTTCTTAATGTTTATGTGCTTTTATCATTTTATCATTTTTTTTTTAAAGCTGATCAAGTGTTTGGGGACCAAGATATGCATGATGTGGTACGGAAGCAGTGCATGGATTATTTGGTGAGTCAGTTAAATATTTAAGAATAAATGATTTGCATTTACAAAATAGTTAACTTTGAAGTGTAAACTTTACTCTTTTTAATTATCGACCAAGGTGCAGTTTTGATTTTTTCTTTATTTATACTTGCATTGCAGACGAAAAATGCGGATTACTTCTCCAGTTATGTCACAGAGGACTTTACCACATACATTAACAGAAAGAGGAAGAACAACTGTCATGGGAACCACATTGAGATGCAGGCCATGGCAGAAATGTTCAACCGGCCAGTGGAGGTTTACCAGTATGGCATAGGTTAGTCAATGTCTGTTGAAGTCCTGGTGTCTTATTGGCTGTCATTGGTATATTTTAGGATAGAAGAGGAAATATGTTTTCATTTTATTTGAAATCTCCCATTCTCCAGAGCCAATAAACACGTTCCATGGCATGCAAGAGAATAATGATGAGCCGATACGTGTCAGTTACCACAAGAACATCCATTATAACTCTGTAGTGAATCCCCACAAGGCTAGTGTTGGGGTGGGGCTGGGCCTCCCCTCCTTCAAACCAGGGGTAAGTGTTATAAATAATATGCATTAGTGATTTTTCACTCAATAATGAAAATTTGCTGAAAATGTACTCACCCACAGGCCATCCATGATGTGGATGAGTTTTTTTTCAGAAATTTGTGAGCTCACTAATGGATCCTCTGCAGTGCATGGGTGCCATGAGAGTGAGAGTTGAACAGCTAATAAACAATTCACAAGACATTCTTTGACGGACTGGGGTCCGTTCTTCGTACCTCGCTTAATACATCTGAGATGATTTGAAAGATGCCAGATCTTCTAATCTTGATAACTGATCTCTGGCTAATTTGGTTCTTCAAATGAATTTGCGGACTTATATCTGGATTAAAGTTGTCTAAGATCAGTGAGCGTTTTCGTGTTTCCCAAAAAGGGCAGATGTAATAAACACTCGAAACCACGATCAGCAATGCAGCGATTGGTTGGCGGTAAGACAGCAATGTAATGACGTCATACAATTGAAAAAAGACACCTCACCAAAAACTTGACGAATTTCTGGACTTTTATAAGAAAACAGCCAAGCGAACAAAACTACATAAATGTTATAATAGAAATGTGCACTGTTTTTATTTTATTAAATTTTTTTTGCATGATTAATAATTTGCATTATTAATATTCATGATTTCTAGTATTTGTACAGGCTTTACATTTTATTTCAATATTGTGATTAGCAATTCATTTAATTTTATCTTTGAAACAGATTTGTTACAGGACAGCATTAATTATAGTTTCTAAAGGATCTAGATCAAGTTATCTGCATCTCCTGCGCTCCATCAAGCCACTCCCATAATATCTGTCACCACTCAAATTAATATAACGACTCTGATTAACTGTATAGCATGTGCGTAAGACACCAATACAATTATAAAGTAATTATTTCATCACTAATAAATCTTTCAATGAGTAAAACTGGCTGTGTCTATAGGATTATAGTCTACACAACATTATTACATTATTTTCAAGTTAATTTTGAAATGATTATCATTTTAAATTATTGTCCATGGATCAGTAGGGTACTATTTTAATAAAGTAGCAGTGGCTGGGACAGATTTTAAGTATCAATTCTGCTTAAAAAGATGCGATCTAATCCTGTTTACATGAAATAAGCCTGCTCCCGAGCAGGTTTAAATTTATGGACCTGTTGCTATGACAGCAACCCCGGGATGAGCTTCAAAGAACCAAACAATCCAAAATCATCAATCAAATACAGCTAATGGAGTTATTGACGTATGAAGAACGGGCCCCTGGAGTTGTGTGGATTACTTGTGGATTGTTGTGATGTTTTTATCAGCTGTTTGAACTCCCATTCTGACGGCACCCATTCACTGCAGAGGATCCATTGGTGAGCATAATGTAATGCTGAATGTCAAAAAAGAGGGTGAGTACATTTTAATTTTTGGGTTAACCATTGCTTTAATATCCGTCATTTTGTCTCTATGTAGTACGCTGACCAATGTCTCATGAAAAATGCTATTAAGACGTCTGAGGAGTCTTGGATTGAGCAGCAGATGCTGGAAGACAAGAAAAGAGCAACAGATTGGGAGGCCACCAATGAGGCCATTGAGGAGCAGGTGGCTCGTGAGTCCTACTTGCAGTGGCTTCAGGACCAAGAGAAGCAAGCAAGACAGGTATGAAACCATCTCAGCCATCCTAATCAAAGCAAGTTTAAATGACTTTGAAACATATTCCTCTCTGCTTTTCCATTCAGCCTCGTAAAGCTAGTGCCACCTGCAGTTCTGCCACAGCCGCCACATCCAGTGGCTTTGAGGACTGGGGATGCCGGTCTCCCCGCCAGCGCAGCTCTGCCCCCTCTCCAGAGCATCCAGGCCCGGCACACCCCGAACCCCCTGTCAAACCTCCCTCTCCAGCTGGAGCTTCGCTGTTTCTTCCCAAACCCCCATCACCATGTGCCCCAGGTCTGCATGTGTATGTATGGTTTCTTTGCTTACGCTAATGCACTTAGCTTGCTTACTAACTGGTTTTTCCTGGACTTCTTTTCAAGGTCCAAGTCATCAGTCTTCTGCCAACTCTTCCCTGGTGTCTCTCTACCCAAGCCTGGGCTACAGGACTCTAATGCAGGAGATGTCACCTACTGCCTTTGGTAAGGCATTACGTGCTTCAGTATAAATGCTTGTTGATCTATACTTTGTGTCTTTAAACAAGCTTACTTAATTAGGTGGATGTTTTCATTTTTAGGTTTAACAGATTGGGAAGACGATGACGTTCTGGCCTCAGTTCTGGCTGCTTCACAACAAGAATACCTCGAAAGCTTGAAGAAAAATGCAATGCACAGAGAATCTTCTCCAGACTGCAGTTGATATATTGGACAGCACAACTTGCAGCACAAACCACAGAACAGCTGCATTTCTATATTTCAACACCTTGCAGTGTTTCTTCCTCTCCCCTCTTTATAAATACCACTGTAATTTTTTTTCCGCTAACTCATTTTCCTTAATTTCATTAAGCTTCATGGACTTAGTTAGGCATGTTTAAAAAAAAAACATTGTACAATTAATATTAAAAATTACATCTCAACTGTTTATTATTATCAGGTGTTTTCATTATTTGAGCAGAATAAATTATACTAATTAGTATAAGAATGTTGAAAATGTTTTGCTTTTTTTTTTCTAATTTTTCAATATCGACCAATGCAGCACAGCAAGCTGCAGGTTTTGGTTATTTAAGTATGAACAATAAACAATTCAAATTGCTTCAATGATTTTAAACTGTCCAGAAGTTTTTAGTGAAAATTGAGGTTTCATTAGTTAATACTAGACCTCTAACTAACATCATAACATACTATATTTCACATATCCACATGTATATCTCTTTGAGTAAAGTACAAATTGTAAATATTGTGTAGCTGTATAAATGTATAAATTGTATGTAAACATATATGTCTGTGTGTGTGTATTGTGTATATATATATATATATATATATATATATATATATATATATATATATATATATATTACATAATATTATATAATACACACACACACACATTCTGTAGAGTATAGTAAATTATAATGTGGTCTCACACTTCTTATTACAATCAGGTCCGGAAGTATTTGGATACTGACTGAGAGTTTTTGTGCTTTTGCCTTTATATACCACAACTATAGATTTGAAATAAAACAATCAAGACGTGATTGAAGTGTTAGACATAGAGGTTTATTTTACCATTTAGGAGTTACAGCCATTTTAAGCAAAGTAACTCAAGGGGCTCGATAGTATTTGGACAAAGTGACATAATTGTAAATATAAGCATAATTTTAATACTTGGATGAAAATCCTTTGCAGTCAATGACTGCCTGTAGTCTGGAGCCCATGGACATCACCAAATTCTGAGTTTTTTCCCTGGAGATGCTTTGCCAGGTCTTCACTGCAGCCACCTTGAGTTGCTGCTTGTTTGTGGGTCTTTCTGCTTTCAGTCTTGTCTTCAGTAACTGAAAAGCATGCAATATTGGATTGAGATCAGGCGACTGACTTGGCCACTGAGGAATATTCCATTTCTTTGCCTTCAAAAGGTCTTGAGTTGGTTTCGCAGTAGGGTCATTATACATCTGCACTGTGAAGCTGCATCCCATCAGTTTTGTAGCATTTGGCTGAATATGAGCAGAGAGTATAGCCATAAAGACCTCAGAATTCATACTTCTATCAGCAGTTACATTATCAATAAACACCAGTGAGCTCGTTCCATTGACAGCCATACATGCCCATGCTGTCACACTGCTCCACCATGTTTGATACTTGATGTGGTGTGCTTTGGATCGTCAGCTGTTCCTTTCTTTCGCCATACTCTTCCCATCAGTTTAAGTCTAATCTTGCTTTCCTGTTCTTGACTGTTACCAGTGGTTTGCCCCTTGTTGTAAACCTTCTGTATTTACATTCATGAAGGCGTCTCTTTATTGTAGATTTGACAATGATGTGCCAAATTTCTCCAGAGTTTTCTTGATTTCTGTTGATGTTATGACGGGGGTTTTCTTCACCAAGGAAAGGATTCTGCGATCTTCCACTTTAGTTGTCTTCCGTGGTCTTACAGGCCTTTTGATGTTGTAGAGCTCACCAGTGCTTTCTTCTTTCTTAAGAGTGTAGCCAACCGTTGATCTGGCCACACCAATGGTTTGTGTGTTATCTCTCTTATAGATTTATGCTGTTTTTTTTTCAGCTTAATGATTGCCTCTGTTGGATTACACATTTGTAAAATGATAAATCTAGGTTCCAATGTAATAGTGTACAAACTGAAGAAGTTATATACATTGTATTTAGCGTTTATGGTGAAGATGGTGACATCAGATGAATAACTGTGATATACAAAGTTTGTAGCAAGAGGTTGTCAGTTCCTGTTCTCTTATTGTAAGTGAAATGAGCCAGACGACGGAGACTCTTACCTTTTGTTTGTAATGGCTTTTGGGGCCCCTGCTTCAATCTTTGGACATTTATGCTGATTGGATTAGGAGTGGTTAAATGGGGCAGGTTGCTATACCTGAATACTTAATTTGCATGCTTTGTTTAAGGTCGTCACCCAGGTGCTTTGTTTCCATTCCTAAGCACTGCCCCCTAAATGTATATAAACTACAATGTATCACTGCTTTAGTTGGACTTGGATGACTACAGCGATGCACAGCGAGTTCTCAATAAAGAGTAACTTCTGTATGAAAGATATCCCAACGTCTCCTGGTCTCTGCTTCGACAAGAGGAATAAAAGTTTCCAACAGTTTTGGTGCCGTGACCCAGATAGAGCTCCTCACCTGAATCCAGATTGAAAACTTCAAGTTCAACAAAGATCTGACTTCGTTCCAGACTGAATCTTTCTGTACAACCAAGGGTTGGTGAGCGTCACTCTATCCAAAAGAACCTTTAAGACCAGTACAAATTTGTTATCCTCTGCGCCGTCAGAGAAGAGTTAACAGACAGCTGTAGGGTTTGGTTAACTAAGTTATCCTCTAAAAATGTCCTTTTAGAGATGAAGGTTATCCTCTGTTCAGGCAGGGAAGATTAGCATCACGTGCTAATATTGTGTTACCCTCTGTTTCGGCAGGGAAGAATTGGTTATCCTCTGTTCAGGCAGGGAAGATTAGCATCACATGCTAATATTTGTTATCCTCTGTTTTGGCAGGGAAGAATTGGTTATCCTCTGTTGAGGCAGGGAAGATTAGCTTTACTTGCAAAAATTGGTTACCCTCCGTTTCGGCAAGGAATATTAGCGTAAAGTACTAGTAATTTGTGTTATCCTCTGCTTTGCCAGGGAAGGTTAACAATAGTTGATCTATGTTAACAAGCGTACGCTCTATTGATCAGAGAAGTTTTAGTGTTTTTGATTGTGTGGTAACAAAGAAACTCACAAAATGTTTAGAAAAAATGCTAGACTGATCCCCACAACTGAAAAAGGTGGTCTCGCGACTCCTTTGTGGTCAGATAGCGAATTCAAATCACTGTTAGGAGTGCAAATGAACCTAATAGTCACTGAGAAAGTTAGACAAGAACTAACTCAGAAATATGAGGTCCATCCAGACAAGACTTGGTCTGTAGATGAGTGTAAAAAGGTATTAGGAGCATGTATTCACAAGAACAATGTAAAAGGCATTATCTGCTGCCACAGAGAATTTGGTTTAGCGCTAGCTACACAACAGTCTCAGCGTAACTCAGAGCTAGAGGAACAGAACAAAGAGCTCCGTGCTAGAGTATCCTCTTTGACTAAGAAATTGAACCGCAACAAAGCTTCAGCAAAAACTGATGTGGAAGAAGTTAGTCAGCCGGATAACAATTATCCTGACTTACAAGCTTTCTTTGAAACAGATGTAACCATCCAATCAGTAACTGATGTGCCTGTAGATTCAGTGAAGGTATGTGGCGCTAGGAGAAGATCTCAGGGAATTGAGGGAATTGAAAGTGTTCCTCCCAACTCTTCTGTTGTCCAAATACAAACTGTTGCCAAAGTGCTAGGACCTAAAGATATAGAGAGACTATCCCAGAACTTACCCTCAGCACGCACACATTTATCTTTTAGAAGAGCATTGATCAGTAAAATGCGTCTCTACGACATGTCATTAACAGAAGTCACACAGCTGATGTCACAAATTCTAACTGACTCTGAATTCAACAGTTTTGAGTCTGCTGTTACTTCTGAACTACAACATGCCAGTAAAGGCGATTTGAGAGAAGGTGTTTTGAAAATTCTAAAGAATATCATGGGACCCAAAATAGACTGGTCCAGAATCACTAACTGTGTGCAAAGGAAAGAAGAACCTGTGAGTGAATACACTGAAAGGTTTTGTCAGTCAGCAGTAACTTACAGTGGAATAGTGGATGATCCTGAAAGTGTGTTAGATGACAAGGGACCCTTAGTCCGCATCTGGTCAGATGGCCTTGTAACCGAGTACAGGAAAGCCTTGCCACTCCTAGATCTAACTTGGTCTAACAGAACTCTCAGAAGTAACCTAGACAGGTTAGCTACATGGGAACGAGATGCTGATGTTAAGGCAAAAGTGAGAGTAACAGCAGCCACGTTTAGCACAACGAATCAAGACAATAGATGGCCTAAAAGAGAAGGCAAATGCAACTACTGTGGAAAATTAGGCCACTGGGAGAAAGAGTGTAGGAAGAAGTTGCAAGATAGTAGAAGAAATACTATGCATAATTCTGTTCCTTCTCAGCCCGCCTAGAACCTTGAAGTAGTTCCGCTAGTGTCCACTGAAACTTTAGGACAGCTTGCTCAGGCTCTTCTAAGAGCACAACAAGAGCAGGAAAAAAAAGTAATTGTTGGGGCTGTGAGTAGCTACCTTTCCCCTGTAATCCATCACAATGACAAAATAATTTTTGTGAAAGGTAGCATACAAGAGAAAGAGATTGATTTTTTACTTGATACAGGTGCAAAAATTACAGTAATTCCTACAAAATTGGCTAAAGATTTAAACATCCCGTACAAGAAAAGTAAACTTTGTTTAACTGGTGTAATAGGTGAAGATTCTGTTTTGTATGAAATCCCGCCCATAGAGGTACAATTAGGCCCGAAAACTCTGACTACAAAATTGCTATGTGCTCCATTAAATACAGGTGCAATTCTAGGCATGGATCTACTGAGACAAGTACATCTAACGTAAGACGTCCTCAGAATCTGCTAGCATAAAAATTTCCTCAGCACAAGTTTCTACCAATAATTCAACCACTCCTGAGTATGCTTTCTTACAGAATCATCCAATTTGGGCTAAAGACAAGGATGAATACGGGTTTTTGACAGGCATAGAACCAGTCAAATTGACAGGAACTCCACCTCCTGTTACCAAACAATATCCGATCAATAAGGAAGCTATACAGGGAATCAAACCTATTGTAGAAAAATTGCTGAAGCAAGGAGTGCTAGTTGAAACCAACAGTCCCTGTAACTCACCCATATGGCCCATCAAGAAATCCAATGGGACATGGAGACTCACCATAGACTACAGAGTAGCCAATAAACATATTGATAAAATCACCCCCCTAGTAGCAGATCCATCTACAATTTGTAATGGCTTACCATTAGATTGTAAGGTTTTTTTCAGTAGTCGATATGTCTAATGGATTCTTTTCTGTACCCTTGCACTCTGACAGCCAGACATGGTTAGCTTTCACAGTTGACTATGAGCAATACCAGTGGACACGTTTGCCACAGGGATTTCAGAATTCGCCGACCATATACTGTCAGACGTGATTTGTGGGACCCAGAATGTCCAGTCAAACAGTCCACTATGATTCAATATGTCGATGATATTTTGCTTGCCTCAACAGACCATGAGGTACATCAAACTGAATTGGCAGAATTGTTGGACTATCTGCAGAAAAGAGGACACAAATGCAGCTTTCACAAAGCTCAAATTGCTAAAAACCAAGTCACGTTTCTGGGTCAAACAATTGGTGCAGGAAATAAATCCATTACACAGGATCGAGCCACTTCAGTCCAAGCCATACCTCCGCCTACTACCATTAAAACACTCCGATCATTTTTAGGAACAACAGGTTACTGTAGACCTTGGATTGAAGACTATGCCTCGATTGCTCAGCCGCTCTATGACTTGTTGATAGGTCAGGTTAAAGATTCCGATACTGTTTGTATGGAAGAAAATCATCTCAAAGCTTTCAATAGTTTGAAGAGAGCACTATGTCAAGCACCAGCAATAGGAATTGCACAATCTGATAGGCCCTTTGTGCTTTATGTCCATGAACACTTAGGCTTTATGACTGCATGTCTAATGCAAGATCATGGGGGCAGTTTACGCCCAATTCATTACTATTCTGGTAAACTTGACATAGTCGCTCAAGGTATGGGCCCATGTCTTAGAGCAGCGCAGGCAGTTCATCTAGCTCTTCAGGCTTCATCAGGAATGGTGTTAGGACAGACTGTAAATGTAAGATGCCCTCATGCAGTGTCCGCACTAATGAATCAAGCAAAAGTCACTTCTGTCACCTCCTCTTCGACAAGAGGAATAAAAGTTTCCAACACCTCCTTCATGTCCATCAAGACCTCCTTGGAATACATATTGGTAGCACCAGTCAAACAGCTTCCAAATGCCAATTTGTAGTGATGGGACTCAGTTTTCATTGTGCAGGGGCCTGTACCATGATGGTAGATGAACAAATTCAGAGTTACAGGATTAGTTTCGAGTTGACAAAACCAAACCACTCCAATCCAGCTTTATTGGTTCCATGATGCTGATCATCAACTTTCTTAGTCAACTCAGGCTTTGATCCTGAGTTTGTGGAGAATATGATTATATGATTATGAGAATATGATTAATTTAAATGCATTTACAATGAAAAAAGTACTTGTACATGAAAGAGGACAAATAAAACAAATTATCTTGCTTTATGAGTGCAGTCACAAGTGAAACTTGTTAAATTAGTTTATATACAGGTGCTGGTCATATAATTAGAATATCGTCAAAAAGTTGATTTATTTCACTAATTCCATTCAAAAAGTGAAACTTGTATATTACATTCATTCATTACACACAGACTGATATATTTCAAATGTTTATTTCTTTTAATTTTGATGATTAGAGCTTACAGCTCATGAAAGTCAAAAATCAGTATCTTAAAATATTAGAATATTACTTAAGACCATTACAAAGAAAGGATTTTTAGAAATCTTGGCCAACTGAAAAGTATGAACATGAAAAGTATGAGCATGTACAGCACTCAATACTTAGTTGGGGCTCCTTTTGCCTGAATTACTGCAGCAATGCGGTGTGGCATGGAGTCGATCAGTCTGTGGCACTGCTCAGGTGTTATGAGAGCCCAGGTTGCTCTGATAGTGGCCTTCAGCTCATCTGCATTGTTGGGTCTGGTGTCTCTCATCTTCCTCTTGACAATACCCCATAGATTCTCTGTGGGGTTCAGGTCAGGTGAGTTTGCTGGCCAATCAAGCACAGTAACACTATGGTCATTGAACCAGCTTTTGGTACCTTTGGCAGTGTGGGCAGGTGCCAAGTCCTGCTGGAAAATGAAATCAGCATCTCCATAAAGCTTGTCAACAGAAGGAAGCTTGAAGTGCTCTAAAATTTCCTGGTAGATGTCTGCGTTGACTGTGGACATCATAAAACACAGTGGACCAACACCAGCAGATGACATGGTAGCCCAAACCATCACAGACTGTGGAAACTTCACACTGGACTTCAAGCAACATGGATTCTGTGCCTCTCCTCTCTTCCTCCAGACTCTGGGACCTTGATTTCCAAATGAAATGTAAAATTTACTTTCATCTTAAAAGAGGACTTTGGACCACTGAGCAACAGTCCAGTTCTTTTTCTCCACAGCCCAAGTAAGATGCTTCTGATGTTGTCTCTGGTTCAGAAGTGGCCTGGTAGCCCTTTTCCTGAAGACGTCTGAGCGTGGTGACTCTTGATGCACTGACTCCAGCTTCAGTCCACTCCTTGAGAAGCTCTCCCAAGTGTTTGAATCGGCTTTGCTTGACTGTATTCTCAAGCTTGCGGTCATCCCTGTTGCTTGTGCACCTTTTCCTACCCACATTCTTCCTTCCAGTCAACTTTGCATTTAATATGCTTTGATACAGCACTCTGTAAACAGCCACACCTTTCAGTAATGACCTTCTGTGACTTACAAACTTTGTGGAGGGCGTCAATGTTCGTCTTCTGGATCATTGCCAAGTCAGCAGTCTTCTCCATTATTGTGGTTTCAAAGAACAAGATATACCCAGAATTTATACTGTAGGGATTGCCATTTATTCAAACTCAAATGTAAATATTCTAATATTTTGAGATACTGATTTTTGACTTTCATGAGCTGTAAGGTCTAATCATCAAAATTAAAAGATATAAACGTTTGAAATATATCAGTCTGTGTGTAATGAATGAATATAATATACAAGTTTCTCTTTTTGAATGGAATTAGTGAAATAAATCAACTTTTTGATGATATTCTAATTATATGACCAGCACCTGTAGTTGGAAATATACAGCGATACAAACTCGAACATGTAAGGTCACATGTAGTCATTTTTAAAGCATTATCTATTGATTCTACAACTTATTTATAGTACATACGATCTGTATATATTAACATTCATTTAAAATAAATGATTTATAATAACTGTTAAACTAAAATTGGTTTAATAATAATATAATTATATAAATCATATAAAATAACTCTCAAGTAATTAAAGCCAGACAATTTTTTTTTAGTACTAGTGACCTTTAATTTGGAGCAAGATAAACTGGGGGAGTGACTTTTTTGTGTCAGACATGTATCACTTTGCTCACATCTGATTGGTCCAATTTCAGTTTGAGGTCTCTAACATGGAACATAACCTGCCCCGGAGGTTAAGTTACTATGGCAATGAACGCAGCTAAAAGCCAAGCTACTTTCATGGTACCTAAAACCCAGGATTGGTGCAAACTAAACTGAAACTTACCTGGCTAGGGTGACCATACGTGCCATTTTTTCCCGGACGCATCCTGGCCAGGATTTCTATATTGCCTAAAATATCTAGGATTTGCCTTTGTTTGCGTGTGCAGACCGATCGGTGTATGACATCGGTTCCTTAAGTTTTCGAAACGCTCTCGAGGTACTTTGAATCAAAGCAATATAGAAATCCTGGCCAGGACGCGTCCGGGAAAAATGGCACGTATGGTCACCCTATACCTGGCTAGCCAGCCAATCCGGCTTCATGGTACAGGCCCCAGGTGCTTGTATCGAAAATCTTTGGTGCCAGGTTTACACAACAAATCCCGCCCAATTGCTCCTCAAAACTAGCCCAGTTGCATTTCAGAGGGCCCCCCGTAACAAATCGCGTTATACTTTATTTATATATATATATACAGGGCTGGGAAGGTTACTTTTAAAATGTATTTTGTTACAGATTACAAAATACATGCTTTAAAAAAAGTATTTTGTAACGTATTTTGTTAGATTACTTAATTTTAGTAACTTAATCTAAATACTTTGGAATATTTAAATTAAATGGCATATTAACTTTGATGTCTTGTTTTTATGTTAACCACCTCTAAATAAAAATGGGTGGCATGAATACATTTAAAACAATTATAAATGCATAAATAATGTTATGAGATTAATATTTTCAATACAACATTTTAAACATAGAAATAAAAAAAATTATGGGAGGAAAATATGTTTTTAAATATGAAACTAAAACCGCCAGTAGGTGGTGGCAAATCACTGCCTTAATGAAAGAGTCATGGAATCATTTGATTCGCTCAAAAGGTTCATTCAGGAAGCAAGCAAGTGATTTTATGAATGTAATTGAATCATTCTCAGCTGATTCGTTCAAAACGCGGCTTCATTCAGGAACCAAATGTTGCTCACAGACGCGCAACTATTCTGATGTGGATTTATTTGGAAGGCAGTGGTTATTTGCATTAAGTGCAAATAGCCATAAATTCTATTTACACCATGTTGGAAAAAAGTAGCATTTTCTTTGCAACAAGTGATAGTAGATGCTATACTTATTGCAAACAGTGGCAGATATGTGATGGGAAAAGGGAGAAGAACGGGAGTTGAATGAGTTCAAACGGATTCAAACTCAAATCTTATCAGCACGTGTCTCAAATAGACGTCTTTTCTAATGATGTCAATCCCAACCAGATTTGCGTTTAGTGTAAGACCAGCGGTTGTATGGAACCATTTTTGTTTGCGCTATAGAGCAAATCAAACAACACTGTTCTTTTAATAAGTCACTAAATATGAACTTTTTGTTATGAATTGCATAAAATCAGCATCACATTTGCAATCGCGCTAATATTCGGCTAAACAGCACTCTACTTCCTCGATTGATATTGCTTAACTATACATAAATATAGAAAAACAAGAACTCGTACAACATGAGACTGTGAGAACAACTTACTTTAAGATGCTTTTTTCAAGGTTAGATGTTCCTTTGAAACCGAGAGACGTTTTGTTGCAGGTAAACAAAAATTACATCGCCTACTGTGATGTTCCGTCCTTTTTCACATTTATTAGTAAAATCGTCTTTTTATTTCCATGACAATTACGCGCTAGTCTTTCTGATTTTTATTTTTTTTTCTGAGTCATCATATAGTCTGCACTCTGCAGGCAGGCTGCTGTATGGACAGGCCGCGCGAGTCTGAGTACCACCAGTTGCCTCATGATTAAAATCATTTTACATTAATATTCAAATAAATAAATGAGATTAAAAATCAAAGTAATCACTAAGGTAATCTAAAATACTTTTCGAATGTAACTGTAATCTGATTACCACCCATTTAAAATGTAACTATAACGAAATACAGTTACTCATATTTTGTATTTTAAATACGTAACGGCGTTACATGTATTTCGTTACTCCCCAGCCCTGTATGTATATATATATATATATATATATATATATATATATATATATATATATATATATATGTGTGTGTGTGTATGTGTGTGTGTGTGTGTATTGTATAGTAATATATAGTATTATGATGTTAGTTAGATGTCTAGTATTAACTAATGAAACCTCAATTTTCACTAAAAACTTCTGGACTGTTTACAAACACTGAAGCAATTTCAATTGTTTAGTGTTCATCTTTAAATAACCAAAACCTGCAGCTTGCTGTGCTGCATTTATCGATATTGAAAAATGTGGGGAAAAAAGTAAAACCTTTTCAACATTCTTATACTAATTAATATAATTTATTCTGCTCAAATAATGAAAACACCAGAAAAGTAAATGCCTGACTATATATCTCATTGAGACTTGTATTTTGAAACAAGTCAACCGGAAGTGGTTGTGGGTTTTTGTTTTGCAGCGTTTGTAACGTCCAGCTTCCTGAAGCACCGGCGGCTGAGTCAGTTTCGCAGAGCGAAAGCTAAAGATGATTTTGTTTTGGTTTGTCGTTAATAATTTATTCAATCAGACATGAATGTGATTAAGACGAGTAGTGAATCAGTTCACGAGAGGACTCATTTATGGGGCGAGATCGTAAGCTTTTCCCATAAATAACGCAGACTAACGTTAGCTCAAATTAATGTCCTGTAATCTGCTCAATAACCAGTTCGTATTATTTAAATAATCGCGATCTATAGTTAAACATCGTTGTTAAAGTTTCGGCATCAGAAGACGTGCGTGACGGTGTTTAAACTCCACGAGCGGTGCAGATATGGGATAACCGCAGTAATCAGATTAAACAGCTTTAGACTTCACTTTTGTACACTAAGTACGAACCTTCATTAATTAAATTGCTTTACTGATATATTTATCATTTGACTGGGGGTTATTAAGTTACTTTCTCATTTTGAATTCAGCTGTTTGCATGTTGACATGGATCAGAGGAGTCAAGAGAGTGGGAATATGGAGGAGGTGAAGATATGTGATCCATCCATCCTTCCACAATGTCTTGATCAGACAGGTAATGTTTTGCAGCGTTACAGCTTGTGTTATAGTGGCTAACATGCTGATTTTACAGTCCCGATTTTACTTTGCATTCCAGATGTGTACTCCGAGAGAGACGTCCCATCAGAAAACCATTGTGTGAATGAAGATCACAGGATGCCTTCAGACCCAGAGGGGCTCTTGGAGTCAGCAGACTCTACATCAGTAGAGAGCAGCCAACCACAAGAGCTTTTAACAGATATGCAGAAGCTCCACATTGATGAAGATAGGTCTCTGTGTGCTGGGGGTTCAGAGACTGATTCTGGGAAAGTGTCTGAGGACTCTGCATTAGCCGATAATGGTCACGATGACTCGGGGGACTTTGTCGTAACCGTGTTAGCCCGGGGTAAGTTGGAAGAGCAGGGAATGGGTGTGAAAGGAGCCTCGTCCCCTCTATCCGAGACGGGCACACCTCTGGGTCCTCCCTCGCACAGGAACGAGGATGTGACGGCAGAGAGTTGGAGACAGCACAGGAAGCATGTGTTTGTGCTGAGCGAGGCTGGGAAGCCCATCTACTCCCGATATGGAAGTGAGGAGGCCCTGTCTTCCACCATGGGCGTGATGATGGCCCTGGTGTCCTTCGTTCAAAGTGGGGACAACATCATTCGCTCAGTCTACTCCGGTAAGTGACTTCGGAAAGATTGGCCCCAAAGACTTGCATGCTTTAATTTACTCATAAATGTGCATGCAAAACATGCAGATTTTCTCCTCTCAGAAAACAGCTAAAAAAAATTGATGACCAGTCTTGAACTCAGTGGCATATGCAAATCTTTGTCCAGTCATATGCTCTCTCCACCTTCTAATGTCCTCTGACATAGCAACTCGAGTATAGTGTTTAATTTCATTGATCTGATTTTTCATGTAGTCCATAGTTTTCAATATGTTTTTTGTTTTTGTTTTGGTCAGTCCTTTAAATCAGTTTGGTTGAACAATTAATATTTTTTCCATTAGTATTTTTAATGTTCCATTAGTAGTTTTAATGGATTTTTTTTCTTCTGTTCTATAATGTAATAAAAATGCACTTATGTTCAAAAGTTCAGATTTTAGAAGTTTCTGAAAAAATATTTTACGCTTACCAAGGCTGCATTTATTTGATCAAAAATTTTGTAAAAAAATTAATATTGTGAAATGTTATTACAATTTAAAATAATTTTCTGTTTTAATATATTTTAAAATGTAAAATGATGGAAAAGCTGAATTTTCAGCAGCATTACTCTAGTCATCATTTTAATATTCAGATTTGATGCTCAAGAAATATTGTTATCAACGTAGAAAACATTTGTGCAGCTTAGTATTTTTGTGGAAACCATGATCATTTTTTCAGGATTTTTTGATAAATAGGAAAAAGCAGCAATTATTTAAAATAGAAAAATGTTTTAATATTTTAATTGTCTTTACTGTCACTTTTGATTACTTTAATGAATGTGTCCTTATTGAATAAACATTCAATAATGTGAACAGAAATGTGAATTTGTAAAAATTTCGTATTTTGTAAAACTTCTTGTGTAATTGTTTTGTTAGACCCGAGAACAATTAATTATATATCCAAGTAATGATTAATCATGCATATTTAAATATCTTAAACTGGTCTCTTCGCTTCTGTTCTTCTCTCCTGATAGATGAGCACACGGTTGTGTTCATGCAGCGGGGTCCACTGGTGCTGGTGTCCGTCTCCTGCAGCCGTCAATCAGAGCAGCAGCTCCGTAACGAACTGCTCTACGTCTACAATCAGATCGTCAGCATGCTCACGCAGGCCAGCATCACCCGCATCTTCGAGCACAAGAAAAACTACGATCTGCGTCGCCTGCTGGCCGGCTCGGAGAAGATCCTCGACGGCCTCCTTAACCTTGTGGACTCAGACCCCAGCTTACTACTCTGCGCCGTGCACTGTCTCCCTTTAGCCTCATCTCTCAGGGATTCCCTCAGTCAGATTCTTCAGAAGGCCATCACGCCCAACCTGGTCTTCTCCATCCTCATAGCCAAGAACCAGCTGCTCACCATAGTGCAAGAGAAGATGGTCATCGACGATGCCCGACTGGAGCCTGCTGACCTCCACCTGCTGCTGAACCTCATCGGGGCCTCGTCCGCCTTCCAGGCGGGGGAGATCTGGACGCCCATCTGCCTGCCCAGTTTTAACCCTGACTGTTACTTTTATGCGTACATCTCGTATCTGGACCCTCCTGAATGTACTGTTTGTCTGGTTCTTCTCTCCACCGATAAAGAGGCGTTTTATTCGGTGGCCGAGTGTAAGAGGAAGATCGAGGAGGCTATGCAAACGCAGAATGCGCTCAACTCCATAGCGAAAGCTCATTCGTACAGCGTTAGTCAGGTGGGAGTGTCTGACCTCAGGCATTTCATGTACAAGCCTTTTGATGTGCCCGACAACCATCGCCAGCTAACACAGTTCACCAGGTGAGTCATTTGAGGATATCACAAAACCTGTCCAGCTCACTTTCTTCCCAAAATAAAAAGTAAAAAAGTAAGAATTTATATTACTACTTTATACGAAACCTGATTTTATTTTATTTTTTCAGTTTAAAAAACCCCCCAAAAAACCCCCAGCATTTATTTGAAATAGAAAACTTATGCAACATTTTACTGTCACTTTTGATCAATTGAATGCATCCTTGCTGAATAGAAGTATTAACTTCCAATTTTCATGTAAGTTTACTACATTTCTTCCCCTATTTATAATTACTGTGATGCGATGCGAAAAGTCTTATTCACTAATTTTAATAATATTTAATAACAATTTTTTATAACTTTTTTAAATTGTGAGGCATTTTTACATCATGGTAGCATTTGATTTGTTTCCTTAAATTTTGGCTAATTTAGGTTAAAAGTTTTTGTGACTGCAGTTATTTTTTGTGTATTTACTGTATATAAAAAAAACAGGGATGCATCAGTATTAAAATTCTAGTCAATAATAAGCTGATAATTATTTTCATGTTATGGCTGATAACTGATAAATGCAGATATTCAAATTCTATAATATTTTGTCAAAATAAAGAATTTAAAAATGTGTTAATTGTGTTAAATCGTCATTAAAATAATGTTACATTGTAAAAAGTCTTCATTTTCTTCATGCAAAATATAATTACTATAAACTATTAAAGGAACACTCCACTTTTTTTGGAAATAGGCTCATTCTCCAACTTTTACCGTTTTTGAATCCATTCAGCCGATCTCCGGGTCTGGCGATAGCACTTTTAGCATAGCTTAGCATAGATCATTGAATCCGATTAGACCAGTATCATCGCGTTCAAAAATGACAAAAGAGTTTCGATATTTGTCCTGTTTAAAACTTGACTCTTCTGTAGTTATATCGTGTACTAAGACCGGCGGAAAATGAAAAGTTGTGATTTTCTAGTCCGATTTGGCTAGGAACTATACTCCCAGTCCGGCGTAATAATCAAGGAACTTTGCTGCCGTAACATGGCCGTAGCAGGCGCAGTGATATTACGCAGCGCCTGAAAGTATTCCCCAGCTAGGTAACTAGTTATAATATAGCTGGGGACTACTTTCAGGCACTACGTAATGTCACTGCGCCATGGTACGGCAGCAAAGTTCCTTGATTATTACGCCGGACTGGGAGTATAGTTCCTAGCCAAATCAGCCTAGAAAATCACAACTTTTCATTTTCCGCTGGCCTTAGTACACGATATAACTACAGAAGAGTCAAGTTTTAAATAGGACAAATATCGAAACTCTTTGGTCATTTTTAAACGTGATGCTACTGGTCTAATCGAATTCAATGATCTATGCTAAGCTATGCTAAAAGTGCTATCGCCAGACCCGGAGATCGGCTGAATGGATTCAAAAACGGTAAAACTCAACTTAATAACTCTGGGGGAGTTGGAGAATGAGCCTATTTCCAAAAAAAGTGGAGTGTTCCTTTAAACTAATAAAAACTATTAGCCAAAATAAGATTAAATACATATAAGTATTAGATGAAAAACTAGAAAATTAGAAAGAAATGTTGCCTTATTAACTAACTGAAATAAGATGTTTAAGTACTAAAAATGAAATAAAAATAAAATCTTAAAGCTGCAATCCGTAAGTTTTGCCTCTTTGTCGCCATCTCTGTTTGAAAACCTGGAATTGCAGCTCTGTGCGGAATTATCTTTCGTGCATGAGGTTGTGAACGAGTAACAAGTCTGCCACGTTTGTTCTGCCCAACTGAGGAAAAAAGAATTACAATAAAATCACAATGGTAAATTACAATTAAATCTAACTATCGGTTATATCACATCTAATTGTGCAAATTATTATTATTGTTATACTTTATTCTCAAATTATTAATGTTAACAACATCAGCATTGCAAGACAATGAGTATAGTGTGTATTAGCGGATTTCAATTTCTCTACAGTCATGCCATTCGAATTTCATATTAAGAAATTCTTTTAACCCAAAAAGCTAATTATTCTCCCTTCGAACTGGTTTTCTTTAAAATACAAATCTTGTGTAATCCCAGGATATCTGTAATCAGAAGCACATTTAAAACAGGAATATAATTTAATTTCATTCACATGTGTTTCATATAAACACATAATCCTTTCTGGATTACAATCGCCATCAAAATGCTAAATTTAATTTTTCTAGCTGCTGTGAGAAAAGGCTAAACGATCCGTCACCTGCAGGATCCTCACATGCGAGAGCCTAGTAGCTGGGACAACTTCTTTATGTTTACAGACGTGATATAATGGCGCAGCGCCATGCTCGAATTTCCCTCAAAAACCTACCCGTACCACTCTATTATAAACTAACCGTTGTGAATCGGGCTAAAGTAAGGCGATAGTTTTGAATACTGGCTGGTTATGTACTTACTCAAATATTGATTTCGGATCATTTTTAACCTAAAAAAGTTAATAGCTTTAATAGTAAAAATGTCAAACTAATAAATATGAAAAAAGAAATTAAAATGAAACTGAAAATGTGCCAATTTATAATATCAATAAATGATATAATAGTATGTAAACACTGCTATAAACACTGTCAATGTTTTATTTGGCAACCTTTCAAATGTATTTAGTTAAAGCCTGTGTTTGCTGGTTTCATGACAGATTTTTCCTCAGCATCTCCACTAGTAACTTTTGAACCGTATCTGTGAGTTGTAGATCTGAGCTCATGGTCATGCTCGTA
This sequence comes from Acrossocheilus fasciatus, assembly GCA_036784905.1. NCBI lineage: Eukaryota > Metazoa > Chordata > Actinopteri > Cypriniformes > Cyprinidae > Acrossocheilus > Acrossocheilus fasciatus. The sequence continues at coordinate 19,222,641 of CM071948.1, forward strand.
TAGATTTCCTGAATGAAGTTCACAGAGTAATTGAAAGCATGTTTTCTTAATTCATCCTTCATCATTCATCATTGTTTGATGCCAACAGATGGCAGTAGCTTTTATTGAAAGCACTATGTGTGTCATGTGGTACAATGAAATGCACCACTAATAGAATTTCAGAAAATATTAATGACACACAGAGTTGAGATCTAAAGCTCAAAGCCACTTTTGTTTTCCTCTGTGTCTCCTCTGGGTTTACCACAGCCCAGAGATGGAAGCACCGTACAGCAGTGAGGAGGAGCGGATGAGACTTCTGGACCTGTACAGAGACATGCACGGTCGAATCCACAGCACCTCACGCCCTCTCAAGCTCATCTACCACGTGGCCGAACGTGAGACTCTGCTGGCCTGGGTATGTGAATGATAACTGCTGTCACATGCATCTGTTCCCAGTCCTCCGAGAGCAAAACATGTTGATGCTGTGCTTTCTATCTCGCCTGGTGCTTTCACACGCTCTCCACACAGACCTTGAAAGATCGAGTTACCTTCAAGGCCTCTGCGCAGCACTCAAAATTTGCAAATGCAGATTGAGCAAATGAGGATCCTGACCTTGCTCCAAATGGAGTTGCTTTGTAATATTCTCAGGTTAATTACGTGTTGCCCAAAGCAATTCAAAGGAACAGTTCACCCAAAAATTAAAACTTCCTGAAAATGATCTCACCCTCAGGCCATCCAAAATGTAGATGAGTTAGTTTCTTCATTTAGCATTACAGCACTTGCTCAATAATGGATCCTCTGCAGTGAATGGGTGCTGTCAGAATGAGAGTCCAAACAGCTGATACAAACCACAATTATCCACAAGTAATCTCCAGTCCATTAATTATGTCCTGTGAAATGAAAAGATACAGGTTTGTAAAAAAACCAACTCCATCTTTAAGTTGTTTTTAGCTTCAAACTGTTGCTCAAAGATCAGTCACTGTTTGGATTACTTGTGGATTATTGTGATGTTTTGATCAGCTGTTTAGGCTCTCATTCTGACGGCACCCAATCACTGCAGGGCATCCCTCCAAATCTATATCTTGGATGACCTGAATGTGAGTACATTTTCAGCAAATTTTGGCTGAACTATTCTTTTAATTTTTCTCATTCCAGGTCACAAGCAAATTTGAGTTGTATACGTGCTTCAGTCCCCTTGTCACGAAAACCTGTGCCATCAATGCCATCACTAAACTGCTGCGCTGGATCAAGAAGGAGGAAGACCGTCTATTTATCCGATACCCTCCAAAATACTCCACCACCCCTAACCCCAGTAAGAGCTCTAAAGGAGGTAAGAGTCCAGTTGAATGTATGATTTCTTGGTCGTTTACAAGATTCCCTTCATCTGCTGACCGTTTGCTTTGATTTGGTTTGGTTTCAGATGCACACTGACCTGACCGACCCGCTGCGATCTGACCGCTAAAAAGGCAGCACGTGTGCATCTCTGCATTCACACTTAACTCAGTTTAGTAATACAATGGAGATGATTCAATCAAAAGATCCTAATCTACCGTGAGTTAATAAGTTATGTAAAGCTGCTGCTTTTTTGTGTGTGTGTGTGTGTCTTTGACCAGTTGACAGACACATCTTGGACTGGATCCGATTTTATGTGGAAGAAGAAAAAAAAAATCACATTTTGTGAACCTTTTATTCCAGAACAGAACATTTTGAGCTTTTCTTAGCAAAGGCCCAATAAAATGTGGATTTTTTTCCCTCTCAACTGGTGGTAGTGAACAATTATTGAAGCTGTAACTAGATTGTTTTACTTTATAGTAACATTTAATTGCATATGGATTAGATGGTATTAAATTAAAAGATCAAATTTGGTGTCCCCGTGTTTGAATGAAGATAAGCTGTTCATCATGGTCTAAACAGCTTTCTGACAAAGTCTCTAATTTAGCATGGCTGCTTGAGCTGTGTGCATTGTCACACTGCACCTTTCTTTCTTGTGATGTATTCTTTAAGAGGTTTCCTTTGCCTTTTTGTCTTATATGGTTTTCTACTTAAAACTGAACGGACCAAGGTTGCTCCATTTTAATGATATAAAACACATCACCTGATCATAAAATTCTGTCTTTACTATGGGATTAATGTACTTTAATTTCTGTCTCGGTTAGGTTACTGCACAGCACGTGTGGTTTACTGTTGTATATATTTGTTTGTTTCCCGTTTGACATGCCAATCATGAATCATGACATTTATTAGATCAAGACCACCAAAATTATGTTTGTTTTAAACCACTAGGCATAACAGGAAAATCCTCTATGTGTGATATTTGGAGAACTACACACTTGGATTTTTTTTCTTTCTGGAAAACATTTGTATTCAAGAGGAGTAATATATTGGTGCTGTAATAAATCTGAGGTTGCGCAAAGTACATGTATTTTGAAATCTCATTTACTGACGGTGAACGCTAAATTTAGTCTGAGTGCATGACCAAGATATATTGCTCAAGTTCAAATAGATAACAGACAGGGAAACATAAGCTCAACAGTGTTTTTATTTCTCATTTGAGAAAATACTGTTTCAGACATTTTTTGTTTGGTACTATTAGCTTTTTCACAGGCTTTAAAAAACACATTTCTCTTTTACTCTGCGTACATGATCTAAGAGACTACATAGTATTTTACTCTATAATGTTCTCTCACTGTAGACCACTAAGGAACAATTGCATTGAAGCAGTAATGCCTTCTGAACAATATAAAGCTCTACAGAGCTGTTAAATTAAACCTTCTCAATAACTATTAAATAACTTTTTCATAACCACTCCAAATAAATTAAAATGACATGTACAAAGTTTGTCATTAATTTACATTTCAGATTTTAAAAACACATCTGTGCATATTTTCTACATACATGCATTTATATTTACACAGTGATCTCCACCCACAATTACAAGCTTTTTAACAAACACAGCCTTTCTTTAAAATAAAGGGCACATGTTAACTTAAAGACACAAAATAGATGCTCTGTGTAAGCAGTGCCAAAGAAAGAAATATTTTTCATTTAGTGGCACCTCACAGTAGGTTAAAACCGCCATGGTAGTAAAACACCAGACGCTCAGAAGTTGGAAACTGATCAAGACTAAAAGCATATATGATCACGCTAGAATGATTAACCAGCAGCTATAAGGGCAATACAACTTTTTTGTGCACATCCTAAGTCCAGAAATGTATCCAAGTAAACAAATTACAAAATGCATTCTAGCACAAAGTTCCTGAATTGTACTGCCCGAACACTGGTGCATTGGCAACATAAGTGATACTATCACCTCACATTCAAGAAAACGGCCAAAAATGGACAAAACATTTCAACATAACAGAAATAAGTGCAATTACAATACATGAATTAAAACATTCTTAAAAATCTTGGTTGAATGACAACGTTAAAAGTTAAGCAGGTTTGATTTATGATGTGCCTTGAGTTATGGAGCGTAAGAAAACATTAAATAAAAAAAGCTTATGAATCACTGGTATAAAAACCAATAAACATCTGAATGTTATGAACGTACCTTCATTGGTATCTTACAGTCAGTTTAGACAAACATTTAATAGAAGTCTTTTATATAAAATTTGAGGGGTTAAAGGTTGAGTTTTCCTTCACGTGGCTCAGGTGTGTCATCGCCCTGTCGTACGCCATGTGTACTGACTTCCGCACATTCGGTTTCTTGCCCTCCATCAGACGCAGCCTGTCTACAGTGTCGTCAATGCCCATGTGATGGAGCTTGTCCATCGGCAGCCACTGCCTGATTGTCAATTAATAATAAAACAGTGACTTCAGTAGACCCAAAACAGACTTTGAAGTATGTTTCATAGAAAGGTATGTTTCTCCTTACCAGGTTCTTTTTGTGTCAAAAAACAGCACAAGAAAGAGCTTCTCCTCGGTCTCCTCCTGTCTTTGTTTACCCAGATCCAAAACATCTGCTGGAGGCACTGGGATGGGAATGCCGTTGTGAAGAATTCCTTCCCGGGGCATATTAGGATTGACAATCTGTTGAAAACCATCATTTGTTTAGGCTAGGATAGGCTGGATATACTAAATCATCTATTCAAGTGTCTCGTGTATATATTCAACACCATGTGATCCATACCATTGCAGGGTACGAGGGGTATCCACGACATTTTGCCCAAACCAAGGTAAGAGGTTCCATCTCATCATTCCCAGAAGTTTCTTTGCCTACAATGATGAAGACAATGATAGTTGTCTTCATCAAAAACGAATGAAAGGAGAGCAATATAGTTTAAGGTATTTGTTGTACTCACTTGCATTAGAAACTCCATTCTCCTCCTCACCAATAGGAACTTTGCTGAGAGCTGGTTTACCACGACTGCGTTTTGGAGGCGAGGAACTGCAGAGAACATTAGAAGACATACGTTTTTAAAATACAAAGCTCTTGTAACAGGCACCTTGAACACCTGGTTTTAACATCAGGTGTCAGGTGATCCAATCTCAAGTTGGCAGTGCTAATTGCAGGTGTAAAAACCATCCACAAACTTGGATATTTTGGATTGCTGCATATAAATCCTGGACTAGAAAGAAAGAAAATTCAATTATAAAATATGCACATATTTAAAAATTATTTAAAGAATCGATTAAATGTAGAAATGATAAAATTTTACAATTTTTTTTAGGCCATTAATGCTTGCAAAACACCTCGCTCAGTTTGCAAGTGTTGTGTTAAATAGAACAAAACTATCACTTTCGGGTGCAAAATATTATGGCATGTTTGTAATGAGACTACATTTCAAATGATGAGGGAAAAAAATTCTATTTGGCTGTGCAGTGATTTCTTTACTTTTAATGTACACTAGTGTTGAAAAGTTAAACAGTAATATTGTGAAATATAATTACGGTTTAAAATAACTGTCTTCTATTTTAAGATAGTTTAAAATGTAATTTAAGCTGAATTTTTTGCATCCATTACTCCACTCTTCAGTGTCACTTTAATATGTTGCTTTTCTGCTCAAGAAAACTTTCTCAATCTTAGCATTGTTGACATTTTTTTTTTTTGGAAAGCCGATACATTTTTACAGGTACGAAAGAACAGCATATATTTGAAAAAAAAAAAAACCCTCAATGTAAATCTAATCAGTGGTCTGTCAAGGCGGATGAGATCACTGCAGACAGATGTTAACATCGAATCTAAACTGGGACCCTAGTGACAGTATTTAAAGCACGTTGACAGCATCCACTACCTGTGTACTGGGAAGGTGGGAGTGCAGCTTTCTGAATCTGATGAGTTGCCACTGTGTCTCTTGAGTCCATTTGTGATGCCTAAATAAAGAGCATTAGAGCACTTTAGCATATTAAACACATTGTGGTGGACAGCACTTAAATCACTGCTCAATGAACTTGAGTAGTCGCCTCAGTAAAGATATTCCAGTACCGTTTTCTTCAGTTGAAGAGTGGGCCTTTTCTCCTTCTCCATCTGAGCATGTACTCAGTCCTCTGGATCTCAGCTGGTGAGGGGACGGAGGGGGCGATTTCGGGGCTGGTGGTGCTGACAATAATTTGGCTGGTGTGGTCTGCTTCGGCGATACATTATTTTCAGCTTTGCTGACTCCATTTTGCAATAAAACAGGCTTGTCCTTTGTTAGTCTGGTCCCATTTTTGGCTTTCTTAAAGAGAATCGATGTCCGACGACCCACACCCATCTTGGGCGAATCTGATGGGCTCTCTGTGGAGGAAACCCTGATCACTGCATCCTCCTGAGTGCTGGGGTCCTGCTCTTTTCTGTGGAAGTTCTCGTCGTCTTCTAAAATCTGATCATAATTTTCTTTCAGGCCTCTTTCTTTTCCTTTTGCCCTCCGTTTTCTGCTGCCAGGTTTATTTGACTCTGCTGGAGTGGTGGTCCGTCCCATCTCAAGGCAGAACATAGATGGGTTTGGTGGAGCATCTCCAGGTAAAGGTGAAGAGGCCGGACAAGTGGGTTCCTGCATTTTTTGCGATGTTGATTTCTTTAGGTCTTCAACCATGGAAAGAAATTAATGATTAACTTAAAGTTACATGTAACTCATGAGGTTGGAATTCAAAACAATCATTATCTGTCACTTGACGGACTGGGTTGTAAGTTTTCTGCCATGGTCTATTGTAGAAGCCCATTTGTGCCTCAGTAAAAAAGGTAACAAACAGTAACCCTTGTTATTCTTAACTAAAATTTTCCATTGAAATTTTAATAAAGTAAATGAAATGACATAATATGAAATGAAAAACCTGAACTGACAAACTAAACTGGCAAACTAACTGAAATTGAAGTAACAAATACTTTAAAGCTTAATACAAATAATAAAAGAAATAATAATAGAAATGACAAAACATAAAATTACTAAAACTTACATCTAAATTAAAAAGATATATATATATTAGGGGTGTCAACGTTAGTAATTTTTTTAATGCAAATTAATTGTTTGATAAGCTTTGACCCCAACTTCTTCCAGTCATCGCAGCGGAATGTTATCTATCATTGTGTGATAAGGGTACAGAGAACCAGTGTTGCCAGGGCAGCAGCACAAGTGGGCTACTACTAAAAATTACAGAGCCGTGGGTTGCGTTTTTTTGGGCTACTTTTATAATGTACCGCGGCCGCCAAAAGTGTAAAATAGATCCTTTTACTAATGTGTATTATACTTGGAATGTATCCCTGGCAACTTAAGAACGGAGAGGCGGTTGTAACATCAAACAACGTGAGTTTCAGCCAGAGCACATGTTAAGGCTTTTACACAGCAGAAATAAACATGACAACAGCCACTATAGATTATATAAGATAATAAACACACGATTACGATAGGATATTTGTATGTGATTTTCTTGAGGGGAATGTGTACATCTGAAATGCAAATTTATGCAGCGATATAAAAGGCTATAAATAGCATATTTTAACAACAGTAAATGACCAAATTCCACATGTGATCGTAAAATGAAGTTATTACAAACACTCGATAATGGTTTGAAGTGAGTTCTGAGTAAAAGTGTACTATTAATCTCATAAATTGTCTTATGAAGCATGATGCTAATGTTAGCTCTAATGCACCTGCAGAACAGGTCCAATTCTTATTCATAATGCATTTTGTCATAATACTTCATGTAAGGTCGCAAGAAAATGTTTTGTATTTATTTAGAAATACTTTTGATAATAGTTGGGTAAATGTATACTGGGATTGAAGCGATGTGGCTTGGTAAATGTTTTATTACCAGTTTAAAGGCTGATAATGGCTGAATAAAAACAAAAGAATAATGATAAAAGAATAATAAGGATTATGTCTCACAGTCCATTGTAATCACAGTCCATTGACAGCACTAATATATATATATATATATACACACACACACACACAGTGGGGGAAAAAATAATTTGATCCCCTGCTGATTTTGTACGTTTGCCCACTGAAAAAGAAATGATCAATCTATAATTTTAATGTTAGGTTTATTTAAACAGTGAGAGACAGAATAATAACAAAAAAAATCCAGAAAAACGCATTTCAAAAAAGTTATACATTGATTTGCATTTTAATGAGTGAAATAAGTATTTGATCCCCTATAAATCAGCAAGATTTCTGGCTTCCAGGTATCTTTTATACAGGTAAGGGGCTGAGATTAGAAGCACTCTCTTAAAGGGAGTGCTCCTAATCTCAGTTTGTTACCTGTATAAAAAACACCTGTCCACAGAAGCAATCAATCAATCAGATTCCAAACTCTCCACTCTGGCCAAGACCAAAGAGCTGTCCAAGGATGTGAGGGACAAGATTGCAGACCTACACAAGGCTGGAACGGGCTACAAGACCATCGCCAAGCAGCTTGGTGAGTTTGGACAGCAGTTGGTGCGATTATTCGCAAATGGAATAAACACAAAATAACTGTCAATCTCCCTCGGACTGGGGCTCCATACAAGAGCTCAACTCGTGTAGGTTCAATTATCATGAGAACGAAGGAATCAGCCCAGAACTACACGGGAGGATCTTGTCAATGATCTCAAGTGAGCTGGGACCATAGTCACCAAGAAAACAATTGGTAACACACTACGCAGTGAAGGACTGAAATCCTGCAGCGCCTGCAAGGTCCCCTTGCTCAAGAAAGCACATGTACAGGCCTGTCTGAAGTTTGCCAATGAACATCTGAATGATTCAGAGGAGAACTGGGTGAAAGTGTTGTGGTCAGATGAGACCAAAATCGAGCTCTTCGGCATCAACTCAACTCGCCGTGTTTGGAGGAGGAATGCTGCCTATGACCCCAAGAACACCATCCTCACCGTCAAACATGGAGGTGGAAACATTATGCTTTGGGGGTATTTTTCTGCTAAGGGGACAGGACAACTGCATCAAAGGGACGATGGACGGGGCCATGTACCGTCAGGGCCAGGGTATTGAAAATAGGTCGTGGATGGGTATTCCAGCATGTCAATGACACAAAACACACGGCCAAGGCAACAAAGGAGTGGCTCAAGAAGAAGCACATTAAGGTCCTGGAGTGGCTTAGCCAGTCTCCAGACCTTAATCCCATAGAAAATCTGCGGAGGGAGATGAACGTTCGAGTTGCCAAACATCAGCCTCGAAACCTTAATGACTTTGACAGGATCTGCAAAGAGGAGTGGGAAAAAATCCCTCCTGAGATGTGTACAAACCTGGGGGCCAACTACAAGAAACGTCTGACCTCTGTGATTGCCAACAAGGGTTTTGCCACCAAGTACTAAGTCATGTTTTGTGAAGGGGTCAAATACTCGTTTGACTCATTAAAATGCAAATCAATTTATAACTTTTTTGAAATGTGTTTTTCTGAATTTTTTTGTTGTTGTTACTCTGTCTCTCACTGTTCAAATAAACCTACCATTAAAATTATAGACTGATCATTTCTTTGTCAGTGGGCAAACGTACAAAATCAGCAGGGGATCAAATAATTCCCCCCCACTGTGTATATATATATATATATATATATATATATATATATATATATATATATATAATATATATGTAATATATATTAGGGGTGACCCCGAATAGTCGACGATTCGATGCTTCAATTGGAGGAAACTGATTCAACTCCCAATCTCACAGTCGAATTTTCACGGGGTGTTATGATCATGCCATTTTGGCTATATGGGGGCGCTCAAATGTCTGATTTCATGTTCATGAGTTCACTAGCAGAGCACGACGGAAGTACGCCTCAGATGATGTAAACGCCATGACCTAGGAAGTGTCCTGGGAGCAGGAAGTGTCACAGAGGAGCAGAAAAAGTTGAATAAAGTCGATATTTTGTTTTGGTTTTTTTGCACACAAAAAGTGTTCTCATCGCATCATAAAATTCAGATTGAACGTATGATGGCAGATGGGACTGCTTTGACGTCATCTTTCATACTTTTATGGACCTTAACAATGCAATTTACTATGCAGTCAATGGGACAGTCACAAGCCTCCCGGTTTTCATCTAAAATATCTTAAATTGTGTTCTGAAGACGAATGAAGTTTTTACAGGTTTGGAGCGACATAGGGGTAAGTGATTAATTTTCATTTTGGGGTGGAGTATCCCTTTAAGTTTCACTTTCCATTAGGGGTGGCACTGTACATGTATTCGTCCCGAACTGTCACGGTACGGGTGTCTCGGTTCGGTGCATGAGGTCTTACAACGAATACAGGCAATTCACCCCCAATCCAGAAGGGGGCACCCGCAATAATGCAGCGCTGTTTGATAACCGCCAGCAGAAGAACAGCGAATGCCATGAGCTGCTCACTTGAAAACAAAGCCCCCGAGACAGTGACCACGTGCTGATTCTGAACGCGTCTCTCACATAGACTGACAAAGGAGTATACTTTAAAGGCTTGCGCACTCAACTGTTGCGAAATGGAGCTTTGTTCTCAAGTATCCTAACGTTACCTCTCTCACTCGGCACAAATCCAAATATTCCATAATATTTCCATATTTGCGATGTAACGTATCTGAATGCGAAACTATTATTTATTATGTAAATGATAGGCTTTGTACTTCAGTCGCGTTCCAACGGTGACACAGAGGCGCGTGCGCTGATGTTTGGCTCACTGTATTTTATTTTGATAAAGTACCAACTGTGCTGTCAAGTTAGCAATGCTGGAACTGATTTGTTGTGTGTGTGTGTGCGCGCGCTCCGACGCGATCACTTCAACTGTTTCCTTATACCAGCAAAATCAACTTTAAACACTTATTATCTTATTAATAATCACTGTATAAAGGTCTGCTTTTATTTGTGTACACTCACAATGAACACAAAACAGATTTTATATATATAACATGTAATAATATTTAGTATTTTCACATCTAGATGGAATTTTTTTTTAATTTGCACTACTGTCTGTTCAAAATAAATGAAAAGAAACTGAGCCTAGCAGATTTTTTTTCCCGTCTGTTGTACCGAAATCGTACCGAACCGTTACCCCCGAACCGAGGTATGTACCGAACCGTGACATCTGTGTACTGTGCCACCCCTACTTTCCATAATCTGTGACCTACAGAGGAGCATCTTGGTGGCAGGGATTTAATTTTTTAACAAGACTCAAATTGACACAGGCAGAGTAAAAGACTGGATTTTTTCGATCAGGTAGGGCACAAGTGATTTCAAAACATTTCAGCCGGTTTATATATTACTTATCTCATATAAGATGCATTTGGTTGCTGCAGTAAAGCGCTTCATTGTAGTACTATGGTGATTATCTCTTCAGCGAGCAGGACAAACAACAATGCAGAATATTAATAACTATGACTGGGACTATCATATACATAACATTATAATGAGAACACTATTATAATAAAACTCTTACGAGTTTAGCTGCTGTGTTTCTGCACGTTGTTGTGTTGTATAAATAACGAAGCGTATTCTAATCCCTTTGATTAAAAACCTGCTATCAACTGCTTCATTCGACTGGTCATCTTTAGCGCGCGCAGCTCAAAACAGAAATGCAGAACATTAATAACTTCTATCATATACATAACGTTATAATGAGAGCACTATTGTAAAAATTGTTGTGAATTCTTAGGGTTTCGCTGAAGTTTAATGTTATCTTTTAATCAAAACATAAAACATTATTTTTGTATCTGCGAGGCAACCGTTTTCCCTGTGTGTTAACGTCAGTAATTATGACTGTTGAAGGTCTGACTTGACTCTTGGTAATGTATTATGCCCCGCCCCCAAACATATGATTCGACTATCGGCAAGATTCGAAAATTCTGATTCGACTTAGGGGTGTGCGATATATCATCTGCAATAATATCGTAATTGTTGTTTTAACGATGTGCAATTTGACATTATCGAGTATTTTGCAAAAACCAAACAAAACACCCCTACAGAGAGCATGCATTCATTACGTGAAGTCTAGACTAGAGCGTGTGCGCATCTAGAGTGTTCTTTCACTGCATGATTCAGTCTATTAAAATGCATTAAGAATGATCACATAATTCAAGATATGAGGGCAGAAAATGTGTATATACCATTTCATATAGTTACAATCACACGAAGAGTGCCGTTTTTTGTTCAAAAATAAGCATGATTGTGATATTGATTTTATACAACAGTTCAATAAACAATAAGTTAATATTAAGAGACTTACATTTTAGACACCATATTGCCTGTTTTTGCTCCATTTCGCCAACAAAAAATGATTCCAAACAGCTACAGCAGTTTTTTTTTTTGCGTCTCTGAGCAACATGACAATGTTTAGTTCCTGAATGAATTGACCGTTTAAATGATTCGGTTCAGTTGTAATGACTCACTTGTTAACAGTGACTTGCTGCCACCTACTGGTGATTTTAATTTCACACTCAAAGTATCTTCATTTTAAAATAATTTCAGATATCAGTATTTAATGTTTTATGTTTAAAATATCAATACATTATGCATTTGTAACCGCAGGTTAAAGCACTCCATGTCACTAAATGCCACTTCAGATGCAACTTCTGCAAAGATTAATTTTGTTGATACCTGTTTCATTGGTTTGGTAACAGCCTAAATGTCTTATTATTCTAACTGAGTGATTAAATGTAACAATTTGACTCAAAAGATGCATATTTAAATAAAAAAAAAAAAAAAGCTTTATTAAAGGTAAAATTGCCAATAATAGGTAAAAATCAATTTAAACTTAAATGAAAAGATTAATTTCTATCACTGATGTGAACTGACCACACAGAATATGAAGAATATCAAAAACTGCAGCTGTCCACGGTAGTCAGATATCAGCACAGTAACACACTCGGCAAAATATCGTCTAATTATCGTTATTGAAAAAATCCCAAAGAAATCAAGCTATAATTTTTTTTTCAGTATCGCACACCCCTAATTTGACTATGTAAATCCTTAGTCGGGGACGCCCCTTATAAATATATTATATATATATATATATATATAAATAAATATAAAAATGCTACAATATTACGGTATATAAATACTGCTAAACCAACACTGATAGTAAAATTGCGAGATATAAGGTCGCCCACACAAAATATGAAGTCACGAATATGAAAAATAGCTGCACCTTTCTTTTTTTTTTCTTTTTTTACTGAGGCACAAATGGTCTTCCTTAAAATATAGACTTTGGTAGCATCCATAATATTATTTTTTACTTCCCTGAAAATGATATAGTACATAAATCATATAGCATTAAATCCTGAGAATAGCAGAAATTTTCCAGGCATTTATTTACACATCCTCTGGACATGATTTACCTTGTTTACTTTGCATTACCTGAGTTGGAGGTTAAATAATCCATCTTTTCCCCTTTAATTTTCCCATTGAGCAGTCGTGAGTTGCGGTCCTGGTGGCTAATTTTGTGACGGAGGCTGTTAATTTCTCTGCGCAGCAGGCGCATGCGTTTTGTGCGACCTCCGCTGGTGCGCATAGACGCCACCAGATCCAGTTTGTCCAGCAGGGTTTTCAGCTGGTCCTCAGGACACATGTGCACACGATTTTCAGGGTCCAAGAGCAAGTCAACTGTAAGTAATTTGATAGAAAGAAACATGTAATTATTAATATTCATTCATCATGGGCTACATTTCTTGTGTTTTTTTATTCCTTCTGAAGCTTTAAAATGACACGAAGGCAAGCATATAATGACAGAATATACATTTTTTTAATCATGTCATTAAAAGGCTATACACTATTTTGGGGACTTTTGATTTTGGAAGAAGCACATATGAATGATCACCTTCATCCCACCAGGAGACTGTGGTGTTGTGTGTGCTGGCCTTTTCTGGCAAGTGCATGCCTGTGCTAGGATCGAGACCTATGCTGAGAGCCTGGAGTTGGGCGTGTCTCAGAATAGCTCCGCCCACCTCCCGAAGTTGCATGGCAGCTTTGTGGAACACTGTGTCATTGGAGTTGTATTTCAGACAGTTGGATATCATGAGATTGAAATCACTTTCCAAGTCAGCCACTGATGAGTATTTATGGGCCTCCAGCTTGTCATGCATCGTAGAGAAGTCCATCGGCTCAGAAACAAACTCCAGATAGTCTGGAACCTGGGAAAACATTAAAAAGGACATATGGAAAAAAGGATTTTCCTTGCTCTCTTAAAATAAAAACGTCAATTTACGTCATGTAGATATGTCATGTTCACGGCTAAATGAAATGAACTGTGTTATTCCCTCACCTCCTTCAAATTGACCGGTGAGGTGAAAATATGATCAGTGTCTTTCTCCTGCAGCTGCTCCAGTGTAGAGCGCAGAAACATCAGTGCTGGGGTGAGCTGCAGCTCCAACACACCCTGCTGAAGTTTCATCTTACGAGAAAAGAGAGCCAAATTAAACCGATGCTGTGAATTAGTAATTACCTCAGGCCTGTTCTGGCAATAAGTGATGAATTGCAGAGAACAGGGCCTTGACAATGTAACAAAAGAACATTACAGAATGAAGGGATCTGTGTCACCTGTTCTCTTTTAAGTCTCTCCCTCTTTCTTATGAGCTCAATAAGAAGTCGAGCTTTTTCCAGATCCTGACGAAGCTTCTGCCAGTACTTTAGCTCTTCTCTGACAGCCTGCAACTTTGCATCTGGCTCTCTCTAAAATTGAAAAAAAAGAAAAAAAAAAATCTGTGAATGTAATGCACATATACAAGCGATCTGGGGTCTTTTAACTGTACACACTCAGTAAGTGATACTTTTGTCCTATGCAGAAAAGATTTGAAAACATGATCAAATCAGCCATAATATGTAATATACAAATAAGCATGTGGCAGGGAAAGTGTGAATGACGAGTGCTGCAAATTTGTAGAAATCAGCAGTGCTTTGCTGGCACAGATTCTGTGTGGGCTTGGTTATTAACAGTTGGAGAACACATTATTTACACTCTTTACTGTCAATAAAAGCGTAATGTGTTACAGCACACTAACCTGCTCTGACTTCTGAGCCTGTAGATGAGAATGAAGCCGGCGGATGAGCGGCACTCCGTTACGAGAGTGACGCTTTAGCAGCCAGTAATTGTGGAGCCTCTGCATAAACTGATTCTTCCTTTCAACAGAAACCCCTGTGCAAATCTTGTTGAGCCTATTTAAAAAATATGATAAAGGCCAACTGTTAAATTCTACATGAAACATTCACATCCTGTTTCTCATCTGTAATGTAACATTTCTAAAGTAACACAGGATATCCAATTATGTTCACTTTATCCATTAGGATCATAAAAAGAGTGTGTTCAGTACTAGAACAAAGCTAGACCTAGATGTGCTCATAAAGGACTTTGAAACATGTCTGTATCTAATGTTTTCAGGCAGGGTCTGAAGGTCAAATTCATCCTCAAAATCATCTTGATGTATCCCAATAATAATGCTATATATATTTCAAATATATTTGTTTGCCATTATTTCTATAACATTTATAACACTATTTTTTTATGTTTTTAAAAGAAGTCTCTCATGCTTGATCAAAAATAAAGTAAAAATAGTAATACTGTATAATATTATTATGATAAAGCAGTATTTATTTCAATAGAAATTTGTTGTTACAATGTAAAAGTATTTACTGTCACTTTTGATCAATGCATTCTTACTGAATACAAGTATGAATTTCTTAAAAAAAAAAAAAAAATTCTTACTGACCCCAAACTCCTAAAACAGTAGCCTTAAAGGAACACTCCACTTTTTTTGGAAATAGGCTCATTCTCCAACTCCCCCAGAGTTAATAAGTTGAGTTTTACCGTTTTTGAATCCATTCAGCCGATCTCCGGATCTGGCGATAGCACTTTTAGCATAGCTTAGCATAGATCATTGAATCCTATTAGACCAGTAGCATTCGCGTTCAAAAACGATCAAAGAGTTTTGATAGGAAAACTATTTAAAACTTGACTCTTCTGCAGTTATATCGTGTACTAAGACCGGCGGGAAATGAAAAGTTGTGATTTTCTAGTCCTATTTGGCTAGGAACTATACTCTCATTACGGTGTAATAGTCAAGGACTACTTTCAGGCGCTACGTAATATCACTGCGCCTGCTGCGGCCATGTTACGGCAGCAAAGTTCCTTGATTATTACGCCGGACTGGGAGTATAGTTCCTAGCCAAATAGGACTAGAAAATCGCAACTTTTCATTTCCCGCCGGTCTTAGTACACGATATAACTACAGAAGAGTCAAGTTTTAAATAGGAAAACTATCGAAACTCTTTGATCGTTTTTGAACGCGATGCTACTGGTCTAATAGGATTCAATGATCTATGCTAAGCTATGCTAAAAGTGCTATCGCCAGATCTGGAGATCGGCTGAATGGATTCAAAAACGGTAAAACTCAACTTATTAACTCTGGGGGAGTTGGAGAATGAGCCTATTTCCAAAAAAAGTGGAGTGTTCCTTTAAGCTAGTATTGTTTAACATTATTTTCCAGCCTAGACTGTGTTTGAGGAAGATAAACGGTATCAATTCAATTTGATGTTGATTTTAGAATCAAGTCACTTCCACACTGACCAAATATAAGGTGAAGATAAGTTTCTTCTACATGTTTACAGTAAGGTAAGATGAAAAGACCAGACATGACAGACAAAAAACCAGACAAAAACATTTACCGAAAGGACGGTATCTGTGGCACCAGCAGGAGCGGCACTCCCGTCTTCCGCGAGGTCCCTGCCGGATTCTTCTGCGTTTTCTTCTGTTGTGCGGCTGAACCTTTTTTCCGCCCATTCTGGTTTTGCTGCAGAGGAGGCCCTAATGTGTATGACCTCTGACCTCTGTTACCCCTGCCCCCGACCAACCCATTGTCTTCATCCCCCTCGGTTCCCATGCCAGGAGGCGAGTGGTTCTCGCAATAAGCAGTCTTCTTCACAGTAAAAGTGGTGCCGTTGGTGCTGGTCTCACGCACAGGGTCGATTTTCATATAGAGTCCGGCTCTCTGGGCACAAGTGACATGAAATGCCCTGTAGCAGTTCGCTTTGTGGCACTGAATAGACGCCCCCCTGCCTTTCTGTTTGCACAGGTAACAGGTGAGCTTCCATCGCGCAGGGGGAATGTTCTTCACTCCCTCCACGGGCTCCAGGAACACAGTGTTGGCAAAGCACACTTCAGGGATCCATATGGCACAGATGACATGAGCCCAGCTTCCGTCGCTGGTTTGCTTGAATGCACCTCCCCGATTGGGGCAGAGGACGCAATCCACGGGACGCGACGGGGACTGCAGACAGCGCCTGCACAGCCACTGGCCCTCGGGGATGTAAGGCACCCCGTAACATTCCTGGTGCACGGCGAGGTTGCAGATGTCGCAGAACAGGATGACGTTGCTGTTGAGACACTCATCGTCGAGGCAAACGCAACAGTAGGCATCTTCGTCGATGGTGCTCTGGGACAGCGTCTGGCTGCGGGACTCCAAAATGGACTCTCGTTCAAGTCTGTCAATCAGTAACTCAAACGTATCAGGGGGGACTGAAGCGTGTCCATCGGACACACGCTTTCGATTGACCATCTCTAGCCAAGCCATGTCCTCCTCGTCCATGTCATACTCAGCTTCATTGTCCAGCTCTTCCCCTGACTTCTCCATGTAGCGGTAATAAGCCACAGGAAGAGGAGGAGCCTCTGAAGCCGTGAAAGTGTCCACCTTACGAAACGTAGGCTTAGGCAAGGGGGTTTGGTTATGGGCCACCTGGTTTTGCAAGCTATACTGAGAGCTTGATTTCTTTTTGGCTGCATGCTTGCCATCTTTCCGCTTGCTTTTAGATGCGGTCTGTTTGTTTCCCTGTCTCTGCTCACTGTTCTCTTTGTTGCTGTTGCATTCTGTCAGATCCTGAGCCAGCATCTCGTCTTCTGTTACAACGGAAAGCTGGTCACAGATGTTGATACGGTGGAGCCGTCCTTCCAGCTCAATCTCCACCATTTTCTGGGCCTGTGCATACGTAAGTGTGTCTCTGGTTGTAGAGAAGTTCAGTCTGCATGGAGAAGGCGGACAGAGCAGAGCGTCTGTGTCAGCATGGCTGGATGGACCAACCCGCCCCTGATCCTCTCCTCTGACCATTCCTCTCCCAAAGCCTCCAGCCCTGGACTGGCCAACTCGTTTTCTTAACTTCCTCATTGGAGTCCCCGTCTATACAAATGCTAAAATATAAATGGACATAAGTACCTGCAAAGATAAAAAATAATAAATATATGTTACAAATATTGAGCACTACAGGAAAGATTATAGAAATACAAAGACGGTTCACTCCTATATGTATGAATGGGAGAAACTGCAACAATATGACGGAATAGTCCCTCCTTCTAAATGAAAGAGCCGATCACTAATTGGTAAAGTCATTGCGTCAGTGCAGCCGCCGTTAGAAGTTCCGGTTCCCATAGAAACCTGAGGCTAGACCAGCCAATCCGCATGCGCCGTCTTAAGCGCGTTATAACTGCACATGCGCATTGGCTGGTCTAGCCTGAAAAATAAGCTTTTTATTAACACTATTTGAGCATAAGAAACAACATTCATGGGGCAGTTCACTTCAGATTTAGTTGCTGATTTGATATATGTAATTTATTTGCGACTTTCAGCAAGCAGTTTTTGAGATTTCAGGATTCCCCCATTCATTTAGACAGGACTTGGTCTTGTTTGAGCTGCCCGGTGGCATTGCAAATATGGCTGCCGAGTGAACAGACTTTCCTTGAAAGGAACTTTGCTACAGGTCAGTTTTAAGGACTTACATACACCGTCAATATCTATATTCTGAAGGTTTTTACAGAAGAGATTGTTCATTTGCCTTGGAATTTATGCACTGCGATTGTTCAACACAAAAGGTATGGTGACATATATTAGTTAAAAAAAAAAAAGTTTACCCTATTCATCTGTAGTGTCTTGCCATAAACCATAAAAACCATGTTGGTGCAGCAAACCTTCTCAGGTTGGATTTAATGGCTTTTAACAATGATAGGAATGTAAAACATTACGGAGTGTCTATTTACACTTAGTGCAAATAGCCCCCCTTCTTGGCAGAGGCCATTTACACTAACTCCGCCCACCAATGTGCTATTGGGATAGTCAACATTATAAAAAACAGATATGAATCATCAGCTCCAGTGGCACAGATGTTAAAGCTTGTGTCGTGGTCTTTATGACATGATCGACCAGGATTCAAACCCGCCTTTTGCCAACCTTTTTGTTTCTCCCTTTTCAAACATCACATCGTAAAGGCATTTATTTTCAATAAGAATTAAGGAAATAACCAAAAAGTTGAAAATAATGTATCGGGTAGGTGTAGGGAGGGCATTATTGTACCAATAAGGTGGCATCTATTTAATAATTTGAATTAAAATTATAATTTACATTCAATATGTTATTATTACATACTGTTTTATAATGTAATACAATACTGAAGTGCAAATAATTGCCACTATTTGCAACAAGTAGTATGAATAGCAGAAAATCCTGCTATTTTAACATAGTTATCTATAGCTATTAACTGTTATCTATTAACATAGAATCTATAGCTATTTTCACTTAGTGTAAATAGCCGCTGCCAAAAAATTAACTGTCAAATGTGACCCTGGACCACAAAGTTAGTCTTAAGTTGCTGGGGTATATTTGTAGCAATAGCCAAAAATACATAGTATGGGCCAAAATTATCAATTTTTATTTTATACCAAAAATCATTAGGATATTAAGTAAAGATCATGTTCCATGAAGATATGTTGTACATTTCTTACCGTAAATGTAACAAAACTTCATTTTTCATTATTAAAATGCATTGCAAAGAACTTCATTTGGACAAATTTAAAGGCGATTTTCTCAGTATTTTATTTTTTTTGCACCCTCAGATTCCAGGTTTTCAAGTAGTTGTATCTCGGCCAAATATTGTCCTGTTCTAACAAACCATACATCAATGGAAAGTTTATTTATTCAGATTTCAGATGATGTATAAATGTCAATTTCCAAAAATTGACACTTAAGACTGGTTTTGTGGTCCAGGGTCAACAAATGTAGCAGCTACTCTGCCCCTTCATGGTGTGTTTGCTGTAACATAAAAAGTAAAAGTAAAAGTAAAAGTAAAAGCTTTCTTGTGAACAATAAACATCATATAATTACTCAACTGAGCAGATACACACATGCAGCATGCATGTCACTCCATTTGAAACGTTGGAAATAAATATATATCAAGCGAACCAATAGGGTGCTTTGCACATATCACGTGAATAATTCGAGCCAATCACCGGGCAGACCTTCAAAGTTTCCTAGACCCAGTTGACGTAGTTCGGTTGCAGAGCGCTAAATACCAATCCTGAAGCGAGACAGACGAGTCAGCCATTTTAGCAGGGCTGATGGACAGTCTCAACCTTGATTGTTTTCCTGATAACAAACTCTGACGGTGTAATTACACTTTATCAACCAAACGAAAAATAACCGCACATGACGCTATACCTATTTGCAAGTCGTTTGCATGCAATGCCGTGTGCACATCTGCAGAGAAAAAGCACTTGTATGTAATAAAGCGCCGTGTACATTTCAGCAAAGCAGCGCCTTTCAGTGCTGGAGCCATGTTTAGAGAGTGCAAGCAAGCAACCGCAGCGCTACCTGCCCCCGTGACATTACTGTTTATTATAAACAGTTGAAAATAAATCCGCAAACTTACTCTTTTATCGATCGCTCGAAACGACAGAGAATGCCGGTCATATCCAGGGGCGACAGCGTCCTCTTCTGTAGCAAGATGGGCTTCCTCAACCCTCCATTGATGAGACTCTCCACAAAAACGTTCCTAAACACACATCCCGGCTGTTTACACAACACTAACACCTTGACATGGTGCCCGAGTGTTTCAAATAGGCGCCTGACATTATTGCAGAGTGTATCGGGTGCATTGAACGTTGGTTTGTAATTAAATTGGCAAGAAAAATACGCCCCTTTAGAAAAAAAGGCGAATTCTCGGCGTTGGGTTTGCACTTGGCGCGCGCATCATGCGCACTGGTCTGTGATTGGCCAAAATGGTCACCGGGAGGCCGTGGAGTCTTACTGAAGCCAGTAGAGACTGAGAGCGATGAGAAAAACAACGAGACTGACTTCCCTCATCTGTTTGCGCGCATAGACTCCATGTTCACATGCTACATAAACGTCTGTGTATTGCATGGTGCATCGTGGGGAAAAAACATAATTTCTTGGCGATAGAACTTTCTTAGTAATTTCTTGATGAACTACTTGACACAGTAATTAATATTAATGCAGATAATAATAATATGATATTTTAAACAATTTTTGGTCGTTCCATTTTCCTCTGAATATAAAGACCATCTTTTAATAGTACTGTATGTGATTTTTGTCCACTTACTATCCATTAGCTATTATTAGCCTATTATTATTATTATTATTATTATAAATTATTTCATTAATGTGTTGTTTTAAACAACCTGAAATTATTTCATCTTTTCCTTTTTCCACTGAATATATAAAGACAGTCTTCCAATGCACTGTATACACTTTATACATGTGTAGTATGCATTAGCATTTTCCCCAAACACACTGGTGTTGGAGGGCACACTAACTATTATATTCAGTAGGCTATTGGGCCATAATGACCTAAGACACTGAAATTTAATAGTAATACAGGTAATAACAGGCTAATAATAATAATAATGATGATGATGATGTTTTAAACTTAATTTTTGTCCTTTTCATTTTCCTCTGAATATAAAGATAATCTTTTAATGGTACTGAATGTGGTTTTTGTCCACTTACTATTCATTATTATTATTATTTCAGATTTATTTTATTTTATTTTATTTTGTAAAGAAGAATGGCATCTACACTAATATTTGTCTGTCTGTTTCTTTCTTATTCCGTTTCTCAGTCTGTATCCTATCAGATGATGGATCAGCACCAAGAGATGATATCTACAGCCCTGATCGTCAGCGGAGACCAGGACACCTAGATGAGCCCCAGAGACGTATCCCCAGTGAAGACCTCGACTAAAATACAATAACACTAAAAATATAACAAAATAACTAAAAATATAATAAAATACCTAACTACATAATACTATTATTGATAGAAATTGCAACAATATAAAAATAGAAATATAATACATTTATACATTTAAAATTTTAATTAAAACATAATAATATACAAATATGAAAAAAATGAATAAATACATTCTAAAATAATAAATAGTATAATATATATATATATATACAACAGAAATATATTAAATGAATTAAACTATAAATTTAAATTAGAATAAACAAACAAATATATATTATAAAAATAGACCGAGAAACAATAACTATACATTACAATTATAGCAAATGAATAAATCATATAAATGAAAAACTTAATAAAACACAAATATAACAAATACATTAAATTATAAATTAAAATGCTCCATCGCGACAAGACCACGGGAATCAGATAAGCCCTTTACACCATCTGACATGGCTGCGGTTGGAATTGAACTGCGGGTTTCGTCTGGTCAGAGGAGAACTGTTTTTTTTTTTCTCCATTCTGTCTCAGAGGGAGTTTCGGTTCCTTGTCGCTGTCGCCTCTGGCTTGCTCAGTTGGGGACACTTAATTTCAAGCGATTATCGTCGATTTGATTGCACAGATACTATTTAAACTAAACTGAGCTAGACGATGACATCTCTGAATTCAATAACGAAATGCCTTTAACTGAAAATTGAGTGTTTGATCTTATAATTATACATTACTGACACTCTATCCTCCAATTTGATACTGTTAAGTGCTTTCACACAATCTGTATTGTTAAAAGCGCTATATGAATAAAGGTGACTTGACTTGTCTTAATGTTTGTTTTAAACAACCTGAGATTATTTAATCTTTTCCCTTTTCCTCTGAATATATAAAGACCATCTTTTAATGTAGGCTACTGTATATACACTTTATGCATGCTTTATAATTTTTCCCAGATACACTGATGGTGTTGATGCACGTTGGAGGGCACACTAGTTATTATTTTCAGTATTGAGCCATACTGACCTAAGAAACTGAAATTGGACACAAATGTTAAAATCAAAATTTCATGTATTTTCAATATCGTCTCTCTAACATATTCTGGAACTATATCAAGTTTATAATTCATCCGGCTCCAGAATATTCTATCAACCCACATTTCATTCTGAGTGTTTGGATGACTTTCTCCACCCCCCAAAACTCATTGGCTTTTCCTAAGCCTTTAGTGGGAACCCTCTAATTCATTATTGTAAAGCACACCACTGTCTTGATCGGCGTCAGTGTCAGTGCTGCCCCAGCAGAGTGGAATTTCACCGCAGACATCATGGTAAGTGTGAGACTGGGGGGATGCTGTTTGATTGATAGATACTTAGAAAGTCTTTAATGTCTGTTTGATTTGAAGTATGCTGGAAGCTCTGAAAATGCATTGGTGGTCATAACTTCTCATGTATTATTACTGTCATAAACCTCAACAAAATATTAAGAAGTCATATAAAATGTGTCTTTTTACAATTTTGTTTTACATTTGTTTTACATGCATATAATAATATTTTACTTTGTAAACATTTATATATATATATATATATATATATATATATATATATATATATATATATATATATATATATATATATATATATATATATATATAATATAAATAGAATTTAAAAGTGACATACTGACCACTTATTATGTGTATTAATACTAAATAGCCTATGTGTATAGGGAGAGATGTGTATCTAGTATTAATAATTGTTATAAAAATATACGACATAGCATGCACATTGAAAAACAATTAATTAATTAAATCAAAATATTATATATATATATATATATATATATATATATATATATATATATATATATATATATATATATATATATATATATATATATATATTTGAATACATTCATGTTTTTAAATGTTTTAATATATAAACAGCCAGATTGTCTGTTTGGCTTGCAGGTCAGGATCAGCAACATGGGAATTGTCTCTTTATGCGTAGTATTGCTGCTGGGGTCAGAGATCTGCATAGCAGGTATTTCCACAGTTTGTTGATATATGGATATATAATGTAAAAGTGAAATATTCTTGTGTTCTGCAGTTACTAGGTTTTTGTCTCATGTGAAATTGTTATGATGTAATGGCATCACACAGCAGCACATTGAATTATTTCCTGTATAGTATACTTCAATATAATCAGTTCTGTTTCTGAAAGAAAGGCATTGGTTACTTTTACGGAATCTCGTGTAATTTCATAAAGAGCAGTGATGATGAAATCTGTGCCAAGTCGTCTTGTCCTCGCCACGTGAAGTTCTTGAATTTCACAGGCCTGTCATATGATAAATGGCTGAACAGTCAGCTGGGCACATCATCAAAGATAGTGACCACATCCTGCTTGGCACACTTCAAACCCCATTCTGACAGAGAGGAAGTCAGCCAGCTGAAACCCTCTCAAAAACGGTTATAAATCAATTCAAAGCCTTGAACAAGCAGAACAGTGTTTAAGACATGCCAAGCTATGACAGCATGTCGAAAACCCTCTGTGTCTGTCATAAATTCAATAGGAGGAGCTGATGAGTGTCAACATCACTCTATGGTGTTGATGGAGTCCTGAGGGCCTCGCTCAACTTTAGCTTCAGATACTCTTTGACTGCCCTTACCAGGCCTTCGTGATCAAGTGTCAAAAAACAGTAACTCCAATTAGTCACAGTTCAGCTCTGCAATGAGATTGCTGTCTCTCACTTCTGAGAAAGTAGGAAAAACGCAGCCAAACTTTGCGGGCTCCGGAAACCCGGAAGCTGCCTAAGAGAGCATCAAACGCAGCCGGGCCATTCACTCATCATTATCTCCCCGAGATTCGCAGACTGAGCAAGGATGGGGCTGCCGAACAAAAGGTTCTCTGATGACTCTGGCTAATTTAAGATGGAGCTATTTGTGACACAAATGCAGCAGGAAATGAGACTCCCAGCCAGAGGACTGATTTGGCAGATCAATAGAGGAGCCACTGAAATCTTGGCCATGACTTTCTGTGTCAACTTGAGGTCACTTTTGAACAAACACACTCTTGAACAGATCTGAGGTTTTCAAATGTGTTTACTTAGTAGGACTCTGTTTTGTTTATTGACTTCAATCCCTTCAAATTTATTGATGTTATGAACAGGGTTCTGTGATGAGATTCTTAGTATTATCTACACTACCGTTCAAAAGTTTGGGTTCAGTAAGATGGTTTTTCTTTTTGAAAGAAATTAATACTTGAATTCAGCAAGGATGCATTAAGATATAACTTTCTATTAGAGTTTCCAAAAAAAAAAAAAAAAAAAAAATTCAGCAGCACAACTGTTGTCAACACTGATAAGTAGAAAAATGTTTATTGAGCTGCAAATCAGCTAATTAGAATATTATTTCATATTTCTGAAGGATCATGTGACACTGAAGACTGGAGTAATGGCTGCTGAAAATTCAACTTTGCCAACATGGATAAATTAGATTTTAAAATATATTAAAATAGAAAACAGTTATTTTAAATTGTAATAATTTACATAATATACTGTTTTACTGTATTTTTGATTAAAAAAAAATGCAGCTTTGTTAAGCACATAAGAAACTTCTTTTTAAAAATTCCACCGACTCCACACTTTTGAGCGATAGTGTATATAAATGCATTTGTTTTTAAAATAAATAAATTATATTAATAATGTAATGTTTCCATTTCAGCAAGGCAAGAACTGATAGTTACCACCATCAAGGTAAGGATTAAAATACAACCCGAATTCCGGAAATGTTGGGACGTTTTTTTAAATTTGAATAAAATGAAAAGTAAAAGGCTTTCAAATCACATGAGCCAATATTTTATTCAAAATAGAACACAGATAACATAACAAATGTTTAAACAATTTTATGCACAAAATGAGCTCATTTCAAATTTGACGCCTTGACGGGGGCATGTTTACCATGGTGTAGCATCTCCTCTTCTTTTCAAAACAGTTTGAAGATGTCTGGGTTATGAGTTTCTGGAGTTTTGGTGTTAGAAATTGGTCCCATTCTTGCCTGAAATAGGTTTCCTGCTGCTGAAGAGTTCGTGGTCATCTTTGACATTTTTCCAGCCAAATGTTCTCTATAGTTGAAAGATCTGGACTCTAGGCAGGCCAATTCAGCACCTGGACTCTTCCACTATGAAGCCATGCTGTTGTAATAGCTGCAGTATGTGGTTTTGCATTGTCCTGCTGAAATACACCTCATCTGGAGGGGAGCATATGTTGCTCTAAAACCTCTATATACCGTTCAGCATTCATAGTGCCTTCCAAAACATGCAAGCTGCCCATACCGTATGCACTTATGCACCCCCATACCATCAGAGATGCTGGCTTTTGAACTGAATGCTGATAACACGCTGGAAGGTCTCCCTCCTCTTTAGCTCAGAGGACATGACATCCATGATTTCCAACAAGAATGTCAAATTTGGACTCATCTGACCATAGAACATTTTCCACTTTGAAATAGTCCATTTTAAACGAGCCTTGGCCCACAGGACACAATGGGGCTTCTGGACCATGTTCACATATGGCTTCCTTTTTGCACGATAGAGCTTTAGTTGGCATCTGCAGATGGCATGGCGAATTGTGTTTACCGACAGTGGTTTCTGGAAGTATTCCTGGGCCCATTTAGTAATGTCAATGACAGAATCATGCCGATGAGTGATGCAGTGTCGTCTGAGGGCACGAATCCAACAAAGGTCTTCAGCCTTGTCCCTTACGCACAGAGATTTCTCCAGTTTCTCTGAAACTTTTGATGTTGTTGTGCACTGTAGTTGATGAGATTTGCAAAGCCTTTGCAATTTGACGTTGAGGAACATTGTTTTTAAAGTATTCCACAATC
This sequence comes from Acrossocheilus fasciatus, assembly GCA_036784905.1. Classification (NCBI taxonomy): domain Eukaryota; kingdom Metazoa; phylum Chordata; class Actinopteri; order Cypriniformes; family Cyprinidae; genus Acrossocheilus; species Acrossocheilus fasciatus. Next base: position 19,248,883 of record CM071948.1, read on the forward strand.
TTTTTACGCACTCTTTCACAGATTGGAGAGCCTCGGCCCATCTTTACTTCTGAGAGACCCTGCCTCTCTAAGACATCCCTTTTATAGCTAATCATGTTACAGACCTGATGTCAATTAACTTAATTAGTTGCTAGATGTTCTCCCAGCTGAATCTTTTCAAAATTTCTTGATTTTCAGCCCTTTGTTGCCCCCGTGCCAACTTTTTTGAGACCTGTAGCAGGCATCAAATTTGAAATGAGCTTATTTAGTGGATAAAAGTGTAAAATTTCTCTGTTTAAACATTTGTTATGTTCTCTATGTTCTATTGTGAATAAAATATTGCCTCATGTGATTTGAAAGTGTTTTAGTTTTCATTTTATTGAAACTTAAAAAACGTCCCAACATTTCCGGAATTCGGGTTGTAAGTTATAAATGATAAAACATTGTTATTTTGTATTTTCACATTATTTATGATAACAATCATTTCATTGTATTAATAATTTATTATTTACATTATATACATTTTTTTATTTCAGCAAGACCCCTACACAATGAACAAGGGCTCACAGTTGGAAGGCTACTGTATGGATCTGCTCACTGAGTTGGCTAAGAAACTGGGTTTCAAATACAAAGTTCACCTGGTGAAGGATGGAGCGTATGGCCGGCAGGATGAAAGTGGAAACTGGAACGGAATGATTGGGGAGGTTGTTAGAGGGGTGTGTGATGAATTTTACAGAACAATACACAATAGTACTGGTACTGTACTGATGTATATAAACTGAAAACCAGTATAGAAATCAAATAATCTCGATGATATTAATCCTTCCTAGGTAATGTCAAACCTTCCATGTATTTTGTTCACAGGAAGCTGATCTCGCAGTGGCTCCCCTCACTCTCACTGCTGCCCGTGAGAAGGCAGTGGGAATGACAAAACCTTACATGCAGACCGGAATCAGTATCCTCCTCCGCAAAGATATAGTTTCTGAAGAGGCCGGGTTTTTTGACTTCCTCTCCCCCTTCTCTGGGGAGACCTGGTTCGGCATCCTGATTGCATACTTTGTGACTGCAGTCTGCATCTGCATTGTGGGAAGGTCAGAGAAAGGAGGAGAACACCACAGACACAGAACAGGAGTCCTTACTTATTTACTGCACAAAACATTGTGTTACTAAAGCTGTTAAACTGCTGTGCCGTTGTCCAGGATGGTTTCTGAAACTCAATTCTATATTTGTCTTTTTATATCAAGGTTGAGTCCATGTGAATGGAGTCAGCCTGAGACAGAGCCAAATCACTTCACGCTCCTCCACAGTTTGTGGTACGCTGCAGGAGCCCTAAGCCTGCAAGGTAATCATGTATGAATGTATGAATGTAATAGCAGTTTTTAGGAGTCATGCGCTGAAAAGAGTCTTGATCCATCGAATTCAGAATGTATTTAGTAATCTGTCTAGTGTCCACCATATCCCTTATGGCCATTTAGAATTTTTTTTTTTTATATAAAGCCTCACTTATTGGATTTTTTGTAAAAAAAAAAAAAATGTTCTGCAGAACCTTAATAGTGCACTATGGAAGTTTTTCCTACAATAATGATTTATATTTTGAGTGGTCGAGTTGAATTTCATGTTTATGCCAGGTCCATCAGTTTTTTTTTTCTAGTAGTGTTTATATACTATTATAGTTTTTATTAATATTATGAAGAATGAAGAAAGTCATTTCAAGTTTATTTGTATAGCGCTTTTTACGATACAAATTGTTGCAAAGCAGCTTTACAGGAAATTAAGTCTCCACAATATATTTATATATTGTAAAAACGTAATATATTTAACTTATGGCAAAATTATATGGCAGAATAAGCATTTGTTTTTATTTTTCAGTTTTCATTTTAATTTAGTTATTTGCATTTGTCATTTTTTTTTTAAATATTACTATTTAGGTTTAAGCTATTTTTATTTCAGTTTTAGTTCAATTTTATTTCTTATTTATTTGCAAATGCTTCAACTTAAACTTTTAATCTAATATTTATATTATTTCAGCTTTATCAGTTTTTCACACCTTTTTTAGTTTATTTTATTACTATTTGGATTTAATTTATTTTATTAATTGTTTTAGTTTTAGTTCAGTTTTAGTTTTTATCATTTCCAGTTAGTCGTTTTAGTGCTTCAAATTAACTCAATTTTAGTTAGTTGCCAAGGCACCATTTCTAATTTTCATTTAATGTGTTTTTCATCTAATAATTATTTTATTTCAGCTTTATTTCAGTTAACAAAATTGTTTTAATGGCTTTAGTCTACGATAAGCACTGTTGTCCATAAACAGTAAAACGCAGCGGCATTTCAGTTTTTTTTTTCAACCACAGATGGCAATAAAAAAGCGAAAGTAGCGCACCATTGTCAATTTTCTCGGGCGAAGATGCTAAACAGGAAGTGGAGCTCTGTCTTAGAGGTGCTTTGGTGTATAAAAATAAAATCATCATGCCCTTAGAGAGTCTGCAAAATTTTAACACCTGCACCTCCTACTTATCAAAAGATATAAGCAATAATATACTTATATCCTTTAAAAACAGGAATATGTAGCCCTACAATGTATTTTCCACATACTGTATAGTCAGCATTACAAGGTATATTTCACTGGGGCGCTTGGCCCTTTATTGCTGCCTGCAGCTATATTTCTACCTAAACTACTTTTCAGCCGTCGATAATGGAAGGATAACGTCTTTTCCTCTCATTTGTTTTGCCTTCTGCAGGTGCAGGCCCTCACCCTAAAGCTGTGTCAGGAAGGGTTATCAGTTGTACCTGGTGGTTGTTTGCCGTGGTGCTCCTGGCCTGTTATTTTTCCAGCCTCAGTTCCTCTCAGGGGCCTGACTCTGCACCGCTCATGATTAAAGGTTTCGAGGACTTGGCTAATCAGGACGTAATAGAATATGGAACACTTTCCGGCTCCTCCACCCTTGCCTTCTTTAAGGTCTGATCACATGAATTATTTCGTCACATTTTTTCCGATTACTCAAATTCATTCCTACCAGATGCTACAGAAAAGATTCCATAATGTGTTTTCTTTTGCACAGAACTCAAATAACCCATCTTACCGTCGCATATATGAGCACATGGAGCGGAGAAAGAGTTTTGTGTCCTCTATGGATGAGGGTGTCCAGAGAGCAAAGGAAGGAAACTATGCTTTTATTGGAGAATCAGTGTCCTTGGACTTGGCTGTGGCACGCCATTGTGAACTGGTCCGAGCGCATGAGGTCATCGGGATGAGAGGTTACAGCATTGTAACTCCTCTTGGTGAGACAAACGTATTTATGCAGTTTTAAATGGATGTACTCTGTAAAAATGATTTTCTAGCTGTAAATAAAGATTATTGGAGTATTTTTAATAGAAAATACTAGTCTTAGTCTTTCCTCTCTCACAAGATCTCATGTTAAATTCAGTGTCTTCAATTATTTTTTTAAATTTACTACAATTTCTGAGTGAAATTTTTAAGTTATGTTGTTGTTGTTCAAAGTAGTTTAAGAATATGTACATTAAAGCTTTAGTTCATACAAATTTTATGAAAATGTATTCATCCTCAGGCCATCAAAGATGAGTTTATTTCTTCAGAGCAGATTTGGAGAAATTTAGCATTACATCTCTTGCTCACCAATGGATCCTCTGCAGTGAATGGGTGCCGTCAGAATGAGAGCTGATAAAGACATCACAATCACAAGTAATCCACACATCTCATTCTCATCCCATTCACTGCAGAGGATCCATTGGTGAGCAGATTTTCTCCAAATCTGTTTTTATACAGATTTACAGGTAACACTTTAGTGTCCAATTCTCACTTTTAACTAGTTGGTAATTAGCATGAATATTACTGACATATTGGCTGTTTATTATTACTTAAAAAAAAAAAAATATATATATATATATATATTAATGTCTTATTCTGCAAGACCTAAATCCTTAATCCTACCCAATTAACTTAACAACTACTTTACTTAGTATTAATAAGCAGTAATTAGGAGTATATTGAAGCAAAAGTCATAGTTAATAATTTGTTAATAGTGAGAATTGGACTCTAATCTAAAGTGTGACCAGAATAATTTATGTAGTTATCTTTTATTTATTTGAAAGAATTAAAAGAACCGTTTCATGTCTATCCTTGTATCATTAAGTTGTCGAGGTTGATATAGGATTTATAAAGTAACATCTAGTAATAAGTAACTAAATACTTTTTGGAGAGAGTAATTTGTGCAATAATCTAATTACACGGTTTAAGATGTAATTAGTACAATAATGTAATTAGATTAAGTAATTTGTACAATAATCTAATTATATTATTGTAATAAATAATGTAATTACACTGTTGAAGATGTAATTAGTAACTAGTAATTAATTACTTGTTTAGGGTAACTTACCCAACACTGCTAAGTAGGAGAAGCCACTGAATATAATAATTTTCATATATAATAAATTACTTGCTCCTCAAGGTGAGCAGATGAAACAAAATAAATGCAGTCATTGCTTTCAGAGGTGGATGCCTGTGTACCTGGATATACAGAATATATTTTGACAACACACTTTGCTTGGACATTTAAGAATAATCAGGTTATGCCATCCCATAGCCAGGGACGGACTGGGAGTAAAAAACAGCCCTGGATTTTCTCCCAAATAGGCCCACCACAACTACAAACAGCTGCTACTATCTCACAATATTACAGCAATCCTGTCGCATTTATGGCAAATAACATCACAAAACCCATGGTGACCCTGCTGACAAAAACAATAGAAACCATCACGGAAATGCTAATGATTTCCACTACAAATACCATTAAAAACAATCAACTTTTAACCATTAAAAACCATTAAGTAATGGTTCCTGTAGTGTGTTTTTTGGGACATATTACAATAGGATTTAGTGAGTTTTTTTTTTTAAGCCACCAATAGAAGGCAACCAATTACCAGCAGAGACCAACAGGCACCATTACAGTATTCATTAAACCCAATAACAGTTTCATTATAGCCAGTAAAACCATTACAAATTATACGATGGTTTCTATTTTATTTTATTTTTTTCAGCAGGGGATTGAAATAAATGTATTAGGCTACCGTATGAACTAAAATTCTTAAAATCTACATTTAAAAAAAAGCATAACGCAAAATGGATAATATGACAATGATAAACATAAACCTAGAATCGCTGCTGTCTCTTTATGAATGAATTGCCAGATGATGCGGAGTGATAAATAACAGTGAACGTTCGGACTAGGGGTGTCCTAGGAGTTTACTATAGTGTTCATAGGCTACATGAGAGAGGAGGGCAAAGGTAACCTAACTGTTCGCTTTTTTTCTTCTTTTAGCTTCTTCCAACTGCCTTTATCTTCACGTTTTTTGCTTGCCATCACGAGCACACTTCGTGTTAGTGTGTGGAGGAGTTTGTTTGCAAAATACGTTTCCATCTCCCATTATTCACATTAACACACTTTTTTTATCACACACACATTTTTTTTCTCAAATCTGGTGTTTCCACCACTCTTTTCTGATATGATACTTCAAAATGAGCATAAAAACATGGTGATGGAAACATGTCAGCAAATTTTCATTTTTGCATGAAATATTGCTTTAAAGTTTAGCCAAAGAATACTTTTGGTTGAATTATTTCTTCAAAGAGAGATACAAGACTTGTTGCCGTTGCTGCAGTTCCATCTGCAGTGAATGGTTTTAATGCCACAGTATTTTTGGAACAGGATCTGCAATGCTGAAGAACCTGAGCGTGGCCATCCTGCAGCTGAGTGAGGCTGGGGAGCTGGCGTACCTGCGCACTAAGTGGTGGGCCAGCAGCTGTATACCAGATAGTGCCAAAGGCTCGTCTCTGAGGGCCCATAGCATGAAGGGCATCTTCCTGGTTCTGGCTATAGGCCTTGGGATTGGAGTTCTGCTCTCCTTGTTTGAACTCACCTCAAAGTCTCGCAGCACTGCAGGGGAGCAGAAGGCAAGTAATGCCAATATAAACACACACACACACACACACACACACGTTTGTTTCTGTGAAAAGTGGGGACATCCCATAGGCGTACTGGTTTATATACTGTACAAACTGTATGTGCTATTGCCCTACACCAACCCTACACCTAAACCTGCCCCTTACAGGAAACTTTGTGCTATTTCAGATTTTCCACACACTCCATTCTGTGTGATTTATAAGCGTTTTGAAAAGTGAGGACATGGGGTAATGTCCTGAAAAGTCACCTTCTCCTTGTAATACCTGTCATACCCTTGTCATTATACAAATTTATGTCCTCATTTGTCACAAAAACATGCACGCACACACACACACACACACAAACAAATGATCTGAATGAACTACCACACCAGGAAGAAAATTTACAGTTTTTCATTGCTGTTAAATTTAAGCACAGATTTCAAATGTACATAAATGTAATAAACCTGTTCTCATCGAAACAGAAATCCTGCTGTGCAGTTTTGACTCAGGAGCTGAGCCAGCGTTTGAGAATGACCAGCACAAAGGGAGACCAGGAAACCTCAGACAAAAACAAGGCATAAAATGCTTAACAACCGATGTAATATGCAAGTCTTACATTATTAGGTTTGTACATTATCTGGTGGTAGGCATTATTACTATTTACCAAGTTAGAAAAATATATTTTTTAACATTTTCTATTTTGAACTGATTTAGATAAGCTGTACTAAAACGGCAGCGATTTTAACACATAATCTTATTTTTTTTTGTTTCTTTTTACATTTAAATCAAGCTGCCTGTCTGTTCAATGAAGATGCAATGAGACACCTTTTAATTTACATCTTGCGGCAAAATCTCATGCAGTTGTTTGTATTAGATCATTCTCAAGCCTTTCATCTTGAAACAATATAGAAACAGATTTTTAGACCAGCATTACAAGTCAAAAATGTTAAATGTGAAATCTATTTCGGAAAGAATGACAGATTGGTGACAACTGAACAAAGAGTAAATTTGATTTTATGTTTGTTAAAGTCTGTACATCAGAGGAAATGTTTGTAATAAACTCAGAAGTGCAAGGAAAGTGTCTATGAAAAGTACAATATTTCATGTAAGTAAAAATGACAAGTAACATATTACAGTTGTTTTGTAATTCAAACATAGGAAACATACGTAAAATTCAATTGTTAAATTAAAAAAAAAATCTTGCTGTCACAAAAGAGGTATGCATTCTGGCACCATGTATATTAATAAATTAATAAATTTGATCTAACACCAAAGTGTGACTGCATTTTTAACATTTCAATTCTGAATTGCAGCTTCCAAATGTAACATTCCAGGCTCCTTTTAGAAAAAATATGAATTATGAGTCCAGATGGCATGAGTTGACAAGTACGATTTAATCAAGATAATACTTGTACAAAATACAAATATGTATTTATGTAATTGCTTTTCTTCCTGTAGCATCTGTCCATATCCGTAATTGCAGTGTAGAATTTTGTTATTTATGTTTCTTCTTAGGCTTCACATGCATGTTTTTTTTTCTACAACGTTGAAGAATCTAAAAAAAAAAAAAGATTAAAACCCCACCACAAATTAACATCAGTGAGATCTCTTGTAAGCTCAAATAAAAAGTTTTTTTGTTCTACACAACCAGCATGAAAAGAGCATTAATTTAACATAATTAATCATTTAGAAAAGGCACTTTTCTGCACCTTACGACTTACCTCTGAAAAACAGTGGCGAATGGCAGCGAATCTCACACATTTTCTGCTCAAACAGAGCATTCATTTCCCTCTGCAGTGTGCCCATTGTCTGCTGCTGGTTGTCAGGGAAACGGGATGGCAGAGTACTGAGGTCAAGGCTGTCCAAACTACTCAGGCTGCTTGATTCGCTCTCAGCGAGGTCGTGATTATTATAAACAGAGTTTTTTGGTGCAGAGTAACTGCACTGAGGGACAGGGTGCTGGTTGAGGAAGTCTTTCCTAACGTGATGGGGTGTGTTTGGTGGCGAGGGCGGACGGCGTCTTGGGACGCTTTGTGATCTACGTCCATTAAATGGTGAATCTTTGGAAGACGGTGTGTCTGGGTTATTCACGCGTCTGCTCAGCACAGGGGTTGCAGGGATTGACAACGGCTGCCACTGAGGGTTAAGCCTACCATCTAAAGAACGTCCAAATTTATTCCTGAGCAACACAGTTCTGGTGTTTAATGTTCCACTGGAAGGATCTAGTACTCCATCGGGTATTGGGTAGAAATTTAAGTGTTCACACTCTTTTTTAGGTTCGGACTGACTTTTCGGACTCTCTTGAGATTCGTACATCTCAGGTTCCTGTTCTGAATCCTCAGATTTAACACCTGAGATCTGCTTCGACAAGGACTGATTATTCAGTGTAGAAGTGGGAACTTTTATCTTAGTAATCGCTAAGTTTGTAGACTCACACTCCTGTTTATTTCGATTTGAAACAGTCAGCTCTTTGGTTTCCTCAGTGTGTGATTGAACCACAGAAGTCTGAATGTCCAAATCTGAACTGTCTTTTGAATCAAATGCTAAGTTGGTGTAGTCCATAGCCACTCCTGCTCCACCAGAGCATGTGATGGAGGACAGGCGGCACCGTGCCTCGTGAGATCCTTCCGGCTCCTGAAAACAGACCTTATGGGCCCTTCTCAGAGGTTCACTTTGAGCTCCTCTGAGCAAAGACGCAGACTGTGAGGTGCTCCTGCTGTCCTTTGAGCTCACGTCATCACTGTAACGTCTGTTTAGAAAGTCTTCTTTGGTGTAGCAGTCAGATGAGCCCTTCACCACTTTTGCTTGGCTCTTTCCAGCTCCTTTCCACAGGAAGTTCGGGCCAAAGGATGTCCTCGTGCCATCTTCAGAGGTATGCATAAGGTTTTTCTGGATTAGCTGCTTTACTGCGTTGCTTGATTTGACCTGGTTATCAATATATCAACAAAACAATTTTATAATGTTAAAATGGTGATTAACGGAAGTTCGTTTCCAGAATGAAAACTTCCTGGTAATTTACGCATCCCTGTGTCATCTAAGATGTTCATGCCTTTCTTTCTTCAGTTGAAAAGAATTAAGGTTTTTTAGGAAAACATTCCATGATTTTTCTCCATATAGTGGACTTCAATGGGAGCCAGTGGGTTGAAGGACCTAATTTCAGTTTCAATGCAGCTTCAAAGGGCTCTACACGATCCCAGCCGAGGAATAAGGGTCTTATCTAGTGAAACGATTGGTCATTTTCTAAAAAAAAATACAAATTTATATACCTCATGCATTATGAATTAAGCAATGCCTGAAGACGTGCATGCGCATCGCAGAGCTAGTGCAAGATGAGCATTTGTGGATAAAAACTATATACATTTTTATTTTTTAACAAAAAAGACCAATCATTTCACTTGATAAGACCTTTATTCCTAAACTGGGATTGTGTAGAGCCCTTTGAAGCTGCATTAAAACTGCAATTTGGACCTTCAACCCGTTGAAGTCCACTATTTGGAGAAAAATACTGGAATGTTTTCCTCAAAAACCTAAATTTCTTTGTGACCGAAGAAAGACATGAACATCTTGGATGACATGGGGGTGAGTAAATGATCAGGAAATTTTAATTTTGGAAGTGAACTTCTCCTTCAACAACAGTCAAAAATTCAGTAGCTACATTTATGCAAAAGAGAAAAGAAATTTAATAAAAAGTTACCTTTCCTGTGATGTCATTAATGGCAACATGCACAAAGATAGATGCTTCTTCCATACCTTCTAAATAAACATGTCGATAGCCTGTGGAACAAGGAAATAAAGCAATTCGGGCTGACTTAATTATTGACAAAAATGTACATATATACAGCATTCTCAGTCCAATAATGTCACTGACTGGTATGTAATTTACCTGGCATCATGCTTTTAAATGCTATGGTTCTCTGTCCAATGAAGTCTCGTCCAATTGGATCATGGTCCCAAACCATAAAACGTACTAAGGCAATCTGAGGCATGTGCAGAGTAAACACAAGTGTCTCCTCCCACATGGGGTTAAAACCTGTTACATGGGCAAAACATGGTATACGGTTTACATTTAGCTGACCTATACCAATCTTTTTTTGTGTAAGCTATATGTAAATATCATATAAACCTTTTATATTACATATAAGATTGTTAATATGAAAGTAATGGTTCATTTCAAATCGGACGTAATGGAAAAATGATTTGCAGTTCAGTCAAATCACATGATTTTGTCTCATTCGTTGCAAAATGAACCATTACTCATGAATCTTTTTGCCTGACTCATTAAAAAGAAAAAGTCTTTTGTGTGAGAAACTGACATCATGTGTTCATTTCATATTCAGGAAACACAACTTGCTTTTAAACACAGTGAAAAAGAAGATACGTGAAAAGAAAATGCACAAGTCAAGGCCCAACAGTCAAAGATTGTTTGTTTACGTCTGAAAAAAAAACATCAGTCAGCCACTTAAAAAGCACATATGAAACACCTACTAACCCTTGTAGGTTCTGTTTGCACAATTCAGCTTTGTACTTACCGTTGTCATCTACTACTCTTGTCTGCTGTTTATTGCAATCGATAGGCAATCCAATAATCTCCACTTCCACAAAGGGATCTATGATCTGGACAACAAACATTCAATCTCAGACAGCTTGTAACATTTGATCATTTACTTTAATTTCAGTATGAGTGATCTCACCTCTCCTCTATCTCCTAACATGGAGTCTTTTGGCTTTGGTAGCTGCTGGCCACTAATTATCTTGAGCACTAGCTGAGATTTCCTGTGTCCTGGCAAAGGGTCTTCCAGCATAGGATTAAAGGCACCTGAGGACAATCATTATGTGTGATGAAAAGTGCCTTTCAAAGAAAATAATACATTTAATGCATCAAAGAAATGTGTCTTTTTTGTCTGCACTCTAGAGGCACCAACCTACCTTTACACAAGCATTTTGGCTTCAGTACATAGCCGCAGTTTCCATTCACTGCAAATTTTGCCCTGTTCAGCTGTAGCATACGGCCTTCTGTTTGATAGTTGAGAGCGACTGGAAAGATGAAACAACATTTCAAACAAATGCATGGTGCAACTGTGATACGTAAAAAAAAAGAGAGAGCCATTTGCCAGCAAGGATCCATTGCTGTTCAAATCAAAGTCGTTGCTGTTTCATCATTAATGAAAATCAACAGGCTTTGATGATAATTAGAAAGGAAATTATTCATAATAAATTGAAGAAAAAAGCTAATTCATACCTAAATGACATCCTGCATTCCAAAAAGGCTGAGGATTGAAGTTGCTAGAATCAACGCGGAAGTTGGAGGGGTAGACTCGTATGAGCTGTCGTTGATTAAAGCGAACTAACTGGGCAGGCTTTAGCTGCAGAATCTGGTTAGTTAGGCTTTCATTCAAGGAGGACACTTGCCAGCTGCACATGTATGCTGTAACACACATACAGTTTATTTAGACATACTGTACACATCAAGAACACTTCTGCAGTTTGTGCTCATGGAGTGACTGATCACTTATGTGGATATTATTGAGGTTGCAACTGTATTTACATTTGTCTTACCTTGAGTTTCTATATCGTGAACTCGCACTGACTTTGTGTATTTGACTAGATCGGAAAGGGCACGAGAAAGTCTCATTGTTTTCCTTCGTCTGCAAAAACATTTGCATAAAACACAAACTATTATTAAACTTTTTTAGATTTAGATTAGATCAGACATTGTATCAAACACTGTAAAAATATATGTAACCATGGTAAAATGCAAAAGTGAAAAATTATGTTTAAGTTATGTTTTTAGTTATTAGTAGTATCATTACAGTTATTTTATTGAGATATTATTATAGTTTTTTTATCTTTTAAACTTGTTTTATTTCTATATTTTCTGTTTTCAGTTTCATTTCAGTTAAAGTTTTGGTAATTTTGTTGTGTTTTTGGTGTTTTTTGTTTTGTTAATGTTTTCATTAATTTTTATTTCAGTTTTAGTACCTTAATAAGTTATTTCAGGTTTAGTTATTACATCAAGATAAACTGATTGAAAAGAAGAAATGCTGCCTTGGCAACTAGTTGAAATAAAATAAGTTTAGGTTTTTCATATAATTTTTCACAGTTGAAATGTATTTTATTTGATCTATTTATTTTATTATTTAAATAACAAGCTGTACAATACTTTAACATGATTTATTATGGTTAAAATATTTTTTCTAAGTGAGAAATACAGCATATACTATATGTTGTAAGTTTCCAGAAGTCTCTATCATTGATGCTTCACATTTCATTTGATTTAATTAGTTTCTTATTTTAGTTATAAGTTTTGTACACAGGGGAGTTCTGCTATGTTTTATGTTATTTAATTAACATTTATTGAACTATTAAAATATAGTCATGAATATATAGCTGAATATGTAGCTGTTTTTTTTTTTTTTTTTTTTTTACAATTCACAGCAAATTCAACAACAAACTGTATCTCCTGAAATACTCACTTGCCATAGTTGATGACCTGTTTGTCATTACTGCTTGGAATTTCCTGCTCATTATCAGAGTCACTCAGGACGGGCCTCTTTTTCAACTTTACCCGCTTTTTCTTCTGAAACACAGATTATGGAACATTATAACACTAGTATAATGCTGTTTTTGTGAGATTTACTGGAAATGTAATGTGCCTAGTGGAAAGTCCTTGGAGACCTTGCGCCTGAAGCTGTCCATGAACAACCTCCGTGAGCGTTTCTTTGATTCATCGCCTGTCTCTGGTGCTCCTTCAGTGGCCTGTAATCCAGAACACAGCAGTTTTTACTTAAGCACTCCAGAGGGGGAATAACCCAATTATTCAAATGTAGAAAAAAAGGAAAAAGCATCTCACATCTCCGTTAATTTGCTCCTCTTCCTCCTCATCCTCTTCACCGCTGTCTTCATCAGACACATCTCCTTCCTCTGCATCAGCATCAATGTTTGCTGGCAGCTTCTTTCCCTGGAAAGCACCACAATGTCAGGTTTTTCCATGATTTAGTCACAAAAAAAATTCTACTTCCAACAAGTACAATGTAATACCTCACCTTGACAAGCACTTTCCCTTTTAAAAGCTCTGGAGATGGCAGACGTCTGGACTCATTCACATTTATATTTGACAGGTCCAGCTTGTCCTGTAACACTTCCATGAGGTGCTGAGCCATTTTCTTCTGCTGAGGCACAGTGCAGTGGTTCTCTATAGAAAGGATCACTGGATATCTGATAGTGGAAGAAATAGTTAATATTATGTTATATAATATTATATTAATGTTTAATTATTTATCATACGTTTTTCTTTCTTTCTTTATTAATTATTATTATTTTATTTATTATTAATTTCTATTATCTTAAAATAATTAATTTTAAATATCACTTACTGAGTTTTGGCAAATGCATATTTGTTGATTGTCTCAACAACATCTTTAAACAGGATTTTTGAGGTAAGTGTGTAACCATGATGCACAATCGGTTCTCCATCAGGACCATCCCAGCAGTCAACTGGAGAGAAATTCGAAGTCAGTTGAAGGATAACAATTTCTGCGTCATTTGAAAGATGACATATTTTGTTTAATGACTGTAAACACCCTATTAAAATGTATTTTACTTTGACCAAGACTTTATCTGAAAAGACATTCACTTTGATCTACAGCAATGTTGACAACAACTTTTGGGTTGAGAGAAGTATTCCTACCTTCCACACAGCGACAGCCTGTCTGAAGCACATACGCATACATATCAACCCGAGACTGAGACAGCAGCTGATCTCCAGTCAGGTAAGTGTTGTGAGACGATGCGATATAGTAATTCGTCAGCGGTTGTGTCATGTCCTGATTTACTTGATAGTGTTCTGGGTTGAAGACGTCCCCTGCAGGACTACGCATGTAGTTGGTGAAACCTTAGAAAGCAAGATAAATGTTGTAAACGTCTGATGATACAAAAGATGAAGCAAAGAAAGAGTCTCTCACCATCAATACCCAGCACCATACGTGTTTGGTTTTCAGAACATGGCTCAAACTGGTTGATGATCATCTTGCAGAAGTCTTTGGTCACATTTACCATCTAGGAAAAGAGAACATATACCAATTACAAATAAGATGGTTCATGTCCATCAAAAGAGCAGCTTATTTAAAAAATAACTTTGTGAAGATGTGCAAAATGAATCACACCAGCCTTTTGCTCATTTTCCAAGAAGCGTTGGAGGTCGTTCAGGTCCATGTGCTCTTTGTGGTTGCTGTAGGTGATCATTAGTAAGTAAAGATCTCTGCGTGTTGAGATCAGCTTGTAAAAGGTACAGAATTCCTCAAATGCCAACGACCCCTGGTTTTCATCAGTATCAGCCTCCTGCGAATGCACAGGGTTTTCTTTGCAATGAAAATATGTGTAAAACATATACAAAATACAAATATTTAATATAGCAATGTGCATGTTTTGGGCAGTGGTTAAAAGACAAACATTAAATGTCATTGGTTTTGGTGGAGACTGCAGGCAATTACACAATTATTTATTACATTTATTTTATTTTAATTCAAGTCTAAATTAGAAAGATATATTTTAGACAGCACTGTTTGTACTTTTAGTGAAATTAGTGTTATGGTATTGGTTGCAGTAGAAATATATGTCTCCATTAAGGATTAGAGGCTCTAGAGTTAAGACCTCAACCAGTTTCAGACAACACCATCTGTTCAAAGTAAACCATATGTTACTCACTGAGCGTACTTATCTGCATCTTTGCTAATAGCACGGTGGGAGTGTTTTAAACCAATATAATGTGGCAATGATGACACTTTTACACCAACTATGCAGAAACAGTAGAATTAGACTTGTGAAAAACACTAGGAGAATTTGATATGCTCATCAGACTAGCTTGGTTGTTTGGGCCTACATTACTGTTCAAAAGTTTGGGGTCAATAATATTTAATAATAATTTAGCAAAGATACATTACATTGATGAAAAGTGACAGTAAAGACATTTATAATGTTACAAAAGATTTCTATTTCAAATAAATGCTGTTCTTTTGAACTTTCTATTCAAAGAATCCTGAAAAAAATGTATCATGGTGCCCCACAAAAACATTAGGCAGCACAACTGTTTTCAACATTGATAATAATAAGAAATTTAATAAAATAAATAAAAAAGATAATGTGACACTGGAGACAGGAATAATGGCTGCTGTAAATTCAACTGTGGCATCACAGAAAGACATTACAATTTAAAATATATTCAAATAGAAAAATTCTAATAATATTTTATTACTCTTTTTCAGTATTTTTGATCAAACAAATGCAGCCTTGGTGAGCATAACAGATAAAAACACTTAAAAATAAATAAAGAAACAAAAAACTATCATCCCCAAACTTTTTACGGGTAGTGTATCCTGTGTGTGTTTTTATTCAGTCGGAAAACAAGGGTGAAGCTACACACTTTTTAAAACCAGCTCCGGTAATAGTACTGAAAAATGTGATTTAACTGTAGTTAGCGACTCCCTAAAATAATACAATGTGGTATGTATTTTTGATTATGAACTTTTCTCTCCTTTAAATTTGGATCAGACCTCTGCGCATACAACTCATGTTGACAAGATATAATGTACCTGGAATATTTCTCTGACTTTCTGCTTGGGAAGGTTCACATTGAGCTTGTGGAGCAGCTGTAAAACCTCTCCAATGTTCAGATTCCCATCTCCATTTTTGTCTGCTTCTGAAAAGGTCTGTCTCAACCATTTGCAACAAGATTGTAAGGAAACATCCACTCTCACATAGAATACATAACAATTTGCATAAACTGAAGCAGACCACATGAGGGGCTATGGGTGGATTCAGATCATATGTGGACACAATTAAAAGGATATTGATCTCGTGTCCGTTGCCTTTTTGCCAGACTGTCCTCGTCACTGATGCCTGCTAGCAGGTATTTAAGGCCAGTAATCCAGGTCCGTGCCTCTTCTCCATTCGTGGACACCAAATCAAGTGATTCCACGTGGTCTCCATGGTAAATACTGAAGCAGCAGTTTGGATCAAAGTTACTGTTGGCAAATCGCCTGAACACCTCAGTTCTCATCCCCTCACAGACCTCATGGATGGAGTCTATGGTGACTGAATAAAACAAGAACAGGAATAAATAGTACAGTGCTCTTGTTTGGTCATTTTTTCCAGCAGTTCGGACTTGAAGAAAGCATTTTTATTCGACAGAATGATCTTCAGAGACAATATTGCTGTAAAACACTATCCAATCCAGATGTTTGCACTGGTTATTCATTAAGACCTATGAAATCAAATACGGCTTGTGCACATGTGTGTTTATCTTGAAGCTATGGTAATGTATACCTAAATGTTGACGAAACGAACTTTTTGCAAACATATACATTTCAAATATGTAATCATTCTCTTCCAGGAAAATGGAACAAAAATACTGATTCAAGAATCATTTGCTCTCAAAAATGAAAAATTACCTCATTAGCAAGAACTGTAGCCAATCAAGGACTATGCTCAAATAGCATGCTATCTTTCTATTCCCACTACTGCTTAAGTGTATAGTGTGTAGTCTGTGCGCTCTATATGAATTTTATGTATGCATAGAATACCCAGATACATAGTACAGAGCAGAATTTACTTACTGCAATACTCAATTTGACCTTTCATTTACAAGAAAAAGCAGGTTTCTATGTGACTCACTTTTAGCTCTTTCATGTTTTCTGGAGGGCCTCCAGCGGATGCAGGACTTGTGCTCATCTAGATAGAAGAGGCGCACCAGAGCCTTGGATTTTCCTCTCAGTTTAATCATTTGAGATCCGGCCTGCATGCTGCAAATGCATCTCTCCACTGCAAAAGCAAACAAGGGCTTTTATTATTAATATTTGGCAGCTCATGTGATAAACAACCTACTGCTATAATTTTCCCGGACATTTCCTGGCTGGGGTTTCTAAATAAACGTCCAGGGTTGGCTTTGTTTTACAACTTAAGTGCTTTCTACAGTTCACACACATTGTATGTACAGTACACGTATTTGTACTGCATTGACCGTTCTCTGTAGATCCAACCTTCTCTCCTGCCCTGATTGGTCATTTATGTACAATGTCTATTAGTCAAACTACTTTTCAGACATTACATGCAAGTATGAAAACAATAGGAAAAACAAACCAACATGTTTAGAAATCCCATCCTGGACAAAAGCACCCTACTCGCCTTATATATTTTTAATAATATTAATTCCTATAGTCATTAACGTTTTTATTGAGTGCACCTTTAAGAAAATCCTTTGAATGTCAGAGTTTAATTGTACAAGCAGATGTATCAAGTACCTTCTCAATCAGATTACACAGCTGCGTCACGCATGCACGCACAGGTAAGGGTGTTTTGTATCTGCTGGCATGCATCATGGAAACAGTAGGCTACTAAAATGATGCAAACTCTTACAGCAACGTAATGAGATGCTCTCATCAAAACAGTTTGGTGGTATTTTTATGGAAAATAAAAAACAAGAAAACACTTTCACTTCTATTTGAAGGTGGTGGCGTTTGAATTAGGCCTAGGCTACACATATATTACTATAACGACTTTTTTTCTCCTACTTTCTGCGTATATATTTGAGAATGACATGGTAATGGACCAGGAGTCATTAAAGGTTACTTTTAACAGTCAAGTCAGGGTATGTTTTCAAAAAAGGTTGCTTTGGAGGAGCGGATCAAGGACAGAGGGGTCATGTGACGCAGCTAGTCAGTCTAATCTCTGCGGATTGTTTGTGTCCATATGCCGTTGTGCGAGGCGTTTCTCACGATGGACAATTTAGGACACTGTCTTATTATTAAAACTCTCGTGCGCTTAAATAAAAGTGAGTACCACATACAAAATGACTATAAATATGAAACTGAATAAAGTACGAAACAATAACATTTTAGAACTGCTGAAAAGTTGCTGAATTACTACCAGCACAGTTAGATCATTTAACAATTACAGTGAAAAAAAAAAGAGTGAAAACATGAGATTTGGTGTCTTAATTCTTACCTATCTGGCCCATTCTCCATTTCGGTGATGCAACAATACTTCCCCCTATCCAGAAGAACTCCTCAGCCAAACGTGATACCGCAGATTTCTGCCATAGTTTAGGTGAAGTCATTATAGAAGGAGAGGGCGATCTGAAAGGTGAAGGTGACCTCCTCCCAGGACTGGGGGGCCGCCTGCTGAGAGATGGCGAAAACAAGACTGGAGATGATGGTGCCATTCCTGGAGATGTGTTCATTACTGCAGGACTCTTGTGTGGTCATAACCTAGACCTCTGGTCATGTCCCTCGCCCACCGTATTAGTCCTGTAACTCATAAGGTCAGCTTTCTTCCAACCAGCAAGACAGGGGTTACTGAAATGATGAGCCAACACTTCTCAAGGGGAGAAATTTGCATGTGGACAGATGATTTAATTCCAGTTGGCACCTCTGTTTGACTGATCCTCTTAGTGATTGACCCTCTCTCTGGTCCATTGATAGTGAGTTTTCTTCAGATATTCCAGTGTAGTGTTGTGGACCGGGATGCTGTAGCTGCAGGTTTAGGAGGAACTGGGACGGGAAGAGAAGCCACACGTGTCAGCAATCAGTAAATCTCTAATCCAGGATGAGGTGAAGGCATTACTCGTACTGGGGATTGTCATGTCTCATTGGTCAACTTGAGGGAAAGGATAGGGGATGATATATCAATATTTTTGTTTGTCTAATGCTACTAACGTAAAAAGCATGGCCAGTTAACATGGATATTTCTTTTGATTTAATCAACTTTTTAGTTTTATCACATATATACAAATCAATATTTGGTGTGGCCACCCTTTGCATTTTAAACAGCTTTTGCCCTAGGTTCTGCATAGTTTTTCAGGTAGCTTTCTTGAAGCATCTTGGAGACGTTGCCACAGTTCTTCTGGATTTAGTCTGTCTCAGTTTTTTCATGTCATTCCATACAGACTGGATGATGATGAGATCAGATCGCTGTGTGGAGATCTCTTTGTCACTGGATTATTACAATTAACTGGCTTTAATCCATTTTTTGGCCTAAGACGTTTGCACAGTAGTACACACACACACACACACACACACACACACACACACACACATTTCATTTCTTTATTTTGTCTTGTGATCAGGGTATATACAGTGGTGTGAAAAAGTGTCGGCCCCCTTCCTGATTTTTTATTTTTTTGCATGTTTGTCACACTTTAATGTTTCAGATCAAACAAATTTAAATATTAATCAAAGATAACACAAGTAAACACAACATGCAGTTTTTAAATGAAGTTTTTTATTATGAAAGGAAAACAAAATCCAAACCCACATGGCCCTGTGTGAAAAGGTGCTTGCACCCTAAACCTAATAACTGGTTGGGCCACCCTTTGCAGCAACAACTGCAATCAAGCGTTTGTGATAACTGGCAATGAGTCTTTCACATCGCTGTGGAGGAATTTTGGCCCACTCTTCTTTGCAGAATTGTTTTAATTCAGCCACATTGGAGGGTTTTCGAGCATGAATGGACTGTTTAAGGTCATGCCACAGCATTTCAATTGGATTCAAGTCCAGACTTTGATTTGGCCACTCCAAAACCTTAATTTTGTTTTTCTTGAGACATTCTTGGACTTGCTGCTGTGTTTGGGATCATTGTCCTGATGCAGAACCCAAGTGCACTTGAGCTTGAGGCCACAAACTGATGGCCAGACATTCTCCTTCAGGATTTTCTGATAGAGTGCAGAATTCATGGTTCCATCAATTGCAAAAATCAATAGCAAAGCAGCCTCAGACCATCACACTACCACCACCACGTTTGACTGTTGGTATGATGTTCTTTTTATGAAATGCTGTGTTGGTTTTACGCCAGATGTAACGGGACACACACCTTCCAAAAATTTCAACTTTTGTTGCATCAGTCCACAGAATATTTGCCCAAAAGTCTTGGGGATAATCAAGATATTTTTTGACAAATATGAGACGAGCCTTTGTGTTCTTTTTGGTCAGCAATGGCTTTTGCCTTGGAACTCTCCCATGGATGCTGTTTTTGCCCAGTCTCTTTCTTATTGTTGAATCATGAACACTGACCTTAATTGAGGCAAGTGAGGCCTGCAGTTCTTTAGATGTTGTTCTGGGTTCTTTTATGACCTCCTGAATGAGCCGTCTTTGTGGTCTTGGAGTAATTTTGGTAGGCCGGCCGGCCGGCCACTCCTGGGAAGGTTTACCACTATTGAACCTTCCCAGGAGTGGCCTGGGAAGTTTTCTCCATTTGTGGATAATGGCTCTGACCATGGTTTGCTGGAGTCCCAAAGCCTTAGAAATGGCTTTATAACCCTTTCCAGACTGATACATGTCAACTATTTTGTTCTATCTGTTTATGAATTTCTTAAGATCGCGGAATGATGTGTTGCTCTTTAAACATGCTTCACTTTGTCAGACAAGTTCTATTTAAAGGGGTGGTTTACTGCAATTTCACTTTTTTCAGTTTAAATAGTGTGTAATGTTGCTGTTGGTGCATGAACAGTATCTGCAAAGTTGTTGCACTGAATGTTCAACGCAAGCGGAGATATCTTTTTAAAAATCAGTAAGTTTAATGCCTACAAAAACGACTCATATGGGACTACAACAAGATACTTCCCGGGTTGCATACGAAATAAACCCATCAACCCCTCCCTCCGGAACATGCAGAAAAGGGGGCAAGGCCATGTTCTGCGGCTTTGTCGAAGAGGAAGAGTTATAGTGGAGAGTTGTAGCCATGCCGTCGAAACAGTGTTATTTTCACCCAGCTGTCATGTCTTCTGCGTTGGGGCTTCCTACAGATGCTGTAGTTCGTCAACAATGGTTAAAATTTATGTTTGATTATGTTCCTGACAATTACAATCCTAATTTAGCTCTCTGTGCTGCGCATTTTACTGAAGACAGCTTCCAGAATCTACACGAGTTCAATGCCGGATTCACACAGAAACTATTACTAAAACATGAAGCGGTTACATATTTTAAAACCAGAGGCAGCAGCTGTTGGGCCACAACCTGTAAGTAAGATTTCATCATTTTAAATGTATTTGCATGTATAATTTCAGACGTAATGTTTTAGTTTTATCAAGGACGTAAACAAATGCCAACGCTGGCTTTAGTAGCCAGTTAGTTAAATACTATTTCGTGTGTCTATGACAAACGCGTACAAACTTCAAAAAATGATGTGTAATCACAACAGCAAACTTCCATTCAGAAACGTTTGTAAGAGCCGTGCTTGCAGAAGTTCAGCTTGACTCTCTTTATTACCGCTTTCTGGGTCTGATTCTGGCTCAAACTGATACGGTAATATTGACACCATTATTTACATTTGACCGGAGCACGTGCAACTGTCGCCCGTGAAGAGAATGGCCGTGAAGTTTCCGAACGCAGATCAGCCAATCACAACACACCGGCCCAACTAACCAATCTGAGCCCACTGTCTGTTTCTGAGGGAGTGGTTTCAGAGAATCAGGAAGTCAACTGGTCGTTCAATAAGGCGTTTTTTAACAAACGAAACACTAAGACATGTTATATTGCACCCCATAAACACAATCAAGCAAAGAAAAAAAGCAGTAAACCACCCCTTTAAGTGATTTCTTGATTCAACAGGTCTGGCAGTAATCAGGCCTGGGTTTGGCTAGTGAAATTTAACTCAGCTTTCTAAAATAATGTGGTTAATCACAGTTCTTTCATGATTTAATAGGAGGGGGCAATCACTTTTTCAAACAGGGCCATGTGGGTTTGGATTTTAATTTAAAAACTGCATGTTGTGTTGACTTGTGTTATCTTTGATTAATATTTAAATTTGTTTGATGATCTGTAAAAAAAAAAAAATCAGGAAGGGGGCGAACACTTTTTCACACCACTGTGTATATATATATATATATATATATATATATATATATATATATATATATATATATATATATATATATATATATATATATATATATATATTAAATGTAAATGACGTATATATAAAATTTAAATGCTGCTGTCAAATCTAGCCTCCACATCGGCCTTAGATTTATATAATCCTAATATTGTGTGGCGCAAAAAATATCAGAAAACACAAGAAGAATGGTTGATTCTGTTTAATGATGTTATTATACGGGGGGAACATTAAAACAAGTGACGAAAATGACTCACATCAAAACCAAAACTATGACAAGACCCTGAACACAATGCATATCTCTAGTGTGACCATGAAAACATCAAAAGGCTAAAAACTGACATAGGTAAGCATACGGATCTCGTTATATAGAAGGGGGAAGTAAAAATGTACCCAGAATAAATAGAGAGATGGAAAAGTTAGTATATGTATTACTGCAGGTTTATTCAAGACAGGGGTAACGGAGATAAAAGATCATTAGAAATTCAGCAAATACTCTTTACAGTTAATCAGTCGCATTTCTGATTTAGCCACAACAAACTCAGAACGTGAAACTTTGCTTTGGTAATTATATAAAGTGATTTCCAAAGGGACTGAATTTATTCAGAAATATAATGATCTAAGTTTTTTTTGTTAATATTACATAAGGATTTTATATAGTAAATGCCCTCTAGTTGAAATTATGATAGGAGAAATTCATTTATGTGTTAAATTTTTTATACATACAGTCTTATTGGTGAAGTGAAGTGTAAAGCACGCTATCATATTTACATCACGTTTTTATGTTTAAGTGGTATTCACATCTGTAACAAATGTATGAAAACTTCTTTATTCAATACTTGGTGTCTGAGATTTGAAAAAACAGAGGGCTTCAAATACATAACACAACTATCTTTTCTTAAAAGTGCAATTCTTTTTTTTTTGGTAGAAAGTAAAAAAATATATATCCTTAATTTCTATATAAGTAGAAATGTTATTTTCATTAACAGCATTTTTTAACGTTAAATGAGCCCTAAAACCAGTGACTAAAATTGGATGTTCGTCACAATTCTGATTCTGAACGAAAAAGACAAAACAAAACATTCATTTCACCATCAAACAAGAAGCATGGAGTGATCAATATCATGCCCCATGCTGTAATGTTTGTTTGGACTGGTAATTAGTAAAGTATAATACTTGATATTGTAGTTCAGGACAGAGGATAGGATTCAGCCCATATTGATCATTGCCAATACTATAGGGTTTTAAGTACATGGTAATTAAAAATACAAAGATAAAAAGCTCATTTGAATGTAGGCTTATAATAAAGCTTTGCTGCACCATAGCACTGTCGCTCATGCAAACTATTTCAATACAACAGCGAACAAAAAGGTCAAATAAAAGCGAGCAGAACATTGTAATGAAAACACCTGTGTACGAAGTTGAATTCTGGCTTGTAACACCTTCTAGTTTACAGAGTATCAGCGGCACTAGCAGGTTGTTCACCTGCTACTGTCAACATATTGTGTGTTTCCCAAATATTATTCAAGTATCTTTGCAAAAACTTTAAATAGCTTATAACAAAAAAATCCTTAGCTTAGCTTAAAGGAGCTAACTGAAGGAGAGTCAGTTAAACGCGATGCCACTGTCTCCGAGCATCCTCCTCTCAAGGAGCGAGCCAACTTCTTTCCAGTTACTTGAATTTGTGAATTACGGCTGCAGTTTCCACTGGTTTTGGTAAACGTTCACTGTAAAATGCTTGTTTTTATTATCATTCTCCTGTGCTCCAGTACTTTTCTCAAGAAAGAGTTGGCTTTAGAGGCATCCTCTACTCGTCCTCAAATCAAAGTCTTCAGCTACAGCCATACGCTGACCACATGAAATGTTTAAGATACATCTTCATGTCTCATTTCTTTCTTCTCTCCCTCAGTCGATTGTGCGTTTGAGATGGCATGTCCCTCCGTCTCTGCTTTGTGGCCCAGCTGTTCCTGGAGCTCTTTGACGACCCTCTCCAGGTTCTGCCGGGCGTCCCGCTCCTTCAGCAGGTCCTCTCTTAACTGCTCACGGTCCACTTCTGCTTGCTGGAGCTTTGTCTGCAGATCTTCAATCTGAGAGAGTGAAAAAGATGTTGAAAATTTTGTGTCATTGTACTTTATTATATACAATGGGGTCATCAATGTGAGAACACTAGCGAAAACAGCCATTAAAACCAGCCAGGACAGTGTAAATTTACCATCTGTACTTGGCTGTGTTCAAATATACCAACAGGATGTGCCAAATCTCACCTGTGAGGAGTACTTGGCTCTCAGACGTCCTGCCTCACAGCCCTTATCGCACACACGGAGCTGTCTCTCTCTGTCCAGCTCCCTCTTCAGCCTGCCGCAGGACTCGTTGGCATCTCGAACCTTCTTCTCACACTCCACACGGAGGCGCTCAATCTCCTTCCTCAGGTTCCGCTTTGCTTCGATGGCGTCCCTCAGCCTGCCCTTCTTCGTCACCCTGACAAACTCCAGCTCCTGCGAAAGACAATATTATTATAAGATAACACATGAATCTGACAGCTTTTGTACAAAGCAGTTTACATGGGCAGTGTCACAAATGTGCTTATTTGATTGTTAAGTTATTTTAGTATTACTTGCTGACTATGAAGGGTCAGAAAGCTCTAAGTTTCTTTAAAAATAGGTCTTACGGGTTTGGAACGACATGAGGGTGAGTAATTAACGACAGAATTTTCACTTTTGGGTGAACTGTCCCTTTAAAGTCATTATTTTATTAAAATTTTGAATAAAATTCTTTCGATTATTTTTTGAATACCAGATTTTCAGACTTTTGGACCTCGCAGTAAGTACCTGCTGAAGGCTTCGTTTGGCTTGCAGAGCAGTAGCTAGTTTCTCCTCTTGCTTCACTCGCATGCGGATGATCTCCTGGAGGAATTTCTCTCTAGCCTCCTTAGAGTTAAGGTCACTGCAGAGCATCTGCTTGAGGACTTCCAGCTCAGAGTAAGGAGCTGCCCCCAGTCTCACCCTCTCATCATGCACCTCTGCAGTGCTGTAAGCGTTCAGGTTCATCACCCCTACGCCATTGGTAAAGGGAGAGGACATCAAGGAACAGGAGGCAGGACCTGGAATGAGAGAATAATACACCAGTGAAATAAAAGTTGCCAGATATTGCGAATGTTTTTCCATTTTTTACAGGATTTCCACAGATGTATTTAACCGCTAATCCTCTTTTTTGACATCCTACCTTTGCTACAGTTGTCAACCTCGATTTCTGTGTCTGAGTCCTCGTTCTCTAGAGGACGCTCTCTAACTACTGGAGTGGGCAGAGAGGTCTTGGCCACCGGCTGTGACTGTCTCTCTGCAGAGGGCCACCTCTTTCTTGGCCTGGAGCTCTCTGTCTTGCCTGTGTTGTGGCTCTCGGAGGGCTGAGAGAAACGTTGTGGTGGCTGCTCATTATTTTTAAATGTGGAAATGGGCAGTGATACATTTGGGACTACCAGGCCGTCTTGTCCTTTAGCAATCGATCTGAATGTCAGGGGAAAATGAGATGTTAATTACATGGCCCAATCAAGTAAATGTATTGATGCATTGCATAGTGGAGATGATCCATGAATTACTTATGGCTAATCAGTAGTGTACCTCTCATACGTGTGGCTAGGTGTTTCTCGCTCAGCAGAAGGAACTCTGGGAGACCAGGGCCTGAAGGCTGAAGGTCTTTGCTTGAACTGGAGCTGCTTAAGATCCTAAGAAGAGAAGAATAAGAGGGTTTCATTAGGGCTGAAGATAGAATAAGGTTATTCTTTAAAAACAATAATAACCTTTATCTCAAAATAAATATTCATTTTTCATACTGTACATTATATTACTGTGATGCCTGAATTCACTTGCGGCATTTAAAATGACTGATTTTTTATATTAGTGTAACCCTATATCACATTAAGTTCAAATTATTGAATTATATACACATATATATACACATACATAGATACATACACACACACACATATATATATATTATATATACACACACATACATATATACACACACACACACATATACATATATATATATATATATATATATATATATATATATATATATATATATATATATATATATATATATATATATATAAACTAAATATGAACCTAATGTGATAATAAATGAAAGCTTTGAAATCACAATTATGAATGACAAATACTATCACTGTCTAGATAATGCATTTCATAAAGAAAACAATAAGCCAATAAAATGTACCTTATTTGCAGATGCAGCCAGAGACTGTAGCCAATCAGCTTGCTTCTCTTTATCCACTGATGGGGATCTTGATCGGTCATGTTTGGACTTTTTGGAGGGAATGGGACTGCAAGACTGTAAAATAAAAAAGAAGGGAAAAGAAAACGCACACTGTGAGATGAAATACCACCCTGTGAAGCCAAGAAACCAGCACCGAGGTACAGCTTTGACCATGTAGGTGTCAAACCGACTTACAGCTTTCAGCAAATAACTGAGAGAAATCAGAGGTAAATTTAGCATCAGTCCAAATAACAATCAAACACTACAGGTATTCATGCAACTAAAAAGAGTTCCTAATCCTCCCCTTTCCCCTCAGGTTTCAGCATGTCAGATCCAGGATGTGTTTACCTTTGCCGTACCAATGACCTGCCCAAACCTGTGCCTTTCTGACTCAAGTTCAGGAATTTAAATCATCCCTGTATCCTGAACATGAGTTAGTGCGAAAGCTAGGTGAGGATAAACTCAGGAGGAGGTGCCTATACAAAAATGATTCACAATGAATGAGAAATGTGAGGTTTTCAGGTGAAAAACACCACATGGGTGAGAATTATGACTGGATAAATAAGGTCAGGCACTGTGGCTCAGTCGTTGACTATGATGCAACACAAGGGGGAGATATCGGGCTGGATTTTGTCTCATACCTACTACAGTGACAGAAATATTGTAGTACACATTATTTAGCATTCGCTCTCTGTACGTTACCAATCTTAAGTAGCAAACTATAATAATAAACCCTTACTGTTATTCACAAGGCGTGGGTGCACGTTATGTGACCGGGGCTGTTTGGAGCCCATTCCTTCAATGCGGATCTGACTCACACTCACGCTAATATACACTTGCCTACAAGTCCAGCTTCAGTGGCGGGTTTACGGTGGGTAACTTGGACCTTGGAGCCGAGAAACACACAAAGCACCCACTTACTTCCAGAGAGCGCAGAGAGGAGTAACGTTAGCGGACCAATTCATGATCAAGAACTCTTCAGCCTGAGTGTAGCGGCTGAGAGAGCAGCCTCTTACCGAGTCAGTACACTTTCTGAGTGATTATACAGGCGTATAACGACAGAGGACTTGGAATCTTCTAATGCAGAAATAGTATAAAATATGTACTTCACGAGTGGAAAGAAATATATCTATAAATCTTTTCGCTGCTGCTAAAGAGCCACTTGTTATAGCTTAGCATTCACACAGTCGTTGTAACTCCCTCACTGAACCGCGAATGAACTCTGCTTCTAAATAAACGGTAATTTATTCATATCAGTTTTTCTGTAATAAATGGTGTAAAACAACAATCCATACATTATTCATTTTAGGTAATAAAATCAGAATAGTTTTTGATGAATTTTAACGTGTGTGTGTGTATATATATATATATATATATATATATATATATATACACACACATATATATATATATATACACACATATATATATATATATACACACATATATATATATATACATATATATATACATATATACATATATATATACATATATACATATATATATACATATATATATATATATATATATATACATACACATATATACATACATATATACATACACACACACACACACACACATACATATACATATACATATATACATATATATTAGCGTATGATAATGGCAATTGGGAAACTTTAGACTTTAGTAAGGTGGGCGACATGTTGGAATAACCATAATCGAATACAATAAGTTTTAAGTTTTCTTCCCAAGTAAAAGCATCAAATGGGAGCTTCTAAATAAACATGTATCAAGAAATTCTTTCATTTGTCAACTAAAAGCCATTTGGTCCCCCAAATATAGAATTTTAGGAGCCAATGGAACCCTACTATTTATTTATTTATTTATTTTTAGAATCTGGAGACCTGCTTGCTTTGCGCAAAGAAAAGCACTGTTTTTTTCCCCCCCTTTCAAAAAATGCGGATGGGTAAAGTCAAAACATGACTCAAGTGTTGAACAACCACTGCACACCCAACAAAGAATGTCTGTCTGTGTTTGTTCCTTCCCTGAGGTCTGGAGTTCCAGGAAGACCAGGGCGTCCCAGACATAATATTCTTTGACTGTGCACCCTCCCAGACACCACAAGGGAGCCGCTGATGCAACGTCCGCTGATCTGAAATCAGGACAGCCGTGACATGGCCCTCACTCACAACCACATCAAACGCGTGGCCTTGTGACACACATGCACAGCAGACTGTATCAAACAGCTGGGTGAAACCACACAAACACACAATGGATGCAGATTAGGACATGTTCAACATCTGGACTCAAACTTACAGTTTTATATGAACCTTAAAAGGAAGCCTGTGACCATCTGGATTTATTTTGCAATTTTGGAAAATTCTAAACAAGGCGATTGCAAAGCACTACACATTACGGATAAAATATTACACTACACACTACGGATAAAATATTCATGGAAGATAAAACGTAACATACTCTATATTCTTAATCATGACTGAGAAAATGAAAAAAAAGCACTAACAAGGGCTCCATTACTGACGGAGTGCATGAGTGAGTGATTGAAAGAGTGAGCGAGTGAGGGCCACATTTCCTCTCTGTAGTTTGCTTTGGCTGATGGCCCTGTGGGAACCCAGAGCGTCTGGTTCCTGAATGTGAGTGGGCGGGTTCGAGGAGCAGGACCACAGAGGAAACACAAAGCAGCAGGAATGTATACTTGAAGGCCAAGTACGGCTTACTCTTAAATTGGCCATTCAATCCTATGCCCTTTCAACTGCCTATTGTGCAAGATTTCTTTGAAGACAGGTTATAAAGGAGTGCTTTACGGCAAACATGAGGCTGAACATACACAGACGAAACGTGCATGTTTGCGCAGACATAACTGAAGCCTTTGCATGAATCAACTCATGAATTAAATTCTTTATTTTTATGTTAATGACAGATAGACAATAAATGACAGATATTCAAATTATATACAATTTTGGAACCTATATTTATAAGACTGTACCAATAAATCATGGATCACTAGTTTTTGCAATGTGTGGAAACAATAAAAAAACATGATTAGGCTGAAACTGATTTCAAAAGTGTTTGAAAAATGAGATTTATGCCAAATGGTCCAAGATGTGCAGACGTCCCAGACAAATATTGTGTGTAACAGTTTGGAATGCATTGCTCCGTCCAAGATCCATGGGTGCATGTTGTCATAAACTGGATTGGATAACATCTGACCACTTTTGCTTCTGATTTTGGAAAGACTAATAAAGCAAATATCGACCTTGTATTCGTTGCGATACACCATCCAGTTTGTTCAGGGAGATGGTGCATGCTCCAAATCTTCGTTGAAATTACTTGGAAGCCAGACAAGTGGAGTTACATTTGCCGTGAAACAAAAATGGTCTGCTCTATTGAACTTACTCGAGCAACTAACATCCTCACAATAATGCGCCACGCTGCCTGAAAGAGCTGTAGCAGCGGTGGTGCACAGCAACCAGGCACAACAAGTTTCCTATTACAGCTTTTCTTTTCCCCCCACGGAAATCCTGCATGTAATCCCCAGATCTGTGTGTGCTTCGGCGTGCTCTGCCAAAGTCAAGGGCAAAATTGGTGAAGCGCACTTGGGTAGGAGCTTTATTGAGACTGGAGACCAGTGCTCTGATTAGAGCTGGCTTCTGGAAGACCATACAGGATGAAAGTGTCTACATAAGAGTATGTGAGAGAGAAAGGATAAGATAATGCCAGCTGTCCTCATGCAAGTGCAAGTGCTTTGGAGGGCTTCAAAATTTATATTAAGCTTGGCTGTCACCAGCTGGCAGATCGTTGCCATTTGAAAATGTCCCCAGCTTTTTTGCTTTCAGTGCCGGGGAAAAAAACACACCATCACGTTTCCCTTCAAGTCCATCCTCTTCCAGAAGTCAGATACGGGGCCTTAGGGAAAACCAATCTTGATTGGATTGTGCTAATAGCCTTTGGACTGGAGTTTTGCTGCTGTCTGAGCTGAAGAGGGAACAGACTTTTGAGGCAAAGGCGGAGCGTAACGCATAATCCTGCTTTGATAGTGATGGAGGAATCCATCTGCTTCAATATGCCGTATTCCAGCAGGCACATAAGGGTATGGTCTCATCGGACTCTTAAGAAGTCCTCCATTAAATAGTCCACCTTCAGAATGCAAATAAAAAGCCTCCCCAAACTCATACGTACAGCTCTACCAAGATTTCTCTTGATATCTTCATGAAATGGGTTGCATTTATGTCTAAATGGATAAAACTGAGCATGTTGTGGAGAGTAATGCTTACACTGAGGTGGAGACAAAACACCCCACAAGGCACACACACACATTCATACAATGTCTTTATGCTTCTCTTCACATTTAGAGCACTAATAATGCATAACCATGCAAACCAGGAAGCCCGAGGGCATGATAGGAAAAATAAACTCCATTACTGTAAATGTCTGTTGTAGAAAAATTGAACACTTACCACTAAAGATCATTCCTCTCACTGTAGCTAACCTGTGTCTACTAGTAGGTTTTCAGTTTGTTCCTAGGATAGACTGAATAAGATGTATATGCTTACAGTGGGGTTCAGATGTATACGACCACACTTAAAATCTGGGACACGGAACGTGACATTCATCACGTGATTCCTTTTTACAGATGGTCAGATGTTTTTCTTCTACTGAGCAAAACATCAAGCACAAGATGCTTTTTGGTTTATTCTTAAATCTTGTGGGAGAACAAAAATAGGTCAAATATGAAGAAACTTTATTTTAATTAAACAACTTTTTTTCACTAGTGGTTTCAGACTTTTGGACCCAACTGCATATTATAATGGTTTTAAGACATCTTCAGACAAACTGTCCAAAGTGGGGGGGAACAACATTCGCCTGGAACTTGAGTGTTGGTTGTGCCTAAATTTTAATCTGTGTGCTTTAATTCTAATGCTAATGCTCAAACAGTTAAGTGCAGAAAGACGATTAAAGTCTCACTGAATTTCCTCTTCACCATACCAACACAAGGGCTTGAAATAAAGAGGGTCATAATATCTCATGTCAGGTAGAAGAGTTTCAAGGCAGCCACAAGCCTCTGAACCAACACTAAGTCAAATGGCCTTCCCGCCCTTTCTATCTGCAGTTTCTAGCTGTCTCAGTGTGCAGAGGGTGGAATGGCTGGCTGGCTTTGGCTCTCGTGGCTGAGTGATTGACTGAACAGATGGGGCTTTAGTTCCTCCAGCGAGAGTGTGGACTTCTGTTAGCAGCTGTGGGTCTCACTGAAGAGCCCCTCCTGTCGCCGCTAACAGCTAGTGAAATCTCCTGCCTGATGCAAAGAAATCACAGAAACTAAAGCAAAAAAGTTTATAGCAAGGGCAAATTAAAGGGGTCATGGGATGCCAATTTTCCACAAGATGATATGATTCTTTAGGGTCTTAATGAAAAGTCTATAACATACTTTGGTTAAAATTTCTCAATGGTAGTGTAAACACCTTTTTACCATGTCAAAATCAGCTCTGTTTTCAGCAAGCTGTTTTTAGTCCATGTTGCTTTAAATGCTAATGAGCTCTGCTGACCCCGCCCCTCTCTTCGCTGGGGTGACGAGTACTACTGTTTACTTTAGCCGCGAAACTGGCTAACTAGCACACTATTAGGAAAGGTGATTTGCAAAGATTCATAAAAAAACATTATACTCACTTCTTCTGTAGATGAAGCTGGATCACGAATGATTCGCGCGAACAAACGCATTTAGGCAGATCGAAAGAAAAAAACGAAAGTAACGTTAATCCTCTTTAACTGACGACTGCTATGTTCAGTATTATATCCAACAACAAAACACCTCAATCGCTTAATTGGAGACATCTTGTCTTCCCCTGCACTGGAGTCGACATAATGGTGGACAGCTCTCTGCTCACTCAGGGCGGGTCTAAGGTAAGATGGTTTTGTCAATCAACTATCGTGGGAGGGGCCTGTGCAGAACTACGTCATTCTGACAGGAATCTCAGAACAGCCTGATTTGAGAAAGGGGATTTTAAAATAGGGATTTAAAAAAAAAACATTGGGTGGATTTTTATCATTATAGGATGGATGTGTACACACACTTCCAACACACATTTATGTTCAAACAACTTGTAAAGTGAATTTTGCATCCGATGACCCCTTGAGCATGAGGATGCTGTCAGAGCTGGCACAAGTACAACCGTTCAAAGGTTTTCAAGAAATAATACATTTAATCAGCATGGATGTAGTAAAACATTAAAGTGAAAACCTGAAAAAAAAAGAATCATAGTTTCCACAAAAACATTAAGCTGCACAACTCTCTTCAACATTGATAATAATAAGAAATGTTTCTTGAGCAGCAAATCAGCATATTTAGAATGATTTCTGAAGGATCACGTGACACCGTAGACTGGAGAAATAATGCTGAATATTCAGCTTTGCCATCGTAGGAATAAATTACATTTTAAAATATATTAAAATAAACTGAATTTGAAATAATATTTCACAATATTACTGTAGTTTACTGTACTTTGAGTCCAGCCCAGAACAGAAAAGAGTTGGTTCTTTTCCAATGTTTGCTATCTCTCCTATTTTCCTTACTCACTGTCTCTGACAAATGAAGCAAAAAGGCCTACAAAATAAGACAAGGATTCCAAATTACGACTGAAAAAGTCTGTGAATCGTTTAAAGGCACAAACATTGAAGAGATATTTGCCCCATATATGGAATACAACCAATGCATTATTATTGCACTCACTCATACGTAATGCTCCAGCTGGCGATCAATCAGTCATGACAGTTAAAGTATATGCATTTTTTCAGAGAGTGGGTTTGGTCTGTCAGACACTGAATACAAAATCACTCCCTCCCACAGCAACACCTAGCCCTCACACACCAGAAACTTCAAAATGCTTCTGGAAGAACAAGAAAGCTTGTACTTTGCTGTGTATGGCAGACTGATGGCAATAACTGTGACTCCTTCACCAAAAAAGGTGCAGTGCTGGGAGGGGTGTGGAGCTGTTTGGAGGGGTGATAAGGGAGTGAATGCCAAGGGGAGGTCAGGAGGTGTCAGGGTACGGAGAGGCTGCTGAAGTTGTAAAAGCTCCCGCAGTGAAACGGCAGGGTGAAGTTAGGGTCAGTGCTTAGGGTCTCAACGATGTCACAGCACCTTCACTGTGTCTGCCCTGGGATAGGGGAGGGGTGGCGTGCTGGTAATTGGCTCAAGTGAGGCTATAAATCCATCTGAAATTTACTGCTTCCAACCACCCTTCGGCATTCTCAAGCCCTGACGCCATCTAAACGCTGACAATTGACAACACAGAGGTACTGTAAAGACGGCACAGACATCCTCCGTGCAACTCCAAGCCCTAGCACAACAGTGTGCAACCATCTAGGAGGGAGTCCATCACTTGACCTTTAGCAGCGTGTCCATTTAAGACTACGGCTAATCACTGCAAGTGGACCTACAGTAATGGAAAACACACCAGTTTTCTGTGAAACGCTTTCAGGGCCCGTGCATTTGCGAGCGAGGCAGAAATGGGGAGTGGGCCCTATAATTAAGGTTTGATACAGCCAAGGCTGGGAATGGATTATTTTAGTTTGTTTTACAGTCACTTTGAAAGCCCAATGTTCCCCCAGCATTTGTCAAAACAAACATAAGTGCGGCAGAATGGAGGTGGAAGTGCTAATGGATGTCGTAGAATGACAGGAAGCATTAGAAACAACAGGAGAGGAAAAACAGAGGATTGCTTGGTAAAAGGAAAAACAAAACAAAAAAATTCGGGGTAGCGGGGGGGATTATGGGTTGTGGCTGTGGGGGTTGAAAAAGAGCTAACTGCCGAATAAGAGTGCCCAGAACTCCGTAATTGAGCGTTTTTCCAAAGTACAAGACATACAAGGTTGAAATTGGGTGTTATTACAGCACTGTCTGAAGCGCAGTCACATTTGTACATAGAAACCTTGCATTTTGGAAAAATCCCTTTTTCATTTTTCCATGAAGTAGTACCTACATCCACATGGAACACATTCAGTGCAGCTTAACAAAGCAGATGATTACATAAAGAGATTAATAGGGAAACAGAGAGGCTCATTCTTCCATAAAGCAGCAAAGGACGACACTTTTTCAGGACAGGACACCTAATGATGGAAAAAAAACAATGCATCCTTCAAATAAAAGCTTGGACGGTGTCTGGTTCCAGTCAGTTTTTGCTTTGAATATCTTGTCAAAAGATACAGATTTGATGCATGAAATCTTCCACAAAACCAAAAAGGTCTAAACGTGTGGAAAAAAATGAAAATTCTGTCACCATTCACCCTCACAAGTATACAAAAGAAGATATTTTGAAGAAACCAAACCATTAAAAAAAAAAAAAAAAGCCTCTTGTACATTCCACAGAAGAAAGTCATATAGATGTTTGGAACAATGAGGGTGAGTAAATGATGACAGAATTTTCATTTATGTGTGATTGGTTTTCAATTTACAAACCTGTCAGATAATGAACATGACGCATGCCTGATGAAAAGACCCATTTATATATTTCATGCTGACTTGGAGATGGTTTAGCTGGTGGGGCTGGTTTAACATCCTAAACTGGAGACTAGAGGGGACCAGCTATGCTCGTTTTTTCAGCAGGCATTACATTATTCTGCTCATTTGATGTGCTGTCTGCTTTGTAACCCTGAAAATTCCTGGAAACTTCTTTTTCCTGGACCATTTTCATTTTACAGCACTCCTCTGAATCTGAAAGGGCCAATGTTTTTCTCCATAGCAACCGCATAACATCTTGAGATCAGCTCTGACTCAACCAACAAAACACAACAAAATACCAAATTTGCCATTTCTGCTTTTGGGGCGTTTGAAGACCAGACCCTCTCCCAGTCCTGCTTCTGCAGTTAACATTAGCCAGGCAATCTTCTGGACACTTTTTAAAATGAACCCCCACACCTGACATCCATTAAACATGTACTTTTGCTAGCGCTCTGCACCTATAGAGTTTGTGAACTACCTTAATTTTAATCGAATTGTGGCTGGTTTACACATAATCTGGTGTTTCTGAACTTGTGCCAAAATGGTTGACAGTTAGAGTATCTTAATAGTGAGTCAGCGCCAGCTCAGGTCTGACACATGAGAGAGAATGGAGATGCAGGCCAGTGTGTTATATAAATGTCTCCTGAGTGTGCTGTGTGTATGCTCCCTGTGTTTTGAGGACACGCTGCACTGTGCGTTAATTTGTTCAGGCTGATCCGGTCAGAAGGATTAGGGCCCGGTGCTCCTGTTCTGAGCCCTGTCTCTAAAGAGGGCCTATAGAGTTAGCATGTAATCTCCCAGCTTTCCCAGCACCAATCCACACTGACCCATGTGGCCTGTCCACTAACAGCTGAGGCACATTTGTCGGTCTGTGTCTGTTCATATGTTCTATACTTTATAAAACCATATGCTGGAACATTTATGATGCATGTGTACTGATATAAAACCTTTTTTAATAGAAATTCAATTACAAAGTTAAAAACAAAACAGTAACAAATAACATTTCAAATGATTGGTTTTAAAGTGAATTTAGGAATCACAAAATAACAGTACAGTCTGAAAATGTATATTCTATTTAAGATTAGCTAAATAGCCCATTACATTAAACATTATTATTAAATTATTAATGTTTTGTGTTTATGGTAAAGATATTCTAAACATAAAAATATAACAAGCTATAACTAAATAAATAAATACAAAAAAATCTAATATTAGTACTGGTATGCTGGCAATGGTTTGAGTAAACATTTATTAAAAGAAAGCTTTTATTATCATAATTTGATTTTGTTTAATCTTTTTTTTTTTAAATCATTTAAAATCACAATAAATCAGTATAATTAAATGTTAGCTTTACTGATTATTGACTGATTTTTAAATTGAGACCTGGTAAGTAATTCTAATAATAACTGATTATATTAACATAATTATTATAAAGATGACCTTCAATTAAATTGGTAACAGTTTATTACCTATCGTTCATGCATTAGATATAAAGGTTAATGTTAAATTCTGGACATACTAATACAGTTAATATTAGGTTGTATATGTTAACATTAGTTAAAGTATTTTAAACCAAGATAAATTAACAATAAACAATACTATATTTATAAATTGAGACATGCCATAAAGAAATCGTTGTTCATTGTTAGTTCAGGATACATACTCATTAAGCAATGTCAGCCAAGTGAATTTTATAGCAAAGTGTTACCATTAAGTTTTAATTCTTAAAAAAGATTGGAAGATTCCTAAAATGCTAAAGTGTGCTGTGTTACTGTATAAGGCCAATGGTGAATTGGCAGCCAGTAAGCAAGCACACACACACACACACACAAACACATATACCCACACAGCGAGCCTGAGAGAGCGAGAGCACAGGGTGAACAGACACCAGTATGGCAGGGAGGGGAGGCTCTGCTCAGGAACTCAATAATAACTTTGAGCAGTCTAGCCAGGAGGCTGGAGGCCCAGACTGTGGCTGTTCCATCCTACAGCACTTCCCCCCTCTGAAGCCCTGGGCTCCTCCCTCTGCCCTGGCCTGTGTCTGCTCCACAGGACTAATGCATTTTGCAGACAGCCTAGAGACTTAAAGAGACATAAACCACATTTTTCCTCCCTGAATCACTGCTGTTGATGTAACCACTAACTCAGAACAGAGATCATTATTTCCAGCCGTTTATTCAAAATCTCCCGCTCTCACTCTCTTTCTTATTACTCTTTTCCTCTCTTGGAACTCGGGAGACCTCGACATGACACGGAAAAGTGAGGGAGAGACGGCCTGAAATATGTTAAGAGCCTCTCAATAAATCTCGGGCCAAATGCTCGAACCGCACCACCCTCCGAACGAGTCTTTGATGTGCAACTCACCAGCCTGGAGAAGCTCTTGTCAAGTGCAATCAGAGGTCCTGGCGTCAAATGCATTTGAAGTCATTATTATAATAATTATAAGGGGCAAATCCAATAGGCATGATCAGACAGCGCTGAAACAGAGCAGATCCAGCTGTTGGGAGTTGGGATGCACACTTCTGCCCGTAAATCAACAAAGATTACATTACTGCTGTCTGCCGGGCAGGGAATAATGATGGATCTGAATGCTAAATGCATCAGTCTGAGAGACAAAAGCTGCGTGCGGGATTCATAGCGAAGTGGGAAGTGCCGTCTGTCTCCAGCAGACCCCCTTTCAGGAAACGCTGGCGCTGTAAATATGGGCAATTTAGTTTTGCATGTGCACCAACATGCTTCAGAGATACAG
The DNA here is from genome assembly GCA_036784905.1 of Acrossocheilus fasciatus. Classification (NCBI taxonomy): domain Eukaryota; kingdom Metazoa; phylum Chordata; class Actinopteri; order Cypriniformes; family Cyprinidae; genus Acrossocheilus; species Acrossocheilus fasciatus. The sequence goes on from CM071948.1 coordinate 19,286,209, forward strand.
TAGCCTGGAATAAAGGGATCGTTTACACAAAAATGAAATCATTTACTCACCCTTGCGACATTCCAAATCTGAAGGACTTTAAAAATTTTTTTTAAAAATGTGTTTTTGGTGAATACAGAGAAAGTCCCCATTGACTTGTATTGACAGCAACAATTGAAAACTTCTTCAGAGTATCTTCTTTTGTGGTCTGCAGAGGAAAGCAAGTCATACAGGTTTGGAACGACACGAGGGTGAGTAAATGACAGAATTTTCTTAGTGTGAACTATCCTTTTAAAAAGCCTCTCAAACCAAGGTCTCACCTGCTTGCAGTAGGCGTCTAAGGATTTGAGCAGATTTAACCGCAAATGTCTAACACAGTGTCTACCATCTGAGCTGTGAGACAGCATGGAGCCAGGCGCCCTAGTGAAGTAGAGCAGAATACCACAGCCAGGAAATAATTAAAAATTCAATGGGCTTGAGTGACACAGAAACCTTCAAGGGCGTGCCTGCCAAACACAGTTTTTACTCTTCCACTGTCAGCATTTTTTGTCCTCCGTAGAGGATGCTGAAACGAGCGGGGGCCATAAAGAGACTGGAAACTCAACCATGTTGAGATACGCTAGATGGAAATGAGACAGGAAACAAAAACAAGGCCAAGAAGTTGGAAGAAGGTCATTGTGCTTCTGACAGAATTTCTTAATGAAAAAAAATACGGGATCAAATTTGTCTTTACGCCTCTCAGTTTGATTCTCTGTTAACTGATATTTACGAGAGGGCATTGTTACTTGAGCTGCCGAAGGTGTTAAAGCTGGTTCAGCCTCTGTGGAGGATATAATTTCTAAAGGAATCCGGACTTGATCAGACCTGAAAAGCCCAATGAGCAAAGCATGCAAAATAGGATTGTAGAACGGTAGAATATCAGACAGGAATTTAGGCAGTGTCCATGAATTCCACAATCATTTTTTTTTAAGTTTCCTGACCTTCTGAATTGATTGTAGCAACATAATATACACAAATCTGAACGCTATTTTGAATTGAGACCAATAAATATTTTTTTTATTACTTCCATCTCATTATTATTCCGTTTCAGAGTGAATTGATGAGGCACATGATGACGCATATCGACACAAAACTCATTCGTTGACTCACCAGGGTCCAACTTCTCGCCATCTGTGTGAATCACGTCTGCTGTCCTCCCTTGTAAAATTCCCTCCGTGGACAGACGCATGCAAAAGATGCCTGCATAAAGCTCACTTCCCACCAACTAAAGCTCCGAGGTATTTTAAAGGGGAGAAAGGCAATGAACTTCTGACCTGCAATAGAAGGCTGTGGAGGAAGCTGAGGAGCTTGGGGGCATCCAGAGTGCCTTGCCATGTCTCACCCAGCAAGGCTGTAAAAACCCCCCTAAAACTCCAACTTGCAAGCCTTTTATGGCTGCCAGATGGTGGGGGAGTCTGTGTGCCCCTGGACCCCTTGTCTCTGGACTCGTCTCCAGCTCTAGTAAAACCAGCTGACCTCGGTGAACTGACATTCACTCTCTATCTAGCCATATATCTATCAGAATAGCTGTCTGTCCCATCTATCAATTTAAATATCTATATCTATTTGAATATCTATCTGTATGTATCTATCTCAAATTTTTTTCTTCACTGTCCACATCCAGGTCAAAGAGAGTTTACAAGTACAAGATCACCATAAAAAATAATAATAAAAAAATTAAAAAAAAAATCAATCAATCAATCAATCAATAATTTTCTCTGCTAGTTATCAATTCAGGAGATTAGCTGCTTCCTCAACCCCCCAAAACACAACAACTGCCATCAGCTCCACCCTTTTACCTCAGCTGCCATTGCTTTTATTTTCTCTGGTGATAGGAGGCTTGTGTTGTTGTTTATGTCCTGTAATTCAACCTGACCTCCCTACAACCCCAGCCAGGGCTTCCTGGGCCATTAGGGGTGCTGGGACTGCGGGCAATTGAAGTGATAGAGCTTAACGCTCTCCTCATTAAGCTGACAGGGCTGCTGTAAAACACAGAGGACTAGACCACTCCTTTTCACACCGTTCAAATGACATCAAATGGCATCAGCTGGGTCTGTTTTGAAGCTATGTGTATTAGCTGAAACAACTTGAGGTGACCTCCTGTCAATTTTTAAGACAAGTCAGCTGTTGACAAAGTAAAACAAGCGGGAAAAGAATGAAATATTTTTTTTTAAGCGTGACAACAGCAGGGCCAAATTCTTCTTGATCTAACAGGGTTTGATTCAAGCATTTGACCAGTTTAATCAGCAACATCTGACTGAAGGCGGCCAAAGAAACTCATTATCCATGCATTTCCATTCATTCTTGAAAATCCCCTTGGGCTTTAATATGCATAAATATGATTACCAACACCATGTGCCCTCAGCCTGATCCCTAATCTTCTTTCTAAATTCTTCAACTGTTTAAGCTTAAGTCACTTTCTTATTTTTACAGGCCAGCTCTCATTTGGCGTCCTTCTCCACCATGGACAGAAAACTCCATATTCATGAGAAGCTTTAATTGAAAGAAGGGAGGGGAGCCCTAAATTTGGTTTTTGTGTCAGCCAGCAGGGACAAATGCAGCTTCAGCACATTTTCTTCATATTCTCTGGTGGAAAAGAAGGAGAGAGAGATGAAAGGAGGAGAGGAAGAAAGAAGAGAGATTACAGACACTGAACTGGTGGTGCTAAAAGGAGCGGAAATCATACATAAGGACAGTCTGAATCTCTGAATCTAAATAAAGACGCAATCCTTCCAGAAGACACCTCTTTGGCCCATTTTCTGTAAAAATCAGACAGGGAGGTTGTTTGCATTCCAGGAAACGTCTCCCACTTTCTGCATATGCAGCACTTGGTTTCCTTGCTGAATGCTGAACACTTCAGCAGCCACAGCTGTCTCAGGTTTTTGCAGTGAGGCCTTCTGCAATCAAAACGCAGCCAAGGCTTGACAGGGATTTCAATGAAAATACAGTGTTATAAATGACCTTGAAAAAAAAAAAAAAAAAAAAAAAAAAAAAAGAGGCGGCAAAAACCTACTTTGAAATCTGCTCCATACGTTTCCAGAGCTGCTTTTTCCCTGTAGCACACATGTGATTTGCAGACAGAGATTTGGGTTGAAGACAACTTACATTTCTGAGTAGTCAAGAACGGCCTTGTTAACAGACATTGGTAAAACAGCATTAAAAAAATAAAATAAAAATCGAGCCCCACTAAAGTGGCCTGTAACAACCCCTCCTAGCTGTGCATGTCCCTGGCAGTTCCCCTCAAAAGGTTTCACTTTCCTCATAGGATGAAAATGACCTCAGAACAGTAAAAGCAGACAAGGAGTGCTCACCAGATGTGAGCGGAGAAAACCGAGAGAGGAGGGAGTACAGAAGAAAGAGAGAGTGAGAGGAAGAGAGACAGAGAGAGTGCAAAAAACATTTGCCTGAAGAATTTACTGCCAACCCCAGAGGAGTCCTTTGATTAAGGATTCAAGTGGAGTTGCAGGGGTTTCTGGGATATCTCAGGAGCACTTATCCAGTGGTGAGGCTGGTTAAGGGAAGAAAGAGACCGCGACAGCCAGAAAGAAAGAGTTTGCTAGAAAACGCATTCCCAACCAAACTCCCTTCCAAACCAACAGGTTCGGCCAAACATGCAGACGCCCCCCAACCCCCCTACAGGCAAATGCCAGTGTCATTCCACACCCCTGTGCACCTGCCAGGCACACAAAGGGCCACTTCCTCCCACTGTCTCTGGCCTAGGCCCCTGATCCCATTTAATGCCGCCTGCACTACAACAAAGGGAGATAAATTAGGGAGAAGGCTTGATGATAGGGTGACTAATCCTTTTGGAAAGACTAATTCTATCAGCGGCCCATACAGTTGAACCAGCTAAAACGTGTGAATTGAGCAGCACGCGTAGCCGCAGATTTGTCAGAGTGACCGTTTCGCAGAAACGCCGTCATGGCCGTTTTACTGGGCTTGTAATTCATGCTTGCAGGGTTTGACCCAGACATTCCTTTCTTATCATACCCATTTAGGTTTTTATATGCATGTCCTGCTGGTATGAACTTACATAATACTCCAGCCAGGGATAAACTTGTTTTTGCCCATGAGAGATTGTAGACAGGCCCTGCAGATAAAAACATGGCTAAAAATGACCGGCGTACCCACATACCCAATTATGCATGCCTATGGGTGTATTAAATTGATAATGTTACAAAACATTTCAAACATGGCTGCTGAAAACTCTGTCATCGTAGGAATAAACTGCATTTTAAACTATATAAAATTAGAAAACAGTTATTTTAAATTGCGATATTATTATAGTGATTCCAAACATTAATTAAAAAAGACGTGTACAGAAAAAAAAGGCCCTAGGATACCTCACATGGCAATTGTTCATGAATCTATCACCTCCCCAATGCATGCTGAGCGAATCTTTTACAAGCTGACCTCACGTCTACCACACATCAAAGCTCTGTGCGTCAGTCCAGTCACACCGTAATCCCACATTCCTCACTTCATTCACACTCAGCCTCTTCAGCTTTTGCATGCACTCCTCAGTGTCGCCTCCTCCTAACCAAAGTCCCAAACAATCAAAGCCTCCTGTCGCGCCGTAGCCCAGGTGAGCTGATGACTCCACAGCCGCAGTCCAGCAAACCAAGAGTGCTATATGGCGAAGCCAATTAAGCCGAAGTTGCCCGAAGGAACAGTGATTACCCCGTTTACAATAAGCCGCAAAGCAGCTTGGCTTTTTAAAAGAGAGGCTGTAAGCTAGCAGCTAGCTTTCTGTCCTCCTTGACCACGATAGCGGGTACCCAATTTAAGACACAGGGCTGATAATAGCTGGGTCATTATGGGATCAGAGGCTGCCTATTTCAGGCTGCTCTGCTCTGGCCTGCCCGGGCTCAGGCTGCCCGTGTCTGTGGTCACTGGCGCACTATAAATAAAAGCAGACACTGTAAAGGCACGCTATCACATTGCCCTACAAGCCAGAGAGAGGAAGGAAAGACACCCCAGCCAGAAAAGTTACAGCAGCCAGTCTTCAGTGTCACATGGTCCTTCAGAAATCATACTAATATGCTGATTTGGTGCTTAAAAACGCTTATAATCAATGTTCAAAACGGTTGTGCTGCTTAATAATTTTGTGGAATCCAGAATACATTTTCAGGATTCTTGATGAAGAGAACTTCAATATTTGTAATATTATAAACATCTTACTGTCATTTTTGATCAGTTGTTCGTAGTCTGTTTTATAGCATTGGAATCTATATTTTTAATATCTAGAATAAGCTGAGCTGACTGTCCCACCCCCGTGCATGTCCCGCTCACTGCAGAGAGAGAACGAGAGAGAGACAGACAGAGAGAATGGACGGATTAGAAGGAGAGAGAAAGAAGCCAAGGCAGAGCACAACTGAGTAATTGAGGGTGACATGTCTGTAACAACACATCAGGCTGTTTGAATAAAGCTCCTTCCTAAGAGAAATGAGGAAAATAGAGAAAGAGAGAGAAGCGATGGAACAGATGCTTGGAATTAGAGTAGCCAGTGAGGGGGTGTCATCCGCAAAAAAAGAAAGTGGCAGCAGTTTTGGTACTGGATAAATAGTCCCACACAGCCTCACTGTGTTGTATAGAGCGAGGAGGCAGCCGTGCTGAATGCGTTTGATATGGGCTCTCGCTCCAGGCCTCGGCGTCGCATTGCTAAAGGCTCCAATAGCAGAAATTTAGTACGTGTTTAACAGCACACCACATTTCATTGTGCTTCGCTAGCATTTAATACCTGATCTCCAGTGCCAAGCAGAAATCTGGCACACACTCAAGCCACTGGGGGAGATGGCTTACAAGAGGTCTGCTTGTTGGTGCCACTGAGGAACATAAAAGAACAAGTTTCCTTCTCCCTTCTGTATCCTTTTAACTGTCTTTTTTCTTTTTATTCGTCAGTTTTTGCCTTTCAACTTACCGGAAAGTAGAGTAACAAGCAAAACAGGTTAAACAGAAGAGTCACAAAGAACAGACGTCTTCATATTGTAAGCATATGTACTGTGCTCTGCACCATGGATACTGATATTTTTATCAGTAAAGATAATTATAGACATTACATTTAAGAAATAGTTCACCTAAAAATTTTTATTCTGTCATAATTGACTTTTCTGCATGTTGTTGCAAACTTGTGAGATTGTGGAACACAACAGGAGAACTTCTGAAGACAGTGAGGGTCATTTTTTCCATAAAATGTTTAAATTCTGAATGATTCTGAATTGAATATAAATCTGCTTGATAAGTTCGCAAATTAGACTGATTTGGTCCTCGAGGCACTGATTCAGTGAATCACAAATGGAACTTGGAATGGAATCAGTTCAATTCATGATTCGTGAATCAGACTTATACAGTTCTTGTAGTCACTGATTCAAAGATATTGAGTAATAACTTAAATTTTGGCCGGTTTCTAACACAAATTTGTATGGTTTTAGAAGAATAAGATTATAGCAGTCATATGCATCTAAATGAATGGTGTTATGGCCTTTACAAATGATATCTGTAAAGTTTTAGTAATAGCTGTAATTCTATATAAAAAAGGGAAGCTTGATAAGACAAAGGAGTGATCAGAACATTTTTTTTTCCAGCTGATGAATGATAAAAATATTGACAAATCAATCGTTATTCACCGGCTTGAGCATTTAAAGCAGCAGGCAACGAAAGTGCAGTGCATGTTTATAATAAACAGAATACTATCTTCCGTTGCTGTGGATGCTAATATAGTTATCTGTACAGTTACAGTTCTTGGTGTGAACAGACCAAGTTTTTGAAGCGTATTACTTTCAGTATGGACTGGTTGTCACTGCACAAGTAAATAATGAGAGAATTGATTTTTTTCCAGGTAAATTATCCCTTTAAATAACTGTAGATTTACTGCATGTGTTATGCAGTCAATTTGCTGAAGCATGGAAAAGGAAATATTTTTAATCAGATGATTTTGACTGACTAAACACGGTACTTGATAGCATTACCCGTAGAAAGATGAAGTATAGAAAAGCAACTTTATATTATATATGAAAGCAGAGGAACTTTCCGTTTTTGAGAACACCATCTTGCCGAGTGTTCCAGAAGCATTTCTGAAACACCATGTTGCGGTGGACCATCACATCGAGTGGAAAATGGAGGCCTTGCCAGCTGTCTGAGGGCTGGAGGAGTGAATCAGCCTTTCTGGAAAAATCTGAATGTGCCTCATAACCCAAAGCCTCAAACACAAGGGAGGGCAAACGCAGGAAAACCTCCATCCTTGCACCACCCAGAGAGCAGGAGCGAGAGAGAGAGAGAGAGAGAGAGAGAGAGGCTCGCACTCTTCCAAAGCCGAGAGGCATAGGGAAATGGAGGTTACAGATCAGGTCATCCTGACATCACCATTTCTTCTGTTTTTTTTTTTTTTTTGCAAGGCTGGAACAGAACCTTGTATTCCTCAGTAACAAAATCACTACGAGAAGGCCTGAATATGAGTGTTGCCGAGACTTGTTTGTGTATATGTTAAAGAGAGAAACTGTATGTGTATGTGTATGTGTGTGTGTGTGTGTGTGTGTGTGTGTGTGTGTGTGTGTGTGAGTGTGAGAGAGAGAGAGAGAGAGAGAGAGAGAGAGAGAGAGAGAGAGAGAGAGAGAGAGAGAGAGAGAGAGAAAGACAGGCTGAGTGAGCAGTGAGTGAGCGAGCATGAGAGCTGGCACGCTCTCCTCAGCCCACCAGCCAGGAAGCATCAAGTTCTTATTTAGCACAGGAAGAACAGCTTTGCTTAGCAACTACACTGACTCTCCAATCACAGAAGTTTTCTGAATAATGCTGCTTGGACGTGGAGCGAGAGCCGTCTGCGTGCTTCTGAGGAGTGAACGAGAGGCCACAGGCTGCTTAAAAACACAAAATCCCTCTTTTCATAAAGGCCCAGACAGCTCACGTAAAAAACAAACAAACAAAACAGGAGCTTTTTCCCTTAGCCTAGAAAAGAACAAACTTTCCATGTGTGATTTAGAAAATACAGCGTGCACATAATTTAGTTAAGCCATTATTTTATATTTAAAAAAGTACAGTTTACCTGCAAGTGAAAATTCATTATTTACTCACCCCCATGTTGTTGCAAACCCATAGGACTTTCAAGCTTAGAACGCACAGTGAAAGCATCATGAAACTAGTCCATTACACTTACGCATTACGTTCCAAGTCTGACATGTGGAACAGACCAAAACCTGTCATGTTTACTGACATATATTTTCCTTTCCAATGGGTTATTCATGGGAACAACTGCATCAGAACCAGATCGGCCTAATTTACAAAAGAACTCAGACTGGTTTTGCCAAAAAATTTATAAGAACAACTGGATCATTGATATGATACTTCTCTCAAGAACAAGGGCAAGGGCCGATAGCAAGATTTTTAGTGAATTTTGACTTACATTTGGGTCTGTTTTCTACACAAAGGTGTCGAATGACTTTAGAAGACTTGACAAATGATCCAATAGTTACATGGTTCACTTTTAATGTTATGTCTGTGGTGCTTTTTGAATCACCATTCACTTATTACACTGTAAAGGCTGTGGCCAAGATTTTCAAAATTTCACCTTTCATGCTCAACAGAAGAAATTTAGCTTCATGAGGGTGAGTAAATAATGGTAAAATTTTCCATTTTTGTTCCCTTTAACGCCTCAGAGGGAAGCAGAGATTGGACAGGAAACAAAGGGGGGGGGGGGGGGAAGCAAGTTTGGGAAACAGTGCAAGTGGACGGATTTGAACTCACTTCACCTACAATGCACAAGTAGTCATGTGCATTAGCTTGACCACAGCTCTGACATTAATTGCTACTATTAAGAGTATAAAATGATTATAAACATTTTAATTTGCAATTTAATAACTGAAATTTTCTGTCTTTGAATAATTTTAAAACAGTTATTCGGCAAATGGAAAAAGACTCAATTATATGTAACTGTTTTAAGTGTTTTTAGTTTGTTTGTGTTGTGAATATTTGAGATGAAACTGATTGTATTGCTGCCCATTTTGGCCAGGACACTCCTGTGAAAGAGATTTTTAATCTCAGAGAGTCTCTTCTGGTTAAATAAAAAAATAATTATGCTTGATTCAAATATAGCGTCCCAGCGTCAATCCATGATGTGCATGGATGTGACCAAGCAATAGTGGTACATGTACACTTAATGCTATTTGAACATTAGAAAAAAATTTTGAGATTCATAAGCTTATCCTCATAGCTTTGGGGGCGGTCAGTGGGAGGTTTGTAGGCGAGAGCAACATGCCAGTTTGTCATATGGCACACGCGCGCTGACTGAGGCTGCATCATCCCACAGACAGACCCTGAGGAAACATCTTTACCACACAGTCCTCACCCTCTTTTGAGCAGTTCTAACAGAAGTCGACAGCTGTAGGAAGTACACGCACTCAAGTATGTCTCAGAACGCCAGATTCTTTCAGCAGAGGTTTAGTTTGGCATATTTGTGTAAAATGTCATTTTAAATAATCACTGTAGGCAAGGCACAATGCAGGAATACGCATCTGAAATTTTTGACTTTTTTTTACTGAAATCTACACTTTTCTTTAATAAATTACTAATTTGTTCTGGCTGGCCAAGAAATAACTAAAATTCCAAGTAGATTAAATAAAACTGCATCCTACAGCTCATGAGGATGGATCAGGGAGGGAGTATAAAGTTGTACAAGGTTGTGCATCTCATGAGGAAGAGCGAGAGGTACAACACAAACTAAAGCTACATTGAAGCCATTTCCATCAGAATAAAATTTCATCCAAGTGGACTTTGCAGAGCAGTTTCGGATTAGTGGACTAGCAAGCAGCTCAATTAAGGCACTGGGTTTCTTGCACAGTGGCAGCTGTGTACTTCAGGATTTTCCATCTCCAGAGCAGATGGGTTGCCATATTAATCATGAAGCTGATGATCGCTATCGACTAAGGGGCCTGATCTGAGAAACTGATCAGAAAACAACACCACCATCATTCTGCCATCTGTTCCCACAGACTGGTGGCAGTGCCAGCCTGCGCAACTCTAAACCTTATCCGATGCCGTCATCAGACATCATACAGACTTACTCACAAAACAGACGCCTGATTTAGTGACATTTATTGTGAACTGCATCCCGATTAAAGATCAATATTGCTGTGGTACCAATTCAACACTACACCGCTTTCTTGAAATACAAAAGGAGAAAAAATGTGCAATTACAATGCGTGGGGACCAGAGCTCTCAAGCTTAAAAAGGATGCAAAGGCACAGTAAAAGCAGTCTCGTAAATTTGAATCTTACACTATATTCCAAGCTATATGATGGGAACAGACCAAAACGTATGTTATGTTTACTGATCATTTTTCACTCGAACATTGAGCTGGTTAGTATAATTTGAGAACCAGATCAGTCTAAATGCCAAAAGAATAATTCAGACTGATCTTGAGAAAAAAAAAAAATCAATTTGTTCACAAATTTGATCTTTGCTACTCATCTCATAAACATTTTTATGAGATATTATAATCATTTTTTTGAGATTTTTAAAGTGAACTACAAGTTACATTTCAGTCTGTTGTTCACTCAAAGGTATTAAATTACTTTGGAAGACTTTAAATATAGTTATATGATATGAACCATTTTTGGTCATTCTGGAACTTGCCAGCCCCATTCATTGATTATGCTACAAAGAGTGTCCAGGAGATTCAGAGCCAGCCCATGCAACTCTAAACCTTAACTGATGCGATCATCATGCAGACTTACTCATAAAACAGAGGCCTAATTTAATGACATTCGTTGCTAATTGCATCCCGATTAAAGATCAATACTATTGTGGTACCAAATCAACACAGCACCGCAGTGGATGCATTTCATGTTGGCAGCAGACGCAGACAAAAGCCTCGAGACTCATTACCATGGAGGCATTGGTTGTGCAACGAGCACCAAAACGAAGCTAGAGACACAATGAGAGGTGACGGCTTGAGTAACAAAGCTGTTGGGAACAAAAGAGGCGGCAGGTCTTCACCCCAGCATCAGCCAGTGGAGAGCTCCAGCTGACGCCCTTTAAACAAGAGGTCACACGTCAGAGAATAGAGGCCACAACCTCTGAGAGCCCCTGACCACCCCCTCACCTCCATCCCTCCAGGGAGGGGATGAGACAGCATCTCTTGGGGACTGTTAAGCTATCAAGCCACCCTTTTAAAATTCAGCCTGTCAGAGAATAGGCATCCAAAAGTGGATTTTGACTCAGCTAAGTCAAACGCCATGCAGCCAGTGTTGTTTGAGCATCTGATTCTGAGCAGAGGGGGTTGTTGTCCGGCCACTGTTATGTGGTACGGACTACGGATGAGTGGCCTGACTGCGCTGGATGAATAAGTAGCACTTGCTGTGTTTGGGTGGAGGGGGGGTTGGGACAAGCGGATGGAATTGTTGGCAGTCTGGATGCAGAGCAAAGAGCAGCATGGCTGGTGGGACGCAGCTCGGGCCGCAACGGCGAGGTCAGCAGACAGATGGGAATGGAAATGAGTAGGCCGTGCGCTCATTTTAATCTTTTCCCCACAGCTGATACAGGCATTAGAAATGCAAACTCGCACGCACATGGCGACCTCCATCCCCCAGGCATGCGCATTTATTATGGTCGTGGCCATCTTGGGTCGGACACTCAGTTGATTGGTTTGGTCTCAGGTTGGGAGTCATCTGTAATTTGATAAAGTGAGGGAGCAGAACAAAGGGAAGTTTGATACCCCCCCCATTCAAAAGCTCCATGGCCCCTCTGCATCCAATTTATTACACAATACTATTCTCACTGGAGTCTTACTTCATTCCTGGCAGGACAATGCACATGCACTTGAAATATGTGGTTTAAGGTAAAGTCGAAACTCCAAATAAAACAACATGACACAGCCATTATCAATCCGTTCAAGGTTGTTAGAAACGGAGTAAAACCACCAATTCAGTCTTGGATATAAAAGCAAATACAGTTTCACAACTATTAAAAAGCTTCAAATAAGTAAAGTAATATACCACTAAAATAACATAATAAAGATAATTATAGAAAACATTAAAATAATAAGTTATAATAAAATGTCTAAAAGGTTTTTTTTTAAATCAAATTAAAAATAATTAAATAACATTTGATGAAAAAAAGTTTATTTGGTCTTAGCTATAAAGTACAAAATAGTGAAATATTATACAAAATATGAAAAAAATATAATTTGTTTAAAAACATTTTTTAAATTGTAAAAATATTATTTACATTAATATTTTTTCATTTTTAAAAAATATTTAAAGAGGATAAGAGGGCAAATTGATGAGGACATGCTTTTATATAAATCCATAAAAATGGCAAAAAAAAAAATTGACACCAATTTGGTGTGGTGTTTTGCTGCCTATTTATTTGCAAAGCATTTTTCAGTCTTTTATCAAACAACCATCTGTCCAGCTGAAGAACCAGTGGCCGAACACGATTGGCCGGACTGTCTGAAAGCGGGGGTGGGGTGGGGGGTTATTGGTTGACTGGCTTTGGATAGAGGTCACATGTCATGGCCCTTTGACGGCACGTCAAGGCCCTGGCGGACAGATTCTTAATGAGAACTCGCCACCCTCTCCCTGCGATCTACCCCATTATGTCAGCCAGCCTAGACTGGATTTTAAATATATTCAGCTCTGAGATATTTCAGATATTAAAAAATAAAGCAAACTCTGTGTACTCTGTATTGCTGCGAACAAGTATATTACATAAAAACATGGGGATTCAGAAACCTTATAACCATGGTGACCAGCCTCTCATCAAAGTATTATTTGGAAGCAGCAATTCTCTAAAAAGCAAGAGACAGCATAAAGCAAACATTCTCAGCGAGACTGAAAAGTTAAAAGTTTAATTACAAAAATAAAGAGAAAAGAAATAAATGTCTCAATTGAGCTGAGGTTAGGTGAAAAGCGGCAAGTGTTTTTTTAAATTTTTTTTATTTAATACAGGCCCGCCGATACACAGCTCCCCACGGACCCAACCAGCTTGCAAACTGGGACACCTCTGACAATGAACTATAGAAACCAAACAAAATTCACCCTTCTGGATACATTACGGCTACTGTACTGATAGGACAGACCATAGCATCATGGTGAAATGTGCTTATTGTACAATTGAAACAAATATACATGGATAAAAGGTCGAAACTAATCATCTAATAATAACTGCACACACAAAAAAAGCAGAGTTTCTTTAGCCTAACCAGACGCAAGGCACAGCAAAGTGCAAACTAGCCACTATGTGACAAATATCAGCCAACACTTTCCCATAGAGAAGTGATCGTTAAATATACATGACGTTGCATTTCTGAAATGTGCCATGTCTCTCACATTTCCCACAGTAATGAAACTGCATTTGCCACACCATGCATCCCAAGCCTGCTGAAGTGACACCATGGTAACACATACATATATGTGTGTAGACCCATTAGCACGATCACCCTCAACAGCTGCTGCGTGGAGGGAGCAGCCAACCCAACCTGGCGTGGAGCCTGATCAGACAGTGGGAGACCCAAGGGCAGTGCTGACCCTACACCAACTGCTTTTTGGAGAGTGACCTCAACCCCAACCTGCCCCCCACCCAAAACATACACACAAAACAATGTCCTACACAGCACTCTTCTCCTCCTCCTCCTCCACTACTGGCTTCCCCAAGCCTCCCCTTCTATCTCTGGCTCCCATAAAATACATAATTGAGGCTCCATTTGTCATATGCAGATGCCCCTGAGTGCATCCAGAGGCACAAAATAATGCGCAAGGGGGGTTGGTTGGGGGCAGGACACTGGCTGGCTGCACCTTCATTTCAACACGCTCAAAGATAGCAGAAGATTATGTTACATAATAATGATAATAACAATAATGCATACAATTACCATATGTTTTGTTACTGATGAAGGCTGTGCATCAAATCAAACCCTAAATTAACTTGATTCCAACATGGACAGGTTGTGATGCTCAAAAACAATGGGCAAGACTATGTAAAAGTAAGAGGGAAAAAATGACAGACTAAATAAATACTGGGCAAAATGAGGAAAAGTATACGGCTTGTGTATATGTTTTAGACGGTGAAACTGAAGAGAAATGTGTTTTACATGAAAACAGTTTTTGCTTGATTTGGCACAATAAACAATTTTGGCACAGGGACTACGTCATATCCAATGTAAAAATCTGGGTTTTGAAGCAAAGCTACATCTAGAGGACAGTGTTCTTAGGTGCCACTAGGTGTTGTATGATTAGACAAAGAGAAAGGTCAATAGAAGTGTATGAGAATCAATAAAGTAAAATGCACACAACACAACACAGCACAGCACATGAAATGGTCACATCACACACCACTGATCATTTTTATTTTAAATATTTGGGAGTGTACTATCTGGAGTTCTACGGTCCAGAGTTAGATTATCATAATATTTCCTTGCATTTTTAAGAGTTAAGCTCACCTTGTAAGATGTATTTTGCTTGTTCCCCAGGTCAAATTTTCCCTTTAACTCATCGAGGAGCTGCTGCAGTGTGCTGCTCTCCTCTTTTTCACTATAGTCTTGATCCAAAAGAATATAAGCCCTCCAGTTGGACGAGTCGAAGCCCCAGTGACAGGTTCTGTTCTCCAGCCTTTTATGACTGTGCACCACGAACTTGTGCGTCGGGAACATGAGCCTGCAGTCTAAGCACTGTATGCACGCCGCGCTGGGGCTCGTGTAGAGCTCTGGCACGAACAGGCCCTTGCACTTCCCGAAGCATTCGTGATAAACTTTAAAGCTCTTCTCTGTTCTTTCCAGCTCGATGGAGCACGACAACTCTTTGTCGGCGTGCGGTGGGAACGTGCCGCCGTAGATGAGGGCATTGCAGAGGCGCTCGGCGTCGGTCTGGGTGATCAGTCCGCATGAGGGGGCCGAGAAGGGCAGGATGCCCATAACTTTGAGGATCTCCAGCTGGTCCGCCGTGCACCGGGAGCAGTAGATGTGGAGGTCGTCGCACACTGAGTTGATCTGCTGGAGGGAAAAGTCTCGCAGGACGCTGTTGAGGATCTGCGGCAGGCATAGGCGCTTCTCGCCGCCCACCACAAAGCACGAAATCGTCTCCCGCTCCAGGACCGTCTCGCACCTCTCGGTGGAGCGGTCTGACGGGATGAAGAGGGGTCCCGGCATGACCGGGGGCGTCTGCGCGGGGAGGTTCACCATCGCCTCGGCGCCCTTACCGTCCTTCTTGAACAGCATGTCCTGCTGCCACCGGGCCGAGAAGGCTGCCGGTCCGCCGAGGGAGATCATGGAGCTCAAGTGAAACTGCTTGAGAGTTTGCTGAAGTCCTGGATGCGGCTGAAAGCTGGAGGGAGCCTCCATGTTTAAACCTGGGCTGTCTGATCACTACAGATTCGGTGAACGTGAACGGAAAGAGTCGCTACAGTCCATGTCAGTTCGGAAAGCGTAAAACGCCGCCTTGTAATCCATTCAACTGCTTCATGTTCAAATCTTAAATCGTACCAGAAAAAAACAGAGTTCCGAGCGACGAGAAAATCCTCCCAAAAGTGTAAAGTTTTGAACGAAATGTAATTTTCAATCCGGCTGTATCACAGACCCGGTGCAACTCAAGCACAAAATGTGTGCCTTGTGTAAAGCTCGTCGGCGCAGTTGCCTCCGCTTTACTATGAGAGTGTGAGAGTCTCTCTCTCTCCCTCTCTCTCTCTCACACACACTCCCTCTCTCTCTCAGTGTTTGTTTGTGTCTGGTTCAGTCATTGAATCCCGGCCAAGAATGTGACTGACTCCCTGGGCTGGCTGTTCCATGAAACGTTCTCCCTCCCCCTGCAGCCTGAGCAGCTGCAAAAGCGGGAACACAGACTACACGTAGAACTATTGCAGAGGGAGGAGGAGTTTACTTACAGCGGCTATAGTAACTTTCATTAACAAACTTCAAAGATCATTTACCTTAACAGCAAAAGCAGTCGTTTATGTACATTTGAAATTTGAAAATATATGAATCAAAGTATTGTGAAATGAATAGCTACATTAAATCTCAGAAGGGGTTTGTTTTGAATGCGTGAATACATTATTCAGACAAGTGGACATACCACATGGAAAAATACTAGGCTATAGTAATTTATAGTAAATACTATGGTGTTTTTGAACCATACTATAGTAAAGTACTTGAATTAATTTGTTGTTGTAATTCTATAGTTGTTGTGGTAATATGACAACTAGGCTACAGTAATATAAACAAATTACACTGTAGGCTACTAAGTTTTCTACAACTATTATAGGCTACTCGATAGTTTACTGTCGTAAAAACTAAAGTATACTACAGTATTTATTCATTATTATCAGTTCACTATACTACAGTATGCTGTAGCATTCATTAAAAAAAGTGTTGTAAAGTGGTTCAAAAACACTATAGTAGCCTATTTACTATAAATTACTATAGTATTTTTTTTTTCATGTGGGATGATCTGAAGTAGATTAGGCTAAAGTTCCCACTAAGAAAAACTACAACGAATTAAACAATAGACCAAGGTACACTCTATTAAAATGTCATTATTATTGGGACCAATGAATATAACACATTATAGATTCCCGCATAAAAAATAGGCTCTTACAACTAATAATAACGTTTTAAGCCAGGGTTATTTAATGGGTTACACAAATTTAAAAATATGCAGAGAATAGAAATGTACAAATTGAATTTTGTCTGAAACATATCGGCTACTGTTTGGGGTGATTTAGCAAGGACACAGTAAAGGAATTTATAATGTTAAAAAAATCTAATAAATGCTGTTTATTTTGATCTTTCTGTTCATCAATGAATCATAAAAAAAAATATAGCCTAACAGTTTCCACAAAAATATTACGCAACTGTTTCATCACTGATAAGAAATGTTACTCAAGTGGCAAATCAGCATATTAGAATAATTTCTGAAGGATCATGTGCCACTAAAGACTGGAGTAATGATGCTGAAAATGTATATTAGGAGTAAATTACATTTTAAAATATATTAAAATAGTAATCTGCTATTTGTAATAACATTCAGTGTGATACTGCTTCATTCTGATCCATTTTTGGACAAAAATATTGATAAAACAATATTGTCATTTTATCTCAAAAAGTCATTATGATGAACGTTGTAAAAGGTAAGAGCACAGTTTAGTGAAGCCATAACTCACATTGATTTGTTTGGATTGGGTGTTATTGTAACAGCTTAATTAGTTTTCATGGAACTTTTAAAATTGCAAGCATTTGTCTAATGGTTCATTCTGGCACATAAGCCTATAAAGTGTGGTTACTTGAAATTCAGCCCTTAGTTCAATCAACATTTTATGAAATCCTAGTTCATGTAATAACCGATTGACTGTGTTAAGCTCTTGGGGGCAACTCATGCAGTTTCATTTGGTGTCAAATACCTGTCACAATAGCCTACAGACCCCTAGGTTTCGCTCCACACACAAGCTGACGTCTGAAATGAGAGAGAAAACATAGGCGAGTTGGCTGGGAATATAAACTACATTTTCAACTGGGAAAAGATAAATAATTGTGTTCCGTTGTTTTAAAGGTACACTACACCATAACTGTCATCACTGACTCCCCTTCATGTCGTACTTCATACCACACACACTCTTCTAGACTAGTCACAGAGGCAGTTGAGAAGCATCATATTGAAAGTACGTCAAACAACATGTTAGGCTGGAAAGTGCGATTAAATTTGTCATCACTGACAGTAACTCAATGTTCTTTGTACGATTCTGAGCCACTAGGTGGCACTACAAATCAGCAGACATTATTTTTCAACTTGGGAAACCATAAAGATGACCAAAAACACAGATTTAAACAATTTTATTATGTCCCGCAAGAAATAAATAACGTACAGAGATTTTCTGCTGTAAAACATTACCGGTATCACCTGCATCAATTCCTTTTGTCAAAAGTAGATCTATAACAAAGCCACCCCTTCTCCAAGATTTCACACCTTAATAAAATTAACGGAATTAAAAGGCAATTAAACTGAAGGCTATTTAGCGCACATACAAAAATTTATCAACAGGACCTTGCTCAGTTTGGTTAACAAGAATGTTAACAACATTTTTATCATCGAAAATGGTCAGTCTGTAGCATGATAGCTTGTTTGTCCAGTCAAACTGCAGGTGGAATAGTTAGCCCATCTATAAAATTCTCATTTGCACTTCAGTAATTAAGTGTTGAGTTGCCCAAGAAACAAAAGACCCCCAAGGTGCATTCTGGTTTGTTATCCAGACCCTTGTTTTTATATCACTTAATAGAATTTTATATTAATGCAGAATTTGTTCTGACTTATTATTACACAAAATTTTCCTATGAGTTTTAAGAATACTTTTAATTCCATTCTATTGCAATATAATTTAATTTTGGACCTTTAAAATGCAATGAGCAATACATTAAAAAAAGTAAAAAAAGTTAATTGCAAACAGAAGTGACACATTGTTAACAAACACACTGAAATAGGAATTACATTATTAATTGGATTAATTGGTGTGGCACTGAATAAATTAGTTAAGTAAATTAGTGAGAATTAAATCTTCTACTGTAAAAGTTACATTTGTATCCTGGCATTTTATGGCTGCAACAGCACTCTGGTTCAAATGTATTATATATTCAGAATAAAAAAAATGGAGCTGAAAAACTGGACTTTCAGATTTAGAATAACATTTAAAAGCAAAAAAAAAAAAAAAAAAGTTTAAAATTGTTTTTACAACAAAGCTATTTTCAAAAACAGTAATTAGCATTTGGCAACAAAAGTTTTATAGGGTTCTTCAGCTGTAAGTTATTCTTTAATAAGAATATATTTGTTTTGTTTTTATTTTATGCAATGTACAATGTAGTTCTTTGGAAGTAAACTGTGAAGTAAATCTCTCGGGCGCTCTCAAGAGATGCGCTGTGGCATTCACATCCTTACTCAAACAGTTTTAAATAAAAAATACGATACACTACTGTAATCCATTCTTCAATAGAAAAAAAAGTTTGTTAAAAAAAACATTCAAGTAGGCTTTAGTGTTTTGTCCAAGAACTGACAGCACACATGAACGTATCCCATTTCATAATTTGACAGATTTTGAGACACATTTATAGCGCTCACTAAAACTCATCTGCACAGATGCAAACACTCAACAAAATCCAGTGATTGAAATCATTAGACTGCTTCTGTGGGTAGTTGAGGGGGCTTGTCCTCATACTGTGGTGGTGGGGTCAGTGGTTCGATGGTCACCACCTGACTCTGTCCAGGATTTTGGATATTCAAACGAATATCCTTCATGTGGAGCTTCTCTGACTTAATCCTGCGCACTCGGAGAGGTCTGAGGATGCGACTGGCCCTGCTGCTGCTGCGGGTGGGTGCTGCAGGCTGAGGTCCGGGGCCAGGAGCTGGCTGAGGGGCCTCTTGGCCATTACCTTCTCTAGGCTGCTGGCCTTCGTTTTCAACGGCACCAATCAGATCCTCATACGAGGGCAGCTGGTAACTCTGTCGCAAGTTGCTCTGCCGAACAGGATACCGTCCGCTGGTGACCGCCTCCTCATAGGTAGGAACATCATAGCTGGGTATTGGTTCATCAGTTGACCTAATATTACATGCAGGTAAACATAATATTTGGTCAATATGCTTCATCTAGATGGCTCTGAACAAAACTATGGATGCATGAAATATTATATTAGAGAGATTTTTAAAAAATGTATTTCAAATTTGAATTAATTTATCAATATTGTGTTGTGTGTAATGCATGTATATATCTATATCCTATATCTATGTATATATTATATATATATATATATATATATATATATATATATATATATATACATACATACATATATACACATATACATACACACACACTCGTATGCATGCATGCCTGCCTGTGTGTGTGTGTGTGTATGTATACAGTGCTGCTGGAAAGTTTGTGAAGCCTTTAGAATTTTCTATATTTCTACATAAATATGACCCAAAACATCATCAGATTTTTGCACAAGTCCTGAAAGTAGACAAAGAGAACCCAATCAAACAAACGAGACAAAAATATTTTCTTTGTCATTTATTTATTCAGGAAAATGATCCAATATTGCATATCTGTGAGTGGCAAAAGTATGCGAATCTCTTGGATTAGCATTTAATTTAAAGGTGAAATTAGAGTCCATCTGTGCAGAGATGTTTTCAGTCAGTAATGACTATCAAACGTCAGTACGTGACCGGTTTCATTCAAAGAACAGGGATCTATCAAAGTCTGATCATGTTTGTGGAAGTGAATCATGTCACAAACAAACGAGATTACACTCTTAAAAATAAAGGTGCTTTACAATGCCATTTTTGTCAAAAACATTGTCTAAATGGTTCCATAAAAAACCTTTAACATCTGAAGAACCTTTCTGTTTCACAAAAGGTTTTTTGTGGCAAAAGAAGGTTCTTCAGATTATAAAAAGGTAAGAAAGAGATGGTTCTTTAAAAACTTTTGACTGAATGGTTCTTTGTGGAACCAAAAATGGTTCTTCTATGGTATAGCTGTGAAGAACCTTTTGAAGCATGCACCTTTATTTTTAAGAGTGTACTGAGGACCTTGGAAAAAGAGTTGGTGTTGCTCATCAGGCTAGAAAAGGTTACAAAACCATCTCTAAAGAGTTTGGACTCCACAAATCCACAGTCAGACAGACTGTGTACAAATGAAGGAAATTCAAGACCACTGTTACCTTCCCGAGAAGTGGTCGACCAACAAAGATCACTCCAAAGCAGAACGTGTCTGCGAGGTTGCAAAAGTTCCCAGGGTAACTTCTAAGCAACTAAAGGCCTTTCTCACATTGGCTAATGTTAATGTTCATGAGCCCACCATCAGGAGAACCCTGAGCAACCATGTCGTGGATGGCAGAGTTGCAAGAAGAAAGCCACTGTTCTCCAAAAAAAAAAATTGCTTGCTAAAGATCATGTGGACAAGTCAGAGGACTATTGGAGAAAGGTTTAATGGATGAAACAAAAATAGAACTTATTGGTTTAAATGAGAAGCTGTTATTTTCAGAGAAAGGAACACACTGGATTCCAGCTTAAGAATCTTATCCCATCTGTGAAACATGGTGGAGGTAGTATCACGGCTTGGGCCTGTTTTGCTACATCTTGGCCAGGACAGCCTGCCATCATTGATGGAACAATGAGTTCTGAATTATACCAGCAAATTCTAAAGGAAAACGTCAGGACATCTGTTTAAGAATAGAGTCTCAAGAGAACGTGGGTCATGCAGTAAGACAACAACCTAACAACCTATTCACATACTTTTGCAGCGCACAGATATGTAATACTGGATCGTTTTTCTCAATAAATAAATGACAAAGAAAATATTTTTCTTTCACTTGTTTGATTCGTTCCTCTTTGTCTACTTTCAGGACTTATATGAAAATCTGATGATGGTTTGAGTCATATGCAGAAATACAGAAAATTCTAAAGGGTTCACAAACTTTCAAGCAGCACTGTATATATGTGTGTGTGTATACATATACATATATATATATATATGTAGGGGTGTCCCCGACTAAGGATTTTCATAGTCGAATCATGCAGACAGTTGACTGATAGTCGAATCATATATTTGGGGGCGGGGCAAAATATATTACCAAGAATCAAGTCAGACATTAGACAGTCATAAATAGCCTACACAGGTAAAATGCGTAACGGACGCCTCGCAGATACAAACGGGGTAAATAATGTTTTATGTTTTGATTAAAAGATAGTTAACATTAAACGTCATCAAAACCCTTAAGAATTCACAACATTTTTTTTTTTTTTTTTTTTTTACAATACGCGCTGAAGTGGACCAGTAGAATGGTTTTTAGAATTTTTTTAATAAATGGGATTTAACTCATTTATCTCACATAGAATACGCTTCGTTATTTATATAACATAACATTAATATTAAGACTTATAGGCTATCTGCACAAAATGCCCCGAATGCACATGAACGCGTCTGCGCGGCTCTGAATGAACTCTTGTGGACGCGTTCTTCACGCAATAAACATGCAGAAACACAACTAAACACTTAAAAAAATAATAATAATAAAATAAAAAAAATCGCAGCGTTTTATTATAATAGTGTTCTCATTATAATGCCATGTACAATAGATGACAGTGGCAGTCATAGTTATTAATATTCTGCATTGTTGTCCTGCTCGCACCGCGCGCTGAAGAGATAATCGCCGTAGGCTACTACAATGAAACGCTTTACTGTAGCGTAACTCAACCAAATGCATCTTATACGAGATATACACGATACAAATAAACCGACTGAAACGTTTTGAAATCACTTATACCCAACCTGATCGAAAAAAGAAAAAAAAAATCCAGTCTCTCATTCTGCCTGTGTCAATTTGACTCTTGTTGAAGATCCCGGTTTAAATACCTGCCGCCAAGAATGCTCCTCTGTCCGTCACGGATTAGGAAGCGAAACTTTATTCTATAGGGGAAGTTGGATTTATTCACCCACCTAAAAATATTTATTTAAAGCTTCTTTCTTTTAAGATTCTTATTTACAGCATTATCATAATAGGCTGTACATTAACTTATTGGGAGAAAACCGGTAGTTCGATGTGAAATCAGACACTGAGCACCCCCATATAGCCAAAATGGCATGATAATAATAACACCCCGCGAATATTCGACTGTGAGATTCGAATCAGGCTCCTCGAATCGAAGCATCAACTATTCGGGGACACCCCCATATACACACACACACACATATATATATATAAAAATCTGGAAAAAAAAAAAAATCTCTGTACTGTACTTTTCTTAAAAATATTTTTCGAAGAATCAAACCAAGACTGCATTTATTTATTTTACTTCTTTTTTAATATATTTTTAAAACGTATCTGTCCCTCTGATGGCAATGATGAATTTCAGCAGCCATTATTACACCATAACTTTTATTATTATTATCAATGTTAAAAACTGTTGTGCTCTGCTGCTTAATATTTCTATGATACATTCTTCATGATTTTTCTGATGTATAGAAAGCTAAAAAAGCAAAAGCATTTATTTGAAATTAAAGTTAACAAAGAAAGTTTAATGAGTATAGAGCAGTACTCACTCCTCATCCTGATCTCTACGGACACGATCCACATAATCAGCACCGCGTACAACTGTAGTTTCCCGTTGTCTCCTTCGCTTCCTGTTCCTCACACCGAGACACATAGCAAGGAGCAACATGGCAATACCAGATCCAACCAGCACAAAAGCAACAGATGATGTCTTCCCTCCATCACTGCTGTCACTTCCGTCGTTCGTGGTTGTAGCATTGTTCAAGTGTGATTCAGAAGGAACTATGCTCCAGACGATCATGACAACACCGAGTGCCACCAGGCCCACCCCCAGTGCACAGAGAGCATACTGGGAGCCTGAGCTACTGGCATCTCTATTGGCGGGTGAACGCCTGTTTCCTGAACACAGAGGCTGCCCACTGTAGCACATAGCTGTAAAATCTCCTCTTCACTATTCACAAACACACACTTACCCCGGAAGGGTGGTCCAAATGTGGAGGATGAGAGTAGCACTGTAACATAAAAGCAAAAAAAGAGACAAACGTTATAAACATATCAATGAGGAGGAAATACTTCCTGGAAATGACTGGGAATGGGCCCAAGTGTCAGAAGAAAAGGGTTTCTGTGTTTCAGCTCGTTGGAGACAGACTCTACAGCAAAAAACAATCCTTTTGGCACAATGCCAATATAGAGGTCAAATAGAAGCATTTAGCATGTCATGGAAAGGATTACCATGTAAGGACATTATACAACTTGGTAAAACTCTTAACAAAAATTCAGTACTCTTTGTGACGTCAGACTCATATTTACCTCGTATTTTCACAATGCCATAAGTCAGTCT
Source organism: Acrossocheilus fasciatus (assembly GCA_036784905.1). Taxonomy (NCBI): domain Eukaryota; kingdom Metazoa; phylum Chordata; class Actinopteri; order Cypriniformes; family Cyprinidae; genus Acrossocheilus; species Acrossocheilus fasciatus. The sequence continues at coordinate 19,310,079 of CM071948.1, forward strand.
TCCAAGGAAAATACAGACTTCACTCTGGTGACGCATGTTGGGACTTCTCAAAATTATTTAGTCTACTAAAACCCTACTCCTTTCATCTGTACATATTACAATGATCACTGGTCATGAAATGCAGTTTCAGAATTTTATATTGTTTCTCAGGGTTAGTTTATCAAGTTTGTAAAAATTTTTGCACCAAAAATAATGACGATGCATGTTAAGAGGTGCATTGAATGGGAAATCATCATGTCAAAATTCTCCCAATTTCAAATCTGGGCGTTTTAGATGGGTAAAGAATAATTTATATCTGAAACTGGGGAGGTTTTATTGTAGAGTAACCTGTTATGCGTGTAAATATCAAGAACATTTTTATTCTCCATTTCATGACGCCTTTAAACAAAATTACAATTATAAAAGTCAATCATTTTTCTTAGTGTTTTGTACTATAAAAACAACACTGAAAATGTAAATGGCATATGATGAATATGATATAAATGGAAGTATAGCTATTTTTGCGCACTTCTGATGAAAAACCATTACACCTGGCAGAAAATACAGTGTAACTCATTTAGCAGGTTCATGAGTCAACAAGGCTTGTGCAACAAGACGTTTCCCATCATTCCGTGAATGTGGCAGTATGAAAATAATAAAGCACACAGATAAGGCATCAATTATACACCTGGTCAACATTTATTGATCTTCATTTTGTTCCACAAGCACTAAAAAGCTTCTTGTTTTTGCCAGGATGTGATAAGAGAGAAACGTACATATACAAAAATCTGAATTATGATTTCTGAACTCCTCAGATGACAGCATCATTATTAAATACAGGGACCATTTCAATGTGATAAAATAAGTGCATTAAAGATCATATTTACAAACACTTTTATAATCTTTCCCACATTTATATATTCACTCCGTAACATCAACAAAATATTCCAATGCATGTCCTTGAAAGTAAAGGTTAAGACCCATCAGGAAGACACTAGTTACATGCACTTAAAAAAATAAAAAAATAAAATAAAAAAATAAAAAAAAAGGTCCAGTGCACAGAGGTTAGGCTGCTGCCGTACACTAACTGTTTCCATAACAACACAGCATTGTTCACTTGTGAATGTGGGCACTTCACTGTGCTCAGAATGAAAATGGGGAAGGGGTGTCATTTTAGGTAAAAGCTACTTTAAATTCACATTAAAACAGGGCAAACAGCCTCATCTATTAGCAAAACCAAATTTCCTGTTTTATCCTTGCGAAACGCTCACAATTTTTTGTATATTTATACAAGACATTCTCTTAAAATATTTGGCTGTTACAACATGTAAATACTTCTGTAAATGTTTTTGTGAATGCGCAAAGTTAGGCGACTGTGGATATGCACGGTTATCGTAAGGTGACATTTTGAGTGGTTTTTACAAACGTTTTAGTTTATGTGTTCAGGTAGAGCACTAAAAAAAGAAATCACGATTGCAGGCTTTGTGGGACCTTTCAGGATGACTCATCCGCCTGTAGGTGTCATTTATTTGAGGGGGGAAAGTGAATGGTCAAATGTGTTTTATAATGTTCACATTTCAAATTACAACAAGCAGCTTGAAGTAAAAAAAAAGAAATAATGAATCCTGTTATTCATATTTTGAGAGAAATGCAGAGATAGGAAAAACAGAAAGAAAGAGAGCAATTGTCTGTGTACAAAGAAAGTGTGTTTAGTTTGATTAAGTCTTACATGTTTAGGGGCACTAGCAAAACTGGTTTTTCACAGAACAAGACATGACAAGAACTGCAAAATGTGCACGCTAATTGTAAAAGCCTGATTTGTTTCTCAAGACCAGCAGGAGGAGTCTTGTTCAAAGGGAATTTTTTTTTTAAATCAATACAATTCATCCTCAAGAAAGAGATGCTTTGAGTAAATGACTCTTTTTTTTTTTTTTTGCACAATTCTCAACTTAAATGAATGCAATATATTAATGACATGCAGATTTGGGTACGTGACATGTCTACAAAGGAGTCCATGAGAGCAAAGAGCATTAAATTCTGGTCAAAACAAAAGAAACATAAAATAGGGAAATATGACAAAAGACCAGGAAGGCCTGTCCAAATACACAGAGCAACACTTGCCCCGTGTCCTGAAGTAAACAGACACAAAACCACAGATCACTAAATGCCCCATCTAAACATGCACCCCATGACCTTATCTGAACTTATTCTAACAGAATACAAAGCAGAATCATCACACAACAACTCATTAAAATGAACTGGTTGCAATACAATTGGGTTGTAACTGTGGGTAAAACAAGGCCAGTCATGCTGATATTTATACTCATACTCCAATTGCTATAAATAATAATAATAATAAATGGAAGTGATTAGAGGAACTTTGCATTTAATCGTGTGATTGAAGTATGTCCTGAGAGCCTTAATTCTTGATAAATTCCCTCCATATCAAATTATAAAACTGAACAATCTATTTGAGGGAAATTAGGTTTGTGGCCGTGAAGTGAATTACAAAGATGAGATTCAAACCAAAAACCTCAAACACTCAAAATTAATTATGGAAACCGATGAAGCAAGTGACACATGAAGTTAGAAATCAATCTTTTAACATCAGAGTGATGATGACTATTTTTTTATTTATTTATTTTTGACATTAATCAACTATGGTGCTGTTTAATTATTTAAAATTATTTATATATGTTGTGTATTGTGTTTCATTTTCATGCATGTTTGAAATATATAACATTGTCTTTGTGAAGACAACTAAAACACTAATTCCGTAAGCTTCTTACACTGTTTGGCCGAGATGGCATAATAATTTATGATGATTCAGCTTTAAAAATAAGTAGCAATCTTGGAAATTCGCCGGTTACCATGGTAAAGCTTTACAAGGGCAACCCTAGCAGATCGTATTTCTACAATTTTTCAGCGTCATTGTTTACAGTACAAAACATCCTGGGAAAATGAATGACCTTCATAATTTTGCTTAAAAATTTGGGTTTAAAGATTAAAAATGACTGAAAAACTAGAATTAGGCAAATTCGCGACAATATTCTATTTGTTACACACACCAAAAAAAAAAACAAAAAAAAACACACCCATCAACTATGACATCAGATGTGAAGATTGAGGGACAATTTTACAAACAAATATGCACTAAAATATAAATGATTGATGCATGAATGCCATCTTACTGACATGAAACTAATATCACGAGGAAGGTTCGGACTGTCATTCGCTATATTTTTAAACTATTTGAAACAATAGGCTGGTAAAAGAAATTGTAACAGTGACATCCTGAAGACTCGCCGGTGTTCTGTGAGCGAAGGCAAACATCTCAACGATGCAGAATAACGACAAACATGTGACAAAAACAAAGTGAAGTTAAAGTGTACGGCCTAAACTAAGTTCCGCGGCGGTTCAACGCCCTTCGCACCTTGTGTCATGAAAGTACCTGAGGCAGGTGTCGCTCCCAGCCGCAGGTGAAAGGAGCGTCCTCAGGATCCTTTCATTCGTTTAAAGAAGAAAAAACGGTATGGATACTCTTAACTCCAGTCCCACTCAGTCTGTTTCGATAATTTATGGGCTTAAACAGAGACAGGAACTTTGTTCAAAATCAAGTCGAGTGCTATCCCCCGTAAGAGTTAAGTACGACGCTTGGTCCTAAAGCGAGTCGAATTGGGTAGAGAAATAACAGCTGTTCGTGGTCCTACAACCCGGAAAAGTACGGGTTTCCTTGGGAAATACCTAAAAGTTTTTCTTCTTCTTCTTCTTCTTCTTCTTCGTTGGAGTTTTAAGGCAGTTGGCATCCATAGATCTTAAAAGTTTTTACAATAGCTGTTTCGATTTATTAGTAGTAAGGTCTGCAGGTAAAATTACTAAATACTTCCAAATTTTGTTCTAAAACATTAATTTCTCTGTCAGTTGAAACGCTCTAGTTATGTTTTCTCTCAGAATAAAAGATCTATTCAAACTTAAATTGAAATTTGAAACTACATTTTAGCTGTGTAAATAACACCACTTGAAAGTTTGCAATTGGTGAAATATTTTAATGTTTTTGATAGAAGTCTCTGAGGCTCACTTATTTGAAAAAAAAATATATATATATATATATATAAACAGTAATATTGTCAAATACAGCATTCTTACGATTTAAAATAACTGCTTTCGAATTTAATGTCATTTATTCCTGTGATGGCAAAGCTGAATTTTCAGCAGTCACATAGGCTATGATTTTATCAATGGTAATAAGTTGTTTCAGTGTTGGGCTGCTTACTATTTTTGCGGAAACTTTGATACTTTTTTAGGATTCTTTGACGACTAGATTGAAATCTTCTGTAATACAGATGTTTTTGTCTGTCATGCCTGATCAAGTTAATGCATCCTTGTTAAAAAAAAAAAAATCTTATAGGCTAATTCATTAAAATAAAGTATTAATTTCTTAACATTTCACTGACCCCAAACTTATGAACAGCAGTGTATAATATATAAAACCAACCTGATAAACAAACACACAGCAACACTCAAATACATATATGTAGAGCTTTATTTTTCTATACAGATTATTGTGTCAATGACACATGGTATGAATCTATATACAAATGTTTCTCAAAATTACAGTTTCACTAATGCCACAAGATACAGTGATATAAAATGATTAGTGATTGCAAAACCCACCTTAAAAATGCACCATTACTGATATATTCTTGAGCTGTGAATCTCCTAGCGCTGGTATGCTGTGCAATTGACGACAAACTGTCTATCAGTAGACAATCTGAGTCAAACCCAGCAGGAAATCTGTGATTCATAGTTGCCATTCCTAACCAGATCTTGAACAAGATCTGAAAATAGTGATTGGTTGAATTTATGAAACACAGTCATTAATCGATTCGTGTTATCTAATCTGTGTGGACCCAATGTTTGCAAAATGTTTGCATAAAAAAGCCAATGCTGTTGCACACTGAGCTGCTAAACTGGTTTTGCTCTCCTTGCCCCGTGGCTCCAAGTGGGATAGCACAGCTGTAGAATGTGCAGTGCATGTGCTTCATTGGCTTGTAGATTGTATACTGCATTTTACCTTTTCACACACTCTTCTAGGAACACTGCTTATGACAGAAAATAATTCTCTGACTCCGTAAAAAGAAGATTAAAGACTTTCCAACCAGATCACGCTTTCATTTCCTTATTGTGATTGATAGTCACTATACAATGCATTTATTTACAAATATATTCCATTGAACAAATTGAACTGCATGCATGGTAAAACAGAGATGTTAAAAATCACAAACAGGGAATAAAAGAGAAAAAAAGTTTTCTTTCTTTAATTCCCCTTAAGATTTTTTATATATATATATATTATGCAGGAAAACTCATTTCAATTAAACTGGAGTAATCCTTATGAGACTAATCTATTACCCACACTACATTGCTACTAAAGTGGTGGTTGCTTTTAATTTTATATGCAAATGAGACTCTGAAAACACAAACATCTTAGCAGATGTCAACGGATGTATTAAAACAAAGAAAAGACTTCACTGTGGCATTCAAAGTATTTTCACAATAAATTCACAGCGCTATTCCTCGTTCCGGCATTTCCCGTAACTTTAAACAAGCACAGTGTTGTGATGACCTTGATGTAGGGAATGGACATCTGAACATGTGGTATTGATTTTAGCTGCATACCTACAGTTCTGACTGGAATTTTACGGGAATCAGGACAAGTTCATCTATGTATTATGTTAGTAACAAAATATTTGCTTTTTAATGCAGCATGTCTATAAAATTTTAATTAAGTGCTTAGTTGTGATTTGTTGCCAATACAAAATTCTCTAAAGTGCAAATGGTCAATTCTCAAATCTCTTTTACAAATAATTGAGCTTATTTGGTCCATTTAGAGGTTCGAGGACGCTCATCCTTCCTGGTTCATCCAAGGCAAACACAGACAGTTGCCCTCAGACATTAGTGATCTCTATGCTCGAGTAACCGTGCAGGGGACTGCCCTTGGTCCTCTGCAGGATCTTGATGCGATCTTCTCTGGGTGGTGATCCACAGCCGCCTTGAAAAGTCAAGTCTCTCCCAACAGTGACCAGTGGATTGAATCTCAAAGGGCTCTGAGGAACGACAGAAAGGTTATTTATCCTTTTATAGATCATTAACAATAACATATAGGCGCACAGACAAAGTCCACCATTTGTCTTGATTTTGTTTTGTGTCAATACCAAGACAGCCCATACCTTGCCAACTTTTTGCCTGGGAGAAAATCCTTCCTCAGTTTTGCGGCAATTTGAGACAGGAGAATGTGTCGGAGTCCCCTCTTTCCTGTAGTCCTGAGCCTGGTTAGTTCTGTACAGAAATAGGCCTACTCAGTCACACTTGTTAAATCAATGCAGCTATTGTTCAGCAAAGTGATCATAACTTACTAAATAAATACAAACATATGAAATATTGATTTGAGTTGAAATGTAATGATGTATATTAAATAAAAGCAAATGAAAAAAATTAAAGTAAATAATAGAAGGCTGTTAATAAATATATATATTTGAAATTATTTAGAGAGTTTAAGGAATTATTTTTTATTGAAAAAATCAAATCATTTTTAAACGCGACAAAACTTGTAGCAACTTCAACAAATCTACATTTGCATTAATAAAACCTGCCAATAATTTTATATTTTATTATTACACAAAAATTCAACATCTTTGTTTTGCATAAAAAGGCTTTTAATATTCAATAGCAAATGTTCTTTGGCGCGATTGACCAATCAGAATCGAGTATTCAAATTGCTCTTTGAAATGAGCGGTAGAACAGCAAAGATTTTGAAAAGTCAGTTTTACGGATGATGACTAGCGCTCTAATAACTATCACTTGCAATTTAGATTGTTATATACTGCTGGACTATAAAATAATACTGAAATGAAGCTTCACACACCTTGCGGGGTTGAGAAGTACTTTCATTTCCTCGTATAGATGACGATGGATCATGTGTTTATTGCTGGGGATGTCTAGAGCCTTGGCCATGGTGTCTGCACTGAAGGTCGGATCTAGAACCATCACTGCACCATGGATGCCACTGTTCTGAAGGCTGTCAGCATACTCCTGCATAAAAGACAATTATTTCGACAGGTTGGACATTTTATCAGATATATTTATACAATTATACATGGTTAAAAATGGTGTAAGTATCCAAATATGTATTGGGAACACTGATATTCCTCAGACACAAGTTTGGGGTTGTCGTAATGGCTGCTGAAAATTCAGCTTATTTTGAATATTTTTGATTAAATAAATGCTACCTTTGTTAGCATTAGAGACCTCTTTCAAAAACATTACAAATCTTACCGACCCCGAACTTTTGAATGGTAGTGTACACTGTATGAACTTTGTATTACCTTTAGATCAATGTCTCTGATCCATTTAATGACACGGTGGCTGGTCCAGACCACCGGATCCAGATCTCGATTTTCACACTGAGCACGACGTGCCTGTATAATCTGCAGGGAATTTATGATATTTTACAATATCACCAACAACATTTGATATTTTCAGAGTGAATGCGACAGCATATACAAAAATTCTTGCCTCTTTGTCAAAGTTGAGCATTTGCAGAAGCTGAATGGCTGACAGAATGCTGGTAACATGGAACTTGTTGGTGACGTTAAAGATGGCCTCCAGGTCTCTCCTTGTGATAGAGTTCAGTACTCTGCCATCCACCAACTGGTTGTGGAAGACCTGTGAGTACTGGGGAAGCCCGACATCACTCAGCCAGGTCTTAGACACCCAGTGATGATCCATATCAGCAGCTTTGGAAAGTCTGAGGGACACAAATGTAACAAAATCAGTGCCAATGCAGTCTAATGTGTGCCACCTGTATGCTTGTGCATAAGTATGCCTGCTCACCCCCGACCATTCTCTGCTTCTCTGTAGTCCTCAATAGCTAGACGGAGCTTCCTGCGGTGCATTGGGCTGTTGATGCCCAAACCCAGCTCCAGATCCTCATCGGTCAACCCCAGCAACACCTGCAACAGGAAGCAGCTCGCTGTCACATCATCACCCACAGACGAGTAAATGTTGCAAGGTATTCCGGTTAAACTGAGTAATCATACTAGGTCAACGTCAGGGCTCATTGAAAGCATCGGGGAAGTAAATATTTGTTGGACGTTAAGATAAAGTACTAATTAGCAGTCACAGAACTGAAAATGTTATCTTAGAATGTCACTTAATCTATCCCAAGTTTATAAATGGCTTGTTAGTTGTGTTAGTTGACACTACAGATTAATCACAGTACATTCCGACAATTGTTTTGTATTATAAAGGTTTTCTGAAATGTTGTTTAAATATGCAAATAAGGCATTATCTAATTAAGTTAGAACTGATTTGCTTACATTTCCAGAACAGAAATCTGAATACTGGATAAAGCCAGGTTTCATTTTGTTGGCATATTAGAGTTATTGGTTTATACAGAAGGGATTTTGGATGTCATCAATTGGATTTTAACACTCCAGAAACCAGAAACTAATGTTAATAGGAAGAAAAAAACAATGTAATGGAAATCTACAGACCCAAGTAGAAAAGGTGTAATAAAATAAACTCTTAAATATGTATTTTGTGTCTTCTGTCCAACCTCATGTGGATGAAAAAAAAAGCTTTTGCATGTAGTACCTTGCTTTAAATAAAAGACATGATAAACAATGCAAGAATACCCCCCCACCCCCACCCCCCAAAAAAGTATTTACCTTTCCACTCTTGACATTCTCTGAACAGGCACGCATGTACATGGGCATTGCCATGACAACCTCCAACCAGGCCTGCACAGTGACCGCCTTCCACAGAGACATGGGCTTGCTGCGCGTAAGCTCCGCCTGCTGTAGCCGCTCCAGCTGCTCCTCGCCGTCTGATAGGCTGGGATGGTTCTGGCTGGAGAGACTGTCTGAGTCTGGATTGGTCAGGAGGGGCAGGAATAGGAGGGGGGAGGGGGGGCAAGTTTAAGGGTTCAGAGGGGTTGAGAGCAAAACAAAATTGCCTTATCCATTCTGCACATGAACGCTTGTTTATTGCTGTCAGGAAAAGCACCCACCTCCATATCCTCCCGTTTCATTTCAGTATTTCTGCTCTTAAACTGCTTCTTAAATGTATCATGGCAAGAACCAGTGGATGTGATAAGGCCTGTGGTCAACATCGACAGGCCTTATCTATCCTCATATAACCAAGCAAAACCATTTCCACATTTACTACCTCAGACTTTCGCAACAAAACCACTTGACCTCCTCCCCCTTGCTGTGTGAAGCTAACATTGAATTTACTTACTTTTTATGATAATCTACTGACTAGAACATTTTACAGCATTGTTTTCTTTCGCAGTCCTTTTTGTGATGCAGAGTGCATTGACTACACCATAAAAACAGGTTTTTAAGGGAAAATGATGTGAGAATGTTTTGCAATACTGTAATATCTTTGTTATTATCAGTGAAATTGACTAGCAAACTGTTTACTAGTGAACTATTTGGTTAAGCTTAACATTATACAAATACATTTTGTTATAGACGTTCCCTATATTAATTTGTAATTTATTATATTTTACACATTCCATTACATCACCACACCAGTCACCGGATTTTATGAAATTTGCATAATCCACTCATATAGTTTCATGTTCATACCAGCAGGGGGCGCCCTATAAACTCTGAGCTAATGCTGTTGCAGTGATGCCATTGCTTGACTTTCTCGCAGTCGAATCTGTATGAATTAGATGTATAGCTAATTATTTCGATTATTTGGTGTCTATTATAGCCCCCCTCACGCTAAAAGTGTGTCCTGGCAGGTATAAAACAAGACTGAAGTCACCCTGAGGGTTCAGACTGAATCATCCTTCTCTTTAGGTTTCATCAGATTTTAATTAGCTGAAAAAATTACCTCTATAAAACTCATTATCTGATGGGCATCGGACACCTATTTCAAACCTTTAGAGGAAATCGGTACTTGTCTAAGCAAAGACAGAGCCTTGACCTTGTTCAAGACATCTGAGAGCATCCGCTGGCTTTATGGAAAAATGGATTTTAATGGAGATCGCAATCTGTTTCCATTTCAAGTAATGAAAAGGAAAAACGCTCTGAATTTGACTGTAGCAAAGCTCTCCAGCATCCTTCACGAGGCTGTAAATAGAAAACCCTCATCAAGTAGGCCTACATAATGTACTTTTTACGATATATAACTATATACCCCTCAATAAATGTGTAGCATTTTTAAACAGACCCTTAAACTAAATGAAATCAACATCAGTTGGTCATGAGATGATGTTTCGGGTAGAGGTGCACATGACCGTGCTCATGTTTTGGATAAGGGTGTACATGATAGACTTGTTCCAGTTGACATATTCATATGAGTTATGAATGTAGTGAGTTTGGGGCATTCTCATCCACTGAGGTCAGACAATGTTAGGACACGTGTTAACACAGATGGCGGGTAATTACAAATGAAGAGTAGAGTGGGGTCACCCCAAACCACGGCAACCCCTGAACAAGAGGGTTAAGAGGAAACCATTACATGACAACTCGCACACAAACACACACACAGGGTCAAGAAGAAAGGCACATGAATGTTGGGTTATGTGTTTTTATTTTAAAATAAGTTTTATTTTAATTGTTTTTTTTTCTCTTTAAATCTCCAGAATGTTAAAACCTCCTCATCAAGTCTGTAAATTCAAAGATAGTCTGGTTTCATTGAAATGACCTCTTTTCTAATCTTTAAATAAAGTTCTTTAATAGACTTAATCTTATATCTGACATAATCTACTTTACAAACCTTACAACATAAACTCATTAAAATGACATGAGGAATGATGTTCAGTTTAATTTAAGAGATGAAAAAAAAAAAAAGAAAAAAGAAAAATCAGTGCCACCAAGATGCAAAGGAAGGCTTGAAACAGAAAGAAATATGTGATATGTCAGCGAGACAAGAGTCATGACATCATTGGGTGTGACATTATTGGAAAATAATGTTATGGAAGCAGGATGTGTTATGAGTTCTTACAGACATTCTATTTGAACACTTGAGAAAGCAGGGGAAAAAACAATTCCTATGTATTTTCTTATGTACTGCAAGCTGCACTATAACCTTTTGGCACTTTACTGATGTAAGGTCAGCACCTGGTTTAAGTATAGTCCAGATTTGTGTGTAAATAATCTACAGTATGTGGAAACAAACTTCCCCGGTATCACTTCAAAATCTAGTATAATTCCTCACAGGTTATAAAATATGTGGTTTTTAAAACGGAAACAGTCTAATAAATAATGCTACATGTCTTTTAGCAAAAAGGGGCTTGGACCACGCAAAAATAACTTGAACAAGGCCTATCTGAGACATACTGTAACTTCAGTCCAATTATAACTGAATAACTCTGTCATCATATTTGAACCAAAACTGCCTAAAATATGATTTCATTCCAGACAATAAAGTAGGCCTATAGATTTAGGGAGGTTTTCAATTCACATTTGTCAAGATTAAAAAGATCCTTGGTGCAGCCTTGCAAGAAGACATAATACATAATAAAATATTTGCTTTCAAATGATCATTATCCTGGTTTGGCATTTGTCTGAACGTAACTCTGAGGTAAACGTACAATATTCACCTGTTAAGGTGCGGTCACATTTACATTGCTTGACGCGATTTTGCGGGGAAGATCAAGTGATTTCAATATAGGAATCTGTGTCAGGGGTTTTGCGTGAGGGTACCAGTGTTGCCAACTTAGCAATTTTGTTGCTAGATTTAGCAACTTTTCACACTACCCAAGCAAAATTTATTTGGCAACTTTTAGCGTGACTCAAACAATAAAAAGGCACACATTTTCCATCCAAATTACACAAGAGGAAACCAAAGATGCCTATAGCAGTACACACATTATGTGAATTAACACCTTGTTAGTAGCTTGTACCTGCGATTGTTGATCAGTTAGTACACTGTAAGAAAAATATCTAGAAAAATTTAAAAGGTACTAGTAATTTTCCAGGACATTATCCATTATCCATTGTTCATTATCCATTGTAACCCTGTAACCCGAAAACACAAAATACAATGCATAATTTAGAATCCAGGTAAAAAAACCTGTGAAAAATCAATACAGAAAATTCCTTTACATTAAAATAATAGATTGTGCCCCATTTTTACAGAATTTTCTGAACTACACAGAATGTGTAGTTTTATAGTTTACTAGCTAACTGAAAAAAAATGTATAAGTGTTTAATAATTCAATGTTGTATTTAAAAATAGTTCTATTTTAATATTATATTACGTTATATTATTTTACAAACAAATCTAAATTAACATAAAATATATATTTTTTTGCTGAGGCTTGATGTAACGTAGGCCTAGTGACAAAATTTTGCGTCGTAATTACGTAATAATGTCAACAAATCGACCTTCCTTTAGCAACTTCCCTTGAAAATTAGTTGGCAACACTGGCAAAAACTGGTCACGCAAATTTAACACGTTGACCAAAAGAAAGCCGCTTTTTCTGAAGGTGACTTTCTGCCCGCGAAATCTCGCCAAATTTCGCCAATGTGACCCCACCTTTATGCAGATGTGCCTCAGTGATTAGATTACTGAGGTGAACAGCTAAGGCAAACATTTACAATAAAAAAAAACAGAAAAATACCCATAGTATCTGGATGTAGCCTAGTAGATCATAATGTTAAACATTAAAAGTGCACTCAGTAATTTTTATGTAATGTTGCATTGGCGGCCCTCTAGTGGCGTGGATGCAGCATCACACATTGTATACAGGCTGTTATGTAGAAATCAACCAGAATAGTGTGAAGTTTAGTGATAATAGGTATATAGTAGATTACATAAATAAAATGAGCGATATTAGCCGGTCCCTGTGTGGTGACCCGCTTCATGTATAATTAAATAGCTGTTATAAGGCTCGCATCTCATGTGGTCATGTCATGTTAACATTTTTCTCTCATCTCTTTGTGTCAAATGTTAAGAACAGGGCAAAAATGACTGAGTGCACCTCTAAATCTTTTGGATGGACCTCATGCTGTGGCGTATGAAGACTGGAGCTCTGGGTTCATGGTAGTAGCAGTCATGAAAAAAAGCATTCCACATGAAGACATCAGCAAACACAAGGTGCACAAGAGTTCCTATTTACAAATGCTCAGCAGTAATTCAAGTTTCCAGTTTATAAAAAAAGAGACATATATTACCACAAATAAAGCATAATAACAGCATAAACATATTCACACGCAAATGATCCCATGTATATATTTATATGAATGTAAACATATGTACATATGCATACATATATAAATATATATTTCATTTACATAGATGTTTTTAAGTGTCATTATGTACATTTCAAGGAGGCAGCAGTTCTTCCTCTTTCCTGTATTTTTCATGGGGAATACATTTGAAGGCACACACAAACGCTTACGGACGCTCACACACACACACACACACACACACACACGCACGCACGCACGCACACACACACACACGTTAACTCATACAAATCCAGGCGTACGTTCCGCACACACACATCTAAACGCTCACACAATAGCACTATCACCAGTCAGCATCCTCCTCTATATAGTAATCAGGGGTGGAAGTACCATCAAACAGGCCCGGATCCAAGGACTTGCGTTGCGATTTTCCCCGGGCAAACACTCGAGAAAGTGAGCCGAGACTCATCTTCTCCTTCTTCTTCTTACGCTTCTGGTCCTCGAGGTCCTCCATGGACTGAAGCAAGAACAAGAAAAGGCAGAAACAGAGACAGCGAGAGAGGAAGGAGAAGAGAGAATAGAAAAGTAATGGTGGACATATGGGGGCAGGTCAGTCATGTGGTTTCATCAGGAATCTCAGGAATATCTGCGCTCCCTCATCAGCACCGCTTCAGGGGTCCACACACTACAAATTTGGTTTATTCACACTCTCTCATCCTGGATTATGAAATTTTACACTCACAATCATTTAACAACATGCTACAAACAGTTGTTCCAATCCCATTTTTGGTTTGGCAACATTTAAGATACCATTGTTGTGAGATTTCATTAAAATCTTAACTTAAAATATGCTATTGGAACGTAATCTTGACAAACACTTTTGTAGATTTTGGTGTTTCTATAGCTGCCCAACAAGATGCCACCAGTTAGTTTGCTGGTCCTGGCTGATTTAAGCTGGTCTTCCAGCCTGTGCAGTTGAAAAGTATACCCAAAATTCCTCTAAAATCAGTCAACAGACCACAACAACCAATCTGGAAGACCAGTTAAGATCTGCAAACCAGCATAGGTCTTTTGTTTTTCTCTTCTAAGAACCCATATTTGCTATTATAAAATGGATAGTGTGTCCTTGATGATGATTGGTCACAACAACTGACCAATCCACTGTAAGTTGGCCTGTCCTTTAGCCATGACTACATTTATAGCATAGCAAAGCCCCTTGTCCCTCATGATGTACGACCATCGTATTAAAACATTTTGGTACAAAAACTATTAAAAAATCTCAAATTAAAGGTTAAAAAAAAAAGAAAAGCTAAAAAAGAAAGCTATTTAAAATAGTTTTCACTAAGCTGAAATTGACTTTAAACATAAGCAGAAATTTTGTTCTGGCTACTAACTGAAAATAGAAAAAAGTATATATATAATAGTATATAAATTAGCATATTTAATACTTGATTAACATTGGCTTCTACAGGCCATGTGCAAAACATACTCGGTTCAGGCTTGTGGAGCACAGCTAATTCTCACAGGTACAAATTCTCTCTTTTGATTTATCTGCATTAACTACCATCAAGACAAAACGGGCCCCTGAAGCCATGCTAATGAGCAGCGCAGGGACTGAATATTTGTGAAGAGTTAAGGTGGAGATAAAAACAAGTTGGGAAGGCTGATTACTTGGTCGGGGGTGCCAGGCAGCTCTTACATTGCAGAGGGAGTGAGTCCTGTGGCGGGGCGAGTTGATGTCGCTCGGGGTGGATGAGCGGTCGCCGTCGGCAGCCGAGGCATCAGAAATGATGGAGGGCTGGCGGGAGTGACAGGGGCTGATCCTCAAAGCAGCTGCGGTGGCAGGAGACGGGTGTGTGAGTGGGCTAAAAGAAGACATTTGGTGTATCTGAGCATGCGGCTGTGTAGGCCTGTACCTTGCCTGTCCGCGGGGTGCGAATGGTACAGCGTCTGTTGACTCTGTCTGATAGCTGCAGTGAGGGGAAGGTCTGCTTGCATCACCCACTCCTGACTGCCGTTCACCACCGGCTCCGATGGCATCGCCAGAGAGTGACGCTTTGGCACGTCTTTAGTGAGGGTGGCCAGAGACTGCTTTGCCTGGGGTACAAAAACAACACACACACACAAACAGTTCAAATTTAACAAAATGAAAAATTAAAACAGTATAGGTTTAAAAAAAAAAAAAATCAATTTTAAATAAATATTTTGTAATAAATGTATTTTCTAATGTATTTAGTTTCCACAAAAATATTAAGCAGTACAGCTGTTTTCTAGACTGATAATAATTGTTTATCATTGACTGATAATTACAGTTTGAAATGTATACAAATAGAAAACAGTTTATTAAAAAAGGTTCTTTTCATTGCCATTAAAGTGAAATAACTGAACATAAACATAGGAGCCTGATAAAATAATGCTCATTTTAGAACAAAATTTCAAACTGCACTTAGAGGCTTTTGCATCTGAACTCTTCATATATATATATATATATATATGGTCTATCTGAATACTCGATTCTGATTGGCTGGCAGGTGTTGATTAAATTCGTTGAACTGCACAGGTAGTTCCAGGTCAGTTTAATCACGTTCTATATTAATGCGCTTCCTATAAATATTGGTAACCATAGTAACATACAGTTACAGTTGAATAGTGTAACTGTTCAACTGTAACGCTGTGCGTCGGGCGGTTCTTCGCCTCCACGTCGTGCATTCAAATCATATAATGCACAGCTAGCCGTTGATTATCCCTTACACACACACACACACACACACACACACACACACACATATACATATATATATATATATATATATATATATATATATATATATATATATATATATATATATATATATATATATATATATATATATATATTTAAAGTACTGTTAAATATTTCCTAATATTTTAACATTTACTATTATAACAAAACCAAAACTTTGATTAATTCCAGAAAGAAATGTTCAATGTGAACTCAGACGTTGAATGCCTCTGTATATCAATAAAGTTGACGTTTTTTTACCATCTTTCAGCATTTACATGTTTAAGCTTATGAAACATCTAACCCCTCAGATCGCTCGGGGTGAAAAACAGTGGATTTCGAAATCTCAGTGGGAGTGAAATCATTAGTACGCTTGAGATAGTGTGTGTGTGTACTGGTGGGGCACAACAGATTACGCAGACGAAGTGAGTAATGATGCTATTACTGCACTGTTGACAGCCATGTGCCTCTTCATGGGGATTTTTGTGTGACTGCACGAGTCCATATGGCTGTTTACACATCGTACTGCCAATCCAGCAAAATGTAAAATTGCACAATGCAGTTGGGGTTCCATGATCCATCTATGAATCTTAACTGATGAATGTAGAGTCTGATATATCTTCAGTCTGAGCTACTGAGACGTAATTTGAGAGCCGCAAATGATAAGAGATGCAAACCGTCAATAGAGAATGAGTTGAGACTAGATAAGAGGTGTAAGTGTTTATGGCACAGTGGGAAGTTGAAGTGTACGTCTGTGAGAGAGACAGATGAAGAGAGATGCTATCTCACCATAGTGAGCTCTGCCTCCAGCTCTTTGATTCTGTTCTCCTTCATGTCTATCTGGGAGCGCAGGACGCTGGCTTGTTCTGTGGCCTCTTTGGTCTGCCGGCGCAAATCCCATTTCTCTCTCTCCAGCATGTCCTTCTCTTTAGCCAGAGCCTTTACCGCATCCTCACTCTCCTGCAGGGACAGCACACGGTCCGTTATACATGTGTAACATTCATACATCCATTTGTATGTGGATCTGTCAACATACTGCTGAATTAATGTTTACCTATATCCTGCACATACAACTAAAAAAAAAAAAACAGTTAAACAAGTGATAAAAGCAACAAAAATAAATTATACAAGAAAATATATATGATAAATAGTATATTTGAAATAAAACATAAATGTATATAATTTTATTTAATCATTTACATAAAGAAAATACTACTTTTTATCTCTGTGGGTGCACAATATAAAAACACAAGAGAATCTGATAAAATACTTGGGCCTCCTCAATCAAGATAAAACCATTACTTTTTCATTACTTTTAATTAAGAGTGACACTCCTGACAAAAGATCATATCAGCCAGTGCTAAATTAATTGTTCTTTGTAAATCTACAATGATCTGGTGTAACCCTGAACAAAAAGAAAAATATTAAATAATAATTCTAGCACGGTAGGTTTAATGTGGGATTGACCGATTTCATTTTTGAAAGATTATGTCAGAAGATGCACATGATGAACTGAAGTGTCAGTAGTGAATTTGATGCACAGGTAATGCACGTCACCTTTCTGTGCTGGTCATAGTTTCTGATGAAGTCTCGAAGCTGCTCTTCTCGGCTCTCCAGTGTGGTGTACAGCTGCTGCATCTGGTTCACCAGGTCAGCCTTTTCTGCCTTCAATCGCTTCCGATCACCCTTCATAGCTACACACAAACACACACAATCATGTTCTTAAATGCAGCAGTAATATTCTCTTTTAGCAAGTATATAAAAATCTGAGTATATTCTAATCATAACATTTATATTTCATCAACACAAATACAGGCTTTGTGTCCTTGAATGACACGCGTCTGCGGTTTGTCCTCTGACCCCTATCTGTCAGATCAGAGCTGTAGAAATACAAAATGATTGATTACCCTGTGTGTATACAAAAAAAATGGTCTTACTTAAAAATAGGCACTCTTTATTGTTGGATTTAAGTCTTTTGTTTTATCATCATCACTAGCATAATTAAAAACTGTGTTGTAGTTAAAAATAGTGCAGTGCACTGCTCAAAACAGCCTCCAGGGGGCACCATGCTCCACTATAAACATCCCACACGGAAAAAGACATTTGTGTAGTTTGTTATAAAATAATTATCCGTAAACACAAATACATTCAGTTTCAAGGGTTTAATTTGAGAGGAAGTGTGAGGCGTAACACCTCATAAAAATTCTATATCTTCTATTAACATTTCATTTAAGAGTGTTCAGGTCTGATCTCTTGCAGCTTGTACAAAGTAAATCATTTATTTTACTTGAGGCAACTGTCTCTTTCCCTCTCAAACTGAAGAAGGCACCTCATTCCACAGTCAAACCTGTTTTTCCACTATCATTCGAGAGCGTTGACATTCATGAGCACACATGCGCCCTGCCACCCATCACTTCTCTCTCTCTAACCCATCTTCTCTTTAGTGCACAAGGGCCAAAATAAGCCAAATCCAGTTTAGTCTGCTGAAAACGGTGTTAGACGCAGTCTGTCGTGTGTGGAATATTTTTAATAGACTGGCAGATTGCTTCCAAATCCTGTTTAGGTACTACAGGTGTTACATTACAGACTAAATGACTAAGTGTCAAGTAACACAGCTGACCCAGTGTAAAGTGTGTCAAAACTGGGAGTGCAGGGTGTTCAATGCACAGGAGATCTCTTTTAGAAGTGTTGAAGAACCATTAGATAATATTTTGATGTGATTCCTTTTAGATACTTTTCTCAACACTGTGATATCTGAGACATGTACAGACTAAAATATGATCTCATGTTTGCTGTAGATATTGACAGCTGCTGTTGTGTTAATGTAACTCTAGCTTCGAGACATAAAAGAATTAACCATTTGACTGGCTGAAGTTATCCATTTAAAAACATTGAACACTTAATATAAGAATGGCAATACATTAGATAACAAAATATTAAACAAAACAATACTTATTTTTTAAGACTTTTCAGGTTAAACATTTTACAAAAGGAGATTAAATGGAGAGCAAATGTAGACTTAGAAAAATGCAGGTTATCCAGATTACTAGGACGTCAAGGGTGTCGTCTCGTGTGATTCAGAAGAGCTCAACAATGTCTTAAACTGTGCTTAGTATTGTCGTGACACCAAAAGTCTGGGATGATTTTAATATTTTAATAATCGAGTACATTATTGAGTGTTATGCTAGCTGCATTCATTTTATAACTCTTTATTCTTACTGCATTTCAACAATCCTTCAGAAATCATTCTAATATACTGAATAAGAAGAGAATTATATATAAATATTTTGTTTTGATCATCTTAATGCATCCCTGCTGAATAAAAAATAAACACAGAGCTCCAAACTTTTGAGCGCATATAAATTGATCATCACTTTATAGCTAAAACAAAATAGTTGCCATGACACTTTTATACGTCAGCAGCACTTGAGTTTACTGCTGTCATAAACCACTTTTCAAAAACCCTCCCTTCACACTTCATTCTGAAAGTACCTCCAGCAAACACTGCAGGAGCGCACTGATAAGACACACTTCTGAACGAATGACGTTATATATCAAAACCCAACTCTTCCTTCCAGTTCTTATGTCCTCTGTTTATACAAGTTTCTCAAATACACTAAAAGAGTATTACACACCAGATAAAGAGATAGCAGATAAGATAAGCTACACACACACATTAAAGTATCCAGTGACAGGTAGAAAAGGCATCTATTATGTTGTCAACTGAAATACACACCACACACATACTTGAAAGTTCTCTTTTGATGGCATTTCTTTCATCTTTAAACTGTTTTCCATCCTTTTGACAAAAAACATCAGTAATACAGCTTTATACTACGCTTTATATAGAAATATAAAAAACATACTATGTCATTTTATAATTATACATTTTATTATTATTGTTAGTTTTATAATAGTAATATGTGTGATTATTTTAAGATTTCATAAACACATATTACATTTTCTATTAGAGCTGGACGATTAACCGACATAATTTTCCCACATTGTTTTTTTTTGTTTGTTTTCAATCCTGTTAATACTTTCCCCAGGGGTGCCAGATCAGTGAAAAAACAAGCCTGATTGCTATTCAAAATGACCAAAACTACCCAATCGCATTTTTCCCCTTCCGTCAAAAATCATGCTAAGGGTTGATCACTTTAATAAAAAAAAAAAAAACACAGACTAAATATACACCGTGGCAGCAGCCCAAACTGGCAACCCGGACTTTCCCCTTAAAAACATACTACAGCGTGTGTAGTCACGTGACTCTGTCCAGTCAGCGGCATGGAAGCAACATAGAGCCGCTTTTTACATATTTTTAATGTGAAAATATTCTTTTTACATTCAAACTGAAATGTGACTTCTCTATAAGACGTTTTGATTTCAAGAAATGTGTGCTTTGATTTCAATTGTTACTCAATAAATAACAATAAATAGTTTGTTTCCCTCAATTATTTTAAAATCACAAAGATAAGAAATGATCAAATATATCCCACCATTAATAGTTTAGCATATTTACAGTACAAACCTTGTCAGTGAACTATGAGGGCAAATAAATGCATGAATGGAATAATCTTTCATTAATTTTAATCAAGGTAATATGTTCAGCTATTTTGATTTTAGGTCAGATCGTCCAGTCCTATTTTCTTCGTTGTAAACTAGTCAACCTCACTTATCAACTAGTTAAGACATAGTTGGATGCCCACTGTGACCCATCTCTATTACTGAAACAACGATTTCGAATAAACTCAGGCAGTATTGATGTGTCTAGGGAGAGTGAAGCGCTTGAACAGCACACAGGGGGGATTTCTCTGGTAATCCTGCAATATTGGCTTTGTGATTGGGATTCAGACCTTGTAAGGCCTCCTTGGCACGTTCCAGCTCCTGCTCCTTCTCCCCCAGCTGCACCTTGAGCTCAGCGGCGGAGAGCGTGTCAGCCGAGCAGCCGCCGTGCGAGTCCTCCAGGTCTTTACTCAACATGTCCTTCATCTGCCTGAGGAGGTGCACCTCCTCCTGCAACTGAGCCACCTCCTCCCTCAGCAACACTGTGGGAGAAATCCAGAGAGACGGAGATAAAGAAATCACTTAGTAACAAGTAGCTCTCAGCAAGTCTTCTGTTTTGATGCTACATATTATTTTTTTCTATGTGGCCAGCAGGCTAAGAGGAAACAGCATAATTATGACAAACAAAGAGTGGCTGTTAAGATACTTCATTTTTTTATTTCTCACTCTTAAACAATGCTATCTTTCATGCCTTTTTAATCACAGAGAAGCAGATCACATAATAAAAAAGCAGCATTCAGATCTGGAGGGGGTGGGAGACAATTTCTATGCCATTTTCAAGGCTCTTTCATAGAGTCAAGGGAGTTAGAGAACAGACACATTAGGAATGAGAGCGAAACCACAGCAACAAGAGCGGGACACAGGCCCACTTAAAGCAAAACAGCGGTAATTGGCAATACATCAACAAATACACAAGGAAAACTGTTAAGGCATTGAGAGACGGGAGGCTGAGAGGACAAAAATGTTCCAGAGCCTTTTTTAATGAGCGGAAGAGTGTTGCCTACATTGCTTTGAATGACAAAAAAAAAAAGAAAAAAAAAAAAAAAACACAGCCCATATCTCAACCCTGCACAGAGAGTGCCAATAAACCAGAGCAAAGCTGACTGAAGGACTTTCAAAAGCTCATGTGGCGACTTTCTGTTGTCAACATTTCATTTCAAGTCTTGTCCCTCTAATGTGGCGGAAATTCACAGAACATCATCAAGTCGCGAAAGTAAGCCGAATTAGCGGAGCTGCCAGTCAGGTGCGCTCTGCCTCTGCTGATATACGCTCAGTAAGTGAATAAATTAAACAGAGGCCTTCGCTCAATGTACTCTGCATTACCAGGCAACAGCTGCGACATCAATCTTTTTCAAGGGAAACGAGGGAGCTTATCAAGTAATAGAATTCAATTAACTGTAAACTATAATGCACCCATGGTGCAGCCTGGACAATGAAGGCCTGGCTGGGATAAAATAAATTTACAGCACTTATTGAGAGCAATCAATACAATTAATGAGGTATTTTGCTTGGAGAGTGCAACACGGTAATGTAGAATTCATCCCACCAGGCGTGTCATGGTTTTGTATAGGGTCTTTTTCATTCTGCAGTTGCAGTCCTGGGTGAAAAAAACCACATCTGAACAAAGTAGCAGTTAAATATATAAATTTAAAGTGTTGCTATAGTTCACCCAAAAAATAGCATTCTGTCATTAATCACTCACCCTCATGTTGTTCCAAAACCATAAGATCTTTTTCATATTCGGAACACAAGATATTTTTGATGAAAATCTAACAGCTTTCCTGCACAGACAGCAATGCAACTACCACATTCAAGACCCAGAAAGGTAGTAAGGACTTCGTTAAAATAGTCCATGTGACATCAGTGGTTTAACCTTAATTTTGTGAAGCTACAAGAAATTATTTTTGTGCACAGAGACAACGAATTACTCAACGAATTCTTCTCTTCCAGGTCAGTCTCCACCGCCATTCATGAGAGTGCCATGACGCAAGAGTGTGCATTTGTGCACAAAAATTATTCTCATATAACAATACAGTTGAACTACTGATGTCACATGGACTATTTTAATAATGTCTTTTAAAACTGTAGTATATATACTACAAATAAACGAATAAATTATTAATTTAAAAAAATATTTTAAAAATGAAATAAAATAATAAAAAATTTAATTAAAAACAAGTCGTTAATAAAAACATGTTATTTCCAAAATTAATCACACCAAATGAATGTGTAAAATAAACAGCCCTTAAATATTTGAATAGTGTGTATATATTTTTATGTAATTTAACAGAGTAGTTTATTAATCAAAGATGTTATTATTTTGTAAATTGTTTTTAATCGCAGGGTGCCAGCTGACTGTGTGAGTGCAGGAACCACTGCTACCTCACCTCCACTTTAATGTGACATGAGAACACTCGATGAAAGCGCTTCCAGATAAAACTGACAATTAAATCACTTAAACCACTAGTGTCGCAATTCGATAGCAGATGTTTGGAAGCGATCCCACTCTTAACGTGCGAGACAGAGAGGAGGCCGGCCGCGAGTAGAGATAGCACCGGATGCTCGAGGCATTTCTTCAGCAAGCCGTTGACAAGGTGAGCATCTGCAGCACCGCTGATAAGACAGAGACTGGGACAACCCATTGGTCAGTGCCCACTACCAGGGAGAGGCAAGCAACTGGGTTTCAACATGCCACAGGAAGCTCCTTTTCCTGGTAAGTGCCATCTTTCATGCTGTCACGTTGGAGACCAAAGCCACTTATTCATTTGTTTAACTCGGCGGAGACTTATTTGGGGCAGTGGGTCCAGCTGTTGTCCTGCTTTGAGCCCCAGCACAAACACAGAGCTTTGGCTTACTATTAGTATTTGTATGAGAATTATGTAGCTTCTGCGCTCTAACAGCAGTTCTGCTGGTCTGTGCCAAACTCTTGGGGTGAGAATGCAAAGAGTATGAATCATAAAATTACACGTGTATGAATCATAAAAATGATTAAAATCCTTCATGGTAAACCAAACATTTTGCAGCAAACACACATCAGCGTCAATCTCTGAAAATTCAAAAATAATGGGATAAAAAAGGTTCTCTCAACAACAAACAACATACTAGCCACTGATTGAATCAACAGTCATCTCTAAGATGCTGAAATATACAAACAATTCCATTCGGTTTTATTTATTCTTAGTGTTCCCGAGATACAAACAAATCAGCAGACCACAACACTTCTTGAGGATATAAAAGAGGTTCAGAAAGAAGTCAAAGGTTGCGTCAGAGACAAATGTCAGAATAAAAACCAATCAATGTTTACTACTGCGATCTGGGAAACTGCACATTTTGACAAGGAATGTTCATTTGCAAAAGGAAATACAGGCACAATACAACTCAATAAACTTGTGTGAGATAACCCAAACACTGATTTGAGTGAAATTATTTTATAGTACCAGTGTATTATCTAAATTTCCACTACTCATCTTATTGTTAACCAAAACTATTAAAAATGGTCTTTGGTTATTGAAATATAAAAAATAAATATGAGATGAAAAACAAAAAACAAAAAATTAAATGATAAATTATAATAAAATTAACTGAAATAATTACCAAAATACTAGAATTACCAAAACAGAAAAAAAGTTAAATAGGTCCTTAGAGGTATTTTTCACTAATTAAGATGCAAAATAGCATATTTTTTTTTCAAATAAAAAAAGAAGCGAGTCTATGGTGTGATACAAGACATAAAAGTAGCAGTGGTTTTAGTTAAACAGATGAACGGACTGATGCACAGCATTGACATGAATGATAAAGAATATTAGGAAACATCTGACTGCTGAATTGATCAATCAGAATTAAGTATTTCAGAGAGCATTTATGTTATAAAACAGATTAATAACCATTTCAAGTATTATCAGGCATCCAAATGCCAGCCTTTAGTCAGAACCAAGTTGAAATATGAGTTCATAGTATCTATTTGAAGAGGCTGATGAATCTGCACTCACAGGGTTGTGAGAAATCTCATCAGAACTTCATGAAAGGAGAAAGTGACTTTGGGTCTTTTTACGCCTCTAAGAACTGAGGCTGATATACACAAAAGCAATCAGGCCCCTAATTCCCCAAAATGCACTGTTCAATCGATTCGCACTGGTGTCATGTCTCCTTCTCACTTATCATCTCAAGAGCCAAACTAACCGTGCACTTCTTAGCTTTGCAGCCTCAGTGTGAAGATAAACTGAAGAAAAACTAAGCTGTCTAAGTCAAAAAGTAGTTATGGATGAGTCAGTAGATAGCACAATAAAACTCAATTTTTCAGCTGTAAAACTACTAAACTTTATTTTCTAGATTCAATTTTTATCAAGTCTGCTTATTCAAACTAGAATCAAGTAGGTCGATGTGAAGCACCAAATACTTTAATTCCATCACACTCATAAAAAGGAAAATGATTTAATTTAATAGGCTAGTAAAATCTCAATCACATTGATGCTGCTGTCTGGTGCCACATAAAACGATGACAATAACCAGCTATATAAACTTTGCAGTGGCAGCAATATTTTCTACTGCATAGATTGTCTTTATCTGACAGTTTTTGGCCGGCGGTTCTGCAGTTTTGTGATAAAGCATTTTGTAAAGGGCTGAACTCCAGAATGCATGTTTCAACGGATCTGTAGACAAGTTCTGATGTATAACCACCACCATGAAACTCCCAAACAACCTGTAAATGTAACTGGGTCCTTAGGCAACTCTAAAAAATGTCCTTAAAAGGAGTTCATAGAACATATAGCCTAGCAGAAGAGGAAAAACTAAGCATTATTTGCAGCACAGAAATCAATCATCGAGTTGGTTCTCTAAAAACAAAGTGCATCTTTACATGAAGTTCTAGGTTCCCGATGGCCCTAAAAGACTTCTAACCCAGATCAGACCACATAAGGTCAATGATGGAGAGGTTGCAGGTGTCTCCAGGCTCTGGCACACTTTCCAAATCTCAAGGGGTGGCTGGATTCATGGAATGATCCAGATATTAAAGGGCCATTTATAACACAATGCATTTTGCATGCAAAAAGCCTACTGAATAAAAAAGATCCACAGTTTGTGTCAAAAACAAAGGTTTTACTAATTAAACAATGTACTACAGAAACATTTAATACCACGGATTAAACATGAATCAACTAAGGATTTGCTGTGACTATAAGTCCAAATAATCTATTTTTAAAAATGTAAAGCATTTCCTCTAGACGGGGCACAGTGTCTGTGGCATTTTCCCACAATGCTTTCCCAAACTAGCTTTGATTCTGGCTCCGATATGACTGTCTAAGAGCTCTACACCCTGAGGTTACATTTTGGGAGTCCATTTTGGGGGTTTTCTGGGGAGAGTCCATGACCATGAAGCAGCAGGGGATTTCACTGTGAGCCGCAGTGGTTTTAATCATTGATTAACATGAGCGAGCAGCATGCTGTGGAGAGTTCAAAAAACCTCTCGCTCCGAGCCTGTGTGAGTCAGAGAAGGTGAACCGATAAAACACAAAAGAGAATATCATTAAAGTGGATTATTCTGATTCCACACTATTCAATCTCGTTCTTAAGGCTCTCTTTGATTTTGGCTTTTTCCTTTGACATATTATGATCAATGCAAAGGAATGTTTCATCACATACTTTCTTTTTCACCACTTATTTCTTTTTTTTTTTTTTTTTTTTTACATTTTATCCTTAGGAGCACAAGTTCACAGCAAAAACAGGAGCCGTGTGGCATGCATCCCACACATGTATGAGAAGCAGTCCTCGGGGAGGTTTGAGTTACGGTGAGTATAAATCTTTCTGAGAATATTACATGCTTTTAAACCAATGGGAAATCTGGCTTCAGATGTTACAGGTCAGTCTGTAAGGTCTTTATCTAATTTTCTAAAAGGAATATTCTGGGTTCAGTGCAGGTTTAGCTCAATTGACAGCACTTGTGGCATAATGTTGATTACCACAATAATTAATTCCATTTGTCTATCTTTTATTTAAAAAAAAAAGAAAAAAAAGGATTATAGTGATGTACTTAAAGTGAATGTGGCATATCTGCAAATTATGAATACTATCTGATTTAATAGTATAGCTCTAAAACAACATGCATGTGATTTTAGTCTGAAAACTACAACTGCTGACTATTTGGAGTTCAAATTTTAAGAGGAGAATAAATATAGAATTCTTAAAATATAGAATTATAGGCTTTGCATTTTTAGACCCAAAAATTGGCCCCATTTACTTTCATTATAAAGTGCTGTAATGTAAGTTTGCTTTTTACCTTTTCTACAGAAAATGAGGGACAGGTAAATTTTTTTAATTAGCATTACGCCACAAAAAAAAAACTGTTGACTGAATTTATTTTATGCTGAACCGAGAATATTTCTTCAATCAGGATTTCTTGTTCAGTCTTCTAGTAAAACATCAAAATAGCCTTAAAATAAGATTGCAGCAAAATTGTAGAAGACAATAAATCTTGTTTTCAGAATAATTAGGCTTATTTTCTGACTTCAAGCATGAACCGCATTCAATTTTGTTAGATTTATGCACACAATGAGAAATGAATAAGATAAAGAAGCACAATATAGTACTCTCTAAAGTCTTGTTTTTCAAGTACGTGTATCTTTGAATTAAATATTTAAATACTAAAAAACATGAACATGGTGCAAAGAGTTGATCTATAGAGACATTAATGTGCTGTACACAAAGATTAATGGTCTTCACGGCAAAGTGTGCAATATATGCTATATGCACATGCTATAAGCAGGGCAGCTATTGGCACGTATACGTCCCTGCAGACCGATAACTGGCTTCCTAGTGAGCCGTTCGACTCGGATGATTATGGATATAATTCACAGGCAAAGAAAGTGATTTCATGGGCTGCAGCAGGAGACCTCAGAGGTTGGTGCCTTGATGATAAGGGCCACTCTTCATCTGATGGATCATGCTGCTAATGCCTCTTAGGCTGAGAACCAAATTACAGAAGCACAAATCACGGCTCTCGTTTGTGGCTTGAGAGGAGAGCAGAGGTCGAGAGAGGCAGAGAGTGATACTCTTATCCCGCTTTGATAGCAGTGAATCCAGCCACGCAGCCCCTCTGACCTCCCATCAATCACAGAGCTGCTCTGCATGTAAAAACACTAAATGCATTTGAAAGGTTAATTAAAATAACATTTTACATTATACTAAGAAGCAGCTGTGTTGAAAAGACCAGCTTTTGTTGTATTTTGGATGTTGGTGTCACACTGGGCATATTAGCTAGCTTACAATTTTTTTTAATTTTATTTTTGGAATACTGCAGTATTTATTATTAATGAATTATCCATGCACATCATTTAAAAAAATTTTTTTTTTTAAAGTTCATGTGCCCTCATAATGTTTAAATCAAAATAACTTTCCCGTGATATCATAAGTTGTATGATATCAAAATTGTGCAATATATTCTTTTTAGAAGTTCATACTTTTTTTCATTATTTTAAACAAGCAGAAACAAACATGCATCAGTCAAAAAATAATAAATATGAATAAAAATAATTTTCCCAGGATGCATTTATCATAAATTATAATTTATCTCTTCATAAACTGAGTATTCATTTGCAGGTTACATAATTTCTTAAGCCAATGCCAGCAAATTAATTATCTTCACTTGTGACTTTAACAAATACTTCATATATTCATTAATATCAAACTAAACTAATACAAACAAAACAAATAAAATATTAAGTAACAATTACATATGTTTGAACTAACATTTCTTTATGCTTATAAGCATACCATGTTACTACAGTGCTTAAAACATAACTTTATTAAATTCATAATGGATATTATTTGCGTTGTTGTAGTCTAATGACTATCAAGTTATAAAAAGGCAAAAATAAAACAGAAATAACAATAACCAGTTCTTTATTATAGTTATCAGACACACACTGTAAAAAAAAAGAGAGAAAAAAAGTTGCGCCAACTTAAAATTTTAAGGCAACCAGCTTCAGCAGATTTTTTAGTTTTCTCAACTTGTCGTTTTAAGTTTATACAACAAACATTTGAGAATCTCCCACAAAAATAAGCTGAGCAAACTCAAAAACTGCTGAAGCTGGTTGCCTTAAAATTTTAAGTTGGCTCAACTTTTTTTTTTTTTTTTGTAATTTTTTTTTTATAGTGCATAAGAAAAATCATCTGTATCTATCCGTAGTTAACCAGCTTCTCCTGAACGACCATGCTGGCTAACTAGTTTCACCATCTACCTTTTTCTGGTTAAGATCATGGCAGCAACACCAGCACTAACCCTCACCATTTACTTGATATTTTCAACTAAAACACAAATATTCTTGAAAACTTTACTCTGAAAACAAGGATCTCACCTGTTTCTCAGCACTAGTTCTCACTTTTGTTCTTTCCAGAGCAAATTCTAAAACTTTGCTTTATGGCCCTTATGTTTCTGTCTCCTTAGTTCTCCTCATTTGTAAGTTGTTTTGAATAATAGCATCTGCTAAATGAATAAATGTAAATGAAATTGTAAACACTGGGCCAAGCCATAACTGCAAAACACTGTCTCTGAAGAGAAGCCTGTCAGAAGCGCTAAATATCAGCTCGATTTTGGATTTGGATTGGATTGTTCCTTGGTACAACTGCCAAAAATGCTAAATGAGCCGGTTACTAATACATCAAGTGAAATGCATAATTCTAAGACAGTTTTATTAATCCGGATGAAATATTTGCGTACTCCACATAAAACCACAGCCTGACCCAAATATGCTGCCCCATATATAGGCGAAGAAAATCAACATCAGCATTCTTTTAAGACCTACACAATGGCTTATATCAAAAATAGCTCCCACGTCAAATGACATTTCCAAATCAGAGCTTTGATAGAAGTATTATTAAAAGGTACAGTAGGAGGTGTGGGCTGCTGTACTACGATAAAGCTACTTGAGCCAGCACCAAAATACATGCATGAAAACGCATTACAAGTCTCAAGCTATGCAGAGAGATTGTGGGTGACACTTGTGCGCCTTTTGTTGAGAAAATGTGGCTTGTGTGTAGCACACTTTTGAGATGAAGAGATGATTTAGAGCACATGTGTTGCATGGCATCTGCGCAGAATCATATTAAATTTTGCTTGCATGATGGCAAAAAGTGTGTGTGTGTGTTTCTAGTCCTCTGTGTAGGGATATCTGAGGGCAACAGCTGTGCAGAATTAATTGCTCTGCGTTTAAATTGCAAGCAAGTTCAGCCTACCCATGCCAACTGGAGATAGTGGTAATTGATTCACACTTTCATTAAGGACAGATTAGGCCAAGCCAGTGGATGGGCAGCAGAAGTGCCTGGCCAAAACCCACACACACACATAGACACTCACCGTAATCTATCAGCTTTCGAACTCCTTAAAACTACTACTACTAACATTTAAGTCTTTTATAACTATATTTATATGGTTTCTTGAGTACCACATTAGCATATTAGAATGATTTCTGTAGGATCATGTGACATTGAAGACTGGAGTAATGATGCTGAAAATTCAGCTTTGCCATCACAGATTACATTTAACATATAATATTTAATATTTTACTGCATTTTTGACCAAATACATACACTCTGTAAAAAAAAAAAAAACTGTAGTTTTTACAAAATAATTTTGGCAGCTGTGGTTGCCAGAATATTTTTGTAAAAAATACAGAAAAACTCTAAGCACATTTACGGGCAAAACCTGTAAATTTTACAGTATAAAACTGTAATTTACAAACAAGAAAATTTGAATGTAAACCAGTAAATTCAACAACGCACACTGCTATTAAAATCTGTTTTGTACCTTTAACATAGTGACAACCACTATAATAACGCAGGTGGTAAAAGAGAAAGCCACATGAAGAATCAAAGCTCATCACAAGTAGCTTCGCCACCAGCAGAAGTATATACTAATATATAGAACGTGCACAGACTCATTCATGCAAACACAAAACACCGATAACAAAAACATGATTATTTAAACAAAATACTTTCAAATGTGGAGTGTCACGCAGGAAATTGTGGGAATATCAGTTTACAGTTTTTGACTGTAAATTATACATTTATTTGTTCTTTTTTACTTCTAAAAACTGTACAATTAACAGCATTTTAATGTAAAATTACATGAAATGTCTGGTTAGATCTTTTACAGTTTACCTATTACTGTTAACCTATTAACATTTTTTTTCTGTAGAGTTTTTAAAAAATTTTACAGTTAAAATTGCAATTATTTTTTACAGTGCAGCCTTGGTGAGCATAATAGACTTTTTAAAAATAGAAATATTATTCCAAATATATACAAATACATTGTGTTATCATTTTTATGCAAAGTAACAGAATATCATGTCCCTATGCGTATAAACTCATTATAATAACAATAATATTAAAAGAAACAGACACACACACACACACACACACACACACACACACACACACACAAAATAAACCAATTACTAATGATCTGTATTATAGTGCTATGGTTTTTGATAATAAATAATTAATATTAGGAGGAAACTAATTTTCCTGTACCTTTTTCAATACAAAATAGCATTTCAAGAAAATGGAAAAATAAATAAATAATTTTTTGGGTTGGCTGCAAATAAACTGCTTGTTCTGAACTTTCCGATAATATATATTTACATGTGCTTGCACGAATTTACATGCCAATGACGCCTAATTCATGTTTGGAAACTTGGCCCGCCAGCGACAGTGAAGTAATAAGGGCTCGAATTCAAATATTCAAAACTGTTACTTTGTTGTTTTTGTTCACCTCCTACTCAAGCATATGCTTCCCTCTGATACTGGAATAAAAGCACTTTGTTCTGTCATTTAGCTTGACAGCAGCAAATCCTGTTGGACAGTTGTCTCCGACTCCACAAATTTTTTCCAGGACATATCATTTGCTCTGTTACGTAACGCAAACACTTAAGTCAAGTGTCTCACTTCCAAATCCCTGTGGACTTGGCTGGGGTGACAGAATGCAACATATTGTAGTATCTGTCAGCGTGGGTGCTCCAGACAGGGTTTTGGCAGCATGAAACTTGTCCATGTGCTGTAGTGTGAACTTGTAGTTTGTACTTTGGGGTGGGAGAGAAGGGCAGAGCTTGACAGAACCATCTGGCAGCAGGGGCTTGGAGGGTCAAACTCATTATCTTCATCTATTTGGAGCGTAACCACTGGCACCAAGTAGATCAGTGAGCCGCAGAGGTTATGCCAAGCCCTGTTGGCGCCGGTGGCACAATATTCTCAAAATACCATTAGACTATGAGGGCACACACAGGCACTAGCAGGTGCACCTGTATGTCTGTTTGTGAATAATGAAATAAAAAGACACACAGATGCACTTCTGGGTGAAATGTAATGTGCGGATAAACATGAATTATAATATCTAAAACGTAAATAGAAAGAAACCAAATAATAATAATAATAAAATTATGCATTGTGATGCACTTTTTATTTGGCCATTAGATTAAAAAAAGTCTTTATACCTAACAGTAGTAATAAGACATAAATCTCTGATTTCAACTTAAAAATGTCATTAGAGTTGATGTTGAGCATGAGACACTTTCAACCCCCAACATTTCAACACTAGTGTATAGGTAAACACTGCTATTTATAACTGTAAAGATAGTTATGTAAATAAATGCAATATAAATCTCACCTCTTAAGGCCCTACATAACACAAATACATAAATATAATAACTATCACCAGGTATTCTTTGCTGTGTTGTCCAGTCCTATAGTTACAAAAACCATACACAAGCAACAATAATTGTGAATACCAGCACGTTAGAAACCATTCTTAACAACAGACCAGCAGCAATGTCCTTGTCTAATGTTAACTGATCTCAAAGAGCAACGGTGGAAGTGTCCTGAGGCAAGGTTAAGGAAGAACACAATAACAACATTCAATCATGCAGTCAGTCAAAAACAATCCTACCCTACCCTAAAAACTTTCAAAGGCACAAGGTGCACTGTCATACCACCAAGATCAAACGCTTAAATTCCAATGAATCAAACGAGCGTTTCAGGAAGTGTGTTCACAATAAACCAAGCATTCAAGAGAACACAGCTGAGCGGCTTCAGATGAAAAGTGACTTCATGAATCACCTATATAATTATCTTCAAGGGAGTGAATTCACAGTATGTGCAGTGTAACGTTAGGTAAACTACTGTATGCGTGATTCACATTCCTCCTGTTTTGCCGATGGCAACTATCAAGGTGCTTAAATATGATCCATAAATTCCTGCTCGGTCTGTTGTTAGACTTTGAATAAAGAGTGTAAAGATCAGTCTCACAGTGTTGATTTAGCGGGGTGTGGAGAAGACGCAGGGATCATTACTAGCCACTACAGACGAACAAACAGGGGCTGATTCAGGATCAGCTTTAATTGTTTTGTGAGTAAACCAATGAAAGAGGATTGTAAAGATTTTAAAACGTCACAACGAACCGAAACAAGAGATTAACAAGCAGCTTGG
Source organism: Acrossocheilus fasciatus (assembly GCA_036784905.1). Lineage (NCBI taxonomy): Eukaryota > Metazoa > Chordata > Actinopteri > Cypriniformes > Cyprinidae > Acrossocheilus > Acrossocheilus fasciatus. The sequence goes on from CM071948.1 coordinate 19,343,064, forward strand.
GAAATGCTCATGAAATGTTTTCACTTTTACAATAAAAAGAAAATACAATACTCATACATTCAAAGCAGATTACTGGTCAGATTAAGGGATGCGCAAATATCCCTCACATAAACAGACAGCATGATGCCTCTGTATGACCACCATCTCATATGATCTCACAAACAACATGTGTGTCACTAACGTAATTACAGCTGATTACTGGGTAAGAGCTACACGTCACACATGGTAAATCATAGTATTACTCAAGATTACATGAAATTAAAGACAAGTACATGCCTTGTATGTGTTTGACTCATCGAATAGTCTAAAAGTTGGTCAACCATCAAAGTACTAAAGAGCAGTATGGGATCTGGGTCAGCGTTTCTCAGCCTTTATAGACTTATTTGCCTCATCAGCAAGTCCATAACACACAAAACCTGAAATGTGATCTTTTTCATTTTATATTATGGCCTACTTGATTTCTTTAAAAAAAGGAACTTAATATCTTATAGAAAAGGTTTAACAAAGCAAAGCAAGATTCCCTCTTGTTTGGGAATCACTGATACAGGTCACCCAACACCTGCCGGTACACGTGAAGAGCTTCTGTGCATCGTCATACAATCAGATTTACATGCCTCGTCAGCTGGTTATATGATTCAGGGGTGCGTTATGCCTGTGGTTTCCATCTTGAACTCACGTACACACACAAACACTCACCTGGTCTGCCCTCCTCTTTTTCAGATCTCATGCCCCCCACAGTGCCGGCTCCGGCAGGCTCCACTGTCAGCGCCGGTGCTTCTTCTCATAGCAAGAAAATTCAACTAAACCTCCCACACACTCACACACAGGTACACGGTTCACTCCTACCACTGCCCGTGCTCTCCTCCCTGACAGGTTACTAGGGAGGTGTTCCCGAGTGAGTATAAACAAGTTTGAGCCGGCTTCCTCTCTGAGCCTGTATACCTGTTCTGGGAGTTTCTTTTGGTTTTGGGCGTTTTCTAAAGTTCCCCACCCCCTCTACACCCTTCCTACCTGTTCTTGCTCTCTGTTGCACAAACACACACACATACACACTCCTCCTGGCCAAAAAGGTGCAGAGAGTTCAAAAGGGAAGTGGCACTGCTTTTCCCAGCCGTGTTTGAACAGGCGCATTCATAATATGGGGGAGGAGTCAAACAGCTTTTCTGATCAGGTGAGAGGGCAGGTGAGTCTCTCTTCAGAGGCACCGCAGCTCCATCTAATGGTGGAAACAAGACACAGACTGACTGTTCTCTTAATGTTAAAGGAACAGTTCACCCAAAAATGCTCATATTAATATTAATTGTATTCTCTATCATTTAATGAAAGTTAATGGGGACTAAGGCTGTCTAGCACAAAAAGATTTATAAGGACCATGAAAGTCCATACCACTTGAATTTACACAAATTATACAAAGTAGTTTTTTTTTAAGTTTTTTTTTTTTACATTTTTGGTGTTATTCACTTATTTAAAATTAGCTAAATATTACAATTAAAAGTACAACATAAGTAAAAACTACCAAATAAAATCATATTGTCTACTTCTATGATCCGTTTATGTGTTTTTTTTTAAATTTTCATTGTCATAGAAAATTAGCTAAAAATGTATCTATTTCAAACCCATTAATTCAGAAAACGGAGAAAAAGAAAATATTGAATATAAAATAACGTAAAAAGAAATAAAAAATACTTTAGTAAAAAGGGATCTATAGTAAATATGTCATTTTCTTTCACTTCCTTTGTATAGAAATTGAACATCCATGATATTCTGCAAAAGTTGAACATATTTTACTCATACATTTATTCAAAATTAGCTAAAAATGACAGTTAACAAACCTACTAATAGACTAAACTGATACTGTATTGTATATGAACTACAAAAGAAAAAAAAGGACTATATGTGTATGTATGTATATATGTAGGCCTATATATTTATCTATGTAGGCTATGTAATATGTATGTATGTATGTGTTTACATACTGTATATGTGTGTGTGTGGGGCTGTGCAATTAATCGAAATTCAGTATCAATTTCGGCCTCCAACGATTATGAAAATACAATAATCGAGATAAAATGATTATTGCGCCCCATTCTGCCCCCTTTCCAGCGCTGCGCTTTTGTTTCTCCATAAAAGCCCATTTTCATGTGTAAATCAGTAAAATCATGTAACGTGACATGCTTGATTTATTAAAGTTGATTACATTTATTCTATTATAAAGAGACCTTGCACTGCTCCTCGGGAGGCTTGCGGTCAGAGACGGAGCAGAACACGGACATGTAAAGTCATGTTTTGGCTCAAGGTGCGTACCTAAACGGTCATATACACATAAAATGTGTCAAAACGTGGCGCTTAGTGATTAACTCGCCGGTTAGCCTATGTAATAAATGAATGTAAAATACATGTACAACAGTACTTTGGATCCGTGCGGCTCTTAAAGTGACAGCATGCTAATATTCCTGCTGCCGACTGTGTGCTTAATATTAATCAAATAAGACAAACACAAAATCACTCACTGCTCTTGACTGAAGGACTTTTGTAGCTTTAATAAGAAAAAAAAGGAAGTTTAATTCTTACAGTGCAGACTGTTTTATTTTACATTAGATTATTCAATTTCTGTAGTAGGCTGTTAACTGAATACTTTCGCCTTGCATTAAAAAAAAGAAAGAAAAGTTTTGCTTATATGGCCGGTAATGGTGTTAAATAATCATGATTACAATATTGACAAAAATAATCGTGATTATTATTTTTGTCATAATCGAGCAGTGTATATATACTGTACTGTAATAACTAAAATATACATTTTTTTTCTTCATTTTTGGAGCTATTCACTTTATTTCATTCAGTTTACCTTTCATTTAAAGAAAGAAACTCAAAACTAATTTGGAATGTCATGAGAGAGAGTAAATGATGACATTAACAGTAAATTTTGACTGTAATACAGAGTTCTGGCATGAAACTGACGCAGAAAAAGTTGACGCAGTCCGATAGGTCCAACTCAATCTGACCTAATGACATCATTATCATATGGCTCAGCTGATTGGTTTTCTCCTGTATCAGTTGCCAATGAGCTCATTGCTCAATATTCAAATTTGACTTTCATTTGCTGTAGCAGTTTGGCAGCGCACTTCAGAAAACCTCCACCTTCCCCAGCTCCACCTGTATAGATCTGCTACGAGGTAATTCATGTATGCTATATGGGGTTATTCATATGTGTTATACGTGCAGCAGCAGTATTTCCTACATGCTCACAGCAGCATGTTGTGGATGTATTGGCAGTAGCAAGTCTCAGTACTTACTCTGCCGCAGCAGCAGCAGCGTAGCAGATCTATTCCTCCAAGACCAAATACATTAACATAATGTACATTACCATGCCAATCCCTCCGAGAGTTGTCATGACAGTACTATCTTTTCAAGGCATGTCAATCTGTGACCCTTATAAACCCCACAAACTTGCTCTTTCTTGGACTAAAAGTATATCCACTTTTTTTCACCATCTTTCTCCCTCCACATCCCATAATTCTTTGCAGCAGGGATCTGTGGGACGTATTGTCAGATAAAGGGCTGGATGAGTGTCCTCTTTCTCATGGAACTAATGGAGCCACCGGCAGATAGGGGCCCACTCTCTGTCACAGTGCAACGGCCTCAACCTACAGCGAGTGGCAGTCTCAAACACAGCCAGGCAGAAAGACTCAAGGGCTCTCAGGGTCTTAACACTGACTCATCTCTCCTTTTATCACTCTCTCTTAAAGACCAGGATGCTGGTGCTGAGTTCAGAGTGCCTGCTGGGGAAAAAAAAAATTATACCAGTTTATACACAAACAACTCAATGTGATACTTTGAAGCATATGCTGTTTGTGTTATGAAGGAGTGACTGCCTTAATATTAGACAGGATGGGCCAAAGAGCTCTTGTATGTTGATTAAATGTACACGTGTTCAGTAGGGAAAGCTCAGCTGGAGAGTATTTGTTGAGTTGTTGTTTTCCGAGGGGTGCTGCACAAGTGAGCTCGTATGGGCACATGAGGCTGAAAGTAATGAATTTAGTACATTAAAGCATCTCTAATACGGCTGCCTGCTTCCTTTTATTTCTCAACTGCATAGATACAGTTGCCTGGCAGACCGAGCATTATCTTTCAAAACAATTTAAGGCTCGGCTGGGAATAATAAAGCACTGACAGCAAGCACAAGATCAATAATGCCTTTCACGAAGGGTGAGATGAACAACGCAAGGGAACAGAATAGAAACAGAAAAAAAAGATTTAAAAAACAGGAGAGAAAGAGACAGGACAGATAGAACAGAACAATCCTGTGACAGCATCATCGTAAAGTGATGCCATCAGAAAATACCGTGATACGCTGATATACTGTACACTATGGTATGAATGGTAAAATACTGTCAAATGAGACCTACACAAAAATCTAAAACAGTTGCGCAGCAGGCAGCATCATCAGCCAATTATCTCAAAATGACAACCTGGTCTCATAAAAATACGTACTTCTGCGCACTTTTTGTGCGACACTGTTTTTACGTACCTTGCTGCACGTTTCGCTGCAGTTTCAAATAGAAATGTCCACTGAGTGACGCTAAAACACAGGTTCAATACGTGAACCCTGGCACATTTGTATTACGAAGATATTGGTATGTATTGCAGTTTTTTTTATTACGTTGCTTCAGATACGTATTGCGGCGGTTCAGAATTCAAATATCCGGGGACTGTCGCTAAAAGTTAATGCTCTATCGTGTTGGAATTATGCCCTACACCAAATCCAACCCTAAACCTACCTGGTAGTGTTAACAAATGCAAAACTGATATAAAAACATATTGGTTGATGCAACCGTGCCATTTGAACTTCCTTTTACACAGATTTTAACGGCTTTGTCGAACTGTAGTTACACGGGAATCGCTTCTCGCTCCGTGAGCTACTGAACAAACCTACCGTCTATGAAAACACATAGATATGAAGCTGGATGTGTGCGATGCTAACGTTCAAAAGCATCAGTTTTCAAATCTCCCAGCATATTAATATTGTTTTGAAGTCATAGCATGAAAATTCCACTTTATTAATCGAAACTCTGTAAATTTGTGTGAAAAGGAATAAAAGGTTTAGGAGCTTTACTGCCTCTAGTGTTCATTTCTTTTGGAAACTGCAGTGATATGTACTTATTGGTACGTATTTCGTGTCACGCTAAAAGGTGCACACAGGTAAGTAAATGCCATGAAACCAGGTAGCAAAATGACCAAATACGGGCTGATTAAACAGCCTGGCCAGCATATGGGTCACTACAAATAAAAAATATCACTACAAACAACACAGTATTACTATGGTACCTGTCTAATAGCAATAATACAATAGCATTATTTTTGGTATTTTTATTAGAATAGAATAGAAAAAATGAGCGAGACAAAACAGAATTTCACTGAATAAAACAAACAGAACACAACAACAAAACAAAAAATAACTGAATTCTGAACAAAACAGAAAGAAAAAGAAAAGAACAAAGTAGAACAAAACAGAAACAGAAACGAACAGTACAAAACAAAATCAAAAACAAATAGAGATAAAAATAAAAAAGAACAAATCAGACATGAACGGAACAGAAAACAGAAGAGAAAATAACAAATGAATAGAAAAGAAAGAAATGACACCATAAAATAGAAATGAAAAGAACAGAAATAATCAGAAGAAAACTAAAAGGATAGAGCTGATCAGAAATGAACATAGACTAAAAATGAACAACAAAACAAAAAAATGAACACAGAACTGAACACGGAAAGAACAGAATTAAACAATATAGTGGAAAACAACAGTAGAAATGAACAGAACAAACAGAATAGAAACTAAAAGAACAGAAATGAACAAAACTGAAATGCACAGCAGAACAAAACAAGAAAACAGAATAAAACAGAAATGAACATAAGAGTAGAAAAAAAGAGCAGAATAGACTGCACAAACTAATACAAATGAGTATGTATATTATTAGTGTGTGTATTCTAGTATAAAGCACATGCTAACACGTGCCACAGGTGTCGTCAGTGCATTAGCATGCAGTGTTCACCATCTGCCTGAGTGAAGTTGAAAATGATTCCCGGTACTGGTTAAAACGAAGACCCTCTATCATCCTACGAGGATAGTTTGGCTTCTTTGTGATGTTGGCTTTGATAAAGACATAAAGAACATGATTTAGAGGATAGCACTCCAGAGGAAAGGCGATAGAGAGTAGCAGGCGTCATTATGTGTGGAAAATGGGATGTCTAGAATAAGACTCAGAGATTCTGTTCAATTCCTAGTTTGATCAATACACTTCATAATGACGCCTCCCCGCTGCGAGTGACATTACACGAATCAGACAAAGCTTTTTTGTTTTCTTGAAAGACGATTCTCTCGCAATTTGTAGAAGTGCATTTCTTCAGTCGCATACATTTTTCTCCTCACAACCACATAAGCAGGGGGGAGAGAGCTGAAAATCCAAAGGACAATGGTTTTGTTTTATTTGCCTTTCAGCGTTGTGATTACCTGAGCTCTGCGTGTTCGCAGCCTGTGGAAAATAAGCACTGAAACATCGTGCTTACGCATATTAGGAGATCTTACCTTTGTCAAGTGAAGAATCTGGAGCTCCAAAGCCCATCAAGCTTGACATGCCTGTCTGGAAAGTGATATCAGAAACCACTGCCTTCTGCCGGTGGTGGAGCGAAGGATCTGCAAGACAGAAACATAATAGATTTGATCTCTATGCTGCTCCAAGCTCGTTCATTTCATCAGGTCCAAGCTAACAGCGAGGTTTGACATTTTCGCCTTAGTAAGTGGCCGAGGGTGGCGAAGTGCAGGCCTCCTACGACAAAAGTGTGCAGAGTGTGGCGCTGCATCTCTGGCTCGTGACTCACCGAGCATTTCACAGCTATTACTGCTCATCTGTAATTAACTCTGAAACAGTGACACGCACCACGCAAAAGCGCCACATCCACTGAATGGCTTTTAAAGACAAATAATCACTCTCTGTCCATGGCCCACGCTGCTGCCGTAATCAATGTGCATTGAAAGTGACAGGTAGCAATTTCATGTACAGTGCAAGGAACAACACACTGAATCATGATTTTTCCTCAGATCTGAAAGGGAAGAGGAAAGCTAACAATGTTCGTTTGATGAGAACGAGAGAGTGCTGAGATTTACAACCACCATCAATCATCTTCCTCTGCACGGTAACGTAGGCCCTGCGAGTTTCTCTGAAGCCACGAGGGATTTCTGTGTCCCTGTGAAAATGGAACAAGGCTGGCAAACCGATCTTTCAACACGAGCATCATAAATAAATGGTTCTTTTGTCATATCGCGCACCTTGCATCACCTGACGCCGACGTGGAGTGTGCCGGTATGTCACTTCCGTGAGGAACTGTGTGCATTGCGTGTCAATTACCACAGGTTTTGACAGGAGATATGAAATGGTGCTTGTCATTTTCCACATCATTATGTCAGACAGCGTTCATCCTTCGCTGTTCCCTTTAACAGATACCAGCTCAGCACTGCCTGTTCTTTCTTCCCCTCTCTCCCTCCCTCCCTCCTTCCCGTGGCTCAGGCTTCACGGCCGGCTGCACACCTGAACTGATGCTGCTAATTGAAGTCTCTTCAAGTGCCCTTTTCCACTCTATCTCTGTATCTGCTCCTGTTACCTGCTTACACTTACACAGCACCTAATATGACTTATTCTGTTCTTGGACGTGTTTCACTACAAATTCCTCTTTTTCTCCCTCATTCCACAGCACATTTTATTAGCTATAGTAGTCCTTCAGACTAAGGACTGCCAGTGCATAAGATGACAAAGAGACCCCATGTTACGTATAGTATAAAACTTTCATTTTATTATTATTATTATTTATTATATATAAAAAAATCTTTGACACTCTAACACTAACATTTCTGTTCTATCTACTATTATAAAATAATAATAATAATAATAATAATAATAAATTAACCCTTTAACACTAGCTCTCTCTATTCTATTTATTTTTATTCTTTTTAATTTATTATAAAAAATTTAATTAAAAAAACCCTAGACTATCCATTAGATTTAAGAGCACTTACATATTGTAGCACTTTTGTTAGTTTGATTGCTTCTGTTGTTCTCATTTGTAAGTCACTTTGGATAAAAGCATCTGCTAAATGATTAAATGTTAATATAAATGTATCATTTGCGAAAATGTACAAAACAGAAATAAACTAAACAGAACAAAACAAATGAACAAAAAATTACAGAATAGAACAGAAATGAGCATAAGATAATGAAATAAAAGAATAAAAGATAACGTTAATAACAAGTTTTAAAAATATTGATTGTGAGTTTTTTCATTAGTTGTTGTTATTATGATTACTATAATTATTATTATTATTATATTAATTTTAAAATACTATTTTTGTGAACCATTAGGTGAATGAATGAATGAATAAATAAATAAATAAATCTAGATCTAACCCCAATTTTTATTTTTTTTCCCCACAAAATTTTGTTTGGGATATAACAAACTTTTTTGTACCCCTTACAGACCCCCTAGTGGTTGCAGACTGACTGTTAAAGACCCCTGAGATTGACGGTTCCTAAAATCTCGGAAAACCTGAAAATATCAGGAATTTTCTAATTGATTTACATGTCTGAAATGCAATGGAGAATAATACAGTTTTTTTAAAAAGTAAAAAAAAAAAAGTCATGGATTCATTGTTCTAAAAAATACGGGAACCCTGTAGCTAAGAGGGGTCCATAAAGAAATATGTTTTCAGCCTAGCTGAGTCAACAATATCCCTGTTGTGTCATGGCATCATTCTCAGGAGTGGGTCAATGGTGATGAATGACTGAAATCACATTTCTGCTTTTTATGTCTGCCCAGTTCTGCAGACGCTTTTGGTTACAAGGTATTGATTAAAAACCTTCATTACGGATTGAAAATGCTCCGTATCTAGAGGGCCCTTCACAAATCTGTGCTTTGCTGGGTTACTAATGGCATGACAAAGCCAGATGAAAGACTTAATGCATATTAATGACATTGAAAAAGGCAGTTTGTTGAAAAACTTTAAAAGTTACAAAATCAAATAATGGTATTTGTGCATGAGTAATTGTACATAATAAGATGCAGCTGTAAAGTGCAGCACATTATTCAAGGCTTAATTCTTTTTGGTGCACAGAGGCTGTTAAATAAATTGAGAGAATGAACCAATCATTACCATAATAGCTACCTGTTTAAAAGAAGACTAAACTGGATTTACTGACCCCTAACCAAATGCTCTTCTATTAGTATATAATACGTCTCTGTATTGACTGAACTACTTTATGGATCTTTATGGAGTTCAGACTGAATTACTCTGTGTTTGATCATCTTGAGTAATATTATAGATCTTCCTTTCAGACTCAAAGTTTGGGAAATTATTCCTAACAATGAAAAGGTCCTTGGACATAGAATACAAGATATTTCTCTTTGGCGTTGACCTTTGAGCACATGCTGGCAGATGTGAAAATCACCCACAGATGCTATATTTAATTTGATGTGAATGAAAACTGAGGCTCTAAAAATTTACATTTTATTTTTTTATTTGTTAAATTGTCTTTTTTTGTGTGTGTGTTTTATGGCACAATACAACCCACTGATAAATTGATAGACTGTGAGCCCTATCATACACCTGGCACAAGGAGCGGTGCAAGTGTTTTTGCTAGTTTCAGCCCGACGCAGTTCTCATTTTCCCATCCTGCGCCGTGTTGTTTAAATAGCAAATGCATTTGCTCCCATTTGTGCGCCCATGGGCGTGCTGGTCTGAAAAAGAGGTGTGTTCAGGCACGTTGCTATTTTGAGGAACTGAAAATAGACTGCGCCGTAGACCATCTCAAACCTGGTCTAAAGTCTAAAGTCAATGGCGCAATATTTTTTTTGTTATAAAGAGCACGTTAGTAGAAAATGCGTCTCTGGGCAGGTCCACAACGCCATTCACTTTGCTTATTACACACAGGGACCCGCAGCAGCACACAAACATGCCTAATAAAATTCCACCATTTAAATAGCGAATCTGCCATGGCACGAGCGCAACTCGCTCTTAAAGGGAATGGGAGATGAGACTCTGATTGCTTTATTGCACGTTATGCCCAAAAGCACACCCATTACTCATTAAGAGAATAGGGACAACCCTTTTAGACCACGCACCCTTTTAGAAACGCCCTAAGTGCACCTGCGCCGTGCGCTTTAGACCATGCACTTAGATCGTTAAAATAGGGCCCTGTATGTTCAACCCAAAATCACATCATGGTGTCCCACCGTGATTAAAGTCTTTTCCTATTTCCTCAGATTCAACTTGCTAAACCCCTCAGGACTGACTCATTTGAGAGATTTTTAATGAATCTATTGGAGGCACTCTGCACCCAACCCTGCTGAGATAGTTCATTTCTGAAATATTTCTGTCGCTAAGACCAAATAAAAGGACTATTTAGAATGAGGCTTTATAGAGTTCATTTTTCCCTTTTATACCACCAAAATGCCATCCTCACGTTGCCTTTGGACAATTTAGAAAGTCATTATCATTAAACTTTAACACATTCCAGACATTTCTGAATATCAAGACTGCTTACCCCAGCTATAATTCTGTTTGAATACAGGATCATTAAGCTAAAATCTATTTTTCTGCCCTTTCCTATCACATTAGTGCCACAAAAGCAGCCAAACATAACAAACATATCAGCTAAAGTGAAATAATAGTCTGGAGTGTTCAGATGATCATGTGCAACAGTACGCTGGCCTCCTCCGTTCTAGATATAAACCTTAGATCAGGTCAAGGTTATAAAAATAATGAAGACTTTGGAGTCTTTGGGCATTTATCAGCCCAGCAAAACTAGTTAAATACCATCATGGCCAAGCTGAGAGACCATCTTAAGCTGGTTTCAACATGTTTCTTTCTTTCTTTCTTTTTGTAGGAATGAATCTATATACAACTAATAGGCAATTACATACAAATGGTCTGTCTGCTGGGAGCATTGCTATGAATACTGCTGACAAATAGCCAGACCCCTAGTGCTCACTTCTGTCTCTCTGGCGACAGCCAAAACCCACATAAAGAGAGGTTGATTTTTCCTAGGTGGGCAAGAGGTCAACTTGACCAGACTTGGAGGCAGCACTTTGTCAATCAGTGTGTCTCTAGGAGCCCCAGCACTTCCTTATTAATGCAATACCTGTCAACACAACCTATCACTCAAGACATCTTGACCAGTCACATGCTGACGTAGCTCAAAATGCCTGTGTGGAGTGGGAGGGGCTTGTGCCTGATGATGTCACAGTCTGTTTCTGGTTGTGCGCTAGGCATTTAAATGAACTTTAAGATAATCGTGAGCAAGAAGATAGATTAATTATATAGGCCTGGTGTGTTTGGATAAAACTAAAACCGCAATTATCCCCTTCTTCAGCTGTTTGCTGATGCTAAACTCCTTTTGCATTCCATTATGGACGTGACAGTCTTTGCTTCTCTGTTGAAGCCACTAGTTAACGAGAAAACACACTGCATTATTAAACATCACTAAGCGGATAGAGGAGTAAAAAGGACCATGAGAAAAGTCATAATAAAAGAATAAATATAAAAACAGTTCTTGCATAAAGGTGGGTCTAGATGCTTTAATATATAAGAAATTCCAGTCCATGCATCGTGTCATTGAAACAAGCAAACAGCAATATCATTTAAAAATCCTTTTAAAATGCATTATGCAAGGATTATGCAAATACTGTACACTGGTTGATGGCTTAAAACTCACATAAACTTTTATTGAAAACAAAGACAACAGCAATTGTTCTTAATTTTATCCTCAATACTACATTAAGTATTCACCACAGCATATCCACACACTGGCACTTGTGAACATTTCATTTGGAGAAAGCCAATTAAATGTGCATTAGTGCCAGTGTGGTTTCAGATTTATTAATGCTGAAGACCAAGTTTTCCACACTAAATAAATAAAAACATTTTGGGTTTTGCATTCCTGTCTGCATTTGTAAATTTAATCTAAGAGGCTGCAATTGAACTGTAACATCTTTTTAATAACTTCAATTTAGATTTCATGATCAGAGGCGTAGATCCTTAAGGCTAGAGAAAATATCAACATTGTCAATATTCTAAATCAATACTGTAAATCAAATTTCCTGTTGAAACGATCTGTTTCTGACCAATATTTAATAATGAAAGTGCTATTTCTCAATAAAAGACATGAATGAAACATTATAGTTGCTGTACTCTCAGAACACGCCCACCTAATGTGTCTCAGACACAAACACGAACAAGTGGATCTCATCCAAATTCAGTGTGGAGGAATGCTGACAGTACAAAAAAAGCTTTTCTCACTTAGATGCATTACCCAGCAGTTACAGAGTATCATTAGTATGGCTATGCCGCAGATGGCATTGATGAATCGAAACAATCTTCTCTGTGATTAGGAGTTGTGGTAAAAGTGAGAAGGGTCGGAAAAACTTGTGGAAGGAGAAAAGCTTAAGGCAGCCTGAAAGCTGGGCCCTCCAATGGAGAGAGTTTTGTTTTTTGGCATTGATGGAGCACAGAAGGATATTGTGTGGGTTCAGAAGCTTAAAATCCTTCATGCTACCATTTTAGAGAGTCTTTATGTTTGGTCTGCAACAGTGAAATCCTTAAGGCTAGATTTAGGGAACAGAAGCAAATTAATTTTACTAAGAGTAAATTTAGAGGTAATATTACAAATCTAATTTTAGTGTGTGAACGGGCGAATGAGCGTCACCTACGCGTGATAAACTAATCCTTAGAGAAACAAAGTGGGCAAATGTAATTTTGAGCTGAAAACTGCAAAAGTGGGAAATAATGCACAGGTGATATACTTTTCCCCAAGCAGAAAAAAAAATGTAAATCTAATCTACCAAAATGTCCCGAGAGGCTATGTAAAATAGTGTGACCGTGCAAGTACTAAAGTAGTTATTTTCTTTATTTTTTTAGAAGCCATTTGTCCAGTTTTCAGTGTCACATGATTGTGAATCTTTCTAATATGCTGATTTTATTCATTTCTTTTTGTTATCAATGTTTAATATAAAGTTCAAAAGAACAGCATTTGAAATAGAAACCTTTTGAAACATTATAAATGTCTTTACTGTCACTTTTGATCAATTTAATGCACCCTTTCTGAATATCAGTATTTATTTTTTTATTTAATTATAAATACTTTAAACGACTACCTTTCTGACTCCAAAACATTTTCGACCACTACACATAAATTCTACTACCCCACACCAGTCTACTTCCTGTCTGGTTTGTGACTGACTGGAATACCATTAATATGACATATGAGATCCTTTGGGTCCATGTTCAGTGTCCTGATGGGTGCAAGTGATCAAAAGCTCAAGCCCAGTCTCCATCATCTCTCTCAACCCTCAGAAATTCAGTCTGAGTTCTGTCCCAGTGGACAGGATGTTGCCAACGGCTGGAAAAATGTTGTTTATTAATCGGTATTTATAGTCACGGACAACAGAGGAAATCAATAGGCACTGCATTCACTGCACATTAAGCCTGAGACGATGCTTCAAGGCCTGTGTGATCGACTGCCACACTGTGTGTGTGTGTGTGTGTGTGTGTGAATACTGTCAGCCTGAAACAATCCACTGCCCAGAGCAGAGGCTTTCCGCAGACACACTCTCCGCCTCATCAGAAACCTGCCACTTCCGTCATAGATGGATAAAATGCTGCGGAGGGAATCAGTAACATCCTTTCATTGGAGAGACTGTACTTCACCAGGTAAGTTTAGTAGTGTTTGAAATGACGAATTGGAACACTAATGGAAATTGACGCGAGTATTGTCAGCAGGGATGAGACATGATTTGCCACTTTCTTTAACGACAGCCAAGATTAGGATTCGGGTGGGGAATCAGTTCTGGATCAGCGTAAAAGGCCAGTGTCTGTTCTCAGATCATTAAACAGCACCATGATGCGATGCACACAAGGGGCAGATGGAATACAAAGGTCAGCAATTAAGCAGCATGAAACAGGCACAGACAGACGAAGCAGGGGGTGGGAAGAATCCCAAAAGCAATAAGCAGAAGAAGATTACTGCTTTTCAGAGCCGTTTACAGAATTTGCAGCAATCTTATACAGTATCTAGCATTAACTGCTGGTCAAGGATCAGTTTCCCCTTCCCAAATCCAAGCCTGACTATCCTAAACATTATTGTGAGAATGGAAAAAGATTATTAGCTGCAGAGTCTTCTGTTAGCATTTGCCACACGTCTGTTAAGGGAATATATCATTATTTTCAAAATCACTCTACTTATTCAGACTAATTTTAATTGAGATAAAATTTAAAAATTCTGATGAAAATGACAGGCCTATAATTATTAACTAACAAATCAATCAACCAATCAATCAATCTGGTAGAAGACAAGATAATTATTGTAATGAATAATTATTGAATGAATGAATAAATAAATAAATATGGTAGAAGACAATAATTATTGTGATGTTATGGTCAAAATGAAAAAATATACAAATAAATAAAATTCTGGGCAAAAATGATAAATCGATAATTATTGTGATGTTATAGCTAAAATTTAAATTCCATAGCATTAAAAAAAATATAAAAACAAAATAAAATAATAATAATAATAATATAATAAAAAGGAAATAAGTAAAAACACACAAAAAAAGTTACTGTAGGCATCATCAGGAGTATTTTGAAGATTAATTTTAAGTGAGTTGAATCTAAAGGCAATGAAAAAAATTAGCATAAACATTTAAATATCTAATATTGACTGAAAGTGATTAAGTCACTAATATCAGCTCAAAACCGATTTGTTGCTGATCTATCATAAATACCCCAACAAAAAGTTTGATACCCAAACTAAAAGATAAGATTTTCTCTGTCAACTGCATCCAAATTATATACTGTAAATCAGAGAAAACTAGCTTGCACGTACTGTATACACCTCTTCAACTTGAAAAATGCACTTTCCAAGTTTGATTATAGTGTATGATGGCATGTTCAAGTGTAGCATTTTTCTCTTGAGGAGCTTAAATAAATACCAACATGCTGCTAGTTATGATTATATCCTTTGTAAATAACACAAAACGCATAGCTCCGGATGCCAAGATACTGTATCTTTTCAAAAAAAAATTTTAAAAGAAAAAAATCTCCAAGGAATGAAGGGGGACTCCACCTCAACTTCACCTCTATTCATCCTCCACCTATATCAGACTCGCACTATTGCGAAAGTCTTGGAAACTCATTACTCACTCCTATTCTTCTGTGTAGGTGATGATGGGTCAGTCAAATAAATTGTATTAAAGAAGCATTATCATGATAATGAACTGATAGCTCACTATCAAAGGTGCCAAAGTATCACTAAATGAAGTGCACAAACCATTTGAATGACAATGGCTGTCAAAAGACAATGCTGCGGGCGATGATTCAAAGAGCCACTTCGCCGCAGAAGGCCATTGCAGTTCTATTCATGACTGGTGTGGGGAAAAATGCTTTGTAGGCAGTTCAGAGATATCCAAAGAAGTCAAAGGCACTCTGAAATACTCTGGGGTTGGGTGAATCATCATAATATCTGATAAATAGTTGCATTCATGAGTTTAAGCAAATTGAATTTCTCGCAACAACTGCCTTGTGGCAAATATGCAATAATGATATAGTATTACTCTATCAGTCAAGTGGGTTTGGAAGGACTGGAGAATTTTTCTCATAGGGTTTAAATAGTATATGCAGTCTTATTTCTCTTTTTCTCTTTTAAGAGAATACCCCTCATTCCTGATGAACAGAATAAAGAGCAAACAGACAATTCCATGTGGAACGTTAGGAGTGACGAGGCGTGTCGGAATAATGCGAGGGAAAAACCTCTTTGAACACGGGATCTCTTCATGTGAGGTCAGCAGTGACGATAAATATTTCAATAGACTGCTTTCTGTAATATCCGCTGGAAACGCTGAAATATGAGTCTTTTATAAGCAGTGGGAGACAGAGAACTAGTCAAAAACAACACGAGACACTGATATTCCTTCAGAGGTTTTCTTGATATTAGACTTTTGAAAATGACCTCCCACATCTCTATACCTCCACCATATTCCACACAGCTTTATTGAGTTCCTCCATTCACCAAGAACTAAGACTGATCGACGAAGAATACAAAAATTAATAAATAAATAAATGGATTTTTAAACTGATCTGAGACCATTATGTGGTTTTCTTTGGTGCTTTAGTCCAATAGTTTCAAACCTTTGATGCCAAGGACTCCTTGAAGCTTTTGCTAAAATATTAAAAGCCATTTGTACTGTGTGAGGAAAAAGGGTGATAGTATAAAGACAACATGTTATTTGCAACACTACGAATGGCTCATGGTTCTAACAGCAAATTTATATATTAAAAACATTCAATTCTGGAAAATAGTCATAAATAAATATGTACTACTGTTCTGTTTTTTTTTTTTTTTTGTCTGTTTGAAATGATGTTTATTCACCAAAATGCATCACATTGAACAAAAGTAAGTGTGAATGCATTCATAATGTTAGAAAAATGTTGTTCTTGAACTGTTTTTCTTTAAATAATTCTGCAAATATGTAACAGCTTCCAAAAAATAGCAGCATGACTGTTATGTTACTTAAGCATCACAATAAATATCAAAATTACTTCCAAATGATCATACTCACAGGAATAAACCGCATTAAAAATATATAAAAATTTAAATATGTTACAAAACATTACAGTTTTCACCGTATTTTTGATCAAATAAATGCAGCCTCAGTGAACATGAGAGACTCCTTAATGAAAGAATGTTTTAATTTTAAAGACCCCAAACCTTTTAACAGTAGCGTATATATTTTTATTATACATCAAATATACACTATAGATATTAAAAATGTACTGTGCATCTGTGTAGTGCTCTGCAGAATAAATAATTTTATAATTTTATATTGTTATAGTACCCCAGTGAACAAAATAAAGGTGACTGTGGCACGGGAAAAACTAATTCAACTCAAATTAAACAAGTTAAATTTGACAGTTTTAAAAAATGTGTTTTTGTAAAACCCTAATTTTTTCTTTCATATTTTCTACAGACATCGGTCTAAAAACTGCTGGATTATCCCACAGTGTAAAAGGGAAAACGTAATGTTTTAACCCAAAACATACTGCGGAGAAACATCGAAGCACTCTGAAGAGACTTTTAGATTAGAAACTAGAGGTATTTGTTTAGAATCAGAAAAGGGTCAACTGCACAGTACGCTCAAAACTAGTCAATAATTATGGGGATTTTGGGTAGTGGAGAAATTACAGTCCATTGGAGAAAGTGAATAAAGCCTGAGGTAAAAAAAAAAAAAATAATAATTGTGCTCTTTGAAGTAATGTTTTCCCATGAAAACATTTTAAAAGCAACAGCTATGATTTGTTGCAGGTTCCTAAGGATAAATTGATCTAGTTACAGGTAAGTGCTTCTCAGGCCTTTACAGTCCAATACACAGCGCAGGGTAGATTTTCCTGCAGATCTGAATGATTGCTTACACAGAAGGGATTGACTGGGTGTGCAGGGCAATCTAAATGTTACAGAAGGCTTAGCTGGATACTAATGATCCAAGCTGCTCTTTAAGGGTCAGAAACCCACACAGGGGATCTTGATGAAAGGTCACAGGGGTTTGACATTTCAATTCCACCTGCCACTGAAGGATAGACGAGTGTTGTAAATGGGCGTCAAAACAAATTCTGGGTTCAACTTATACAGCTAGCCGCTAGATTTGGGACATAATCCTATACATTGAGTTTGATTTCTCAAGTGCACTTTCACATTCTGAGCAGTTACAATTAAGCTTGAAACTGAGTGTTTTTCACAACCGAAACATGCTCAACTTCAGACTTTGCTACAGATGTCAAAGATTCAAAAGGCCTCAGTAGGGGGTATTCAATAACTCAAAGATGCCTGGAGTCTAAATTTCACTGCCAGCAAAGGTTTGATTAATCAAAGTCCAAAAATAATGTACACTTTCAAGAGTCAATATGCTGTAGAGCTAAGAAATTAAATAAGTGAATTTCAGTCGTATTCATTTAATGTTCAGGTTAGCAGCCATAACATTCTGAAAGAATTAAATAATTAATCATAGTCTTTTGACTATTACAGAATTTTAAATAATACATTTTATTCAAATGTAGCTATTTTTACAATTTTCCAAAGAAGCTTTATCAACAATAGAACAGTGACTTTCAACTTTCAGTTAGACGGGTTGTATGGCAAATGAACAAACAAAAGCAAATAACATCAAACATACATTCCACTTCAGATGCTGTTTCTCCATGTGAATTTGAATTAAATTAATTTATGATAAATGATTCCTAGCCCACTGGAACCACTCATGGGTCTGGATCTGGACTGCTAGTTTGCTAATTGGTGACCTCTGTCCTTTGTGTTTAATTGAGCAAAACAGGCTTTTCTGCATCTGTCGATGAAATTTTATGCAGTAGGTATCAGCTGGCGGTGACTGAGAGTGTTTTATTAATGTTATTCAGCACAAGCTCCTCTCTTTGAGAAAAAAGAAAAGTGCCTACTCTGCCCTTTGGGTATCCAAAGCTTACAGCTGTCAGTATGTGCATTAGAGGAGAGGGAATGACTGGCGTCTCGGTAATGAAATGTGAGATAGCCAGCATCGGATGAATCGCCTTACTCTTCCCATTTTGTTGCATCTTGCTTTGCATTTCATTATTATTCCTAAATAGACTGTCTTCTCATCTTTCTATTGCACTGATGCTCAAAGATTTATCTCAGTGCACTCGAGATGCATCTTTGTAAGTCCCTATGCCTGTGAGGACAGCCTTTTACATTCAAGTCGTTTGCACTCAAGGCCAAAATGAATCCACTTTCACTGAATGTCAAGTGCAGTAACTCTGGGCAATTATCAGTGTTACGGTCCACTGTCCAATGATTAGGTTTTGTAAGTTGTACATAAACACAAAATACAGCAAAGACAGCAGAAATGCAGATACATGAAAGCCGTTGTGCCTTAATCTGCTTTGATTGACAACTTATTCGTTCACATATTTAATTACATTTCAGTCATCCAGTGGAATGAAAAATCGGGGTTGCAAAACAATGTGCACCTTCTTGTTAACCCAACAATGGTCCCTCCTACATTCATTATTGAGAGTGCCATGAAATCACTTGAACCTACTGAATGAGGGTGAAATTCCAACGCACTATTCCTAGCAGTACTGTAGCTCAAGAAGTACAGCAATGCCAAGGTCATGGGTTTGGTTCCCAGGGAATGCATTAAATGAATTATGCATTTGGCAAGTCAATTTTTTATAAAACTATCTGCCAAATTCATTAAATGTAAATGGTCTAAAGGGAGTCAAAACATATTATAAATATTACACCAAAACTAGGGTCTTCAGTTTTTTAAACACAAACGTATTTCATGTAGTTGTGAAATCTATTCACAAGTGATCTTGGGAGAATGGTGATCCATCCATCCCGCCTGAGCACTTCAGATCAGATCAGATCAGAGTCAAATCTTAATACCAGGTTTAAGAGACGTTCATCTGATGGAGACATCCAATCACAGCTATACCAGGCCCTCATCTCTTTGACTTTGGGAGCTTTGCTGAACATGCCGATGAGATAAGGTTGGATTTACATCAAAGATTAAAGCTACAAAATCTGTCTGAAAGAAATCCAGCAGACACAATGGCACAACATGCTTTTCAAACACATTCACACAACCAGTGCACAGGCAATTTGCAGTGAGTAATCGAGACCTCTATAAAAGGTTCAAAAATATTGATGGGAACAGAAAAGGAGGAAATGATCCCTTGCTCATCCAGATGCTTTTTAATATTCTTGTGGAGTGAAGGGACATTTGGAGAATGGCAGATGCTTAGGTGACCTGTCTCCCTCAGGTCTGTACATCATATTAGTTTCCTTGTCACACATACTGGCGTATCACCAGCTCCGCCACAGACTTCCAGTCCAGCTGACCGGGTGGTAAGGGACCCAGTATGGGACCCAGGCGTCACTATGACGGGTCCCCATTGGCTTTACTCAATGGTCTGTGAGCCTAAGCAAGCTGCCAATTAAGGATGTGCATTTTAGTCATTTGTATGCATATATTCCAATTGGCAAGGGGATGCTACACTATTTTTTTCTGGATCCTGTCAAGGCAAAGTTTGAATGCTGCCTTGACAAAGCCTTATTTGAGGTTTTGAAAGTTTTACAGAGAGAGAAAATGAAAGATACATAGTACGATCAACTGACAGAACAACAGGCAGACATAGAAACTAAAATTTCGCCTTGTTACTTGTTAAAAAAAACAACACCTAGTTAAAAAAGAGTGTCACACAATTAATCTTACCATGATCAATCTTTTTTGAGTACTTGAAATATGCTGCCTGAATACGCCAGCACAGATATTTGCAATAAAAGTGCTAAAATTTGCTTCTAAAGCAATATGTCTTGCCACAAAAGCACTGACGCTTCATTAGAAACCAGAGTAATTAGATTTTGAACTGCCTGCAACTTATGGAAAAATGGAATGTACTCTATCTTCTCCATACATCAATCCCCAGAGAGTGGAGGCTCAAATCGACCAGAGTGTGAAAAGCAGGACTAAAAACAATAGTATGAAAAATTAAAGCACACCTGGGAGGACACAGCAGCTCTCTAGAGAGAGATGTCTGATTCACTACATTTGAATTATTGATCAGAGCCCCTGCTGACAGCTGTACATATGAGAAAAGCTTCACAGGTTTGAGAACCGTTAGTGACTTATCTGCTCAGGTTTACATAGCGCTACTGATCCATACCTAGAACAGGCTAGCTTTCTGAATTATACATTAAAAGTGGTCCGTCCTTTGCTATGGTATGGTAGGTAAAGGTGATCATGGCAAGACATAATGCCTGTCAGCAAAGACAAATAAGTGTAAAATAAACAGCTCAATTGTGTTATATACTTAAGTTGTACTTCAACTTGTTGTTTTGTCAGATAATAGGGCCGGTCAGATACTAGACACGAGTGTGCGTGTCTGCTAAAATGCCAGCGCTAATGTCAGTGTTGTAACATTTGAATGCAAAACCTGTTGTTTGATCACTCGGTTGGCCATTGCAAAAGCGGAAAACATTTAAAACCACTCTGTCTACATACAATGTGTATTCTTTTAAAAGGATTGTTCAACCAAAATGAAACATTTGCTGAAAATGTACTCACTCTCTGGCCACCCAAGATGTAGAAAAAGCTAATTAAAACATCACAACAATCCACCAATTAATGTCTCGTGAAGCAAAAAGCTGCATGTTTATAAGAAACAAGTCCCCCATTAGTTGTTTTAACTTTGAAACTTCTGTTTAACTGTTTTAACTTCTAGCCAAAATACAAATCTATAATCCATTATAATACTTTCTCCAGTGAAAAAGACCTTCTCCTGTTGTCCTTTCACATGAAAATCCATCAATATATTTGTTTAGAAGGGTTTCGATTTTGCAAACGGTGCTTCATCTGTGAATATTTCTCTCCTGATTCAGATGAGGTGACTTTTTCACTGGAGAAAGCAATATTATGGTTAACATGTTAACTAATGGAATCATGTGGATTACTTGTGGATTTTTGTGATGTTTTTATCAGCTGTTTGAACTCTCATTCTGACGGCACCCATTCACTGCAGAGGAACAAGGGATGTAATGCTAAATTTGTCCAAATCTGTTCTGATGAATAGACATCTCATCTACATCTTGGACGGCCTGAGAGTGAGTAAATAGTCAGAAATTTTTGGGTGAACTATTTCTTAAAGTACACTCACACTCAAATTGAATCTAGTTAGCTATTGTGAAAAACAGAAAGACTTCACACTTTTTCTCTGATGTCTCATTAGAAAGCGTGCCGATGGCATCTGCGGTATGAGCGGAAGTGTTGGCTTCAGGCCTTGTGTTGATAGCCGTCTGCCGGGATGGGGTCTCTCCAACTCCTCCTCCTCTTTTCAAGTTAATGGAGTGCTTTGATGACATTAGGCATTTCCTCCGGCTGCAACACGCGTAGGGGGAAATGAAAGTAACATATTGGCCCCTGATCGATATCTGGATAGGAGACGTGGGGGGAATACAGTAGCGGCATATCGAGACTGCGTCACTGCTGCAGCACGAGGAGACGATGAGTGTGTTCAGGGCGAAGCGATGAAAGTGCCGATCGATGCAACCGAGACCCTGGAAAGATTCCTAATGAATAAATCATGCTCGCAGAGGTCTTCAGCATTTAGACCTGGATCTCCAAAGCAATTCTAATAGACTCAAGGGTTATTATAATAGGGCATGTAAACAAATAATTACGGCTGAGATAGATAGATCATATATGACGTTATTAATATCTCTAGAGCTAATTCTGAGAGGTTGTCACAGTTTATATTATTAGTGTCGTTCCCTATTAAGTCTTAAGGCTTTTTTGAGTGTCAGCTATGTGATGAATTTTTGAGCACAAGTGAGAACTGCAAATTAATTTATGGATGATAATTTATTCAATCATTTTATGCTACCCAATGTGATTCATTCAGTAATGCAAACATGCCACATTATTCAGAGTGACAAGGTAAAAAAAAAAAATAGTGGAAATTTTTTTTTTCACAAGTCAGCCTTTTTCTTGTGATCAAAAACGGAGTGCAAACAAATAACTCACACAGATGCTTATACCAATCTGTCTGCCACAAAACAAGCCAGCAGCAATACATAAATTTACAGCAGGAAGGAAACTATACTACGACAAACTTGCTTATGAATCAGAACTACTGGCAGACTCTAAGGGATATTGGCCATTGGAGTAATGCTTTCAATTATTTTTGCAAGACTACAGACAAATTTCGCACTGTGATGTGTGTGGCATTACATGACTTTGCAATTTCAGAAGCATAGAAGAAAATCATTTTCCTAATCCGTATTTTGTCTTGTTTTCCAGTAAAAACATCTTTAAAAGGGAAATTTCACACAAAAATGATGAATCATTTACTCACCCTCATGTTGTTCCAAACCTCTATGACTGACTTTCTTCTGTGAAACAGAAAACATTTTGCAAACGTTTTGTTGTTGTTTTAGACTCCACTGATGTCCATTAGAGTATACAGAAAAAAATATTATTTGTTTTCAAGAGGGTGAGTAAATGACGACAAAATTTTAATTTCCCTTCAAAAGCTCAAGAAACATTTCTTATTATCAAGGTTGAAAACTGACCCCAACATTTTGAATGGCTTTAAAGTAAATGCATCCTGTTCACAAGTTTGCATATTTTTACTGAAAAACAAGATTAAGATGATAATTTTTTGCAGGGAAATGCATAGAAGGATGTGAAACCAATGATAAAACAGCCAAGTGAGACCAAATGGCACATATGTCAGGCGTACCAAATAGTTCTCAGAGAATCCACTCCCACTGTTCTGATGAAGCCTGTAATTAACGGCCAGCTATGTGGTGACATTAATTAGCATTAAAGTTACAAAGCCTATGAAGTTTGCACCGACAGGGCCTTTGGCTTGCATCAGACAGGTAGGAGGACCAACTGTCACTAAAGTAAAAGCTGAATTATTCTTAGTTAATGGCAGCCTTTCCACATATTAGAGATTCAGAGATTAATATGCATGTTCAAGCCAATTAAAACAGAGGACGTTCCCTTTCATGTGCAAAAACTGTACAAGGATCACCAAATACATGGTTACGCTAATTTTAGACAAAACCCCAAGGTCATGTTTAAGAATTGGAAAGTTGAGAGAAAATGTGTGTGAGGAGCGCTAAACTCCGAGCACACTCTGTGACCACTTTGACCCCGGATGAGGACACAGAGCAGACAGGCTATTCATCTTTTTTTGCACGCTCACAGTCTGAGCAATTAGAGGTCTGTCTATGACTGGCTTTCTGACCCCAACTGCGGCATGATTATAATAAATTGCTCAATTAATGCTAGCCTTGCAATATAAACAATTTACTAATCCGAGTTGTGTTTGATTCAGATTTCCAACTAGTGCTAACGAGTTGCCGGGCTTATCTGCCCCTCACACACAAGTCTAATTTGTGCCCTGATTCCACTGACAACGCTAGAAAAATCTGAGCAATTACAATGACAAATGGGCATCTCATTAGCCTTAAGACTGAGACTGGCTATCAGTGTAGGTGTCTTCATAGACATATTTGAAAGTTTCATTCCAAATTAACGCTTCCATAAACGAAACAACAAACCAACCTTTTCAATAATGCATGCCCACACTTGACCTCTATGTGATTAATGTTAAGTACAGACAATAGCTAACTGGCTTAGTGGTCGACAGAGTGATGGATCTGTCCTCAGTCGAGGAAGAGCTTACTGTGTTTCAGCATCTATGTCTATGTCCTAGCAGACTGACACTTCTACCTCTTACCCACTTCTGTTTTTCCTCCCCTTCCCATTCATATTTTTCCTCATTTTCTACATATTTTAAAGGGACAATTCACCCAAAAATGAAAATCCTATCATCATATACTCACCATCAAGTTGTTGAAGGTCTGTTATTTAAAAAAAAAAATTAATAAAGAAGAAGAAAAAAAGTTGATGGTCCCCATTGGCGTTGATGGTACTTTTTCCATACAATGGAAGTCAATGGGGATCATCAACTGTTTGGCTACCCATATTCTTCAAAATATCTTCTACTGTGTTCAACGGAAAAAAGAAACTTGGGTTGGAATAACCTGAGGGTGAGTAAATGATGACAGAATTTTAATTTTTGGGTGAACTATCCATAACCCTGGGAAGGGAATTACCAATTCATTTATGGCCACAGCCATATCACCCTGCAGCCCAAGACCGGTTGCCCATGGAAGCTAAGCAGGGCTGAGCCTGGTCAGTACCTGGATGGGAGACCTCCAGGGAAAACTAGGTTGCTGTTGGAAGAGGTGTTAGTGAGGCCAGCAGGGGGTGCTCACCCTGTGGTCTGTGTGGGTCCTAATGCCCCAGTATAGTGACGGGGACACTATACTGTCAAAAGAGCACCGTCTTTCGGATGAGATGTTAAACCGAGGTCCTGACTCTCTGTGGTCATTAAAAAATCCCATGACACTCATCGTAAAGAGTAGGGGTGTAACCCCAGTGGAGGGTGTAATTCCCTCCACTGGCCCTTGTCAATCATGGCTTCCCAATAATCCCCATCCACTTGATTGGCTCTATGACTCTCTCTCCTCTCCACCTGTAGCTGGTGTGTGGTGAGCGCACTGGCGCCGTTGACCTGTGGCTGCCATCACATCACCCAAGTGGATGCTGCACACTGGTGGTGGTTGAGGAGAGACCCCCCACATGATTGTAAAGCGCTTTGGGTGTACTGCAATACACAATAAAGTGCTATATAAATGCCTCATTCATTCATTTATCTTTATGTAGAAAATGAATGGGAAAAATACTTATGTAACTAAAGCTGTGAAAAAAGTAGGTGTTCTCTATTGCGCTCTATTCTACCTGACTTTACACTTCCTCCTCATGAAACTCCGGTCAGACTCTAATTAACAAGCTCTTTGGGTGATGACTAGAATTTCCTTAGAAGGAGGAACTCTGGAAGGATTTCCAGTGATGTGGGCGGCATTGCACAGGGTACTCACTAAACAAAAGCCAGTGAGACTGCAAGCAGTGAAATGGGCCAGTGTGGATCAATGTCAGGTTCACTAGAGCTGAGTGACGTGATTCACCATAATGGAAAAGAGAACGATGCTACTGTGTGACATACCACCATATGAGTCACTATGAGCAAGAAAGTAAGAGCAAGGAGAAGATTGCTGAGGAGTAGATGAAGCTTACTATGAAAGATTGTTGGAAATCTTGTCAGTTCTTGGCACGAGGGACAAATGAACCACTACAGAATTTAATTAAAATAGAAAACACATTACAAGAAAACCCTCTGTATTGAGTCTAGCAAGTTCATCAATGTTCAGGAGAGAAGTGGCGATGCCTGATTCAGCAAGGAATCAGTTTTTGAGCCAAATCTTTTCAATGAATTACTTTATCCAATTCATAAAGCATTTCACTCATGATTTTGACTCAAGTTCAACTCTAATCTGGTTGCGATGGTTAACATCTGACTGGAGATTATAAATGAAAAAGGACTTTTAAACTCATCACACAAAATAGTTTTAATGGTGCCTCAAGCATTCTGAATTTTTTTTCCAATGGGGAGAACTAATCCTTTAACAAAAGGACAGGTCAATTAATATATGCTCAGAGAAATTCACTAAAATCGTGTCCTTGCTCTTGTAAATCATTTTTATAAAGGAGGCATTTAAATAAAAATCACTTACAATGCAGGTGAAATGACGCAAGTTTTGCTATGTATTTAGGGCAGAGGAGTATGTAAAATGCATCAGGATGTCCCTGGCGGCACCTCCATGTCCCTGATGGGAAGTTTGAGAGGCGTTCCAACACACACTTTCCTGAGCAGTGTTTAATTAACAACCCAGGAATCCTAATTATGGAGACCTCAGCATTGACTTTACTTAAGCAAGATTTAACCAAAACAGCCTCAAGAGATGTTCAGAGCAGCTGGCGAGGCTCGAATGGAAGACGAATATCCTTGCAAGTGGCCGAAAATACCTCTCATTAAAGGCTTATAATCAATGTGCCCTCTAAAATGCACCATCAAAAACACACTCGCACTATGTCCACAATGCATTATGTAAATAGTTTCTCAAAAGGTCAAATGCAAATTTGGTAGAAGTAAGGACAGAAAACTTTTCTAATTTCCTAACTGAAAAATTCTTCACCAAACTTCTCTTATTTTATCTAGATCAACTGTAAAATTAAAAATGTCATTCCAACTCATATGAAACCTTTGGAAACTCTGTAAAATGAGTTAAGCGACCTATCATGTGTCTCCATCAAAAGGAACATTTAGTGTAACACTTATGGCCTTGCTTTACATTTCTAGCATAACTTCACATGGCTTTTCCATTATTTAATTGTCAAAATATTCCCATTAAGCTACCTTACATTTCTCAAATTTAACTCAAAAGAAAACAGAAATTAATAGTCCTATTAAGGAAGGAATGAGCAGAACTGATATGTTGACACGGCTGTGGGATGGACAAGATAAAGTAGCGGAATGCAGGCATGCAGAAAAAATGATAGGAATGAGTCTGATGTCATAACACACGCCTTGAAGATAAATATTTTCTTATAATATAGCATATCCACATGAGGGACTGCGTTGTGTCTAATGGCACTTTACTCGCTCAGAGAATACTGTCTTAGTTGCTAAGCAACGGTTATATAAAAAATAAAAAAAACACACAAGCTTTAATCTGAATCCCCTTTACACATGAAAGTGTCTGGGGATAAAGTGGGGGAGTATTCCACAAAAAAAGAATACTCCCCCATTAAAAAGATGGAATGAAGATGAAGACAAAAGACAATTAATTATAGGTGGGAGAAACTCACATAATTACACTGCTTGCGAAGCATCACAGTACTGATAGTACCTATACATTTTTCCTCCTTATCCACAAATGTTATCCACCAATTAATTCAGAATGAACTGCTAAACATAGATTTCATTAAAACTTTATTCTGTAGATAATCTCTGCAACTTAGTCTCAGATGTGCTATTTTGTGTTTTTGTAAACTTTCTCAACTTCTCATTCACATTATCAGTTTTTCAGTTAAAGATTGTGTATCACTGTATGAACAAATAAAGGCCATTTATTTAGAAAAGCCTTTTCAGTGGTAAAGATTATATCATATCAGACACTTTTACAGAGTTTTACAGAGAAAAGTATTTTAAAAGGTCAGACGTCTCTATAGAACATTACAGTGTAACAGACTTCAGCAGAGGTTTTACTCATTGTTAATCACACATAATGAATCAAACTCTTCAACCCGGCATACACATAAACCTCATCCAACATATGCAACACAAAAATAAGCATTTTGTGATTTCTGCAGTTTACTAGAAAAAGCATGCATAAATCATGTAAATTATCACCTCATTGTTTACTATTTTTACTGTTTCTTTGCATTGAAGTTGTCATGTTTGTTGTACTGTATCTCTTTGAGTGATAAAAAGAGTGCATCTCTTGCCTTCATGATGAAATTTTAGGCGTTGTTGTTTTCTCTGTGGAATGTGAAGAACTATGCATGATGGGTTGAAAAGCTTGATGCAGTATTAAATGGGTGTATACAGTATACCCAATGTTGTCTTCCTATTTTTTAGAAATCATTACTCGCGGTAACACCTCCTTTATTATAAGTGTTATTCTGAGAGAAAATGCATTGAAAAGCAGACAAAACAACATCATCAGTGTGTGCACATGTGGCACCTTGTAAGCCAGTTAACTTGTCCAATGAGAGATGGTCAACAGTGAACAGTTAAGTTGAAGTGTGACAATGAGGAAGGATTACTGCAATAAGAATTTAAAAAAATAAAATAAAATAAATGATCTTGCTAATTTTGACACACATCTATGGTTTCCATTTGGTTTTCCTTTAGCTCATAACTAAAAAAAAAATCTGTATGGATAGTGAGGAAGGATTACTTTAATTGCAAAAATAAAATAAATAAAATAAAATAAATTTTGACACATATTGAAGGTTTCTATTTGGCTTCTCATTTAGCTCATAACTAAATAAAACGAAAAAAGGCTGTGTGAAAATGAAGAAGGATTACGGCAACTGCAAAAAAAAAAAAAAAAAAATTAATAATAAAATAAAATAATGATCTTGCTCATTTTTGAAACGTCTAAGGTTTCCAACCCCTGTGCTATAAAAGTGACATCCAAAGCGATTCTGTCTTTACACCAGTCCTAGTATGCGAGAACCGCTGGTGTCAGATGCCCTGATTCTGCTGAGCTCAGTTTCAAATGATGTCCTGAAACCTGAAATCTGTGAGGTGAAAATGAGCCTTCTACTAACCACAGTCTCTTGACATACAAAACAGATCCTGCACCAGCTAAAACATGAATCGCAGACAAATTCCACAGGAGTAAGTGGGACAATGCACATCTGGTGGACGAAAGCCAGTGGATTATAGTCTCTAGTTGATGCTAATGCTAACATTCTTTGCTGTTCTTAAAGGACTGTCTGAACGATGGGAGCATATTAATACAGTTTACCTTGCATTAGATCCTCCTCATCCGTGTCCCAGGGCACACAGCCGGGCCACCGCATGTTGTCTTCCATCCAGAACCAAGGAGACGCCAAATTCGCCCTCTCCATCCTGGTGTAACTTTACCTAACTAAGGCTGCCGGTCGTTGTGGCACACTCTCAGTCTTATTGACCCATCCAGTGCTTCTCCAGCAGCTGGTGCAGCCCTCCCCATCCCCCTTTACTCACTGTAACACTTTCTCGCCCTGCCCAGGAAGTGGGCTGCACAGCAGATGCTTAGTTTCTCTCTCACTGTCTTTGTTTTACTGAACCCTCCCATGATACTTTAATCACAACCACTTACTGTGCAGCAATGTCACAATATGTGCTACATATGCAAGCAATAGCTTTGAAATACCATAGCTAAAGCATGACTGATCTAATATCAGCCTTGACAGGATGGCTTTGATATCTCGATTAGAGAAAACGGCATCTACATGAACACCACATCCAAACATCTCAGTGACGCAGCTTCAATATTTGTGTGGACTCACTTGTGTTTCTGTGGATTACTACACAATACCTCTATTTGTATTCAGCGCTGGGTAAGGAGGACATTATAGTGCCACATCTGCATGAACTTAAAGGATCGGTTTACTACCAGATTCATTTTTTTTTGATAATTTACTCAAACAAGTAATCTATAACAATTTCAACTAAAATGAATATTTCATCATGTTTTATTTCAAATGTGTCATTTATTTTGACAAATAATTTTGTATGTCAGGGGCATCATTTTTGAGGGGCACAAGTGGGGGGGGGGGACTCAAGCTTGTCATATGACACACAGCAGCCACAATACCACTGTATAACTGATATAGTCTTATGTATTATTATTTTTTTATTCGAAATATTCCCAAAATATATCATGAAATATCTCTATTCTTAAAGAAAAACTTTTTATATACTGCTTAATACAGCGCCATCTGTTCGTGAATAAAGTTCAACATTAACATATACTGTTTAAATACCAATAAAGTGAGGGTATATATGCTGTTATCAGTGTTTTATTGATAAACGTGATTCAATGTAACAATGCGACTACACTTAAAAAGCTTATACTGTTAAAAAAAAAAAACACAGACTTATGAGCATTATTGGAATTGAATTGTTAGAATAAAAGCACAACCAAAGTCTCTTTAAGACAAGTCATGTCACTCGGCAGCCATCTTGAAACGCCTCTTGGGCATGCAAGTGCTATCTCTTTGCATGGGGAAACATCAAATTCTCCAAAACTGTTCAATGAGCTTACGATTAAATTTCATATTTGAAATCACCAAAGAAATCTGACAACAACTGTATCATTAATGTTGTTTCTTTTGCTCAAACAGCGTTATAAAAAGCTTATTTCTCAGGCTAGATCAGCCAGTGCGCAGGTCTCAGAGCGCTGACTGTTTCTATAGCAACCGGGACTTCTATCGGCAGCTGCAGTGACGCGCTGACTTTACTGATTAGTGATTGGCTCTTTCATTCAGAACATTCATTCTTCCCCATTCAAACCTATACCAGTGACACGTCTTGGGTATTCTATAGTCTTTGACACAACACACCTCGTGCTTGTCATCACAGAATCTAACCAATGAGAATAAAGTGTGTCGTCATCAAGGCTCTTGCAGCCGAATTTGAGCAACTGCAGCGCCTGACCACAGCCGCTGGTCTCATTTTGCTCTTGCGGTACTTTGGCACATGTGATCGTAAGGTAGCTGCAGCACGATCAAAGTCGGACAAATGTTCTAACCAGAATGCATGCTTTTGTCAGGCGGCAGCCGATTTTTGCGGCACCGCATGGAGTCGAACGCACCTAATAGATAGGTACTTCTACATCACACGTAACCTTTCCAACTTGATTACGTAATGCGTGAGGTCGAGCTAGTGCAAAATGAGCATTCATGGTCAAAAAAAGTATATAAATTAATTTTTTTTTATTAGAAAATGGCTGATCGTTTCGCTAGATAAGACCCTTATTCCTCAGCTGGGATCGTGTTCAGCCCTTTGAAGCTGCAATGAAACTACAATATGGGCCTTCAACCCGTTGATCCCCACTGAAGTCCACTATATGGAGAAAAATCCTGTTGTCTTCAAAGACCTTAATTTCTTTTTGACTGAAGAAGGAAAGACATGAACATGTTGGATGACATTCTGAAAGTGAACTAATCCTTTAAGGATGCCTTCAGTCCTGGCCTGGAGTTTCACTGATGTCTGGGGTAAGTAGGACAATTACATTTGATCAATTAGCACACACTTCAGCACTTCAAGAAAATTCAGCAATTTATTATACTGAAGCCAACAGTATTAGCAGACAGATTCAATAATTAGCCTGAGTAGCACAAAACCTGAAACAAAAATAGAAACAAAAAAAGGCCTTTTTTCATTGTACTGAAGAACACAATAATTTATAATAAAAATATACATTTCTGTTCTGAATTAATAAAATGTTTCTAATTTAATTTAAAATTTAATTTATTTGAATATTTACTGAAAATTACTGAAAGATTCCATACACACAATAAACCTTCATTTGAAAGATTAATGAATGATTAATAAGCATTAATAAACAATAAAATAATGTAATATTTAAATAGAAAATGACATAACAAAAAAAATATGTATTCATTTTATTAATTCACATGACTTTTCCCGGTCTGGAAACCACACTTCTTATTTTATTTTATATTAATTTATTTTAAGTCATGTTTAGGTTTGGGCGTGTCTCTTTAACTCACTTTAACAAATGATTTTTTTAGATTAGAAAGTACCTTTATGGTTATGGATAAATGAAGAGCTTGCAGAAGAGGTATTTTGAAAAATGGCTATAGGATTTTACTAGGAAGTGGCTAGCACTGCTGACCACAGAGGACACTCAATGGCGACTGTCACAATGTCAGCAATATTATTGGGACTGTCAGTCATTAGTCGCTGAGATGCATAACATTTTATGCTAGCCTGTACTAAATGCTAGCTCAGCTGTGCGTGCTCATAAAAATGGGCTATAAGTTTCAGTGACAGAATAAGAGAGCAAAGAGAGGTGTAAAAGAAGTGAGAGACTAAGTAATTCAAGGGCACACATAAAACTCTCAGTCTGGCACAGTGTGTGTGTCATTCCACTGCAGTAGGGCTTAATGGAGTCCAGATGGGCTTCTCCTCACTTGGGTCACTGAGATGATCTCAAATCAAGCAGTAAAATTTCCAGTAATCCTCCCCAGCCTTTGGCCTTCACTGTTTGCCTTTAGCCGCTGGCCTTCCATGCCCTGGACCTGTCCTGAGTCGACCTGTCAGGAGCTGCCCTAGGACTCCAGGAGGCATGGCTTGGGATACTAGGAGTCTGTGAGGGAGGCAGGACTAATGGGTCCTTTCAGTCACAGAATTCCACAATGCAACAGTCTGGCCAGCAATCAGAGCTGCTGCTCATTTCACACGTGAAGAGGGCATTTCTTAAAGCACACGGCTAAAGGGTCAAATGTCTAATGACTGTTTCTGGTAACTGAAATAAAGGTCAAATGATACCAACTTAGAAATGTTGCCTTGGCAACTAACAGAAATAAAGGTTTAAGTTGTATTAAAATGAAAAAAAAAAAAAAATGCTGCACTGATGATAAATGATAAAAAACTGAAATAAAAATGAAGCTATACAGAAATATATATATTAAAAAATGTAATACTTTAGTATAGGGACCAATTCAGTCATCACTTCCTCATCGTCTGACTTTTATGACTTTCTTAGTTCAGCATAATAACACAAAAGACTGTTTTTTGTCCCTACAATGAAAATCAGTGTTGTTTGAGGTCCCTTTTACTTTCATTACATGAACAAAAAGAGTATATATATACATATAGAGAGAGAGCACACGTTTAGTTATCCATAACTGACTTGATATTAAAAGTGTGGTGGGTGTGTTTAGACTGCAAAATTGAGAATTACAGTGAGTGAAAGATCAAGTGTTTCAGTGCTGCTGTAACTAAAATAGCTAAATCCAAAAAGTTAGCAAACTTAATCTCAAGTTCATGGAAAATACAACTCAAGTGCAAGAACAATAAGAAAGTAATTAACTGTCCCTGCGAACACCTGCCACCTGGCTCTTCATTCTAATACATCATGATGGAGAGTCCCCTGTCAGTCTACCGCTTCAAAGCAATTAAAGCCTAACAGCATATTATCATGGGCTCATTCCCTGCCTCTGACAATTAAAGACTTCTCTCCACCCAATTCATCATGTGTGAAGCATGTGTGCTGGATGTATTCAGAGAGATCCTTCCATTCATAACTTTTCCTTTCCAGGGCACACAGGCGGAAATCTGCTTACAAGACAAGCATTTGGAGTTCATTTACAAGCTTAAATGACTTAGCATTTCATTCATAACCAAATACAGTACAGCGCTTCATATTACACCTTAGACAGTAGAAAAAGTCAGCAAAAAAATCTATATAAACAACTATTGTTAACGTTTAAGCTGTGGTTTAAAATGGAAGACATTAACTGAATTTTTGCAAACCATAAACTCATTTAACTTCAAATGAGACGCGTGACTGTCCAGTGCAACTAATAATTACCTTCCTGGATATTCTTGGCCTTTCACATCCGCTCCTTCCTGTTCTGACAATACCATATACCTGCTTCCCTCCGTGTTGCCAGAAAGGAAGATGGCCCACAGCCAAGAATATTTTCCCATCAAACAGAACAAATACCATCTGTGGCTCGAAATAACTTTGAACAACTCGGCTGGCCTCTTAAAGGTGAAAATGGAAATAAAGAAACAACTGAGCCCAAAAACAGAGCAATAAAAAAAAAATAACAGAAGGAATTAACAGATTTAAACAAGACCTGTAATTACACATTTGTGCTGATAAACTGTGAATTCACTTTCCAAAAGCCCCCTGTTGTTCAATCCTGGATTGCTTTCAATGTGTACTAACTCACGGCCATCATCAGCGGCCTGCCAGTTTCCTTTCATCAGCCAGTAACAGAGATTCCACGAACAGCAATTCTGTTCCTCATGGGGCTTGTAAGTAATGCTCATAGTGACAGAATCCAATGAGCAAGAGCGTAGAACAGCGTTGCTTAGTAATTTTAAAATAGGCATTTGTAAAGAATGTATAGATGGTCTTTCTCACACTGTGCAAATACTGCACTACAGGGTTAAAGGAGACATGAAAAAATGAGACAAGACCCTCTATAAATTATGCCTTGCACTTTTAAAGAAGAGTGGAGGGCTTGCTAAAAATATGCAGTGAAATCCCACTGCAGTGGTGGAGGAAGACCGCCTTGTCTTACCTCTTCCTAAACTAAACACAACCATATTGGGAGTGAGAAGTCTTGCAATCTGTTACACATAGTGTCTGTAAAAGCCACTTTAAATGTGTATATACTGTATGCTTACTTCAGAATGAAAATGAACAGCTTGCTATTCTAATGTCACACTGGCGACTAATCGTATAATTTAATAAATATACACTATAAATATTTCTTTAAAGGGAGAGTTCACCAAAAAATGAAAACTCTGTCATTGTTTAGTCAACCTCATATCATTCCAAACCCATGTGCTGTTGTTTTTCCATGGAATATAAAAAGTAGATTTTTTTTTCAATCATTACATAGCTCTTGCTGTACAACTGTTGTACTGACTGTCCGTCAAGCTCCAAAAAAGACAAAAAGACAAAAAAAATTAAACTATACATTTTCATGACTCCAAAATTAACTAAATTAAAATACAAATGTCCACATGAAAATGCCATTATAGCAATAACACTAGATTGTGCTGATTGTGATTAGACATGATTCAATTATACAAATTGAAAACTGAACAAAAAGTAACAATAAATAAAATTTAAATTAAAACAATCTAATCTATAATGGATACAGGTTTGGACTTGAGAATGAGTAAATGACCTTTTTCATTTTTGTGTGAACTGAACCTTTAAAGGTATAGTTTGCCCAAAAAAATGTAAATTCTGTCAGTAATTACTCACCCTCATGTCGTTCCAAACCTGTAAGACCTTTGTTCATCTTCGGAACACAAATTAAGATATTTTGGCTGAAATCCAAGCATTTTCTTTCTCTCCATAGACCAGCGGTTCTCAATTCCAGTATATTCATTACATTTTTGCACAACGCCACCGCCTGCAACGTCTTCACAAACCGACGAAACTTACTAGAGAAGTGTGCTGTATGACATAAATGCATGCGTAAATAAATACAATTTAAATTCACATCTCGTGACCTTTAAATTGAACATATACGCTCACTTCAAACTGGAATCATGGTGGAATATCTGGTGATGTCCACTTCGCAGGGCACTTAAGTTCAAATAGAACAAACGTCTGAAGCGATAAGAGATACACACAAAATGTGGGACTGGAATTGAGAACCGCTGCCATAGACAGCAATGCAACTACCATGTTCAAGGTCCAGAAAGGTAGTAAAGACCTCATTAAAATAGTCCATGTGACATCAGTGGTTCAACTGTAATGTTATGAATCTTTGAGAATACTTTTTGTGCTAAAAGAAAACAAAAATAATGAGTTCATTCAATATTTTCTTCTCTTCCGTGTCGGTCTTCGACGCGCCTTGAATAAAGTTATTTTCTCATAGTTTCATAAAATTAAGGTTGAACCACTGATGTCACATGGACTATTTCAACAGTGCCCTTACTACCTTTCTGGGCCCGGTTGTGTTTCTGTCTATGCAGGGTCAGAAAGCTCTCGGATTTCATTAAAAATATCCTAATTCGTGTTCCGAAGATGAACAAAGGTCTTTGGAATGACATGAGTGTGAGCAATTAATGACAGAATTTTCATTTTTAGGTGAACTATCCCTTTAAGCTATCATGCTTGTTTTGGCCTTTTCTTCAGGCTGGGGAAGCATGGAAGTGTGCTTGGTCTTATTACGCACTTCATTCCACCACACAGTTTCTCTTGGTTCTTGTTTATTTGATTTGATAGATGATCAACAAAAAATATGTATTTAAAATTAAAATACAAATGACACAAAACTAAATTTGTTCAACAAAGAGATTTTCCACAAAGAAAATGTATAAAGTGGTCTGACCCACGCCATTTATTGCCGTCCAATTCATTACCACACCCTTTATGATGTTCACAAAACACAGACAAATAAAATTTAAACATAAATATTAACAAAAAATGCATTTTCTTAAAAGGCCACAACAATGCTGGGTGTTAAAATAATTCTCTAATCAAGGACTGCAATAACCAATAAGCCTAGCAACAAATTCTGCAAGCAAGAGAAGCATCACAGATTGAAAAGAGCATTTATGAAATGAAACAGGACACAGTAACTGGCAATTACAATCTCTTTAGTGTCCAGATGGTGGTTGTTTTCTTTTATCTATACTGCCAATATGGAAAGCGGCATAAACCTGTGTTTCCCCATCTGGACTGAGGCAGTGAATTAAGGCGAACCTGCAGGATGTGGTGATTGGACTGATCAACTGGAAAAGGTCAAGCAGAAGGTTTGTAAAGCAGCCATATTTGCTGGCTGGAAAGGGCCATCCGGCTCAGAGCTCCGAGTTGGCAGAGGTTTAACGCTAGCAGTGCCTGAAGTCTGTACAGCGTCTTAGTATTCATGAAGGTTTGAGTCCGGGATTGCAGATTGACATGAGGGCTGAGTTTGTTTCCATTGCAGTCTGAAACAAAGAGATATGCGCCTGCCCCGCCATGCAGCTACCTGGTGGGAACTGTTGAAAAAGACAACTGTGAGAGGTGCCACACTCCATTTCACACTTGTTTCAAAGGTGTGAAGTCCCCTGCTTTTCTGCTCCCCACCAGTGAGCGAGCAATGCTTTTACCTGTCAGTGGGCTCTTTACATCAGTGTATTGTGTATTCACAGCTGATAGAGAGTCAAGAGCATCATCAATCCTTTCAGCAAAAGAACTGCAAACAGACATTTTTAGGACGCAACAAGTTTAGGGCCAGTATGCAGCACAAGCACGAGAGATAATGACTTGAGTGATCACGCAAAATTCTTCAGCTAGCTATTGTATTTCTTATTAAGTGCAATGCTTCAATCAGTGACCTAAATGCTAATTTTATACTGTATTGTCCTCAAGATTGGCTGCATTTAATAAGATTAAGAAAGTACTATAATAACATTGGAGCGCATGTAAACAGAATACTGTGATTATGCTAATATGATTCTGCTCATAATTACAGTAACCATAGCTGCAGTAAAATACGTAGAGTATTGCAGGTTTTAATTGAACTATACAGATATGCGCAGATACTCAAAAACACAGCAAAAACTGTAATATAGGGGAAATATTATTACGATTTAAAATAATGTTTTATTGCTCATGCAAGCTCAGTAACAAAGACATCATGCGATTATTGATAATCAGAAACACCAGAGTGGAGATATTTTTAGGCATATATTCAAGAAAACCAAGCAAGTCAGAGACCCTAGAATTGAACATTTTGCATTTGAAGCAGGCAGATAAAAACAGAAGCAATGAACATGCGTAATGCATTTGAATTGAACACTTGTTCAATGTTGTGGCTTGAGGTACAACAGAAACGGTATTGGTGGAAAATGGCGGCAAAATGGCTGTGTTTCAGAGCGAATAAACAAAATATAAAGGGAAAGCAACACATAGAAAGGACTGAAGAGTGTGGCCATTATCAGACTATGTGCATGCACACAGACTCTAACCACTAACCATTTAATGTCAGCTACAGTAGTAATGTTTCCAGTCCTTATACAGTTGACTACAACATCTCACATGAGTTTGTGCTAAAGTCTTTCTCTGCCTCGAGGCTGCAAATCACCAGTATGGCACATGCAGGAAAAATGGTGGAAATAATGCCTTTTTCTCTACTGCAGTTGGTCTTTTAAGGTAAATATAACCATTTCATTCCCACTGAAAGTGCTCCTGACATTGCATTATTCGTCTGATGGACAGTTTTATTTCTGAATTGCTCGTTTACTCATTCAGAAAAGTCGTTTTAATGCACTAAAATAAAACGCACGTTTGAAAGACTACCTTGTGTGATTCTTTAGCACTGAGCTAAAAGTAACTGATCATTTTTTACTCCTACCGCACAAGGTAATTCTTCATCCTCACATTCTGCTGAAGCACAAGCTTTCCAGATCCCTCAACCACCAGCTAAAGTTGGACGCCCACAACCCTTCTGCTGGCGGAGGTAATGAGCAGGGCTCTTGAGGTGGAGCGAAAAAGAGTTGGGTTTCGGACAACATCCCACAGCAGAATCCACAGCTGACAGACTAGCTGTGGTTAATTATGAAGCTCATGGAAAAATGTTTCAAATGAAAGCCAATCAAAATGGTGAATGAAAGAATTTCATTGTTTCCTTTCCAAGAATAAAGGAGAAGGATCTCACCATTTCTGAAGAGCCACAATATATGGCGAGGAAAGCCAATTTATTAAGACTAGATGGTGAAGGAAAATGAAATGGTGGGCTCAAGAGAAGGAAATGCTATCTGGAGGGCAGGCTTAACTTTGGCTGGAGATTAAGGCAGAGTAATATATTAAGGGCAGAAATGGCAACATGTGAACAAGACCTTCATTATAGAGCTGAGCACAAGACCACTAAACGTAAAATAAAGTTAAGAGATGTCTTTTTTATGACTGTCTATGCCATAAGGTCTCATCATATAGCATATGGTAAGCATGTGGCAGCCTGGAGAACAATACAATACTAGCAATTATCTAATCAAGATGTCCACTGAAACAAGGTGAAAATAAACAGTAGAGTATGATAATGTGATAAAACCAAAATCGAGTCTGGTTTTAATATCTTACTCAAGCTATTTATTTTTCGCAGCCGTGCCTCAGAGCAATGGAAATTATGTGACAGCTGATCAAACTGAGGACCTTAATTTCAGCATAATCATATTCTGAGAGAGGAAGAGACAGACACTATTTGCCGTGATCATCTTTTAGAAACAAATTAGATCTGTAAAACGTCCATCGCATTTCATATTGAGTGCATTTTTACCCCACTAATCAGGGGGGAAAGCTTCTCTTCTTGGAGACCCGAACAATCTCCCCAACAGAAATATGGTTTTATTAGCAATTATACACAGTTTGGCTGGTTATCATGCCCTTTCAGGTAAATGTTGCTCACTGACTACAAAAGAAGCAACTTTCGTGCTCACATGAGCAAAGACGACCGATTCTAAATCGCTCTCTTCAATGAGATCCAGCAGTAGCTGCACCACTGCCATTGAGATGAATGGGAATTCTAATGGATTGTTCTCTCCAGGTATTACAGTTTACACTGTACGCTTTGTGTCTAGTAAATGAACTAGCTTTGTGCATCAGTTTTTCATTTCAATCTGTCAGAGCCTGTCACTGAATGCATACATACTGCCAGAGGAAGGTCTCTGCTCGCAGCTAAAGCAATGGGGCGTTTTAATGGGATGAGCTGGGACTTTTCAAATGAGTGCTCAAGCATTCTTCAACTTCCTCGCAAAGTTTCAGTCATTTGAAGTCTGGACCTGAGCAAGATTTGGTTGATTGAAAGTGAAAACTCAATGCTGGATTTGTGCAGGAAGAAAAATGAAACGAGAGGGGAGAAGCCGACTAGTCACCGGTCGAGACGGACGACAACGCGTAAGTGTTTTTAATACTTGTTCTTAGTTCTGTTGTTTATATTAATTACTTGCTGCTAGGAAAGAATAGTTCGTTTCCTACTTATTTGTATTCTGCTTTTTCGTTGTGGTTTATATTTGTGATTGCACTTACTGGTCGTTTGAATAACTGGCCATTTAGCTTAAACTCCTTCCTGCACTTAAGTGAGAATTGTTAGTTTCGATTGGAGCCATTGCGCTGCGATTGGCTGTTGGTTGTGCTAATTAAAAGCGGCCACAGCGACTGTAAAAACTATTTAAACTGTTCGGGCACTGTTAGACCTCGGGAGAAGCCGACTAGTCACCGGTCGAGACGGACGACAACGCGTAAGTGTTTTTAATACTTGTTCTTAGTTCTGTTGTTTATATTAATTACTTGCTGCTAGGAAAGAATAGTTCGTTTCCTACTTATTTGTATTCTGCTTTTTCGTTGTGGTTTATATTTGTGATTGCACTTACTGGTCGTTTGAATAACTGGCCATTTAGCTTAAACTCCTTCCTGCACTTAAGTGAGAATTGTTAGTTTCGATTGGAGCCATTGCGCTGCGATTGGCTGTTGGTTGTGCTAATTAAAAGCGGCCACAGCGACTGTAAAAACTATTTAAACTGTTCGGGCACTGTTAGACCTCGGGAGAAGCCGACTAGTCACCGGTCGAGACGGACGACAACGCGTAAGTGTTTTTAATACTTGTTCTTAGTTCTGTTGTTTATATTAATTACTTGCTGCTAGGAAAGAATAGTTCGTTTCCTACTTATTTGTATTCTGCTTTTTCGTTGTGGTTTATATTTGTGATTGCACTTACTGGTCGTTTGAATAACTGGCCATTTAGCTTAAACTCCTTCCTGCACTTAAGTGAGAATTGTTAGTTTCGATTGGAGCCATTGCGCTGCGATTGGCTGTTGGTTGTGCTAATTAAAAGCGGCCACAGCGACTGTAAAAACTATTTAAACTGTTCGGGCACTGTTAGACCTCGGGAGAAGCCGACTAGTCACCGGTCGAGACGGACGACAACGCGTAAGTGTTTTTAATACTTGTTCTTAGTTCTGTTGTTTATATTAATTACTTGCTGCTAGGAAAGAATAGTTCGTTTCCTACTTATTTGTATTCTGCTTTTTCGTTGTGGTTTATATTTGTGATTGCACTTACTGGTCGTTTGAATAACTGGCCATTTAGCTTAAACTCCTTCCTGCACTTAAGTGAGAATTGTTAGTTTCGATTGGAGCCATTGCGCTGCGATTGGCTGTTGGTTGTGCTAATTAAAAGCGGCCACAGCGACTGTAAAAACTATTTAAACTGTTCGGGCACTGTTAGACCTCGGGAGAAGCCGACTAGTCACCGGTCGAGACGGACGACAACGCGTAAGTGTTTTTAATACTTGTTCTTAGTTCTGTTGTTTATATTAATTACTTGCTGCTAGGAAAGAATAGTTCGTTTCCTACTTATTTGTATTCTGCTTTTTCGTTGTGGTTTATATTTGTGATTGCACTTACTGGTCGTTTGAATAACTGGCCATTTAGCTTAAACTCCTTCCTGCACTTAAGTGAGAATTGTTAGTTTCGATTGGAGCCATTGCGCTGCGATTGGCTGTTGGTTGTGCTAATTAAAAGCGGCCACAGCGACTGTAAAAACTATTTAAACTGTTCGGGCACTGTTAGACCTCGGGAGAAGCCGACTAGTCACCGGTCGAGACGGACGACAACGCGTAAGTGTTTTTAATACTTGTTCTTAGTTCTGTTGTTTATATTAATTACTTGCTGCTAGGAAAGAATAGTTCGTTTCCTACTTATTTGTATTCTGCTTTTTCGTTGTGGTTTATATTTGTGATTGCACTTACTGGTCGTTTGAATAACTGGCCATTTAGCTTAAACTCCTTCCTGCACTTAAGTGAGAATTGTTAGTTTCGATTGGAGCCATTGCGCTGCGATTGGCTGTTGGTTGTGCTAATTAAAAGCGGCCACAGCGACTGTAAAAACTATTTAAACTGTTCGGGCACTGTTAGACCTCGGGAGAAGCCGACTAGTCACCGGTCGAGACGGACGACAACGCGTAAGTGTTTTTAATACTTGTTCTTAGTTCTGTTGTTTATATTAATTACTTGCTGCTAGGAAAGAATAGTTCGTTTCCTACTTATTTGTATTCTGCTTTTTCGTTGTGGTTTATATTTGTGATTGCACTTACTGGTCGTTTGAATAACTGGCCATTTAGCTTAAACTCCTTCCTGCACTTAAGTGAGAATTGTTAGTTTCGATTGGAGCCATTGCGCTGCGATTGGCTGTTGGTTGTGCTAATTAAAAGCGGCCACAGCGACTGTAAAAACTATTTAAACTGTTCGGGCACTGTTAGACCTCGGGAGAAGCCGACTAGTCACCGGTCGAGACGGACGACAACGCGTAAGTGTTTTTAATACTTGTTCTTAGTTCTGTTGTTTATATTAATTACTTGCTGCTAGGAAAGAATAGTTCGTTTCCTACTTATTTGTATTCTGCTTTTTCGTTGTGGTTTATATTTGTGATTGCACTTACTGGTCGTTTGAATAACTGGCCATTTAGCTTAAACTCCTTCCTGCACTTAAGTGAGAATTGTTAGTTTCGATTGGAGCCATTGCGCTGCGATTGGCTGTTGGTTGTGCTAATTAAAAGCGGCCACAGCGACTGTAAAAACTATTTAAACTGTTCGGGCACTGTTAGACCTCGGGAGAAGCCGACTAGTCACCGGTCGAGACGGACGACAACGCGTAAGTGTTTTTAATACTTGTTCTTAGTTCTGTTGTTTATATTAATTACTTGCTGCTAGGAAAGAATAGTTCGTTTCCTACTTATTTGTATTCTGCTTTTTCGTTGTGGTTTATATTTGTGATTGCACTTACTGGTCGTTTGAATAACTGGCCATTTAGCTTAAACTCCTTCCTGCACTTAAGTGAGAATTGTTAGTTTCGATTGGAGCCATTGCGCTGCGATTGGCTGTTGGTTGTGCTAATTAAAAGCGGCCACAGCGACTGTAAAAACTATTTAAACTGTTCGGGCACTGTTAGACCTCGGGAGAAGCCGACTAGTCACCGGTCGAGACGGACGACAACGCGTAAGTGTTTTTAATACTTGTTCTTAGTTCTGT
The DNA here is from genome assembly GCA_036784905.1 of Acrossocheilus fasciatus. Classification (NCBI taxonomy): domain Eukaryota; kingdom Metazoa; phylum Chordata; class Actinopteri; order Cypriniformes; family Cyprinidae; genus Acrossocheilus; species Acrossocheilus fasciatus. The sequence continues at coordinate 19,385,897 of CM071948.1, forward strand.
TGTTTATATTAATTACTTGCTGCTAGGAAAGAATAGTTCGTTTCCTACTTATTTGTATTCTGCTTTTTCGTTGTGGTTTATATTTGTGATTGCACTTACTGGTCGTTTGAATAACTGGCCATTTAGCTTAAACTCCTTCCTGCACTTAAGTGAGAATTGTTAGTTTCGATTGGAGCCATTGCGCTGCGATTGGCTGTTGGTTGTGCTAATTAAAAGCGGCCACAGCGACTGTAAAAACTATTTAAACTGTTCGGGCACTGTTAGACCTCGGGAGAAGCCGACTAGTCACCGGTCGAGACGGACGACAACGCGTAAGTGTTTTTAATACTTGTTCTTAGTTCTGTTGTTTATATTAATTACTTGCTGCTAGGAAAGAATAGTTCGTTTCCTACTTATTTGTATTCTGCTTTTTCGTTGTGGTTTATATTTGTGATTGCACTTACTGGTCGTTTGAATAACTGGCCATTTAGCTTAAACTCCTTCCTGCACTTAAGTGAGAATTGTTAGTTTCGATTGGAGCCATTGCGCTGCGATTGGCTGTTGGTTGTGCTAATTAAAAGCGGCCACAGCGACTGTAAAAACTATTTAAACTGTTCGGGCACTGTTAGACCTCGGGAGAAGCCGACTAGTCACCGGTCGAGACGGACGACAACGCGTAAGTGTTTTTAATACTTGTTCTTAGTTCTGTTGTTTATATTAATTACTTGCTGCTAGGAAAGAATAGTTCGTTTCCTACTTATTTGTATTCTGCTTTTTCGTTGTGGTTTATATTTGTGATTGCACTTACTGGTCGTTTGAATAACTGGCCATTTAGCTTAAACTCCTTCCTGCACTTAAGTGAGAATTGTTAGTTTCGATTGGAGCCATTGCGCTGCGATTGGCTGTTGGTTGTGCTAATTAAAAGCGGCCACAGCGACTGTAAAAACTATTTAAACTGTTCGGGCACTGTTAGACCTCGGGAGAAGCCGACTAGTCACCGGTCGAGACGGACGACAACGCGTAAGTGTTTTTAATACTTGTTCTTAGTTCTGTTGTTTATATTAATTACTTGCTGCTAGGAAAGAATAGTTCGTTTCCTACTTATTTGTATTCTGCTTTTTCGTTGTGGTTTATATTTGTGATTGCACTTACTGGTCGTTTGAATAACTGGCCATTTAGCTTAAACTCCTTCCTGCACTTAAGTGAGAATTGTTAGTTTCGATTGGAGCCATTGCGCTGCGATTGGCTGTTGGTTGTGCTAATTAAAAGCGGCCACAGCGACTGTAAAAACTATTTAAACTGTTCGGGCACTGTTAGACCTCGGGAGAAGCCGACTAGTCACCGGTCGAGACGGACGACAACGCGTAAGTGTTTTTAATACTTGTTCTTAGTTCTGTTGTTTATATTAATTACTTGCTGCTAGGAAAGAATAGTTCGTTTCCTACTTATTTGTATTCTGCTTTTTCGTTGTGGTTTATATTTGTGATTGCACTTACTGGTCGTTTGAATAACTGGCCATTTAGCTTAAACTCCTTCCTGCACTTAAGTGAGAATTGTTAGTTTCGATTGGAGCCATTGCGCTGCGATTGGCTGTTGGTTGTGCTAATTAAAAGCGGCCACAGCGACTGTAAAAACTATTTAAACTGTTCGGGCACTGTTAGACCTCGGGAGAAGCCGACTAGTCACCGGTCGAGACGGACGACAACGCGTAAGTGTTTTTAATACTTGTTCTTAGTTCTGTTGTTTATATTAATTACTTGCTGCTAGGAAAGAATAGTTCGTTTCCTACTTATTTGTATTCTGCTTTTTCGTTGTGGTTTATATTTGTGATTGCACTTACTGGTCGTTTGAATAACTGGCCATTTAGCTTAAACTCCTTCCTGCACTTAAGTGAGAATTGTTAGTTTCGATTGGAGCCATTGCGCTGCGATTGGCTGTTGGTTGTGCTAATTAAAAGCGGCCACAGCGACTGTAAAAACTATTTAAACTGTTCGGGCACTGTTAGACCTCGGGAGAAGCCGACTAGTCACCGGTCGAGACGGACGACAACGCGTAAGTGTTTTTAATACTTGTTCTTAGTTCTGTTGTTTATATTAATTACTTGCTGCTAGGAAAGAATAGTTCGTTTCCTACTTATTTGTATTCTGCTTTTTCGTTGTGGTTTATATTTGTGATTGCACTTACTGGTCGTTTGAATAACTGGCCATTTAGCTTAAACTCCTTCCTGCACTTAAGTGAGAATTGTTAGTTTCGATTGGAGCCATTGCGCTGCGATTGGCTGTTGGTTGTGCTAATTAAAAGCGGCCACAGCGACTGTAAAAACTATTTAAACTGTTCGGGCACTGTTAGACCTCGGGAGAAGCCGACTAGTCACCGGTCGAGACGGACGACAACGCGTAAGTGTTTTTAATACTTGTTCTTAGTTCTGTTGTTTATATTAATTACTTGCTGCTAGGAAAGAATAGTTCGTTTCCTACTTATTTGTATTCTGCTTTTTCGTTGTGGTTTATATTTGTGATTGCACTTACTGGTCGTTTGAATAACTGGCCATTTAGCTTAAACTCCTTCCTGCACTTAAGTGAGAATTGTTAGTTTCGATTGGAGCCATTGCGCTGCGATTGGCTGTTGGTTGTGCTAATTAAAAGCGGCCACAGCGACTGTAAAAACTATTTAAACTGTTCGGGCACTGTTAGACCTCGGGAGAAGCCGACTAGTCACCGGTCGAGACGGACGACAACGCGTAAGTGTTTTTAATACTTGTTCTTAGTTCTGTTGTTTATATTAATTACTTGCTGCTAGGAAAGAATAGTTCGTTTCCTACTTATTTGTATTCTGCTTTTTCGTTGTGGTTTATATTTGTGATTGCACTTACTGGTCGTTTGAATAACTGGCCATTTAGCTTAAACTCCTTCCTGCACTTAAGTGAGAATTGTTAGTTTCGATTGGAGCCATTGCGCTGCGATTGGCTGTTGGTTGTGCTAATTAAAAGCGGCCACAGCGACTGTAAAAACTATTTAAACTGTTCGGGCACTGTTAGACCTCGGGAGAAGCCGACTAGTCACCGGTCGAGACGGACGACAACGCGTAAGTGTTTTTAATACTTGTTCTTAGTTCTGTTGTTTATATTAATTACTTGCTGCTAGGAAAGAATAGTTCGTTTCCTACTTATTTGTATTCTGCTTTTTCGTTGTGGTTTATATTTGTGATTGCACTTACTGGTCGTTTGAATAACTGGCCATTTAGCTTAAACTCCTTCCTGCACTTAAGTGAGAATTGTTAGTTTCGATTGGAGCCATTGCGCTGCGATTGGCTGTTGGTTGTGCTAATTAAAAGCGGCCACAGCGACTGTAAAAACTATTTAAACTGTTCGGGCACTGTTAGACCTCGGGAGAAGCCGACTAGTCACCGGTCGAGACGGACGACAACGCGTAAGTGTTTTTAATACTTGTTCTTAGTTCTGTTGTTTATATTAATTACTTGCTGCTAGGAAAGAATAGTTCGTTTCCTACTTATTTGTATTCTGCTTTTTCGTTGTGGTTTATATTTGTGATTGCACTTACTGGTCGTTTGAATAACTGGCCATTTAGCTTAAACTCCTTCCTGCACTTAAGTGAGAATTGTTAGTTTCGATTGGAGCCATTGCGCTGCGATTGGCTGTTGGTTGTGCTAATTAAAAGCGGCCACAGCGACTGTAAAAACTATTTAAACTGTTCGGGCACTGTTAGACCTCGGGAGAAGCCGACTAGTCACCGGTCGAGACGGACGACAACGCGTAAGTGTTTTTAATACTTGTTCTTAGTTCTGTTGTTTATATTAATTACTTGCTGCTAGGAAAGAATAGTTCGTTTCCTACTTATTTGTATTCTGCTTTTTCGTTGTGGTTTATATTTGTGATTGCACTTACTGGTCGTTTGAATAACTGGCCATTTAGCTTAAACTCCTTCCTGCACTTAAGTGAGAATTGTTAGTTTCGATTGGAGCCATTGCGCTGCGATTGGCTGTTGGTTGTGCTAATTAAAAGCGGCCACAGCGACTGTAAAAACTATTTAAACTGTTCGGGCACTGTTAGACCTCGGGAGAAGCCGACTAGTCACCGGTCGAGACGGACGACAACGCGTAAGTGTTTTTAATACTTGTTCTTAGTTCTGTTGTTTATATTAATTACTTGCTGCTAGGAAAGAATAGTTCGTTTCCTACTTATTTGTATTCTGCTTTTTCGTTGTGGTTTATATTTGTGATTGCACTTACTGGTCGTTTGAATAACTGGCCATTTAGCTTAAACTCCTTCCTGCACTTAAGTGAGAATTGTTAGTTTCGATTGGAGCCATTGCGCTGCGATTGGCTGTTGGTTGTGCTAATTAAAAGCGGCCACAGCGACTGTAAAAACTATTTAAACTGTTCGGGCACTGTTAGACCTCGGGAGAAGCCGACTAGTCACCGGTCGAGACGGACGACAACGCGTAAGTGTTTTTAATACTTGTTCTTAGTTCTGTTGTTTATATTAATTACTTGCTGCTAGGAAAGAATAGTTCGTTTCCTACTTATTTGTATTCTGCTTTTTCGTTGTGGTTTATATTTGTGATTGCACTTACTGGTCGTTTGAATAACTGGCCATTTAGCTTAAACTCCTTCCTGCACTTAAGTGAGAATTGTTAGTTTCGATTGGAGCCATTGCGCTGCGATTGGCTGTTGGTTGTGCTAATTAAAAGCGGCCACAGCGACTGTAAAAACTATTTAAACTGTTCGGGCACTGTTAGACCTCGGGAGAAGCCGACTAGTCACCGGTCGAGACGGACGACAACGCGTAAGTGTTTTTAATACTTGTTCTTAGTTCTGTTGTTTATATTAATTACTTGCTGCTAGGAAAGAATAGTTCGTTTCCTACTTATTTGTATTCTGCTTTTTCGTTGTGGTTTATATTTGTGATTGCACTTACTGGTCGTTTGAATAACTGGCCATTTAGCTTAAACTCCTTCCTGCACTTAAGTGAGAATTGTTAGTTTCGATTGGAGCCATTGCGCTGCGATTGGCTGTTGGTTGTGCTAATTAAAAGCGGCCACAGCGACTGTAAAAACTATTTAAACTGTTCGGGCACTGTTAGACCTCGGGAGAAGCCGACTAGTCACCGGTCGAGACGGACGACAACGCGTAAGTGTTTTTAATACTTGTTCTTAGTTCTGTTGTTTATATTAATTACTTGCTGCTAGGAAAGAATAGTTCGTTTCCTACTTATTTGTATTCTGCTTTTTCGTTGTGGTTTATATTTGTGATTGCACTTACTGGTCGTTTGAATAACTGGCCATTTAGCTTAAACTCCTTCCTGCACTTAAGTGAGAATTGTTAGTTTCGATTGGAGCCATTGCGCTGCGATTGGCTGTTGGTTGTGCTAATTAAAAGCGGCCACAGCGACTGTAAAAACTATTTAAACTGTTCGGGCACTGTTAGACCTCGGGAGAAGCCGACTAGTCACCGGTCGAGACGGACGACAACGCGTAAGTGTTTTTAATACTTGTTCTTAGTTCTGTTGTTTATATTAATTACTTGCTGCTAGGAAAGAATAGTTCGTTTCCTACTTATTTGTATTCTGCTTTTTCGTTGTGGTTTATATTTGTGATTGCACTTACTGGTCGTTTGAATAACTGGCCATTTAGCTTAAACTCCTTCCTGCACTTAAGTGAGAATTGTTAGTTTCGATTGGAGCCATTGCGCTGCGATTGGCTGTTGGTTGTGCTAATTAAAAGCGGCCACAGCGACTGTAAAAACTATTTAAACTGTTCGGGCACTGTTAGACCTCGGGAGAAGCCGACTAGTCACCGGTCGAGACGGACGACAACGCGTAAGTGTTTTTAATACTTGTTCTTAGTTCTGTTGTTTATATTAATTACTTGCTGCTAGGAAAGAATAGTTCGTTTCCTACTTATTTGTATTCTGCTTTTTCGTTGTGGTTTATATTTGTGATTGCACTTACTGGTCGTTTGAATAACTGGCCATTTAGCTTAAACTCCTTCCTGCACTTAAGTGAGAATTGTTAGTTTCGATTGGAGCCATTGCGCTGCGATTGGCTGTTGGTTGTGCTAATTAAAAGCGGCCACAGCGACTGTAAAAACTATTTAAACTGTTCGGGCACTGTTAGACCTCGGGAGAAGCCGACTAGTCACCGGTCGAGACGGACGACAACGCGTAAGTGTTTTTAATACTTGTTCTTAGTTCTGTTGTTTATATTAATTACTTGCTGCTAGGAAAGAATAGTTCGTTTCCTACTTATTTGTATTCTGCTTTTTCGTTGTGGTTTATATTTGTGATTGCACTTACTGGTCGTTTGAATAACTGGCCATTTAGCTTAAACTCCTTCCTGCACTTAAGTGAGAATTGTTAGTTTCGATTGGAGCCATTGCGCTGCGATTGGCTGTTGGTTGTGCTAATTAAAAGCGGCCACAGCGACTGTAAAAACTATTTAAACTGTTCGGGCACTGTTAGACCTCGGGAGAAGCCGACTAGTCACCGGTCGAGACGGACGACAACGCGTAAGTGTTTTTAATACTTGTTCTTAGTTCTGTTGTTTATATTAATTACTTGCTGCTAGGAAAGAATAGTTCGTTTCCTACTTATTTGTATTCTGCTTTTTCGTTGTGGTTTATATTTGTGATTGCACTTACTGGTCGTTTGAATAACTGGCCATTTAGCTTAAACTCCTTCCTGCACTTAAGTGAGAATTGTTAGTTTCGATTGGAGCCATTGCGCTGCGATTGGCTGTTGGTTGTGCTAATTAAAAGCGGCCACAGCGACTGTAAAAACTATTTAAACTGTTCGGGCACTGTTAGACCTCGGGAGAAGCCGACTAGTCACCGGTCGAGACGGACGACAACGCGTAAGTGTTTTTAATACTTGTTCTTAGTTCTGTTGTTTATATTAATTACTTGCTGCTAGGAAAGAATAGTTCGTTTCCTACTTATTTGTATTCTGCTTTTTCGTTGTGGTTTATATTTGTGATTGCACTTACTGGTCGTTTGAATAACTGGCCATTTAGCTTAAACTCCTTCCTGCACTTAAGTGAGAATTGTTAGTTTCGATTGGAGCCATTGCGCTGCGATTGGCTGTTGGTTGTGCTAATTAAAAGCGGCCACAGCGACTGTAAAAACTATTTAAACTGTTCGGGCACTGTTAGACCTCGGGAGAAGCCGACTAGTCACCGGTCGAGACGGACGACAACGCGTAAGTGTTTTTAATACTTGTTCTTAGTTCTGTTGTTTATATTAATTACTTGCTGCTAGGAAAGAATAGTTCGTTTCCTACTTATTTGTATTCTGCTTTTTCGTTGTGGTTTATATTTGTGATTGCACTTACTGGTCGTTTGAATAACTGGCCATTTAGCTTAAACTCCTTCCTGCACTTAAGTGAGAATTGTTAGTTTCGATTGGAGCCATTGCGCTGCGATTGGCTGTTGGTTGTGCTAATTAAAAGCGGCCACAGCGACTGTAAAAACTATTTAAACTGTTCGGGCACTGTTAGACCTCGGGAGAAGCCGACTAGTCACCGGTCGAGACGGACGACAACGCGTAAGTGTTTTTAATACTTGTTCTTAGTTCTGTTGTTTATATTAATTACTTGCTGCTAGGAAAGAATAGTTCGTTTCCTACTTATTTGTATTCTGCTTTTTCGTTGTGGTTTATATTTGTGATTGCACTTACTGGTCGTTTGAATAACTGGCCATTTAGCTTAAACTCCTTCCTGCACTTAAGTGAGAATTGTTAGTTTCGATTGGAGCCATTGCGCTGCGATTGGCTGTTGGTTGTGCTAATTAAAAGCGGCCACAGCGACTGTAAAAACTATTTAAACTGTTCGGGCACTGTTAGACCTCGGGAGAAGCCGACTAGTCACCGGTCGAGACGGACGACAACGCGTAAGTGTTTTTAATACTTGTTCTTAGTTCTGTTGTTTATATTAATTACTTGCTGCTAGGAAAGAATAGTTCGTTTCCTACTTATTTGTATTCTGCTTTTTCGTTGTGGTTTATATTTGTGATTGCACTTACTGGTCGTTTGAATAACTGGCCATTTAGCTTAAACTCCTTCCTGCACTTAAGTGAGAATTGTTAGTTTCGATTGGAGCCATTGCGCTGCGATTGGCTGTTGGTTGTGCTAATTAAAAGCGGCCACAGCGACTGTAAAAACTATTTAAACTGTTCGGGCACTGTTAGACCTCGGGAGAAGCCGACTAGTCACCGGTCGAGACGGACGACAACGCGTAAGTGTTTTTAATACTTGTTCTTAGTTCTGTTGTTTATATTAATTACTTGCTGCTAGGAAAGAATAGTTCGTTTCCTACTTATTTGTATTCTGCTTTTTCGTTGTGGTTTATATTTGTGATTGCACTTACTGGTCGTTTGAATAACTGGCCATTTAGCTTAAACTCCTTCCTGCACTTAAGTGAGAATTGTTAGTTTCGATTGGAGCCATTGCGCTGCGATTGGCTGTTGGTTGTGCTAATTAAAAGCGGCCACAGCGACTGTAAAAACTATTTAAACTGTTCGGGCACTGTTAGACCTCGGGAGAAGCCGACTAGTCACCGGTCGAGACGGACGACAACGCGTAAGTGTTTTTAATACTTGTTCTTAGTTCTGTTGTTTATATTAATTACTTGCTGCTAGGAAAGAATAGTTCGTTTCCTACTTATTTGTATTCTGCTTTTTCGTTGTGGTTTATATTTGTGATTGCACTTACTGGTCGTTTGAATAACTGGCCATTTAGCTTAAACTCCTTCCTGCACTTAAGTGAGAATTGTTAGTTTCGATTGGAGCCATTGCGCTGCGATTGGCTGTTGGTTGTGCTAATTAAAAGCGGCCACAGCGACTGTAAAAACTATTTAAACTGTTCGGGCACTGTTAGACCTCGGGAGAAGCCGACTAGTCACCGGTCGAGACGGACGACAACGCGTAAGTGTTTTTAATACTTGTTCTTAGTTCTGTTGTTTATATTAATTACTTGCTGCTAGGAAAGAATAGTTCGTTTCCTACTTATTTGTATTCTGCTTTTTCGTTGTGGTTTATATTTGTGATTGCACTTACTGGTCGTTTGAATAACTGGCCATTTAGCTTAAACTCCTTCCTGCACTTAAGTGAGAATTGTTAGTTTCGATTGGAGCCATTGCGCTGCGATTGGCTGTTGGTTGTGCTAATTAAAAGCGGCCACAGCGACTGTAAAAACTATTTAAACTGTTCGGGCACTGTTAGACCTCGGGAGAAGCCGACTAGTCACCGGTCGAGACGGACGACAACGCGTAAGTGTTTTTAATACTTGTTCTTAGTTCTGTTGTTTATATTAATTACTTGCTGCTAGGAAAGAATAGTTCGTTTCCTACTTATTTGTATTCTGCTTTTTCGTTGTGGTTTATATTTGTGATTGCACTTACTGGTCGTTTGAATAACTGGCCATTTAGCTTAAACTCCTTCCTGCACTTAAGTGAGAATTGTTAGTTTCGATTGGAGCCATTGCGCTGCGATTGGCTGTTGGTTGTGCTAATTAAAAGCGGCCACAGCGACTGTAAAAACTATTTAAACTGTTCGGGCACTGTTAGACCTCGGGAGAAGCCGACTAGTCACCGGTCGAGACGGACGACAACGCGTAAGTGTTTTTAATACTTGTTCTTAGTTCTGTTGTTTATATTAATTACTTGCTGCTAGGAAAGAATAGTTCGTTTCCTACTTATTTGTATTCTGCTTTTTCGTTGTGGTTTATATTTGTGATTGCACTTACTGGTCGTTTGAATAACTGGCCATTTAGCTTAAACTCCTTCCTGCACTTAAGTGAGAATTGTTAGTTTCGATTGGAGCCATTGCGCTGCGATTGGCTGTTGGTTGTGCTAATTAAAAGCGGCCACAGCGACTGTAAAAACTATTTAAACTGTTCGGGCACTGTTAGACCTCGGGAGAAGCCGACTAGTCACCGGTCGAGACGGACGACAACGCGTAAGTGTTTTTAATACTTGTTCTTAGTTCTGTTGTTTATATTAATTACTTGCTGCTAGGAAAGAATAGTTCGTTTCCTACTTATTTGTATTCTGCTTTTTCGTTGTGGTTTATATTTGTGATTGCACTTACTGGTCGTTTGAATAACTGGCCATTTAGCTTAAACTCCTTCCTGCACTTAAGTGAGAATTGTTAGTTTCGATTGGAGCCATTGCGCTGCGATTGGCTGTTGGTTGTGCTAATTAAAAGCGGCCACAGCGACTGTAAAAACTATTTAAACTGTTCGGGCACTGTTAGACCTCGGGAGAAGCCGACTAGTCACCGGTCGAGACGGACGACAACGCGTAAGTGTTTTTAATACTTGTTCTTAGTTCTGTTGTTTATATTAATTACTTGCTGCTAGGAAAGAATAGTTCGTTTCCTACTTATTTGTATTCTGCTTTTTCGTTGTGGTTTATATTTGTGATTGCACTTACTGGTCGTTTGAATAACTGGCCATTTAGCTTAAACTCCTTCCTGCACTTAAGTGAGAATTGTTAGTTTCGATTGGAGCCATTGCGCTGCGATTGGCTGTTGGTTGTGCTAATTAAAAGCGGCCACAGCGACTGTAAAAACTATTTAAACTGTTCGGGCACTGTTAGACCTCGGGAGAAGCCGACTAGTCACCGGTCGAGACGGACGACAACGCGTAAGTGTTTTTAATACTTGTTCTTAGTTCTGTTGTTTATATTAATTACTTGCTGCTAGGAAAGAATAGTTCGTTTCCTACTTATTTGTATTCTGCTTTTTCGTTGTGGTTTATATTTGTGATTGCACTTACTGGTCGTTTGAATAACTGGCCATTTAGCTTAAACTCCTTCCTGCACTTAAGTGAGAATTGTTAGTTTCGATTGGAGCCATTGCGCTGCGATTGGCTGTTGGTTGTGCTAATTAAAAGCGGCCACAGCGACTGTAAAAACTATTTAAACTGTTCGGGCACTGTTAGACCTCGGGAGAAGCCGACTAGTCACCGGTCGAGACGGACGACAACGCGTAAGTGTTTTTAATACTTGTTCTTAGTTCTGTTGTTTATATTAATTACTTGCTGCTAGGAAAGAATAGTTCGTTTCCTACTTATTTGTATTCTGCTTTTTCGTTGTGGTTTATATTTGTGATTGCACTTACTGGTCGTTTGAATAACTGGCCATTTAGCTTAAACTCCTTCCTGCACTTAAGTGAGAATTGTTAGTTTCGATTGGAGCCATTGCGCTGCGATTGGCTGTTGGTTGTGCTAATTAAAAGCGGCCACAGCGACTGTAAAAACTATTTAAACTGTTCGGGCACTGTTAGACCTCGGGAGAAGCCGACTAGTCACCGGTCGAGACGGACGACAACGCGTAAGTGTTTTTAATACTTGTTCTTAGTTCTGTTGTTTATATTAATTACTTGCTGCTAGGAAAGAATAGTTCGTTTCCTACTTATTTGTATTCTGCTTTTTCGTTGTGGTTTATATTTGTGATTGCACTTACTGGTCGTTTGAATAACTGGCCATTTAGCTTAAACTCCTTCCTGCACTTAAGTGAGAATTGTTAGTTTCGATTGGAGCCATTGCGCTGCGATTGGCTGTTGGTTGTGCTAATTAAAAGCGGCCACAGCGACTGTAAAAACTATTTAAACTGTTCGGGCACTGTTAGACCTCGGGAGAAGCCGACTAGTCACCGGTCGAGACGGACGACAACGCGTAAGTGTTTTTAATACTTGTTCTTAGTTCTGTTGTTTATATTAATTACTTGCTGCTAGGAAAGAATAGTTCGTTTCCTACTTATTTGTATTCTGCTTTTTCGTTGTGGTTTATATTTGTGATTGCACTTACTGGTCGTTTGAATAACTGGCCATTTAGCTTAAACTCCTTCCTGCACTTAAGTGAGAATTGTTAGTTTCGATTGGAGCCATTGCGCTGCGATTGGCTGTTGGTTGTGCTAATTAAAAGCGGCCACAGCGACTGTAAAAACTATTTAAACTGTTCGGGCACTGTTAGACCTCGGGAGAAGCCGACTAGTCACCGGTCGAGACGGACGACAACGCGTAAGTGTTTTTAATACTTGTTCTTAGTTCTGTTGTTTATATTAATTACTTGCTGCTAGGAAAGAATAGTTCGTTTCCTACTTATTTGTATTCTGCTTTTTCGTTGTGGTTTATATTTGTGATTGCACTTACTGGTCGTTTGAATAACTGGCCATTTAGCTTAAACTCCTTCCTGCACTTAAGTGAGAATTGTTAGTTTCGATTGGAGCCATTGCGCTGCGATTGGCTGTTGGTTGTGCTAATTAAAAGCGGCCACAGCGACTGTAAAAACTATTTAAACTGTTCGGGCACTGTTAGACCTCGGGAGAAGCCGACTAGTCACCGGTCGAGACGGACGACAACGCGTAAGTGTTTTTAATACTTGTTCTTAGTTCTGTTGTTTATATTAATTACTTGCTGCTAGGAAAGAATAGTTCGTTTCCTACTTATTTGTATTCTGCTTTTTCGTTGTGGTTTATATTTGTGATTGCACTTACTGGTCGTTTGAATAACTGGCCATTTAGCTTAAACTCCTTCCTGCACTTAAGTGAGAATTGTTAGTTTCGATTGGAGCCATTGCGCTGCGATTGGCTGTTGGTTGTGCTAATTAAAAGCGGCCACAGCGACTGTAAAAACTATTTAAACTGTTCGGGCACTGTTAGACCTCGGGAGAAGCCGACTAGTCACCGGTCGAGACGGACGACAACGCGTAAGTGTTTTTAATACTTGTTCTTAGTTCTGTTGTTTATATTAATTACTTGCTGCTAGGAAAGAATAGTTCGTTTCCTACTTATTTGTATTCTGCTTTTTCGTTGTGGTTTATATTTGTGATTGCACTTACTGGTCGTTTGAATAACTGGCCATTTAGCTTAAACTCCTTCCTGCACTTAAGTGAGAATTGTTAGTTTCGATTGGAGCCATTGCGCTGCGATTGGCTGTTGGTTGTGCTAATTAAAAGCGGCCACAGCGACTGTAAAAACTATTTAAACTGTTCGGGCACTGTTAGACCTCGGGAGAAGCCGACTAGTCACCGGTCGAGACGGACGACAACGCGTAAGTGTTTTTAATACTTGTTCTTAGTTCTGTTGTTTATATTAATTACTTGCTGCTAGGAAAGAATAGTTCGTTTCCTACTTATTTGTATTCTGCTTTTTCGTTGTGGTTTATATTTGTGATTGCACTTACTGGTCGTTTGAATAACTGGCCATTTAGCTTAAACTCCTTCCTGCACTTAAGTGAGAATTGTTAGTTTCGATTGGAGCCATTGCGCTGCGATTGGCTGTTGGTTGTGCTAATTAAAAGCGGCCACAGCGACTGTAAAAACTATTTAAACTGTTCGGGCACTGTTAGACCTCGGGAGAAGCCGACTAGTCACCGGTCGAGACGGACGACAACGCGTAAGTGTTTTTAATACTTGTTCTTAGTTCTGTTGTTTATATTAATTACTTGCTGCTAGGAAAGAATAGTTCGTTTCCTACTTATTTGTATTCTGCTTTTTCGTTGTGGTTTATATTTGTGATTGCACTTACTGGTCGTTTGAATAACTGGCCATTTAGCTTAAACTCCTTCCTGCACTTAAGTGAGAATTGTTAGTTTCGATTGGAGCCATTGCGCTGCGATTGGCTGTTGGTTGTGCTAATTAAAAGCGGCCACAGCGACTGTAAAAACTATTTAAACTGTTCGGGCACTGTTAGACCTCGGGAGAAGCCGACTAGTCACCGGTCGAGACGGACGACAACGCGTAAGTGTTTTTAATACTTGTTCTTAGTTCTGTTGTTTATATTAATTACTTGCTGCTAGGAAAGAATAGTTCGTTTCCTACTTATTTGTATTCTGCTTTTTCGTTGTGGTTTATATTTGTGATTGCACTTACTGGTCGTTTGAATAACTGGCCATTTAGCTTAAACTCCTTCCTGCACTTAAGTGAGAATTGTTAGTTTCGATTGGAGCCATTGCGCTGCGATTGGCTGTTGGTTGTGCTAATTAAAAGCGGCCACAGCGACTGTAAAAACTATTTAAACTGTTCGGGCACTGTTAGACCTCGGGAGAAGCCGACTAGTCACCGGTCGAGACGGACGACAACGCGTAAGTGTTTTTAATACTTGTTCTTAGTTCTGTTGTTTATATTAATTACTTGCTGCTAGGAAAGAATAGTTCGTTTCCTACTTATTTGTATTCTGCTTTTTCGTTGTGGTTTATATTTGTGATTGCACTTACTGGTCGTTTGAATAACTGGCCATTTAGCTTAAACTCCTTCCTGCACTTAAGTGAGAATTGTTAGTTTCGATTGGAGCCATTGCGCTGCGATTGGCTGTTGGTTGTGCTAATTAAAAGCGGCCACAGCGACTGTAAAAACTATTTAAACTGTTCGGGCACTGTTAGACCTCGGGAGAAGCCGACTAGTCACCGGTCGAGACGGACGACAACGCGTAAGTGTTTTTAATACTTGTTCTTAGTTCTGTTGTTTATATTAATTACTTGCTGCTAGGAAAGAATAGTTCGTTTCCTACTTATTTGTATTCTGCTTTTTCGTTGTGGTTTATATTTGTGATTGCACTTACTGGTCGTTTGAATAACTGGCCATTTAGCTTAAACTCCTTCCTGCACTTAAGTGAGAATTGTTAGTTTCGATTGGAGCCATTGCGCTGCGATTGGCTGTTGGTTGTGCTAATTAAAAGCGGCCACAACTTTTTTTCACTCCAGAGTGTGTATTTGTTTGAAGTCTGTGCGCTGACGCGGAAGCGTCTGCGGAAGCGTTCAGCCGTCGTGTTCAGCCTCCTCGTGTGAAGACCGAGGAGTGTAAAGACCTGCGACTTTTTCCTGCGCGACTTTAACCGAGCAACGACACCGAGCTACACACTTAAGTACCCTTTCTTCCTTCCTCACACACTCGGCGTTCCTATCCTCTTATCCTCTTTCTTCTACCTCAATCATGTGTCTCCAAAAAATTCCGGTTCTCTATCGACCACGCCCTAACATCACACGCAGACGGCAACGTAATCCTGCTAACCTACGCCCTATCTCTACATCTTCCACTACACCTCTGGCTTTCTCTGTGGGTCTCTGGAATTGTCAGTCAGCCGTCAACAAAGCTGATTTCATTTCTGCCTTTTCTTTAAAATCCACTCTTAGCATCCTGGGCTTGACTGAGACCTGGATTCGTCCAGAAGACTCAGCTACCCCAGCTGCTCTTTCTACTAATTTCTCTTTCTCTCACACTTCGCGTCAAGTTGGCCGGGGTGGGGGCACTGGCCTGCTCGTTTCAAACAATTGGAAATACTCAACCCGCTCTACCCTATGCAATTACAACTCATTTGAATCTCATGCCATTACTGTGTCAGCACCGATTAAACTCCAGATTGTGGTAATCTACCGTCCGCCTGGACAAATTCTAGCCACCTTCCTAGAGGAGCTGGACGGGTTGCTGTCCTCTTTCGTGGAGGATGGCACTCCGCTCCTAGTCTTTGGTGATTTCAACATTCACCTAGACAAGCCTTATGCTACAGACTTCCACTCACTCATAGCCTCATTTGATCTCAATCGCCTTACTACTGCCAGCACGCACAAATCAGGCAACCAACTTGATTTAATTTACACACGCAATTGTACTGCAGATAACATACTGGTACAACCGCTACATATCTCGGACCATTTCTTCATTACATTTACACTACACTTTGCTGCTCGTGTGCCAACAACCCCCCTACCGGTTACTTTTAGACGACACCTACGCTCCCTTTCTCCCTCCCATCTTTCCTCTGTAGTATCCGCCTCTCTTCCCTCACCTACCCATTTCTCATCTCTGGATGTAAACACAGCTACTGAAACTTTATGCTCTACCTTAACTTCTTGTCTCGACGACATTTGTCCTCTCTCCTCTAGGTCAGCACGGGCTGCCCCTTCTAACCCCTGGTTATCTGATGTTCTCCGTGAACATCGGACTAAACTCAGAGCGGCAGAGAGGAAATGGCGCAAATCAAACAACCCGTCGGACCTGAGTAGGTATCAGTCTCTGCTCTCATCTTTCTCCGCTGATGTCCACACTGCCAAATCCTCACATTTCCACAACAAGATCAACAGCGCTCCAGACATGCGTAACCTCTTCAGAACATTTAATTCTCTACTCTGTCCGCCACCACCACCTCCCACCACTTCTATTACAGCCGATGACTTTGCAACTTTTTTTACAGACAAAACTAGATCGATCAGTGATCAGTTCTCACCTCCTCGCACACAGGACCCCCGACCAACCACATCCACTGCTAAAACTCCCATCTTCTCCTTCTGTCCCCTGACGGAGGCTGAAGTATCCAATCTTCTCCTCTCCAACCATCCTACAACATGTCCTCTTGACCCAATCCCCTCACACCTTCTGCAAGCAATCTCTCCCACGCTCTTACCGGCACTCAAACACATCATCAACTCATCCCTCCTCACAGGCATCTTCCCCACTTCGTTCAAGCAGGCTCGGGTAACCCCACTGCTCAAAAAACCTACATTAAACACTTCTCTGATAGACAACTATAGACCTGTTTCTCTCCTTCCATTCATAGCGAAAACACTTGAACGTGCTGTCTTCAACCAGGTCTCATTGTTTCTTTTACAGAACAACAAACTGGACTCTAAACAGTCGGGTTTCAGGAGTGGACATTCAACTGAGACTGCGCTTCTCTCTGTCACTGAAGCCCTGCGAACTGCGAAAGCTGACTCCAAATCATCAGTCCTCATTCTGCTGGACCTATCTGCCGCGTTTGACACTGTCAATCATCAGATACTCCTCTCCACCCTCTCATCACTGGGCATCACTGGAATTCCACTTCGCTGGTTTGAATCCTATCTCACTGGTAGGTCTTTCAGGGTGGCCTGGGGAGGGGAGGTATCCAAGGCACATACACTGGTCACTGGGGTTCCTCAGGGATCGGTTCTTGGACCCCTCCTCTTCTCCACATACACTACATCGCTGGGTCCAATCATACAGGCACATGGATTCTCCTACCACTGCTATGCTGATGACACACAACTTTATCTCTCCTTTCAACCAGATGATCCAACGGTAGCTGCAAGGATCTCAGGTTGCCTGGCGGACATTTCGGCATGGATGAAAGAACATCACCTTCAGCTCAACCTGGCAAAGTCTGAGCTTCTTGTCCTTCCCGCCGCTCCAACTCTACAGCATGACATCACGATCCAGTTAGGCTCATCAACTATTACCCCATCAACTTCGGTCAGAAATCTTGGTGTAATCTTTGATGACCAGCTGACCTTCAAAGACCACATTGCAAAGACTGCTCGAGCTTGCAGGTTTGCACTACACAACATCAGAAAGATCAGGCCCTTTCTGACGGAGCATGCTGCACAACTTCTTGTCCAGGCCCTTGTCATTTCTAGGCTGGATTACTGCAATGCTCTTCTGGCTGGACTTCCATCAAACACAGTCAAACCCCTACAAATGATTCAGAATGCGGCGGCGCGACTGGTCTTCAAGGAACCCAAAAGAGCCCATGTCACACCTCTCTTCATCTCATTGCATTGGCTACCAATCGCAGCTCGCATCAAGTTCAAGACACTGATGCTTGCTTATAGAACAACCACAAGCTCAGCACCCACCTACATGCACTCACTACTAAGAATCTACATCCCCTCCAGAAGTCTGAGATCTGCTAGTGAGCGACGTCTCGTGGTACCATCACAAAGAGGCTCAAAATCTCTCTCCAGAACATTCTCGTTCACCATTCCTAGCTGGTGGAATGATCTTCCCACCCATATTCGGAGTGCCGGATCCTTGTCAATCTTCAGGCAACAGCTGAAAACTCATCTCTTTCGACACTACTTGACTATACCCCACACATAAAAAAAAAAAAAAAAAAAAAAAAAAAAAAAACTTTCTCCTTATTTATTCCTTCCCCTGCTAGCTTGTACTTATTTAAATAACGGCTGAGACTTGGTGTTACAAGCACTTCGTTTGTCGGATTGCCTCCTCAAGATGAATCGCTTTTTGTATCCCCAATTGTAAGTCGCTTTGGATAAAAGCGTCTGCAAAATGGCTAAATGCAAAATGGCTAAATGAGAGACTGATTCTCAAACTCGAATCATTATCTCCACCTCCTATACAAGAAAAGAGAAAGGGAGTGGTGAGGAAAAAAGTAGTCAGTATTTATGTGTGCTTATACAGCCAAATGGTGCTCTGGTGGAACTAGAAACCCTTTGCTACTCCCTGTTCATTTCAAGAAGAAGCAATAACATTCCTTCCCACGAGTAGTTCTTGGTCAAACCCTGGCCAGATGTTTCAACATCACTGATGATGGCTTAGAGGTGACGTCAGACCACATTGAGCCTACAAAGAAAGAGTATATCAATCTGTCCACAGCACTGAAAATGACTGATTAAAGTCAGAATGAAATGGAAAATCTATTATCTAAATCAGGGGTGTCAAACTCAGTTCCTAGAGGGCCGCAGCCCTGCAGAGTTTAGTTCCAACCCTGCTCCAACACACTTACCATGTAGTTTTCAAATACGCCTGAAGGACCTGGTTAGCTAGATCAGGTTGAAGCTAAACTCTGCAGGGCTGTGGCCCTCCAGGAACTGAGTTTGACACCCCTGATCTAAATGCATGTTAGTGATCTTATTGTGAATGACTTATTCCTACTTGTTTTTTCCTTCCTTATTTTGTGACCTTGTAATACGTACTCAAAATGTCAACTTGAACTGGTGGTGTATGCTGCTGAATTTCAATCTCTCTGTCACTTAAATCCCTTCCCTTTTACTTGGATATACATCACAATAAGGAAAAAAAGAACTTTTGCTACTTTCGTTACATTGCGACTTTGAAGTGTTTGCTAACTAAAGGTTTTTTTGGAAGCTGTAACATTTAGCTACTAAAAATGTGTGTACCCTAGTAGAAAAGAAATATAGTAAAATTTATATATTTCAGTATTTGAAATACATTTATTTCATGCCAAAAATAAAAATACAAATACCCTGCAATTGTACTTTTGGTATACTAAACTGGTATATGTCCTTAAAGTCTGCAAAACTGGAACAACTCATTTGTACTAAATGCACTTTAATTGTGTGGAAATAGTGCTGAAGTCCAACTAAATATATACTAAAATCTATTTGATTGTGCTAAAGTAGAACTATTGACATTAAGAAATGTGCACTGTGCACAAGTAGTACTCCAAATAAAGTTTAATTATAACTTTTATATCAGCAAGTCTCAAGCGATATGACAGTAAATATAATAATAGATTTGAATTTAGTAAGAAATAAATGTATTTTAAATATATTACTTTTTTACTATTAAACAATTTGTAATTAAACATAGGCAATGAAAACATGATGAGAAAATATGCAGCAAGATATTAGTCCACTAACAAAGCTTTTTGAAAAAGACAAATCTAGAAAGAATATTAGTGGTTTAAATAATTTAATCATAGTCAATAACATGAGATTAATCACAAAATCATAAATGTAATATTACATCTTGGTTATACACTAAATGATGTGAATGCACCCAGTGCTAGTCAGAATATCAAAAAAAATAAAAAGTACAAAATGTTTGATTATTTACATTTATATTACATTTAGTCATTTAGCAGATGCTTTTATCCAAAGCGAGTTACAAATGAGGACAATGGAAGCAATCAAAATCAACAAAAGAACAATGAAATGCAAGTGTTATAACAAGTCTCAGTTAGCCTCACGCAGTACACGTAGCAAGGTCTTTTTTAAAATTACATAATAAATAAAAAGAAAACAGATAGAATATAAAAAGAATAGAGCAAGCTAGTGTTAGAGGCCTTTTTTATTTTTTTAGATTTGCTTTGATTTTGCATGTTCTTTTCAAAATTAAAATTAGATTTTAAAATTAGAATAAATGAATTGCATGAACTACACTGTTGTCAAAAGCCCAAAACTGACGCACACTAGTCAACAACAATTTTAACCCTCTCTTATCTATTCATCACTCCCACCTGCACACTTGAGCAGCATTCCCCCTTCCCAGTCTGCAGTCCCGGTGGGATATCTCACTCCCAGCTCTCCTTCTGATTCCCTCCATATTTGCATCAGGATGGATGAGACATCCAACGTATCCGTCCGAAGCGGGCACAGGAAGCACTATTTCACTTGCCAGTACATAGGACGAAACTTACAGTGGCTAACATATGGTCTTCATAACCCTCAGGTTCCCGCAAAGCGATATAAGCGACTTGAAGGATGCATAATGTCTCATTTCCTGAGCCCCAGCCCTGTAACTATGGTCTACCGAGAAAATATGTGGCATGTCACAGCTTATTGTGTTATGATGAGAGGGCCTAGCGAGGGAGGCTGAGAGACAGGCAGCGCGCAGTGGGCTGTGAAGAAAAGGAACCGAGGAAGGAGGAAAGAGAAGAGATGAGGAGAGGAGAAGGGAAGAGCCTGCAGCCAGTGCGGCACTGGAGCATGAAACAAGGCCCTGCGCTCTGCCTCGCCAATCATTCACTCTTTAGATAAAGAATTATGTCTCTCACAAGACACCCGTGGCTGAGAGATGACCAAACCGAAGAATAAACCGAGAGACGGGTCACATCAAGGCAAAGAGAAATTTTGTGAAATGGCATTCGCCGCCTACTCCTCCTCACTCTCCGTTTAAGCGGAACCCTGTCTCTGCTATATATACGGAACATATGACACCATTCAGGCCGAGTAAAAATCATCATTTCTTTAGTTTTGTTTTCACTTTGGCCACTGCTGTGAAGCGTTCACCACAAGGGAGCAAATTTGTGGCCAGTTTCCTCTGCATTTGACTAGTGTGGAGGACAGGCCATCTGCTGCCGAGTCCAGCAGCGATGTTGTCACCTGCTGCAGAGATGGGCAGTCTCCCAAGGAAGGGTGGAGAGCCTTCAGATGATTGACAGAGCTGTCTGTATTAACACCTGCTACTATCGGCTCCAACGTGAAAGTCAGGAAAATCTCTGCAGACTATCAAATCATGATCGGATTTCAACAGGGTTACCAACAGGGGACACATTACCTGGACGTATTCATCATTTAAAGGTGATGTGTGACATTTATTGCAGGTTAATTAGCAGAGACAGTTAGAAGTAAGTCATTTGTAGCCTGTTTTCTTGAAAAGTGTAAACTCAACCAATGTTGTGAATCTGGCATAGCACTATCTGTGTAATGGCCAATGGAAGAACTCGTTTGAAAACAATTATTTTTAGATTAGATTAGATTAGATTAGATTAGATGAAGCTAATGCCATGGAAATTTCACATTTCATATTTAACTTTAATCAATAAAAACTAATTTCTAGTTAAAAAAAAAAGTTTATATAAAATAATAATAATAACAAAATTATTAAATTAAATATAAAATTATTATTTTTTTAAATAGATGAAAAGAGAATGGATGACCTAAAAAAAAAGTACTTAAAAAAGTAAGCACTTTATTTCTATAGCACCTTTCTAGAGCAAGCGTCACAATGTGCTTTACATCCAAGATAAAAGAGAACAATTAAGACAGATATATTTTTGCCAAGCCAGCCATACAGGACAAGCAAAAGCATTAACTACAAATTTTGAAGGCACTGGCAAATACTTGAAAATGTTGCCCATACTTTGACAAATAAAAAAATGAGTTTTTAGAAATAATAAACTAAAGTAAATTAAACTAAACTAAACTAAACTAAAATTAAATATAAGATGGAAAAGTAAGCTGGAAAGGAAAATGCATGGCCTTAAAATAAAAATTCAGTCATTTCGAATAAACATAAAACAGATGCAATGGTTTGCGTTTTCAAATTAAACATATTGTTGATTGATATAGGTTAAACTTGGACAAAGACATAAAGAATCTTAATAATTTGGCCTTAATAATAACGTACCCTACATAAGTAGTTAAGTTACTTACTAAATTAAGAGACAAGAATTTTAACAGTGGCTACATCAAGACACCAACATTAAAATGTTAATACTGTAGTTAATCTGTGTCAGCAAATGGCATACTTCTGTACAATATCAGAGAAGTTTAGACTTAATATGGCTGGTAAAAATAGACCCCGATGAACATTTTACAGTCCTGTCCATCACAATGACAAATAATGATTAATTGCAGCATAACCCCTAGTTTTCGGCAATTGCTCATAAAAGGTTCCTGCAAAATTTAACCCGTTTTCAATCTTCGTGACAGCCTGCCAAAAAAACAAAAAAAACAACTACCAGCTGTATTTTTAAATTCCCTTGAACAGCTAAGGTTAATCAAGGTCGCATCCCCACAAGGAATGGTTTATTCTAGACCAGTTTAACCACTGAAATGGTCAATTAGTAATTCCTGGAAGGGTTTTGCTTCTGGGAGAAGTACACTATGTGTAGATTGGGGCGATATTTGGGGAGAGTGATCTACTCCTCTTAAAGGGCAAACTGAATTTTTCCTTCTTAGAATGTGCCTAAACTCATGGCTGGTAATAAAGTCTCCAGAGAAGAATATATGTGTGTGTGTGTGTGTGTGTGTGTGTGTGTGTGTGTGTGTGGTTTCTGGGTTATTTGCCCATCCCCTGCGGTGAGGGCCTGCCTCGAGGCTATTGTTTGGACACAGTTCACCTCACGCTGCATTGGTCACAGACAGGGCGTGGTTCAGGGAGGTTGGAGACGGGAGGGGAAGGAAGAGACAGGAGGGGTGAGAGAAACGGAGAAGGGGCTCTCTGAACGCTTTCCCCACTCTCTGGGAGCTAACAGGAAAACTGGGAGATCCCATGGGGGGAATAAGGGGAAAGAGATACTCCCTCTTCTTTGACAACAAAGCTGTACTGTAATCCATCTCAAGTGCACTGGTGCAGCTAACCAGAGCAATGTATTACGTTAGCATTACCTCTTTACCGTGGACATGGTGCTAGTTCTCATCTCTGGAGATTTGTGGTGCTCTCTCAGAACCATAATTTCATGCGATTTGAGAATGAAGAACTAAAAGGCCAATTTGCATGTTTTTAATTGTTTTCCTGTGTAAATATGCACTAGATGTACATCTTTTGAGACATCCACAAAATTATTTGATCAAAAATACAGTAAGACTGTAAAATATTATCACTATTTAAAATAGTTGTTTTCTATTTTAATATATTTTAAAATGTTTTTTCCCCGTGATGTCAAATTTGAGTTTTTAAGCATCATTACATCAATCTGCAGTGTCATATTTATGACTGATTTCAGGATGAATAGAACATTCAAACAAACAGCATATTTAAAAATTAAAAATCTTTTGTAGCAAATGTCCTTACTTTCACTTTTCATCAATTAAATGCATGCTTGCTTAATTTTGAATGGTAGTGTATTTTAATAGAATACCTGAAAATAGCAAATTTTAAATTGTAATTTTCTGACAAAATTTCATAATTTACTCAATCATGAGCTTTTTTTCTAGATATTCTCTAAAAAAAAAAAAAAAAAAAAAATATTTGGCAAGAAAATGCTCTTTGTGAATCAAATCTCTCTCTCTCTCTCTCTCTCTCTCTCTCTCTCAAAATCTTTATTCAGTATTCACAAATGACAGAAAGACATGCATTGGTCAAAACGTGGAAATAGACTTTGGTGCGGCGGTGGACCAGAATCATCCTTTCAGAAGTGGAAACATGCAGAACAATCTCAAGTTCTTCAACCAGCACCGGCACCTTGTCTGTGAAAAAGGGACATATGTAACAACCAACAAGAGAAAACTGAGAAGAAAACTATAGGTAAAAAAATAAATAAATAAATAAAAACACCCAGCAAGCATTGCTTAACCTTTCCAACAAATCCTCAAAAATTCATCCACGTTTCAGACAAAATAAAATCGCACGAAATCAGTGAGGCGCAACACCTCCCAAAGGCTGATTTAAAAGCAATTTAAAACATCACCTCCGTCTGCGGGAGCTTTATTGAGTTCACTCCGTCGCATTTCTCTCTGCTTATCACTTTCTCAGGGTCGTGGGGGGTTTAGCATGCTGGCTTGCGCGAGTCCCACTAGTGCTGGCATAAATCACAAGGGCGCTGCAAAGCCATAAGCTCCACCGCAGGCTCCTTAACACCCTGCCTACAGCCTCCGGCTACTGCCGCTGCTAGCAACAGCCTCATCTAATTTTACTCATAATGGCTTGTCACAATCTGTTTTATCAGTTTAAATTTAGTATTATCATGTAACATTGCTTTGTGTCAACCTGGCAGAGGAATTATGAGTGTTGCTCTCTTCAGCACAGCTCATTAAGGAAAAAACTGTTATTGTTTTTATAGGTAAGACAGACTGGTTGACATGTTCAGATCTACTCACAGCTCATTAAGTGAAGTTAACATCACATAGCCAGACCTTTGACTAAACAGCATAAGGTTTGATTCACATAGCAGCTGATTCAGGCCAAAAAACTGCCCAGACAAGAAGAGAAAAATCTGGAGCTCAAGAAACTTTTTTTTTTTTTTTTAATTAGGCTATTATTGTTGTTGAGAACTGTTGTGCTTAATATTTTTGTGGAAACCATGATACATTTTTCCAGGATTCTTTGATTAATAGAAATTTGATCAATTTAATACATTCTTGCTGAATAAAAGTATTCATTTCTTTAAAAAAAATCTTACTGACCCCAACTTCTGAGCAGTTGTGTATAATCTCAGTTTGAAATAAAATATATTTTTATATATAACACACACACACACACACACACACACACACACACACACACACACACACACACACACACACACACACACACACACACACACACAATCAGATTATATAACCTTCAGAGGCTCAAAATGCAATTTCTATATGTCAATAAGCAATAAATAAATAAAGTGCCAGTGAATACGTCTGATTAAGACCACATTGTGGATCTGTTTGGCTTGACTTCTCAGATGATCTTGTTTACTGCTTGTTCTGGTCTATGGACCATCAGACTTCACAGCCACAGCTGCCAACGAGGCATGCAGCTCTCTCATGCCAGAAGTAATGCCAGGGGCCCATTCGCACTATTACCGTCTGTCAGTCACAGAGAAATGGCCCATCGATTTGCTAGCATGTTTTCCCTTCTGTAAACACATCAACCTTAACCCCATCTCCCCCACTCTCCATCTTGCTTACTATTTTTTTAAGTATCTCTTTCATGGTTTACTCTGTCTTAAAGGTTCACTATGGTTGCATTTGCCGATACGGAAGTCAGTCTTACACTTAAACTGACACCTAGCTGTTTAAGAAGCCTTTGAATAAGGACAGGAGTAGTATGGATCTCTATTATGATATTTTTACATCCTTTCACTACCTCCCATCATGATTCTTTTTCAGATGCTAGGTGTGATTCTGCTCCTTTGGCATGATATGGCATTGAGATCCCACCTTTCAAGCATTACTTAATCTGTATGGTGACTTGACCAATTTGCAACCTCAGACTTCCCATCAGGCAGCCAAGAGTGTGCAGATGTCATTGCATTAGACTTTTTCTCATTTGTCGTGTAAGTGTTCATCTCTAGGGATGCAGAGACTCGACTCTCTCAGCATGAGACGTGAGCGAAAGAGCTCTGCTAAGCCTGCTTTTCATTTTCACACTTTTCGCATTCGATCGCTTGCATTTAGAGGCGTAATCTGTTTGATCTCACAAAGCAAGGAAGTGAACTTTGTAGTGTGATACCTCACTTTTTCATGTAGATTTGACACCTGAGGACCAACCAGCTGGAATTGTGAATAATGTATTATGCGTTAGCAGTATTGATTTTTAGAGAACCGTTTCCATTTTAAAAGATCAGCAAATTTATATTGTGTGTACATTTATTTTTCCCTCCTGAGACTTAATGTGTATCTCATTATAGAAATACAGTCCATTCATTTATGAATCAAAGTTTAACATACTATTGCCAATAAACTGTTGGAACAAGCAAATTGTATGAAAACTGTGTGAAAATGCAAAGACAGCATCCATATGGCTCTGAATTATGCAAAGCCTGATATGACTGACGTATCTGCCCTTGACTAGTGAGAAAATATTTATAATATGCAGAAGGCAATGCAGATAAGATGAAACCTGTGGTTGATCTTAAGGGCCATTCACACCAAGGATGATAACTACTGTATAACCATACAGTTTTAATAATCATTCAAATCCAAGTCCACACCTCAGATATACTGATCCCGGGCAGAGAAATATTATTGTCGGAATCATTTTCAGCTGATGAATGATACAAAAATATTGCTGCCTGATTACAATCTACCTGACTTTAGAGAGCCTGAGCATTTAAACCGACAGTTAACAAAACTATAGTGGCGCTTATAATAAACAGAACATTGCCATCTGACATTAAAACTAAAAAGTTAAAGCGAAGTAAATAAGGAATAGTTAACATTCTGCATTTGTGACACTGAGAATGTGAACACCTTGTATAAAAGGTCAGACGTTCTTTTACTGAAGCATCTTGCATGTTAAATCATCTGCAATGTATCATCTCAAATTAAGTTATTCTGAAACCAAAGACACTCTGAAGTTCTTCAGTTTTATCCAAATTGTCCATGTTTTTATCCAAATCAATCACGATTGCTTGATCATTTGTAAACAAATAAGTAAAATATACGAATTAAAAATTAAATTAAGAAATGCACAAATGACAAATTTGAGTAAATTCCACATTAAGGTAATTCTGAGTCTATTTTTTAAATGGGTGACTGACTATATATTTTGGTTTACGTGTGCAACTACATGTTCACATATGTAATTCCTTCTAAATATCATCTGATGCTCTTATCTGTTTAAGTTCTTAAGACAATTGATTTCAATCTCAATCTGATAAACCTAATCACATCCTTGTACTAAAAAAGAAGAAGCACTTTATTGATTTAATTTTTGCATTGTTAGTGGCGCTCACTAAAGTAAACTATTATTATTACAATCATTCATACTGCGGGTTAGGGATTTAAACAAGTCTAATTATCAAACTTTTTTTTAGAAGCATACCATCATAATGCAAAATAAAATGATAGCGCCATAATCAAACCGCCATATTCTTCAGATCAGTCTAGTTTTTGCCTTCAGATCCTGTCATCACACAAACCTTACTTGTCATCTGAAGAGCCAGAGCACAACTGGATGCCACATCTCTCCATTAGGCTGTCATAGCTCATTAAACCCCAGCCTGCTTTCAAGTTTATATTCTGAGCGAGTCCGCCTGCAACACGGGGTAAATATTTTGTGTGTTTGTAACCAAGTGAAAAAAGTTATTAGTGGCAGTAAATGGTTGTGAGACTTGTAAAAGGTCAGAATAGTGGAAAAATGTGGCCAAAAAAAAATTGCCAAATGAAATCGAACCCGATCCAAATCCAGCCCTATACCAAACATGACTTTTCGTGGCCTTAGCCTTTGGCTCGATAACGACGGAAGGATGTGAGCAGAACACAAATGAACCCGGAGCCCTGATTAGAGGAATGCTGTTTTTTGAAACGGGAGGGGGGCGGCTTTGTGTTTAAACTATGAGAGCAACTCCCACATACAGCAGGACAGAGGAATGTGTATCTGATTACATTCTGCCTGCTCAGCCTCCGGCTCTCCCATGTAAACAGTCACCTGACTGAAAGAGAGAGAGAGAAAGAGAGAGAGCGACTGAGGGGGGCCGAGAGAGAGGGAGAAGCATTACATCAGTGCGCTGGTAAAGAGGAATGTGGGTTCACTGCAGTGAGATGCCTTAAACCCATGTGAAAAGAGAGAGAGGGGGGGAGTTTTGCTGTTCATACAATCTCATTCATTTAGAAGGGTCCTGCTAATGACACCTGTTCAAACACTGTGTCTATCACTCTCGCTCTCTCTCCGTCTGAAAGAGTCTCAGCCTGCAGAAGACCACCAGGGGGATGGCCGACCTCCGCTGGGCTGCCCTGCATGCTTTAACCCCTATAACATCATCAACCTGACACAATATCAATACGTTGGTCCTCGCCCCGCACACTCAGACACTGTCCAAGCTGCTTAACACAACCTCTAGCCTGAATAAAAAACTGCCTTGGGCTATGAAATCTCTGCAACAGAACCGGACGGATCTCACCACACCTAACTTCCGGAGTGAAAGTTGAGATGGCAAGCAAAAAAAAAAAAAGATGAGTCACAACACACAATGATATGTGACACTTTACAATAACATTTTACAATAGTTCAGTTAGTTAATGCATTTGGTAACATTGAACAATAGTTATACAACATGCACAATTATTAAACTAGGTTAATGTTGTGAATATACTATTGATCATTATGAATTCATTTTAGTGAAAACTTTGAAAGAAATTAATACTTCTAGTTAGCAGTGATGCATTAACTTTTATTTAAAAGTGACAGTAAAGACATTTATAAAATTACAAAATATATCTATTTCTATTTTCAAAGCTGTCCTTCAGAACTATATATTCATCAAAGAATCCAGAAAAAAAATCAGCATCACGGGTTTTACAAAAATATTAAGCAGTTTTTAATATTGATAATTAGAAGAAATGTTAGAAGAATTAGAAGGTAATGACCACTGAAAATTCATTTTCATTTACATTTTAAAATACATTTGAACGGTAAGTTTAAATTATAATATTATTTCACAATATTACTGTTTTTAATGTATTTTTAATCTAATAAATGCAGCCTTGTTCAGCACAAGAGACTTCTTTAAAAAACATTTTAAAAAAAGTCATGTATATTGATTTATATAACTTTTAAATTATATAAATTTTAAAAGCAGTATAAATACTGTTTATTACTTAAACTGTGTTGCTGTAAAGTTTTTGACAAACACGGGTCACACAATGTCATCAAGTGCTTTTAATGATAGTCATCTCGACTTAAAGGGATAGCTCACCACAAAAAATTATTTTCATCCTTTACACAACCACATATAGTTTTTTATTTCTGTGGAACCTAAAAGAAGATATTTTGAGAAATGTGTCAGTGTTCGATTTTTGGAGTAAACTATTTCTTTAACATGGCTACACATTGGAAAGTGGCAGTTACTACTAGTTTAAAAGTGAATTTTCTGTGGAAACAAAACTGCAAACAATAGTAGTGTTAAACACTATCCTGTCTGCCACTGGTCGACAAACAGGCAGTATTGCCCCAAACTCATGCCATTGGTTAAGTCAATATTGCTATGTTGGGCTTGTCAGGATGGTCAAAAGTAATTTTTTGGATAAATCATTCTATAAAAAAGACACACTTTACCTTTAACTAAGTTTTAGTATCAGAACTGAACCACGTGTTTCATGTTATTCCCTGTGAATCAGTCAGAGAGCAGAGTTATGACGACAACTGAACCCGATGCCAGCTTTCATTTTTCTTCTCCCTCTGGCCTCTCTCCGCCTGATATGTCACAGCTGCATTGGAAATCCGTCCCACCGGCTACCCGGGAAACGGGACGAGGCAGTGAAGAACGGGATCAGCTGCCCCCGTCCTCCCCTCTTTACTTTCTTCTCTCAACAAAAGCTCATTCCCACCCACAAACCCCTTAAAAATAACTATTTCTCCACAATAACAAGTTGAACTGACCAAACACCGAAGCAAAACTTGACACTTGTCTTACCGTGGAGGTGGTGATGGTGGTTCTGCTGGTTGTTCTCCAGGCCGGCAGGGTTGCACGCCCCCAACTCGGCCAGTCTGCGGCTGGTCGCGGAGAGCTCGGAGCGCAGGTTGGTCACCTCCTGGCTGGCCGACTGGATGGCCCCATCGATCCGCTGAGCCAGCTGCTTGTTGTCTTCCATCATTTTCAGGATTTTGCCCTGAGAAGCAAATCCACACAGAGGTGCATGGTGTCAAGGGCTTTGTCAGGGGGTAGAACAAGCCACGGGTCCCCGGTCCCCCTTTATCCCTCCTCGGCTGCCACAGTTTAGACCATACAGACAAAACACACGCTGGAGAAGAGGGAAAAAAAAATCCCAAGTCTGACTCCCCTCCTCCTTATCCCAGCAGAAAAGACCTAATCACTACCTGCCTTCTGTTAGTGTGTGAAAGACAGCTGAGCGTGTGGTAGATTAAGAGAGAGAGAGAGCGTGTGAAAGAACGTAACGGACAAACGAAACAGCAGGTAGAGGAGTGAGAGAGAGTTCCCGCTGAAAAACCGCGCTCCCAGCAGCTGCTTCCAGAGAGAACACAGTGCATTGAGAGATGACATGCTCTCTTTTAAACGGAACGTACCATGTGCGCCAGATTTCTGGGGGAGAGAGGGAGGGAGCTAAAGTGCGATGTTTCTGAAACTCTGTGAACTGCAGGCTTTGCCTCGGAGAGCCTCCTCGATCTGAGCAGTTTGCAATGAGAAAGTAACTGTTCTTATGTGGCCAAGGTGGAAAATAAATGAGACTTTTTTGCACTTCCTTGATCTCTCAACACACACTTGTCAAGCTGGATACATCTATTCTCTTGGACAAACACGTTCCCACCCCTTTCCCTTTCTTTTCATTACATATTCATTCTTTTGTCCCTGGGAAACGCTCCCCCACTCTTGAGGTTGCGGATGGGGGTGGGTCGACTCAACTCAGAGGGAGAGGAACCAGGCAGACCTCGGCACTGGACACGAGGGACAGCTATTAGTCCGGCCCCCTGCACACAGGAAGTGAAGAGAATTACATTGAAAGCAATCAATCTCCTCGCAGGGTCAAAAGTTTGGGGCTGATTTTGAAAAGCCCTCTGGTCTTCAGAAGCGGACCCAAAATGGTTTACCCTTTCCCAGAAGTCTTATGCAACTGATTGAAAAGTCTTATGTCCTTTAGGTGTGCGAATCAAAGAAGATCCTATGCTGTTCAGTGAGAAGCTGGTCTATTCATTTTTGACAAACTTTGAGGTCATCCATAACCTTAAATGCCGCATCACCTATCCCAAATATTCAGCCTTTTGAACAGGAAGAAGGGGAACCATAACATGCAATAATTTTCAGAAAGAAAGAACTGTTTTTTTCAAAAGAATATAAATATAATGCACTAAATAAAATCTACGCTTTTATCCAAAATGACTTTCTTTGCATTCAAAGTCTACATTATATCAATTCATGCATTAACTGGGGTAAAATAATACTACAATTAAAAGAAAAAAAACTTTTATCTAAAGTGAGTTATATTCCATTCAAGGTCTACATTACATCAATTCATGTATAAACTGGATATAATAATAAATATATAACATATAACAATAAAAGTAATAATTAAATAAAAAACTATTTATGCATTTGACCGATGCTTTTATCCAAAGTAAATTACACTGCATTCACAATCTTTATTATATCAATTAATGTATAAACTGGGGAAAATAATAGTAAGAATGATACTAATAACAATAACAATGAAATGTAAAAATTATTTAAGCATTTGGAAGATGATTTTACCCAAAACACTGCATTCAAGGTACCCATTTTATTGATGCATGCATTACCCTGGAAGGGGGGGCATCAATAAAATGCCAGCCTTTGATTAGTAATAGCAAGATTGATTCATGAACTAAAACCCATTGGCTATCCTAATATGTGCTCACTGAACTATTTCATGGGTCTTTCATTTTAAACTGAAAAGAGCCAACAGATGAATGCCTGTATCACCTATTAGAGGGTAACATAATGAAGCAACAACAAAGCTTTATAAGAGTATACTCACTAAATGAAGACCAAATGCATGCGCGGAGACAAACAGAAACTTGACTGGTGTATGCACATACTAAGTGAATTGGATTGACTGCCAATCATCTATTTTAAATCAAGGGTTGCAGAACATCATTCCAGGTGAATTTAACCCCTGCTTATGACTATAATCAACACCAGCTCCTATCAGAGTGGCTTTTACATTCCCCAAGCAAAACATTTGCTGAAAATGAGCAAAATCACTCAATTCCTAGAGCAAATTGATGGGGTGTGAGTGAGAGAAGCAAATCTGGTGAACCATCACACCAAAAATTGTGAACACCTATCATTTCACGGCTCTGACTGAGAAACATCCTCATTGGTATTCACAGGAAGCAATGCTAGAAATGAATGGGGCACAACAGAGGAATTCACACTAAAAACAAGCATAAAATGCGACAGATTATGACAACAAACTAAGTTTTTACTGTCTGTGGATTTTCATTTGCATCCATCTCACTCATGATTGAGAGACAGCTCAGATGTAAAGCTATAAAACAGTGAAAGTTGCAAAGTTTTTTAGCAGGTTCCAAACCGATTGATGTCCTTCAGAAATGAGCTGGAAAGAGCACCACATCTACTGTGCTAACACCATTCATGCTGAGATTCAGACTGCAGCTGAAAAAGGCAGTGCTTTGTTTTCAAATCCCAGCCCCGAAACCACTATAGTCGTTCAAAAGAAAAGAGAGAGAGAGAGAGAGAGAGAGAGAGAGAGAGAGAGAGAGAGAGAGAGAGAGAGAGAGAGTTAGAAACGAGAAGGAGTAGTGGTGAGAGAAAGAAAGAGAAACGTTTGAAAAAATCTAGTCCAGTGCGTTTCATATTCTGTGGCTTTTCCATTCTGCAGAAGACAGAGAAAAGATCTCAGTCGTATTAAAAGTCACTTCCATTGACTGGAACACACCAGGCCGCACAAAGGACCTGGAGTGAACAATGCTGAATGTCAGTGGGAAAAGACAAAGGGCAGGAACTGGACAGCTAACAGTTGTTCCATGGCTTTTACAACAAGGCCTTTCCCCAGGCTTTGCTGTTGTCACCTGCCTTTTGCCAAGAATATGCATAGGCCGCTTGCCAAACAGAGTCAGCTCTGCAGTCAAGAGTGCATTCATGCTGCTTAAATTCTTTAAGAAAATGCTCAGAACTGCTAATGCTAAGAGGTTTGATTTACAAATGTGCTACACACTTTTGCATCAGTTTTTTTTATGATAGTTATAATAATATGATGGTTATCCAGTCAGTGCTGGATAACCAATGTTATCCATAATAAGTTAGTACATCTGCTAACAAAATGTAACATACCTTAATGACAGCTCTGATTGGCAAGAACACCCAATCACTAACCTTTCATCAACTATACTAAGGTGTGATATGAAAAAAAAAAAAAAAATCAAAAAAAAAAAAAAAAAGTATATATATATATATATATAACATTTTAAAGTTTGGGGCCAGTAAGTTATATATATATATATATATATATATATATAATATAAAAATGATATATATAATATATATATAAAATTAGTGCTGCTGTCAAATGATTAATCGCGATTAATCGCATCCAAAATAAAAGTTTATGTGTGTGTACTGTGTATATTTATTATGTATATATAAATACATACACACACTATATATTTTGAAAATATTTACATGCATTTAATATTTATATTATTTACATCACAGATAAATATATTTAATATATAAACAGAACATATTTTTCTTAAATATATAGGCTACATGTATGTGTGTGTCTTTACATAGACATAATCAATATACACAGCGCACACACACATATATTAAGTAAACATAAACTTTTATTTTGGATGCTGTCGTTTAACATATATATATACATTTTTTTTCGTAAACGGTTGGCAAATATTGCTGAATTGTCACGTCATGTTTAGCTGCTTACATCTTACCTCAGCTCGCATTCAAGTCGCGTGCAGCTCAGCATCTGTGAACAGTAATCCCGACTTTGATTAGCTATTTCAAACATTTTGACACTGACGAGAGCTTTTGAGCCGCTGCACGCTAAATTAATTAGAATTTTTGAATCAAGTGGGCCTTGCGGGCCATTCGTCTGGGCCGATGGAAGGATATACGTACATTTACTACAATTCATTTTTTATATATATATTTACACAAAGGGCCGGCCCACATTGTACAGCGGCCCACTGGGAAAACTCCCAGTGCTCCAGATGGCCAGTCCGCCACTGCCCAATGATCATCAATGGAACTCTGGTAGAGAGAGTCAAAAGTTTCTAACTTCTTGGCACCCATATCAGTGATGACCTCACATGGTCAGAACAAACCCAAGCAGTTGTGAAGAAGGCAAAAAAAAGTGCCTCTTCTTCTTAAAGCCCGGTACACACCAAGCCGACGCTGACAAACTAGTGGAGACGAAAGCAGACTGCGGGGTCGGCTCACGTCAGCAGCGTCTGGGTCCAAAGTTGCCCTGACACACCAAGCCGACGCTCGACACCCGACGGCCAAGTAGCACGTCCGTTCTGCGCATTTCTTGCGCACTGGTTCACCAGCTGAACAGCCAATCAGAATGATCAGATGGCCCGACTGACCGACGCCGATTCAACATGTCGAATCGGACGAAAAAAAGCCGACGAGGACCAACTTCAGCCGACGGCGCAGAACACACTGAGAAAACTTAGTCGGCTTGGTGTGTACCGGGCTTAAGACAACTGAGGAAATTTGGAATGAGCTCCAGCACCCTCAGATCATTCTACACATGCACTGTAGAGAGCATCCTGTCCGGCTCCATCACCACCTGGTTCAGAAACAGCGCTGCTGCAAACCGCAAAGCACTGCTGAGAGTAATACAAACGGCCCAACACATTACCGAGCTTCCCTCCCCCCAGGCCATCAACAAAATTCGTTGTGTGAGGAAATCCCAGGAGATAATCAAAGACCCTAGCCACCCCAGTCATAGTCTCCTCTCACTATCAGGCAGACGCTACAAAAGCATCAGGCCCGCACCAATCGGCTGCGGGATAGCTTCTTCCCTCAGGCCATCAGACTGCTAAACTGATGCACTACACTGTTGCACAAATACATAATTAATATAACAATACAACATACATACCCACATTATATATACTATGTATATGCCTAACATAAGTAAAATTCCTAGTGTTACGTATATTATGTTTACATATTGTATTTTCGAGTCTAATGTCAGTACTGTCTATGTATATATATATATATATATATATATATACTAATGTCAGTACTGTCTGTGTGTATATGTATACCTATTTATCTGTTTATATATATATACACATACACAACACTGTGCATATCTGTACATATGTGTACACTGTATATATGTACATTGTATACCATTGGTAATTGTAAATTGTATTGTTCTTATATGTGCAATGTCTGGAACACGCACCTAAGCTTTTCACCCATCATTTACTTGTAAGTTGAGTTGAGTTGATTATATATATATATATATATCCATAAACATGCTGCTGTGAGCGAGCATGTAAGAAACATATATGAAATAAATCCCATATATAACACATGAAATTACCCTGTAGCAGATCTATACAGGTGGAGCTGGGGAAGGTGAAGGGTTTCTGAAGCATGCTGCAACTGCTACAGCATGCACTAGCCGAGTATTTAAATGCTGAGCAGCAAGCTCATTGGCTGTTGATGTGAAAAGAACCAATCAGCTGTGTCATTTAAATAATGATGTGATTATATCAGATTGAGTTAGAACTAGCCTGCGCCATCTAGAGTTTAATTACAGAACTTTGTATTTCTTTTGAACTTTCTATTCATCAAAGAATTCTGAAAAATCTTTACCGTTTCCACAAAATTATTAAGCACAATTGTTTTTCAAAAAGTTAGAAATGTTTATAATAAATAATAATAATAAATTACATTGTAAAATATATTAAAATAGAAACCAGTTGTTTCAATTTGTAATATTTCACAATATTATTGTTTTAATTATTTTTTTATCAAATAAATGCAGCCTTGATGCACATAAAAGGTCACAAACATTAAAAAGAAAAAAACTTACCAATCCCAAACATCCGGAACATGTACGTATATAAATATATACAAATGGTAGTATATGGACATATGTATCCTGTCTCAAAAAACAAAATACGGATGAAAAAACCCAAAACAAAAAATTTCACAAATTCTATTTTAAAAATTTAAATTACATGTAAATTAAACACGGTAAGACTATACACAGCACTGAACATAAAAAGGACAGAAATATATACCCATATGAAAGTCTCAGCACTAAGCTACAATTTTAACCACCATTACAACACTTTTTTATGAGATTGGACTCCCAAGGAATTGACACCCATGAGTATCATAAAGGAGAGAATGTTCACAGGAATATCCACACAGCTCTGAGAGTCATTAGTGCAGCAGTTCAACTGGACTCAGGGTGAACTGGGGCTGTCAGGGTGAACGTTGTGTGTGAGTGGTATAAGCTACAAACTGGATATTTTTGGATAAGTTCAGAGAACTAGGACTAGATTTGCTTCTTAATGATGTAAAAGCTCTATACGGACGGTAATTGTTCCTTATGTGGATGTCTATAAAAATAAATTTACATGGCACCTCAATGATAAACTCATTTGGCTGGCGATTTATTCATGGTATGAAGCGTGTTCTGTGATCCTACAAACCTGGGAACGCACTGCTCACGTCGTCAGTCACATAATTGTCTGCTGTAAATAAAATGTCATATGCTTGGAATAAATTCTTATTTAATAATATCCTATTTATTATTTGATTATGTAAATCTCCTGTTTAAAAATAGGAAAATAGACAAACTATGGTTGGAATGGTTTTGGTCTTGCACTTTATCTCTCAAATTGATGGATGTCATTAAAAATGTGGAGATTAGCAGAGATAAGTTAATACAACCTCTTATTAACATTTATTATTTATAAGGTAAACATAAAGCTGTTTGGTTTATATTTTTATGTATGTAATTGTATTTTAAAGATGTATTGCACACCTGTTGCTGCCATAATATTTACGTGCTTTTCTTCTGTTTCTTCTTAACAGCTCCCACTCGCTGTGGTGGAGCAGTTATGTAATAATGTTCTTTTATTTAACAGCATTTCAGTAATAACTACGCATGCAAACCATAGCTTTAGAATCACCTGTTGCATGTGCTCAGCATGTTTTGTGAAGTTTTGATTTTTCCTTTAGGCTTTATAGGATTTGGGGTAAATTTGGACAGGCCCCTTTTCTAAACGACCCGGTTAAAGCTTCCCAAAGGGTAAATAATTTTTTTGTTGTTGTTGTTGTTGATAAGTATTAGCCTAGAGAGTCCAGAGAATTGTACTGCAGTGTTTTTTTCCAGTTTGAGTGAGAAACCTAGATTTTTTTTCTCAATCATTTAACAAACAATTTGATTGACAGCAGTGGTTCTGGAGGCAAAGTTGTCTGGCATGTGGAGTTCTATCGTATGATACAAATTTTGTGTGCGTGTGCAAAAAACTGCGCGACGTACAATCGTTTACGCCCTTGAAAAATACACTATCTCCCCCCAGTGGCTGATTTCTGTCAAATTTCTTTCAGACCTTTGGGGCCGTAAGCCGAACAGGCCCACCAAGTTTCATTCCTCTGTTAACCTTGTCTAAAAGGTGCTCAAATTCGATGGGCAATGGCGACCATGTTTTCTGAGATATGCAAATGCCCTTGTAGACACTTGTGGTACTTTCGACCAAGACCTTGCACACCAATTTTCAAGGACAAATGATTGCGCAGCTATAGCCATTTTTATGTTTTTTTTATCTAGATATCTCATTCTGTTCAGGAGTCCTAGGCATTTTACTAAAAGTGCCCCTGCCCCTTTCAAACTTTTTGGTGCCCCGTTGCGACAGTGAGTCAAAAGTTCAACTTTTTAAAAATAATTATTAATATTCACTGTCCAGAGAATCTTTCTGCACTGGTTTGGTTCCGATCAGGTTAAAAACCTAGGACTAGTTCGCAAAAGTAGGTTTTTCAAAAAATGCAAAATGCCCCAAAATTTCGCTCACAATCAAATTTGCCATGCGTTTTGTCCGGCATGAGCCAAGGATTAGGCTTATCAACAACATAAGACATGTGAGCCTGCGACTGACGGTTTATGAGTTATGAGCGATT
Source organism: Acrossocheilus fasciatus (assembly GCA_036784905.1). Lineage (NCBI taxonomy): Eukaryota > Metazoa > Chordata > Actinopteri > Cypriniformes > Cyprinidae > Acrossocheilus > Acrossocheilus fasciatus. The sequence continues at coordinate 19,423,631 of CM071948.1, forward strand.
TTATACTTTTGATCGCTGTAGCCCCCCCCTCAGGCCGATTGAGGTGAGCCTTGGTCACATTGTAGGCGGTGTGAGTACTACCATCCCTTCAAGTTTCAAGTCTCTATGACTTACGGTTTGGGCTGTACGATCAGTTTTACGTAGAGATCGCTGATCTATTACTATTCTAATAATTAAAATAGGGTACGCAACACGCTTGAAACCCTAATTACAGCGAAGTGCAACAGTTACCAAAAGATGTTCGGCAGTGGTCAAAAAGAATTTTAGCAGTGAATTTTGAATCGATCCCCTCTTGTAAACTCAGAGATGTGGATTTGGATGTCAATTAAATTACCACATGACCTTGGTGTTTCTCAAAAAACAGTAGGTAATTCGGCCATGATTTTTTATGCAGGTGGTGGGAGAAAAACACTGGCATTCTGGATTTGGATGGCAATAAAAATCACAGAATAACCCCTGTAAAAGTTGAAAATAGCTTACGTCCCCATGAGAAACCATTACCATCCGAATCAGGCTAAAGTCATATACTATAAACATTATCACCTGTTTTTCCCATATTCCATTACTCTCAATATGTCATTAGACGAATGCGTAAATGTCAGTGTGTTCAGCTTGTGTATGATATTTCAGATATAATTCAGTGCTAATTAAATTCACAATTCATATATGACTTTACAAATCCAGATGGGAATTTCAAACAATAATAAACAGATAAATCTGTGAAGATCTTTTCTTAGATTGCATGTTAACATTGGCAGCCCTAAAAATCCAAAGAGACTAAACAATCCAACTGACGAATACATAAAAACCTGAATTTATTACAGAATGTAAACTAATTAAAAAACTATAATAACCTGGCATCAAGTGATTATTCAGTGCTGGCACATCCCCTGAGAGGACCCAACCACATTTACTCTCTTGGGATGTCTACTTCTCTATTGAAAAACTTTCCAAATAGTTGTTATTCATTTGTTCGTTTGGTTGCAGCCGTAAATAGCATGTGATTAAGCAAGTGCACTTAAAGCAAGGTATTGATAAACGGCAACGACAAGAGGCTGGTCTGGTTAATTGAATATCGACTCGTGCCAGGTATACTGGAATATTTGCTGTTTTGTTCTCAGAGAGAACAGGAGAGTTCGGTGAGCACAGCCAACTTTTTATGAGGCTCTTATCATTGTGCTGTGTGAAAATCCTTCGACTGCCAACTCTGTTTCCTCACATGAGTCAATGTGTGTGTGAGGGGGCGTGAGAGGGCCGAGTACAGAGAGATCATGGGCATGTGTGAGGTCAAGGGCTCTTCCCACAGACTACTCTTACAACACTGAATTTATGTGCTAGCAGGGTGTCTAAAACCACAGGAAAGAGCAATATAATTTCCTGAGTTAGAACTTGAGCTTGCTGATGAAGAACAGGCTAAGCTTATGTACTTTCCTCACTCTTTCCTACAGGGTGGGTGTCCGGATGATGAAGATTTGTTGTTTTTGGGAGACAGAGGAAATGAACGAACAATATCAATGACCATTTAAGAACTGATATGCAGTATACTGATGGGTAGTTGGCATGAAAGCTTTTTTCCCAACATCATTTCACCATTTCTAAACATACTTTTATCTTCATTTTAAATGGTCTGCAGAGTTACAATGTTCAAATTGACAAAGTAGTATGAAAGAATAGACAAAATGCTGTTTAAATAAGTTGTACTACAAAACCTCACTCCACAGGACATCAACTTCCCAAAAGTAATTCATATCAAAGATAATGATATTAAACTGTACCATTCAAAAGTTTTGGGGTCAGTAACTGCTTAATGTTTTTAAAGAATGCTTTTATGCTCACAAAAGCTGCGTTTGAAAAACAAATAGTAAAAACAGTAACACTGTAAAATATTACAATTAAAAATAAATCTATTTTAATATATTTTATTATGTAATTTATTCCTGTGATGGCAAAGCTAAATTTTCAGCTACTCCACAATCCATCAGAAATCCTAATATGCTAATCTGCAGCTCAAGAAACATTTCTTATTATTGATGTTGAAAACAGTTGAAATCCGCAATACAACCTCAAAAGAACAGCATTTATTTAAAATATATATATATTTTTGTAACAATGAGTCTCAATGTAAAACTGTCACTTTTGATCAATTTAATGCATTCTTGCTGAATATTTTTTTTTAAATCTTACTGACCCAAACTTTTAAACTGTAGTGTATCTAGAATCTAATTTAAACAAATAAAAAGACAACTGTAACTTTATATCTCATAATGTGACTCTGTATCTTTTTATTTCTTTATTTTACACTTTATCTCAGAACTGGTGGAAATGGGCTCCCATATATCTACTGTATATAGGCAAAAAAGGGTAAATAAAAAAAAAGGGTAAATACAGAAATTTGAGAGAAGTCAGTAAATTCAGCTTATATTCCACAATAATCATGAGATGAATGCACCAGCATGTTTGTACTGAAACATTTGTGATTTCTGGCAACTAGGTCTCTAAAGCCTCTAAAAAGTTTCTGAAATTGCAAGTTGTGCAGCCAGTCACTCATATAAGAATGGCAGTCACTTAAACTGTAATTACAGAGACACATTCCCTGCTCATGCAGAAGAAACACTGTGTGTTCTCTGCTCAGTTCATTTAGTAAAATGAACAGAAACCTCCAAATAATAAGGCTAGAGCATTGTGGGAGAGTGTGTAAATGTCATAACTGGGTAGATGAGAGTACATATTTCTGTGTGTTCAAGAGCATGTTTGTGTGTGTGTGTGTGTGTGTGTGTGTGTGTGTGTGTGTGTGTGTGTGTGTGTGTGTGAATGACAGAACGCTGCGGTTGGCCTTTGGTTTGGTGGCCCAAGCACTGTAAGGGACAGAGGGGCATTGACGCAGAGCAGCGCCAGGGGCGGCAGACGGAAGCCAGCCCCTCATTCTTCATCTCTTATTGGGCTGAATGAATGTGCTGACTCCTAAAATAACAAATATAGAACAATGACAGAGCCCGAGGGCCTGGCACAGCCCTGTCGCAGCCCCCTCTCCTGCCACTTATCAGTCAAACTAGTTATTACATTCATCATTATTAATAGGCAGCAACAGGGCAAGATCTGGTCTCCGAAGAACTCCTGTGAAAGCTGCAAAGATGTGTAAATTATAAAAGTACAATGTCAGAGAGTTAAGGTGCAAATAATTAGGCCCAAAACCCAGTCAAGCGTACACCTCCCACACCACGTGTATAGTCTCACAGGGAAAGAAACATGCTGTTTCTCATTAAACTGCTGCTGCTCTGCTGCTGGTATAACCGTTAACACCCCACATCACCATGGAAATAAACAAGTTCATCTCCCAGGCAACGAAAAGGAAAACATATTAACTTGTATAATAAATGCAATTTGCGAACATTGAGAAGAAGGATCTTTGCAATACAGTCAAATGTATATACATTTTCCTGGTCTGGGCTGATCTAATTGGTTTACAATTACAGCAAAGATGTTCACCAGAAAAAACAGTCGATGAAGCTAACATGATCTAACAAGGTCATGCTAGTTAAGTTAGTTATGAGACCTGGCAAGAATAGCATGCCCACATTCCACACAAGCGATAGCAGAAAACTGCCAGTTCCAAACCTTACGCAACCTCAGGGAACTGGCAAAGTTTTCCAGATTTGAGTGGCTTCAAATGTAAAGTTTACTCACAAATCTTACATAATAGATAGATAGACAGACAGACAGAGAGACAGACAGACAGACAGACAGACAGACAGACAGACAGACAGATAGATGATTAGAAATGATTAGTCTATAATTTTAATGTTAGGTTTTTTTTTAAAGGGATCCCTGGGTATTAAGACGTGTATGGCTTAATATAATGTAAATTATGTCTCTTACTGAAATATGTAGTAAAAAACCCATTAAAGATGTGTGTTATTTTAAAAAATCACATCGTTTTTTATACATATTTTAAACATAACATATTTTGAACTATGGGGGCGCCATTTTTCTGATGACGTAAAATGGTTGCACTCCATGAGCTACTAGCTCTACCTGTTGCTATTTTTACCACAACACAACTCGGAAAATAAAATACTGATATGATGACCACAGCTACTGAAAGAGTTGATACCATAGAATTTTCATAATCCTTGTCACTAATGTCAATATCAAACTAATACAAGCCTAAAAATAGACAAAAAAAAAAAAAACCTCAAGCTCACTGACAATAAATAAACAGTCAGTGATGAAATAAGTATAAGAAACTAATTGCAAGCAATAGGACAAAAAACTACATTAAATAAGAAACGCTACATACATTGTGTTAATTAATTAGTCTTCACACTGTGTTAATTATATCTATCTATGATAGATATAATTAACACGTGTATTATGTATAGATTCTATGCATATATATATATATATATATATATATATATATATCATTATTATTTTTTTATTATTATTTCTTCTTATTAAAGTTACAAAAGTGATTTAGTCAAGAGCAGTGAAAGATTTTCTAGAAATGTGCTATGATTAATATGAATGGCAGACATTCAATATTGGACAGCTTCCCCTTTAAGACCTAAGTCCGGATCCAATATACTGTTACATATGCGTTTTCTCTTTCAGCTGTTTCCTCTCTCTTAACACCTAAATCGCTGTCTTTATGAGGATACTTGCCAAGACGGGGATTCTGACGCATATAATAAGTGTTTATGTAACCGTTCAAAGCCACCTGGTTCTGTCTCCCCTTCACGCCCCGTGGTGGTGTGCAAAGATCTCAGACATCCAAATGATTAAAAAGTATTACCGTAAACAATGTATTTTGCGACACCACGAAATAAATGTTAGACTTTTTATTTCGTCCATCCGATATATATCGTCATATCGCACAGCCCTACTGGTGATCAATTCTGCTCTTTTCAGCATGGTGCTGATCCATATCACAAGCAAACAACATCACAAACCCATTGACGCATTGAATGTAGCCCCTATGTCCTAGCAAGGCAACTTCAGCTCAAACACAGATAAATCCAACGTAAATGAAGCCAGGCTATGTGGACTTAGATAAGAACTGGGAGTCTGACAGCAAGATAACAATCCATACCTCCCCAAAGCCCATCCAATAGAACCATCCGCTCCCACGTTCAACTCCAGTGCTAGTTCCCACTTCCACCAGCGTTATAGATAGCGGCCTAATACCCTCACACTGCGGTGCCATTCCTCCATCCGCGATAACACGCGCTCTGAGTCGCGGTGCTGAGATGCTGAGGGCTCTGATGGGGATTACGATAAGACTTGGCTGGGAGGTTTGGAAAGGAGTGACAAGAAAAAAATATTTTCTCTACCTTGAACCTGTTGGCTAGCTTGACTTGGAAGGAGCCAAGCCATTAAATCAAAACCGAATCCATGTCAAAATGCTAAAACGTAGGCAAGAACTTTCTGTCTAGCTTGGATTTGTGGCACGCCACTTAAATATAATCAGACGATGGCGGGGCTTTAGCCGGAGATGAGATGCAGGTGACTGGTACAGTATAATGACGCTATGGTGGCTATAGGGAGATTTAAAGATGATGGACTCGCTGGCATTATCCTCTCACTGTCAGGTCTAAGCAACAAGAGATGGCTATTACTGCCACTGCTGCGAGTAATTGCCTTTTTCTGACAGACACTTAAACAAGCAGGTCTCAACGCTCTTATTTGGTTCGTTCTTAACACATGAAAAGTTTTTTAAACAAAGAGCGAATGGATTGAAAAGGATGGGCTTTCAAAACTTTTAATACTGTTGCTTGGGGGCAGTGCGAGCATGAATAAAACTCATTTATGGTTCAAAATCTGTTTGATTTCTTGTTTGCCCTGTGGCCGCTGCGACATTCAGAAATTTGAATAATGTGATTTTGATTATGAAGTGATGAGATTGTTTTGCAAGCAGCGGTAGTGGCGGTGAACAGGGCATGAATGGAATGTGTGTGTTCAAGGGGGTTTGTGGGTAATGATTTAGAGAAATGAGAACGCTCATGTCCCCCATTGCAATGATGATCTAATCATTACCTCTGAAAAGTATTGCTTTTCCGATTTAGGCATGTGAATAAATAGCCCCATTACCGCTCACTTGTGCTCACAGCAAACGACGCGTGCGAAAAGATCAATGAGTTGAAAGGGCTGGAGTGCATGACATGTGACTATTGCGAGCACTGCATTAGGACAGAGTTCATAGGAAAGGAAAATTGAGTTTGATGCAGTTAAACTAGATTTGCATTTCCTGGAGGAAATGCCATTGCTTGCAGGGAAGAAAAGAATTGCGTTATAGTTTTAGGTAACTCAGGCCTGAGGCTTCAATTCTGTGTAAATGAATTGCTGCTTTAGATTCTATTGTCATGACACTCAGTGGACTTGTTTTTCGGGAAAATCAACACAAGACAAACTAAGTTTAAAAAGATAAAAAATAAAAAATACAATTGCAATTCACTATCCAAACGGATGTGCAAGAGAAGACCAACAAGAATTCATTACCTAAATACAACATCAAGCCCAAAGTAGATAATGTAACATCAGGGATGTGCGCCAGTTGAAAACAAGGAGTCATATAAATGTGATGGAAGGATGGGATGGATACTGTAGAACACTACATACAGATAGATAGAATGACAGAACAATATAACAACAAACCTATAGACAGATAGATAGATAGATAGATAGATAGATAGATAGATAGATAGATAGATAGATAGATAGATAGATAGATAGATAGATAGATAGATAGATAGATAGATAGATAGATAGATAGATAGATAGATAGATAGATAGATAGATAGATAGATAGATAGATAGATACATACATAAACAGAATGTTTGAGAGACATCAATCCTGTGCTGCCTTGCAACCACTGTAAAAATAGTGTACTTATCATTCTTATAATATTGTTCTCTATATTGACTATAACAACAGCTTTTATATGCTTGGTAGCACATAAAAACTCCCTGTAGCTTTTGCACTAGGAGCACAATGAGGTAATTCATGTGTACCTGGAAAAGGCTGCAATGCAGCTAAAGCTAATGTGGACCTGCAGCTGTGAGTGAAACTGGGGGAGTAGCCCAGTGCTGCAGCCTTAATTCTTTTTGCCGTATTCTCTCCTCTTCAACATCACATTGCCTCTCTCTTCCCTGCCCCCTACTGGCCTTCTGCTCTCATTATACCCTCGCCAGGCCCTAGAGGGAGGACACGTTGTCATAACTCCGTGGATCAGGATTGTGTTTTGGTCTCTTTGTTGTGTCTCCCTCCCACCAATCACTGGCTGGAAGCCCCACGGACGCTGCCGTTTAACACAGACAGCGAGTGATGTGTGGCACATGGCGGCGCGAGGCGTGGAGGGGGGATGCGACGGTGTTGACACAGACGGTGCATGTCAGCACTGCCCCCTTAGCACCGCCTGTGATGTCTAATTGATTTCCTCACTCTTTGAGCGGATGCAATTACAGACCTCGCTCAAAGAGACTGGCTCAGTGTGCTCTAACACGGAGGCAAGGGAGAGGGCGGCTGAAGGCTTTATTACTTACATAATACTGCAAGGCATGTCTAAAGAAATGCTGCCTAGTGTCTGTGGTCACTAGAATGTCTATAGACTCAAGCATAAAAACATGCTGGATGAAACTCATAAAGAACTAAAGCCTCAAAAGGAGAAAAAAACATTTCCATTCAGACACTTTGAATGACACTTGAGCAAGGATATTCACCTCATGGTGTCACTTCTAGTGAAGTCATTAAGTCAAGTGCATCACGTTGTCTGACAGAGCATACATTTTTCATTTTATTTATTACATTTTTTTCCCTGAGGTCAAGTTTTGATGTTAACAAAGTGTTTTAGAGCAAAACAGTAATTTTCCCATGAATATATTCCACTCTTTCCTCGACTCTAATTAAACGGTCAATTGCGTCCGTCTTTAAGAAAAGCCCTGTTTGCATGTGGAATGAGCAGTGTTACAGGGGTTTTTCAAAGTTTCCTAATACTAAGGACCACTACTGTCCCATTTGAACAATACACTTTTCAAAATATAACAGGTGTATATTTTCATTTCTGAAGTTTAATTTATGTAAGTGTAATATATATAGAGAGAGAGAAAGAGAGAGAGAGAGAGAGAGAGAGAGAGAAATGGCACCATGAACAAACCCTCATCTTTAAAAGAGCACTAATAAAACTATACAAACATATAATCAAGACCACATTAACCATTCAATTGCAGTGAAGATAAACAGCTTGTGCTGATCAAAAATAAAATCTAACTATATATATATATATATAGTTTAGGGTTTGGATGATTCTAAGGGCCCAACGATGGGGCCCCGAGGAGGAAAAATGTTTTCTACCGAGAGGAATGCGATCGCGATTTCTACCAAGGGGGATTCCCCCGGAAAGCGATTTTCCAAGGGGAACGCGATCTGTACGGAGGGGACACCAACCAATCAACCCCCACACCCATCTACACCACCACCCCACCCACCATCCAACATACATAAATATATACACTCACACCCATATACATACAGTGGGTAAAATAAGTATTGAATACGTCACCATTTTTCTCAATAAATATATTTCTAAAGGTGCGTTGACATGAAAATTTCATCAGATGTCGGTAACTATCCAAGTAATCCATACATACAAAGAAAACAATACAAATAAGTTCAGAAATTAAATTCTGTGTTAGTGATGTAATGGTATTAAAATCACGATTGTAGTGACCAAAATGATCACGGTTATCAGTATTATCACGGTATTATTAAAATTTGCTGGAGATGTTCAAAAAGTACAGACACATAAATCCCTTCACCAAATTTTATATTTAAAAATCAACAAACAAAAATGCAAAAAATTGCATAATCACTAAAACAATAACATTACCAATGATGTTCGGATTTTAAATGACAACTTGACTGACAACAGTTTAATAGCATGTTCAAATATCTAATGTAAATGTTCAAATAAAGCTTTGAAAAAGTTTCATATAAAGGTAAACCTCACATTTCAGCCTTTAAATAAAGAAAAGGGTTAAGTCAAAATGATAATTGATTAATAAATGCTTATATGTATTTGATCTGCTCCATAAATAATTCTACATAACTTATCTGAATTGTTTAAATGTGTAGAATCCACATAAGCTTGTTTTTCCTCAACCAGTCAAAATTTAAAGCAGGGCATGCAAATTCGGTCCAGACAGAAACTCCACACAGGCTGAATATAAATATAAGTCTCTGTAAATCCACTCTCTGACAGCAGGTGGCGCTTATGGAAAAGCTGAATACAGCTGTTTCCCGTAAACTCCGTGGACAAAGCAGTATTGTGATTAAGAACACTTCTTTTAGGTATTATATGGAGTGAAGATGAAAACAAAATGCCATTGAATCGTTTCTGAAAACAATGATAATTTTAATGATAATTAAAAAATGAAACGGTACTACTAACCTTAGGGAATTTTATCGTGATTTATCGTCAAACCGGTAATCGTTACATCCCTATTCTGCGTAATAAAGTGGAATGACACAGGGAAAAAGTATTGAACACATGAAGAAAGGGAGGTGCAAAAAGGCATGGAGAGCCAAGACACCAGCTTAAATCTATGTGTAATTAGAAAGCAATCCGGCCCTTGTCAGTGGAAATTGATATTAGTTGGTTCAGTCCCAACTAATGGCCTATAAAAAGGTGTATCATGACCAACGTGCTGCACAAGAAACATTTCATGATTTGTAAAAGCAAAGCGCTTTCTCAAGACCTTCGCAACGTTATTGTTGCAAAACTTACTGATGGCATTGGTTACAGAAGGATTTCTGTACTTCTGAATTTTCCAGTGAGCAGTGTTAGGGCCATAATCCGGAAGCGGAAAGAACATCATTTCACCATAAACCGGCCATGACCAGGTGCTCCACGCAAGATTTCTGACAGAGGAGTAAAAAGAATTATCAGAAGAGTTGTCCAAGAGCCAAGGATCACTTGTGGAGAGCTTCAGAAAGCCCTGGAATTAGCATGTATAATAGTTTCAAAGAAAACAATAAGCAATGCACTCAACCGCCGTGGCTTGTATCCACGCTCACCATGCAAGGCTCTATTGCTAAAGAAAAAGCATGTTGAAGCTCATTTAAAGTTTGCTGCACAACATTTAGATAAGCCTATGAAATACTGGCAGAATATAGTTTGGTCAGATGAGACAAAAAATTGTACTCTTTGGATGCCATAATACACACCATGTTTGGAGGTAAAATGGCAATGCACATCATCCCAAAACATCATGGTGTAGCACTGGCAAAATTCATATAGTTGAAGGAAGGATGAATGTAAAAATGCACCGAGACATTCTTGGTAAAAATATGCTGCCATCTACCAGGATGATGAAGATGAAATGAGGGTAGACATTTCAGCGAGACAATGATCCCAAACACGCAGCCAAGGAAACTCTCAATTGGTTTCAGAGAAAGAAAGTAAAGATGCTAGAATGGAAGTCAATCACCTGACTTGAATCCAATAGAAAATTTATGGAAAGAACTGAAGATCAGAGTTCATAGAAGAGGCCCATGGAACCTTCAGGATTTGAAGACTGTTTGTGTGGAAGAATGGGCCAAAATCACACCTGAGCAATGCATATGACTAGTTTCTTCATACAGGAGGTGTATTGAAGCTATCATTACCAACAAAGGCTTTTGTATGAAATCAATTTCAGTAAGTGTGTTCAATACTTTTCCCCTGGGTCATTCCATTTTATTATACAAAACTTAATTTCTGAACTTATTTGTATTGTTTTCTTTGTATGTATGAATTAATTGGGTTGTAATCGACATCTGGTGAAAATTTCATGTCAACAGCACCTTTAGAAATATATGTAATCAGAAAAATGGTGACATGTTCAATACTTATTTTACCCGCTGTATATGATTTATTTTCTTAATTTCACAATTCTGAGTTTTTTTCATACAAATCTGTCAAAACATTCCAAGATGTAAACTCATAATTCTGAGAAAAAAATTCTGAATCACAAGATATAAACTCATAATTGAGAGATGTCAATTAAGAATCACAAGAAAGTTAGAAGAATTCTGAGTTTCTCTCTCCCACTGCCTTTTTTTCTCCAAAATTCTTTCAGAATTCTTAGAGATATAAACTCATAATTAATGAGAAAAGTCTGAATTTAGAGATAAAAAGTCACTATTACTTTTTTTATTGTTCTATACCATGGTGGAAACCGGCTTCCATACTAATTTCTAACTAACTATCTATCTAACTACCCGGAAAAAAAATTCTGAGACAGCTTTAGACCCTGTAAACAGCACAAACAAGTCAGATGCTGCCATCAGATTTGGTGATGTTTGTGAGTGGGGTTTTGGATAAAGGATATGTGATTGTGACTTGTGAGGACAAGTGTGGTCTAACCGAGGCAGGAATTAGCCACATGGCTAAAATCCCTCACAGCACCTTTAAAACCCTTTCCATTTCCTCTAGAATCAATGGGAATGAGGGAGTAACACTGCCAGTGGTCTTAGTCACCTTGCTCCCTTCTGTCTGCAGACTTTGTATGGCTCAGCATTCTAATCAGACCCTGAGGGCACAGCAAAAAAAAAAAAAAAAAAAAATGCTGAGCAGCTCTGCAGGTCTAGCACTTGCTTTCTTCACCCTAACTCAGAAATTAGCCACCTCCGTGCTTCTGCTAACCTGAGAACATAAGCTACAAATATAAATGTCAGTAACAATGCACCAAGACGTTCTACATCTACACCTTAGCCTTTTTGTCCCATACTGTCTCACTTATCAAAAGCAGCCTATCTAGAATACATCGATGTGAAGCCCATTTATTGCTCTTGTCAGGGCCGGTCGCTAATGATAAATGTCAATTGCTTTGTTTATATCTCAGAGGATATTTGCAATGATCACCCTCCCTTCAGTTTTGGTTCATGTAAGACTGATTCTGTGCAACCTCCCTGTTCCCAGAAGTGATCAATCTTGGGGCCGCCAAAAATGTTAGAGTGTTACATGATTTATAGCATTTTACGCCTTATTTATTGCATGATCAACTCGCATTCCGGAAACACCTTGTGAGGAGACTGCAGTGGGAGGGAAAAAATTACTGATGTGTCATTTGTGACAGAAAAATTCCCATAACATTTCATATCTCAGCATTACTGTATGTCACTCAACCCCAGATGATTATGGGATTTAATAAAAAGAGGCAGCAAGAACCAACATGAGATTATATGCCAAGCTTCTGGTGCAAAGATCTCCTGTAACTTCAAGCAAACTGATGAATTGCTTGACAAGACAAATGCGATAATCACACAGAATCGAGAATGTAGAATCACTCAAATGTTGCCATATAGATTAAAGGTTTCATTTGCAATGGCCTTTCTTTGAAAGTCAAGAAAACCAAAAGGTAACTAGTCTTCCTGAAAATGTCATGGCCTCTGAGGAACAGTTCGAGATCAGGGTTGTCATGCCGGTCACGGCGATAATGCAAATATCAAAACGTCTGATCATCATACCAGACTGGCTCTGGCATATTTTTCAAAGCAAGTTTTGTAGATTTGAATTCTGGTGGAATGAAATTCACCAAACAAAGCAGCCCAAAGAGTTCTGCATTTACATTCATGGGGAGATGGTGCCATAGGCTTTAATTAAAACAGATTGTTAAACACATCCTGTCACTTTTACCAGCGAGTGGGAACCACGCACCAAAACATCCCCATTCTTGGGACCCATTCACTGATTCCCCTCTCGGTTTGACAGCTGACAGACTGTGCAGAATGGAGAGGTGGAAAGTTAGGGCTGATCAGTTAGGAGAAACACTGAGCATGTGTGTGAATTATAGTATCAAGCCTGTTGCTGTCAATCCAATATAATGACATAGAGCAGACAGAGCAGCACACCTGTGTGGGTGGAGGTGGTGCTGACACTGATCTCATTATTTTATCTTTCTAGTAATGAAATCAACTGGAAGATGTAGGTCTGATTTACAAACTGATGTTGCACCAAAATATATATTTAAAAAACTTTTTAACCTGCCATAGGTTAAAATCTAGTAAGTCAGAAAAGGAGCAGACCATCTGTCCTAGTAAATTAGTGCTTTCAAATGATTAAACGCGATTAATCGCATACAAAATAAAAGTTTTCGTTTGCATAATATATGTGCGTGTGTTCTGTGTATATTTATTATGTATATAAATACACACATACAGTATATATGTATATTCATATAAATTATATTATAAATAAATATATTTAATATATAAACATAACACATTTTTCTGAATTATATACATGCATGTGTGTGTATTTATATATACATAATAAATATACACAGCACATATACATGTATTATGTAAACAAAAACTTGGACGCGATAAATCACGATTAATCGTTTGACAGTGCAAATGTATTTTTTGTCTCCATTACAAATAAATCTGATCTCAATGCAAAAAGTTTTACATTAATAATTTAACATAATCATGAAATGGCATGAAGGAAATTGTGACACTAAAAATGAAAATCTAGAAATATAAGAACCACTTTGCCAGTTAAAACTTTAATCGTGATTACAATATTGGCCAAAATAATCGTGATTATGATCTTTGCCATAATCAAGCAGCCCTTCTCAACGTTCCTTCATTACTAGTTCTAAAGTGACATTTTCGAATTAGTAACAAGGGCTTGGGCTCAGCTGTTAAACTGTCAACTTGAGATTTGAATCCGTGGCGGAAGGAATTAGTTCTGCACAAAAGAGGGTTTGTGGGGTTGTTGTTTCTTCTGTATTTACACAGTCGTGCCGTCGAACTGTTGTATAAATGCAATATATCACACTTGAAGGAGTGCAATATGGCTGTATATCGGCACACTGTGATTACCTGTGGCAACATGCCCACTGCCGAATGACAGCCATGCCGATATACAGCCATATCGCACTGTTACTCCTGTGATATTGCTCATACATATGATTTTTTAGAAATTTTTTAGTTTTTTGACAAAATCAATATAATGCAATATTTCTTTCTGCTGAATGAAAGCGTTTCCACATTCCAAGCTTGCCTGCTGCACTGGGGTCGTGAGTCGTGAAAATTATGAAAATAAATCTAGGAATTATTTGATTGTTGGATTTTAAAGCAGCAGGGTTGAGGTATCAAAAGTAACTAAGCTGTTTTATGGATGGTAACTGTAAAATTATTACTGAAATCTTATTAGCAATTAGTTACACTACTAGTCACAGTCCAATTTTTATTCGTCAACTACCCATGTGCACATTATATCACAGAAAATTTAACTAATAAAATTGTATGAATCAAGCTGAAACCTCGACAAATGTGATTACGATGGCAAACACTGTTGCCTCACATAACAGCAGACCTGAGCTGTGTCTTTGGGCCCTAGTGTTTTAGTCCTGCCGCTTTTATGTTTATCTTCAGACAGCATCAATGTAAGCCTGGAATTGATTTCATTTCCTCTGAGACATTAGATTATTGGACAAAAGGTCAAGTACAGTGGGATTACATAACCTAGTTTGAAAATCAATAGATTCAGAAACATTTGAAATGAATTCGTTTAAAGTAATATCATCCTTGTATAATCGGTGACCTTGGCATTTCACTTTTTCCCCATATTAATTAAGCCCAGACCCAGTGAGGTTAATTGACTTTAGACTAACATGACTATCATAATATTTTCATTTAATAAGATGCTGTCTGGAGACAAGCCTCTCTGGCAGATATTAGCTTCATGTAATGTGCTATATCGTGAAAGGAACCTTGTTAAAGTTTGTTGTGGCTAGATAACAGACCGCATTACACAATGCAGCTTGGGTGGTGAGCTAATGCCATCTTTCACATTAACAATCACATGCTCTACTCAGAAAAACTGTTGATCTGATTTTAACACCAGTGCAGTTTAAAAATCGACATCTGCCCTGCAACACAGACCATCTGCATCAGAATACAAACAACTCAATTTCTTGGACCAATGTGACCATCCAACAGGGAAAGTGTAATTTAATAACATTAGGGTAAAAAGGGTACGACTGGGTACGACAACTCATGTACTGTATGCAAAAGAGTTGTCGTCCTGTTACTGGAGCATCAACCAACAGCTCCCAGAACATACAGGACATTAAAACCACAAGTAAAACTAGTAGCCTAATTAAGCTTTTAAAAAAATAATAAAAATAAATAAATAAATGAAAATAAAGTGACGCATAATAAAGTCTTCAAGCAAAGGCTAACATTTAAGTTGAATTAAAATCTCCATACATTGTGGTACATGCATTGATCAGCATAAATGTGAAAATTCAGTTTAATGGATTTGTTTCTGGTAGATTTATTAATATGAAAAAAAAAAAATTCCTTGTCTTTTAATGTTCCTTGTGTTTTGTGTTTATGTTGTGTTGCTTCTCTGCATAGACATTTCATAAGCTCTAATTTACGGAGATGGGTCCCCCGGGACAAATGTCACACCGCCTGAAATGTGTGGCTGAAGGAGAAATTGTGTGTGAGACATTCAGTACCCCACGGGCTGCAAGAATAACAGCGAGGCTAACCGAAACAGTCATAACACATCCTGAAGTATGCAGCGGCTGAAAATAAAATTACCAAAGCGTGCAAGCATGCACATTCTGCTCATCCTATCAGCTCTAAAACGCTTTCCAGAGAATCAAGCCTGAAGGGATTTCATACCTGCTGCGATTGCCCATTACATTCCACCCAGCTCCCCTTCCACCCACCATCACAGCAGGTGCAGATTCATCACTTGTATGGAAACCAATGAGGGACTGTGGTTTGGAGGACAGGTTGTATTCCAAACTTTCACAATGGATTTGCCCTCAAGCAACACAAAATTTAAAATGTCCCCAAACAAGCCTGAAGACGTGATATCATTTCTGAAATAGTCCTGATTATATGCATTAACAGGATAAGCCGACTGGCCGACCCCTGACAAACTCTTTTAATGAGCTAGGACTGATGAGACAATTAAAAGATTTCAGTATTTTACTATAGGAATCTGCACAGCCATTGAGCAACACACCAATTAAATCATATGCTCTGGCAATTTTCTATGCACTAGATGCTTTACCAAAAGAAATTAATTCGTTTGTTCAGCAAAAATGCATTAAATTGATCAAATACGACAGTAAAGACATTTAAATTGTTGCTAAATATGTATATTTCAAATTTCATCAAAGGATTCATGGTTTACAAAAAATATTAAGCAGCATAACACTGATAATAAGAAGAATGTTTCTTGAGCACCAAACCAGCGTATTATAATGATTTCTGAAGAATCATGTGACTCTGAAGACTGGAGTAATGATGCTAAAAAAACGGCTTTGACATCACAGGAATAAATTACATTTTAACATATATTATGAATAAAAAATTATAATAATAATATTTCATAATTTTACTCTTCTTTTAATCAAATAAATACAGCCTTGGTGAGCATAAGACATCTTTCAAAAACATTTCTGACTTAAAACCTTTGAACAGTAATGTATAGCCTATATAAAATATACGACCACAGTACTTTTTTGTAAAGCACTTTCTTGCAGGTAAAACACTTTATCCCTTGGTGAAAGTGTCAATAGTCATCATGTTGAGATCGTCAGCATCAGTGATGTTAATGCTGACCCTTACAGCTAGTGGCTTTGCTAAATCAGATAAAAACATGAGATCCATCTCCTACGTGTTGGCATATCATGCACATTCAGCAGCAGAGATAGAGCTCTGATATATCCTCAAATTACAAACTGACTAATTTGAATATTCTTTCAGCTAGTAATGTGAGTGCAGCACTATCAACACATTGTAATGTTTAAAAAATACAATCATCTCTGAGAATATAAAATGCAAATAAAATCTACAGAATCCTACTGGACCTGATGGAATGATGTAATGCTAATTTTTTTTTTAAAATGACACACTCTTAATGCATAAAAAGATTCAGCACAATCAGACAAAGCCAAGTGCCGTCTGATAAACTCAGCAGGCATCTGATAGCCATTGAAGAAGCAGTTTTCACAAGAAAGTTTTATCAATGTGAAGCTCTTCACAGAATCACTCTGAGATAAAGTGGCTCGCCATGTGTCACGGTGCCCTGGGCCTGCCTGAATGGGTGCCTCAAACAGATTGTGACTGGCAGAAATCAGTCGGCAGGGAACGTAATTCCGGCACCGCTTCTCCTGAGGCACAAAAAAACAGACAACATGCCGATTTTGAATTCCACAGAGGTTCACGGAAGAAAACAGCTGCTTTGACCAGGGATTTAAATTCAGATGTAGTCTTTCTTGCCACCACTCTGAATCTAAAACACAGCTGGCACAGAAATTCAGGATGAGGAGTACAGGAATGGCAAAATGTGACAAAAAAGCCTAAAGAAGAGAAAAGGATCAGACGGAACCTAACAAGGGCCAGAGCAAAAAAACAAGAGACTTGTATTGTTTGTCACCATTTCTGGGCAAGGAGCACAAGCTGAGTGCTGAAGATGCCTCTCATAAATTATTCACATTTCAAAATCTTCATGGATGCAACACCACAGGAACATTGTGGAGGAACAAACAGATGAAAAGCATTTGTCAAATGGCCGGAAATTGCTGAAGCCGAAGTCCGTTATCTATAGCACACTAAAAGCAATTATAACAGAAAGTGACTAGCTTTTGAATACAAAGTAGGCCCAGAGCTTAATAAATCCAATTAATGCAACCCATATGCATGTTTCTGAGTATATATGGAAAGCATCAGGATGTTCTTGGGTTAACGCAGTCTTTGAGTTGACCAAATGAAGTAATGTTAAATGCACTGGACAGGAATAATGTTTCTGATCTCAAATGTTCTTTAGCATTTCCAGCTCAGTAGGCATGGTTAAAGCATACTAAAAAATAGATCCATTTTTGCAAGTCTCAGTGGAAATATCTATTTAACTGATGGAGCTGTCACAACTGCCACATGAAGTGTATCAAAATGACACATATTCCACAGCACATACTTTATTATAGAGCGCCCAAGCCTCACTGCATTCAATCTGATATTGAGTGTTCAACAGATTAATTGTTTCAAAGAGAAAAAAAGGTATTGTTTGCAAAATGTAGATAAGCCAAGTGAAAAGCAAAACAATCAAACCTTACTGATTAGCAATGCTCGCTTAATAACAGAAGAACTGCAGCAAGGCTAATCTGGAAATAATGTAAATGTAAGAACACAACTGTTGTTTTAGATCTGAGGCGGCCTCATTCTTCAAACCAGTCGTGCTGATTCAGAAAAACAAAGTTACTTCAATAAATAAACAAGTTCATACTGAGTAACTTAGCATTGTACTTACTTTGTCTGTTTCTGAGCGCCAAAGTTCTGAACAAATCCACAGCAGAAAAGCTGCATGTCTCTGAGCAACACAGCAGTGTTTGATTCCTGAATGATTCAACAAATCAATTGAGTGAATGGTTCAATGACTCTCAAGAAGTAAGTCATTTGTTTCGTTCCTTAATGAATTAGCAGTTTTTAACAATTCGTTTGAGTGAATGATTCAGAGACTCACTTACTTTTTTACTCGAAGCAGGGTTTCTGAAAAGAATCGACTGAACAATATGATTCACTAATAAAGACAGTCAATTGCTGCCACCTACTGCTTTTATGTAACAATGTCACTTAAATAATAGCCAACACGCCAAAGTTTTTATTTAACTCAAGAGGAGAATACTCTGAAAAGCTAAAATATAAGATTGTTTCCATTTGTTTTTGGTTACATCATTTCCAAACTTCCATTTTGTGTTATTTCACTGTTTGACAACTTTATTATTATTATTCTAAAATATGACATATGACTAAAATGTGAACATATATGCTTAATATCAAATTTAAACACTCAGGTGATGAATGCTGTACCAAAATGTCTTTCCTATAATGTGTTCCACTTCTAAAATTTTGGTCTGATATGGTAAAACATCTGTAGAAATGTATTTTGACTCCTTAAGTCAGTTAATGATAGCCTCTGCTCTTTTCAGAGTGCCACAACTGACAGAATTAGCAATAAAGGCAAGTCGGTCTATTTTTGGAACAGACTGACATTGGATGAAAGCCTTCTAATCATTTCCGCATATGGGCTGATCTCCAGATCTCTGGTCTATTCCCACATCACAATGTAATTTGCTTTTTTACACTTCAAACAACGATACAATTCATACAGGCCTCTGGCAGCCCGTCTGTTTCACAGTAATGGCTATGAACACCTGACATTTAATAAGATGAAATCTGACCGTAAACAACGCAGGTCTGCTGAATATCAAAGCACAGAAATGATTTCAGCTACCTTATTTCTTATTTAGAAAATTGAGCTTTTATAAATTTATCTTCTTGTTTTAAATTGGCATATCGTCTCCTTTATTTCATGGTATTAGCCTCACAATAACATTCAAAGTTTAACTTTTGTAATAATAGTGATGAAAACGATTAACATAACTAAATAAGTACGTCTTAATCCCACTAATTGTATGTATTCACAAAAATTTGTGTCTATTTGTGTCTGTTGTTAGTTATTACAGTGTTTCAGAATAAATAATAACTTCACATTAATAAACATTACACAGTCTACAGTTTATCTATTGAGACATTTATTTAATGACTTAATGTATTATATTATCATTTGCAGCTAGGTCCATATGGTTCAATAAGATTTGTTGTTGTTGTTTCAGTTCTTAGTTCCCCTGCTGCCTTGCATGAATCTCAAACGCATTAATTAAAATTAAATACAAGTCTAAAAAAAATGTTCTCTCAAAACACCTTCCACTAGAATTTGCTCTTATCTTTGATTCTGTGTTTTTCTACTGAACCTTTTATTCTGAAAAGTCTTAAAGGGGTCCTATTATGCTCTTTTACAAAGTCTTGATTTTGTTTTGGGGGTTGTTATTGGCTAATAGCTTAGACGGTGTTTCAGTACTACCCCGACCCTTGCCAAAACAGCAAGTTAGTCAATATTGCCATTAGTCCAGGTGATATGTGCAAAATTTGAGGTGATATGTTCACTTTTTCATAAAAGCATGAAACTTGGTACAATTGTACAACCTAGGGCCCTGAACATTTTCAGAAATGTGACCCTGGACCACAAAAGCAGTCTTAAGTCGCTGGGGTATGTTTGTAGCAATAGCCAAAAATACATTGTATGGGTCAAAATTATCAATTTTTCTTTTATGCCAAAAATCATTAGGATATTAAAGTAAACATCATGTTCCATGAAGATATTTTGTAAATTTCTTACCATAAATTTATCAAAACTTCATTTTTGATTAGTAATATGCATTGCTAAAAACTTTATTTGGGCAACTTTAAAGGCGATTTTCTCAATATTTTGATTTTTTTGCAGCCTCAGATTCCAGATTTTCAAATAGTTGTATCTCAGCCAAATATTGTCCGATCCTAACAAACCATACATCAATGGAAAGCTTATTATTATATAAATCACTTAAGACTGGGTCACAAATGGAGCCATCACAAAAATACCTTGTGGTTGCCGTGGCGACCATTTTACTTTCCGCCATAAACAAATTATGTATTGTGTGTCATATCTCCTGAACCAAATATGATAACACAGAAAAGGTGATGTCTATCCCTATTTTTTGATGGTCAAGAATTACAATGATACCATATAAACATATACAGTTCAGGTGAAGAGTTAATGGTGAAGGAAATAACAGTATCTGAGCATCACAGTATCACAGCATTTACAAAAGTCCATATGGCAATTATTTTTTTCTTTCTTTGATAATTAACTAATATTTTATTCAATAGTCCAATAAAAGATTGCTTTAATTATTATTAATTATTAATTCTATACATTTATATAACACTTTTCTGCGTACTCAAAGCGCTTTACATGGAAGTGTTAATCTCCTCAACCACCAACAATGTGCAGCCCACCACACACCAGCTTAACTAATATTTTATACAATAGTACAATAAATGATTGTTTTCAGGAATACAATCATTTATTTCAGAGATATAAAAAAATATATAATCTCAAGTAAGTGTATTTTTCTTACCTCAGGCAGAGTCAGGCAGTAGTATTTTTCCAATACAATCTTCTCTCAACTATGCTCTAACATCAGATGCAGACGACAGCACAATCTTGCTAAGCTGCGTCCTATCTGCACCTCTTCTGCTGCACCTCTGTCATTTTCTCTGGGTCTCTGGAATTGTCAGACTGCTGTCAACAAACTTCATTCCAGCCATTACTTCTCAATCTACTCTTAGTATCTTGGGCTTGACTGAGACATGGATTCGTCCAGAAGACTCCGAAACCACTGCTGTTCTCTCTAACAAACTTCCCTTTCTCTCACCCCCCCCCCCCCCCCCCCCCCATCAGGTTGGAAGGGTACTGGTCTTCTAATTTCTAATAATTGGAAATACTCAACCCACTCTTCCCTTTAATAAAATAAACATTCCCCAATGAAAATTCCCCAAAAAACTCTTAACCAAAAAAATTCTTTTGAGTTTCATGCTATTATGCTTCTGTTAAATTCCATATTGTAATGATTTATACCCTTCCTGGTCAACCGAGCACCTTTATAGAGGAGCTGTATGGGCTGTTGTCCTCATTCTCTGTGGATGGCAGTCCACTTGTAGTCTTTGGTGACTTCGAAATCCAATCCTTACACTGCAGATTCCACTTCCACTCCTAGCTTCATTTGATCTCAAATGGTTTACCACCACAAGCACTAACAAATCAGGCAACCAGCTTGACTTAACTGACACATGCAGTTGTACCACAGACAACATTTTGTAAAACCTCTAGACATCTCCGCTCATTTCTTTATTACATTTAACCTACATATTACTACCTGCATGCCACCAATTCCTCTACCAGTTACTTTTAGGCAAAACCTACGCTTCCTTTCACCCATTTTTCCTCTGTAGTGTAATCCTCTCTTCCCTCACACACCCATTTCTCATCTCTGGATGTAAATACAGTAACTGACATGTTATGATCCACTTTAACTTCTTGTCAAGACAATATCTGTCTAGACAGGACAGTGCATACTACCCCTTCTAACCTAAAAATTTGCCCCGTGCATCATCATCTTTACTGTATTTTTGCTGAGCAGTCTGTTGGGTGGCTCACCCACAGATGTACTAGATGTCACTAATACAAAAAATTAAGTAGGCTTGACCAAAATTTTTGTGGGGAGAAGAATTTATTGAAGATGGTAGTGTAGCGGTTCTTCAATAACGATGTTTGCATATCTTCCCTCAAACAATCTGAACCGTTGCATGAATCCTATCTTCTCCCAAAGTTCTGTCTGTGGGATATAATTTTATACCTGAAGACAAAAGGGCTAGAAACAACAGATACTGTTAGGACCTTTCCACTGGTGATCCTGCAATCTACAAGACATTCCTGAGGAATGCTGTTCCTTTGTTATTCTCATGGAATGGACCATTTGGTTCACACCTTTATAGACACAGTTAGATTATTTCTTTCACAGAATGACCAACTGAACTTTAACCAATCGGGTTTCAGCAGCGGCCGTTCAACTGAGACTGCTTTGCTGTCGGTCACTGTAGCTCTGCAGATGGCGAAAGCTGATTCCAAATCATCAGTTCTTATTCTGCTGGATCTATCTGCCACTTTTGACAATGCACTCTAAAAAATGCTGGGTTAAATACAACCCAGCGCTGGGTAAAATATGGATGAAAGCAGTGATTGGGTTGTTTTTACTCAGCGGTTGGGTTACTGGCCAGAAGGTTAGGTTAAACATTTAACGTAACTGTTGTTTGAAAACAACCCAGCATGTGTTCTGTCCTATATTTACCCAGCACTGGGTTGTATTTAACCCAGCATTTTTTTTAGAACATGTGAATCATCAGATTATTCTGTCTACTATCACCGGATCTGCACTCCACTGGTTTGAATCTTATCTCACAGGTAGGTCTTTCAGGGTTTCCTAGGGAGGCGAGGTATCCAAAGAACATCAACTGGCTACAGGGTTTCCCAGTCATCAGTTCTTGGACCCCACCTCTTCACCATATACACCACATCACTGGGACCCATAATACAAGCACATGGCTTCTCCTACCATTGCTACGCTGATGACAGACAGTATCATTCATTTCAACCAGACAATCCAATAGTAGCTGCATGGATCTCAGGCTGCCTGGCAAACATCTCGGCATGGATGAAGGAACATCACCTGCAGCTCAACCTGGCAAAGACTGAGCTTCTCGTTTTCCCTGCCACTCCGACTTTACAGCATGATTTCATCATCCTTCTAGGTTCATAAAAAATAATTATTTGGTGACCAGCTGACCTTCAAGGACCATATTGTAAAGACAGCTCGATCTTGCAGGTTTGCACTGCACAACATCAGGAGGATCTGACCCTTCCAAACAGAGCATGCTGCACAACTTCTTGCCCAGGCCCTTGTCACTTCTGAACTTCCATCATGCGCAATCAAACCTCGACAAATGATTCAGAATGCAGCAGCACGACTGGTTTTCCATAAGCCCAAAAGAGCCCACCACTCTTTATTTCCCAGCACTGGGTACCGGCTGCGGCTCGAATCAAGTTCAAGACATCGATGTTTGCGTACAGAACAGCCACAGGCTCAGCACCCTATACTTCCTCCTCACTCTTATGAAGCTACATCCCCTCCAGAAGCCTGAGATCTGTGAGTAAGCGATGCCTTGTGGTAACATCACAGAGAGGCATTTTCATTCACCTTTCCTGGCTGGTGAAATGATCTTCCCACAATTGCAGTAATCACAGAACACCGGACACGTTATCTGACAGCAACACTAATTTAGTCACCCAGAGAATGATTGTAAATCAAGTTTACATGAAATATGTTTGAAATTTCATTCTACATCTTCTGAGATTTCATTTTAATCCTTCTCATAAAGTCTCTGTATTAACAATTAACTGTTCACCTCACTGCGTTGCCGTCTGCATGTGATGTTAGAGCATTGATGAGAGAGAACAAGATTGTATTGGAAACACACTACCGCCTAACTAACTCTGCCTGAGAGGTAAGAAAAAATACACTTACCTGTGATGATTTTTTTTTATATCTCTGAAATATTATAGTATTCTGGAAAAAAATCTTTTCATGTATTATTGAATAAAATATTAGTTAATTATCAATGAAAGAAAAAAATTAATTGCCATAATATTGACTTTTGTAAATGCTGTGATACTGTGATGCTCAGATACTGTTATTTCCTTCTAACATTGATGATTTCACCATTAACTCTTCACCTGAACAGTTTATGTTGCTGTATATGGTATCATTGCAATCCTTGACCGTCGAAACATAGGGATAACCTTTTCTGTGTTATCATGTTTGGTTCAGGAAATATGACACAAAATACATAATTTGGTTATGGCAGAAAGTAAAATGGTCGCCATGGCAACCACAAGGTGTTTTTGCGATGGCTCCATTTCTGAAACTGTTTAGGGCCGCAAACTATACAAGTGTACCAAGTTTCATGCTTTTATGAAAAAGTGAACATTATTTTCACATATCACCTGGACTACATCAATTTGAGCTGGATTCAGACCCCAAGAATATTGAACAAGAAGATCGCGCAGAACCTTTGCACGCACGGATATTGCAAGACATATTAAAGTGGTAACTTTATTGATGTTGTTGTTTTTTGGCTGAAGCGCATTTTAGATAGGATGTCAACAACAGCTTAAAAATAACAGCATTTACTATGTACAGATAGGTGCAATATATATTATGTCTATTGTTCTTTAATTCTAACATTATAACATGAATTGCAGTGAAACTATTATACAGTTGAATTTATTTATAGAGTTACACCATTTGTTGCTGCATATATGCAAATTAATTATCTGCCAGCGGTAACGCCACTAGTGTAGCCAGAAATGTTTAAGTGGGTGGGCCTACATAAAACTGGGTGGGCCAGTTGTGTAGCATATGAAAACTGCATGTCAAATTGCCAACAAAAAATACAGCACTAAGGTTCATTACACAGTATATCTAAAGCATGCATTAACATTAGTAATTTGTTATGTTAATTTCAAAATTTATTAATAGGACATTATTAAAATTAAAAGTTAACATTTAAAAAGTTAACATTGTTAACATTTGCCTGAGCTGGTTAAGAAAGATGAATAAACACGGTAACAAATGTATTGCTAATGTTAGTTAATGCATTAACTAACGTTAACTAAAGGATGTTTATTAAAAAGCATTACCTCAGTGTGAAACAACGGGCTTCGCTGATGATTTCATAATCAAACGTCTCCGTCAGTTCACGCACATCGAGGACCACAGAAATGCATGCAACTGCAACTGCAAATTATGCAGTTTGTCGTGGCGACCAGGATCTAGCACAATGTTTATGTGTTTCTTTCCACAAAGGACGCATCTGTTTAGCGGATCAAACCATACCTATGCTAATACGATGTTTCAAACACACTTGGTTCAGAAGTTTCCGATCGATAAATCCAGCACCCTCAGGTGTAGGCTACTGTCGTGTTTCATTTGTAGACGGTCCGGATTTATTGCTAAGACTTTTACTAAAAATTGATCTGATTTATGTTTGCTTCACTAGGCTATTTTCAAATTTAACTTCACAAACGCGCACATTTTACTATTATATCCTTACGTCGTAAACATAACATTGTGGGTGGGACTAACAGAAACGGACGAATCGTCGTTTTGACAAGAGTATGAAACGACCTGTAATTGACAATGAAAACAAGCGTTTAATATTTTTAATAAATAAAGTTACAGTGAAATATTACGTTTATTAGTAGCCTATCGTTTAATAAATTACTTCCATTTGGAAAATTACAAACTTCTCATTGGGTGGGCCACAACCCACCCAGATGAAAGTGCCCACCCAGGCCCACACCTAGCGACTGGGTAGCTGTACACAAAGCAGAGCTCCGCTCACAAACACTGCTTTATCAGACATTACATGCAAGATGAAATGAAAATGACATCCAAAATTTTCTGAAGAGAGTTGGTTTCCTTCAGAAATACAGTGATATAAAAACACCCACACCGGGTTTCGATTTTGAAACTTGCAGTGCTCAACCAAGCCTCCACCCACCAACTATTCGAATTTCCGTGGGCTGGATTTATTTGAATGATATTCTAATGCACCACTTTCTGATATCACAAATACAGGAAAACAACTTTGTAGTCCAAACGAGCCGTTCGTTGTAGTTCTTGAAAAGGGATTAAAAAAAAACTAAAAATCTCCCTTTGGAGTGGACTTTGAGATTTGTAACTTTGTAGATCGCTTTATTACCAAACATGCACACTACACACTGACTAAAATTCAAAAAGTGAAAAAGCATAATAGGACCCCTTTAAGAATTCACACGAGAGCTCTTGAAATCCATTGAGGTCTAGAAGAGTTAAGATGCTAAGAAAGCTCAAGAGAGTCTTTATCTCAGTGTTTCACACCATGCAGCCCCCACCAGTGTCGTGATACCTATTTGCTTCTATGCTTAAATGTTGAGTCATTGTCAGATTCCCTATACATACTCTCTCTGACTGACTGTTAGTAATAGTTTATTATTATAGGAAATACTGTACTGTATAGCACACTACCGTTCCAAAAGTTTATTGTACAATAATTGCAACAAAATTAATGTTTGAAATTAATACATTTAATTCAAAAGCATGCATTAAACTGAACTAAATTGATAGTAAAGACATTCAGTTTTATTCAGATAAATACTGTTCTTTTAAACTTTGTATTCATCAAAGAATCCTAAAAAAGTTTCCACAAAAATATTAAGCAGCACAACGGGTTTCAACATCGATAATGATAAGAAATGTTTCTTGAGCAGCAAATCGCATAATTAGAATGATTTATGAAGGATCACGTGACACTAAGCCTGGAGAAATGGTGCTGAAAATTCAGCTTAAGACACTTCTTTAAAAAAACATTTTAAAATCGTTCCAACAAACTTTTAAAGGGTAGTGTATGTGAGTGTAAAAACTTGAAAAGACTTGTATAACATGCCTGGGAATTGTTATCCGAGTCATTTTCTCTCAATGGTTTGCATTACTGATTCTATTAAGCAGTAAAGAATACTGTATATCTTAAACGCTCAAGCCAAGAATCAGTCCAGTGGGTGCAACTCAAACCACACTGATCAATACCTCAGCCTTTGAAACCATTTAATCACGACGCCTCAGCCTGCATTCACTCCGATCAACTTTGATTGGTCAATAAGTAATTAAAGATGCGATTCTGCCAAAAGTCTGTATTACAATGGAACAAATTAGCCCCTTCACAGATTACAGCATACGCAATCACATTTCCAGGCAGTTAAAAGCATCTAGCCTGAAAGCCATCATCTCTTATTTTCATCTTAAAAGTGAGATCATGCCTTTCATCATGTTATCAGATTGGTTTTTCTGTAGACATTCTGGTTGGGATCAATTTATATAGCCAGCTTTCTTTTAGCGTATCTTGATTGCTATTCTACTCTTACCTCAGACCTCTGACCTATAGACCAAACTAGTCTGGAGATGTATAGGGGAAAAAATATATGACATCATTATAATTAGTCCTCAGTTCCAAACAGGAAACATCATTGACTGTAAAAGAGTGGGGCAGTATGAGCTGTCACAGCCTATCAGCCAATCAACACTTCCGTATTGGTCCCGCAGACACTCTTTGAAATCCCATTGCCCCTGCATGCAAACAGGTCACGTTCTGTCGCATCACACACACACACACACACACACACACACACACACACACACACACACGCGCGCACGCGCATATACACAACCTATCAAAATGTATTTGATTAATC
Source organism: Acrossocheilus fasciatus (assembly GCA_036784905.1). Taxonomy (NCBI): domain Eukaryota; kingdom Metazoa; phylum Chordata; class Actinopteri; order Cypriniformes; family Cyprinidae; genus Acrossocheilus; species Acrossocheilus fasciatus. The sequence goes on from CM071948.1 coordinate 19,451,422, forward strand.
CCTCCCCTCTAGCAAGCAACACATACATAATTCATCTGTGCAAATGACAAATGAAGCAATCAATTCCTGGAGCACGTTCAAAGAGAAACATTGGAAATTCTATCCAAATTAATTTTCTACCTATCACAATCTGCCCAATGATATTCAATATGCTAAAACTTCTCCAGATGATCTTTCACAATGGAACGGAGTGTAACAAATAAACAAAAAGAGACGACAAATTACAGCAAAAGTGGGATTACTGGATTACTAACAAATCTGATTAAAATACTGATCACAGACAATCACAATATACTATACACACAGGCTGCATGTAAAACTGTAAAACGAAAAACATTTATTCACGGAGTTTAGCAACTCTGTAAAGCCTGAAATATAAAATAATGATAGTATGAAAAATTTAATTTTGAAACTGAACAGTTTATTGAAACTTCTGGAAAAAAAGCCTCTTTAAAATCATTTATCATGATTTTCTAAAAAATTATATACAGATAATCAAGTAAACCTAAGTTGCTTCTGTCCAGTAAATACTTATCTTGAAATATTACAAGCAATATAACATTTGTTTGGTTACATTTTACAGTAAAGTTTCATTTGTTGATATTAGTTAACATAAGCTAACAATAAAAACTATTATAAGCATTTATTAATCATAGTTAATGTTAATTTCAACATTTATTAATACATTAATAACAAAAGTTATTTCTGTTAATATTATTTAATGCACCTTAGGTAACATGATCTAACCATAAAGTTATATTTTTATTAAATAACAAAATGTAATAAATATTGTAACAAAAATTTTGCTCATTGTTAGCTTTTGTGAGTTAATTCATTAACTAATGTTAACTTATTGCAAAGCGTTACCATTTATTCTTAGGTTTACATTATAAAAATCATTACATAAACTGCATTTAAATATCACTTGTCACTCCTAAATTGCTTCAGTCCACCTAATCTTAATCTTAAGATATTACTATCAATATAACTTTTATTCTTATGTTTATTTTATAAAAATCACATAACAAAAACACACGTGTACCACTAATAAAGTATAAACTATCAATCAGATGAAAGCAGGCATGTAGTCGATTGTGTACAACAGGTTTTTCAGCAAAGTTTTGGGCATGTTGATCATTTTTGAGAACTTGGATGTGTGCTTATCAAATCTGACACAGTATAGGCTTTATAGGGTTAATGTTTAGCATGTATACAAAAAGCCTCTAATTTTCTTGTGCACAGATGGGGGAAGTGTCAAAAATCAGGCATAATGTAATTGCAAGTGCTCGTGTAAAAAAAATAACACTCCTCATTTCCTAAGAGGCTGTCACCAGTGTTGATAAGTGCAATTAATGATGAAGAGCATGGCACACAGAAGCACTTCACCTGCATTGTGCCCTAATTTACTGAAACATTTCCAGTAGCAAAAGGTTCTGGAGTGGATTCTGACCGAGTCATTTTGTAGTTCATGAGGTCAAAACACATCACGGCTTTCAAGAGAACAATTAGGCTTAACGTGCATGTGCTGTATAAAGTTGAAATGTGCTTAAACAGGGGCTCAGGGCATTTGATGCCCAAATTACCTGACAGCTGAGAAAGAGGTCTGACAACGAGCAATTTATTTTGGATTCAGCTTAAGCGTTGTGCTGATGTTGACTGGAGACCTTGGCGCTTTTTTCTGTCACACATCTCCTTCAAGTATCCTGGAAATGTGCCTGACTCTCAGCCACGATTATGAACCTGTCTATATAGTCTTGCACTGGAGTGCTTGTCCATTATTGCCTTGAACTGAACTGTAATGTGTTCAAGGGCAGTCTTAGCAGTTAATGCACACTAGGCTCTCCAAAATGTGTAGAGAGCTTCCCAGCCAACTCATGAAGAGAAAATAAATTGTTGAAGGAAGCAAACTCTCAGTCAAGACTGAAGCTGTCACTGTTTTAGACTCTTAACCTATACACCTTTTTTAAGTTTATGTAGCCAGCAAATCCCCTCAAGTTTCAACTGGAACTGCTGGTGTAGTAAAAACTGGCAGATGGAAGTTTCTGGGACGCATTATGTATCTGGGATTTCTCTTTATCTCTAGACTCATATGTAGGATTAACATTTGCAAGCACAAGCTCCTAGGCTCACATTGTCAGAGCAATGAAATCATGGCTGATTATCTAAAATGCTATAGTGCATTCTACAAATAAAATGAAGGAACTGGTGCTTTGATTGCCTTTAGTGATTTTTATTCTCTCTATAATGTCTGAAACTGCAATTAGATACTGAAGGATTACTGTCATAAAGCTAAAGATGTACAGATAATAGTATTGTTTTTCTATAATATTGCAATGCAGTGAGAATGCAAATTTCCGCTATGAACTATTAAGCAGATTCAACCTGGCACAAAATCCATAACAAAACAGCATAAACCCTCAACTATCTAATCTTTTTCAGTGAGAGTCATTTTCACCAGAGTGTAAAATACAAAACAGCATTTTAGAATATTTTTTAGAACTGTTTCTATCTTTGAGGTTTAGCTTGGGATGCACGATTAATCAGGATAAAACCAAAATCGTGATATGACTTAAGGCAGTTTTACCATTGCTTTGAGAAATTTCATGTGAGGGAAAAAGTTTCCCATGCAGATTTTAAGTTTAGCAAAATTAAAACGTAAAAGCATAAATATCAGTATTGTAATTTTACTGTTTTTTTTTTACTGTAAAATAAAATTATTTTAATTATAATATTTTATATATATTATATATTTTATAATTTTTTTCTTAAATAATGATTTTTGATATGTTACAGTGAAATATATTATACATTAATGAATGTTTCTTGTCTTAAATTATTGATTTATATATGTACATTACATAATATACTTTAATATATTTTAAATGAATAATAATAGTCATAAAAATAATAATAATTACCATCACAATTGCTATTTTTATCCCAAAAAAGCAGCCCTAGGTTTAACATATTAACAACACTTGAGACCCAGTATCTATTCATGAATTCACTCTCATCCATCATAAAGTCTCGCTACTCCAGTTCTGAAAGAGAAAGCAACTTGGGGCTAACAATCTCTCTGCACAGTTGGCACGTAGCCACCTACAATTGAAGGCGATGGCCTTTTGCTGAATTACTTTCTCCTTAATCAATGACACTGCAAGTAAGAAATATATTCTGAAAAATGGGGACGTGTCGTGTTATCAATCAAGCATATCTGCGTTCTGTCTAATTGATTAGCCAAATACATCACTATGTCTCGCCACTGTGAACATTCATCATTTAACAAGGATGAGCGAGAGAGTTATGAGAATGAGCACAGGGAAAATCAACTGTAAAATCCACCAATCAAACTCAACATAGCTGCCTAAGCAAGCACCCAGAGGGTTACTTATTCGGACTTAGTGGTTGCTTTTTAAAATTTAGCATTCGCAGTTTGTAGCCAGAGTGGTGTTTCTGTTGTGTATGTAAACAACTGTGTTGATGAGAAGGAAAGATTGCAATGTTCAGGAAAGAACTTTTTAAAAAGCCTTTGACAGGCATTGTACTGCGGACAAACATTCCCTCGACGTGCATCCTGGGGATGGAAGTAGGAAACAATTAAGTGGATCAGCACAGGGAGACTAGTTTCCCTCAACAACAACAGCGTAATCAGGTAGTGGATACTTTTTATCCGACATCCTGAAGCACAAGAAATGTTTTGTCCCAGACTAGCCACACAAGCAAACGCTTCCTTTGATTATTCTTTCTACTGTTTTCCAGGTCGGAAAGAGTGATTCCAGTTAAATGCAATATCCATTGTCAAAGACGGAGAGTGTGCTAATGATTTCTGAATGGTGCATTTGAATCCCGGGTGTCAGAAAAACGGGGCACAGTAAATTATTTATGCGCCTCTTTCAACAAAGTGACATTCAGTTATTCAAATTACGACATTTAAAAATGCTTTGGTCCTCCTCGACATCGACTTCCCTTGACCCTGTATGCATGAACTTCTATGTGACCCCAAAAGCATTGCCAAAGCATCTTCAACACTATGCAAAATGAATACAGATGAGGGAAGCACTTAAATAGATTACTAGACATGTCTGAATTGCAGACGGAAGTGCAGTCTGTTTGTTTGAGAATAAATGACACACTTTACTTTTATACATATATCACACATCACCCTAGAGGACAAGCCTAGTGGTACAGTAGCAGCCAGTAATTTCTTAAAGGGACAGTTCACTCAAAAGTTACATTTTCTTCTTCTGTGGAACACAAAAAAAGAGATGTTCGATTAATAAACTCATTTTGGGGTGGATAATCACATTAAAGACAATTGAGGTTGGTAAGATTTTTTAATGTTCTGAAATGCTGCATTATTTGATTAAAAATACAATAAAACAGTAATATTGTGAAATATCATTACAATTTAAAATAAACATTATCATTTTAATTAATTATTTCATTATAACTTTTATTATTTATCCTTTTTTAAAATAAAATGTATTTTTTTCCTGTGATAGCAAAGCTGAATTTTATTCAGAAATCATTCTGACCATCATATGCTGATTTAGTGCTTTCAACATTATTATTATTAATGTTGAAAATGGTTGCTCTGCTTAATATTTTTGTGGAAACCTTGGTACTTTTTTCAGGATTCTTTGATAAATAGAAAGTTCAAAAGAGCAAAATAGCATTTATATGAAATAGTAAAGATATCTTACAAAAAATATCTCAGTTACTTTTGATTAATTGAAAACCTCTTAAAGGAACACTCCACTTTTTTTGGAAATAGGCTCATTCTCCAACTCCCTCAGAGTTAATAAGTTGAGTTTTACCGTTTTTGAATCCATTCAGCCGATCTCCGGGTCTGGCGATAGCACTTTTAGCATAGCTTAGCATAGATCATTGAATCCGATTAGACCAGTAGCATCGCGTTCAAAAATTACTAAAGAGTTTCGATAGTTTTCCTATTTAAAACTCGACTCTTCTGTAGTTATATCGTGTACTAAGATCGGCGGAAAATGAAAAGTTGCGATTTTCTAGTCCGATTTGGCTAGGAACTATACTCTCATTCCGACGTAATAATCAAGGAACTTTGCTGCCGTAACATGGCCGCAGCAGGCACAGTGATATTACGCAGCGCCTGAAAGTAGTCCCCAGCTATATTATAACTAGGTACCTAGCTGGGGACTACTTTCAGGCGCTGCGTAATATCACTGCGCCTGCCGCGGCCATGTTACGGCAGCAAAGTTCCTTGATTATTACGCCAGAATGAGAGTATAGTTCTTAATCATATCATCCTAGAAAATCGCAACTTTTCATTTTCCGCCGGTCTTAGTACACGATATAACTACAGAAGAGTCAAGTTTTAAATAGGACAAATACCGAAACTCTTTGGTCATTTTTGAACGAGATGCTACTGGTCTAATCGGATTCAATGATCTATGCTAAGCTATGCTAAAAGTGCTATCGCCAGATCCGGAGATCGGCTGAATGGATTCAAAAACGGTAAAACCCTAACCCTAACCCTAACCCTAACCTAACCCTAACCCTAACCCTAACTTATTAACTCTGGGGGAGTTGGAGAATGAGCCTATTTCCAAAAAAAGTGGAGTGTTCCTTTAACTGTCACCGTCCCCTCTGTTTACTTCACTATTTTACAATTAAATCCTAATCTAATCATTACAAACTATATATCGTTGGAAAGGTCTAAGACTCCTAAAGAGATATTTTACCACTTTTTTTTGTTAAAAAATTATGTAGGAAAATTAATAGATTAATTTATGACAAGAGTGCACCTGAAAAATCTACATCATAACAGGAGTTCTGACCTTTGTCACAGAAAGTCTTCTTAGTTGCCTTTTTCTCTATCACGAATTAGAAATCATAAGAAATTATATATCAGTTGAAAACATAAAATCTCAAAATTCATCCTTTGAAACTCATTTTAAAATCAGAAATTGCATTACCATGGAAATGGTAAATCAAAATCATCTTACAAAATGTTTTCGTTCATGAATTATAAAAATGTAAGTTTGGATAGTGCACTATAATGTCTATGTTCAAAACTGTGAGTGACAGTTAAGGAGTTAACACATCCTAGCTAAATAAAATTACGAATTTCTTTCAAAAAGAAAAGAAAAATCTAACTCCAAAGTTTTGAACAACAGTATACATGTATACAACAGCAGGTCAGTTCACAAGAGATGTTTTTTAGCCGCTGGGCGTAAACCAGGTTTGAGCTGAAATCTTTCAGTGATTACAGATTGTGTTTTTAGTGTGACTGTGGACAGCGTCTCTACAGACAGAGCCATTAATGGATCCGGGGGTGTAGATGTGTTGTCCTGACTTATTGAAGCCTGTGCGACATAGATGCAATCAGGAGTTAAGTGTCACGCCACAGAGGTCTGCCTAAGGCTAAAGCTACTTGATTAATGTGTTGAAATTTCTTCATGATGTCCCCATTGAAAATAATTAGGAATGAGTCATCGCAAGCTCAACCGCTGATGTTCCCTCTGAGTCTCTTCTTCTCATGAATAACAATCATTTTTCAGCTCCTTCAGACACGAGTTGGCTGGAGAGGCATCAAACATGTATATAATTAATTCCTAAGTGCTAATTGATTGCAGTTTTTGTTCGAATTGGCGCTATAAAATGATTATTACTATCCTTTTATGATAAATGATGATGATAATAATAGATAAATATAACATAATATTGCCTCCCTGTCAGTTTATTAGGTGTTCATCGCAATGGAATTGGCCACACAGGATGTTGAATTGGAATCTGAATTGAATGAGGAATTTAACTATTCAAACACATTTTTTGTGATTTTCCCATATTGGATTATCGCAGCATTAATTTTGAATAGTATGCTAATTTTTATTCCCTGATATGTAGAATACTTAGAATGCTGAATAATGTTTCCCCAATCGATTAGACATATTCTCTGAAGTTTCATACTTTCAAAACTATTTTTATATATTATATAATCAGTATCTTTATATTGTAATCAATAGATAGATAACACAATCTACTACATTATATAACATATAATATTGTTACTAAATTAAACAGTGCAGTTAGTTTAGTCTGTTCAAATACAAAATTCAGCAATAGCAATGAAAGGTCACACTTTATATTAGGTGGCCTTAACTACTATGTACTTACATAAAAAAATAAGTACAATGTACTTATTGTATTGCAAAACACTTTTACTGCTATAGAGGTGGGATATGGGTAAGGTTAGGGACAGGTTTGGTGGTATGGGTAGGTTTAAGGGTGGGTTAAGGTGTAAGGGATGGGTCAACAGAGTAATTATAAATGTAATTGCAGAAATTAATTACAGATGTAACTACATACAGGTATTTTTAAAAATATAAGTACAACGTAAAAACATGTATGTACATAATAAGTGCATTGTATCAAATGATTAATTTAAATGTAAGTACATAGTAGTTAAGGCCACCTAATATAAAGTGGGACCCAATGAAATTTAGAAGACATTCTTGGTTCAGTTTTCAATGGCGCACAAACTTAACTGATATAAGGTGTTTTTTTACCTGTGCGTCCATGAGCAGGTGTCTCATTAGAGCCATGGATTGGCTCAAAGTATCCCTCTCGGTGGGCAGAAAGGTGTCCTCTTCATGGCTCATGGCGTTGGGTCTGTTCACCATGAAGTGAGCGATCTGATCATTCAGGCTGTTCAGAGATTGCACAGCTGGAGAGAACGAATGAAAGAAAGACAGATCAGAATCAGCGCACACACTGATACCATCCCAGCCTATATGTGTTTGATATTTTATTACGGCCACGTTTACATTATACAGCAACAACCGCCCATACATAAAGCACTGTTATAACTTCACTGATGGAATAATTGCCCTGTCATTTATATCAGATAACATGAGGCCATGAGACTCTCTGAGCCGTTATTGCTTTGCTTGAATTGCTCTGGGCAAAAAGAACACAGCCTATAAAAAAATAAAGCCAGCGCTGGCACTCCATTTGGACCAAGTGTCAACCATAGGATAGCAATCAAAGGCCTTTTTCACACATACTGCATGCTCGCATTGGGCTTTCACACTGTCAGTGTTTCTGCAGCTCTTACAGAGTATTTTTCTGTGATAATAGCCAGAAATTCTAAAATAGCTGTTGTTGTATTTCATTAAAAAGGATTACAAAATTGATCATTATGAAATCTAATTTACATGAAAAGCAGGGTTGCGTTTACACTACCATTCAGGGAACAGTCATTTTTTTAATTAAAAAAAAAAAAACTTTTTTTCAGCATGGATGACTACTCTATGTCACTCTGTAATTACAAAAAAGTCAAAACGTTTCATCATGTAATTCCAAAATTTCATCACAGTTAATAGCCCCGTTTGCCTTCACTGGCATAGGTGTACCCATGTGCGTGATCTCGGCTGGTATGTGTCTGGCTTGGTTAGTTCATCAAGCTTTGCTGCAACCCTCCAGATGATTCGGCTCATTGGCATGCAGTCTGCCCTTCTCTAATCCTTCTCCCATGGGCTCGGCAGCTCCCTGCGCAAGCTTCCATTTACCATTAATCCCTCTCACTTAGCGAAGGCTGCCAGAATTATTGTAAGTCCATTACGACTGTAAAAATCTCACATCCATGCCCATTTGAATGCATTTATTCATAGTCCCCAGCAATCACGCCTAACCCTTGTTTGCCTCTATCAATCAGTGCATCAGCGTATCCAACAAATTAAAAGAGGCACATCAGTCTTCTTCCCCACAACAACATCACACTGAAAACTATTCAGTGTGGCACTGACCTCAGCTGGCCGGGAAACTAATGCTGACATATACATCCAATAATTACAGTTTTTGTATGACTCATCAGCTCTGATGGCAAACAAGCCAGTGCTGTAGGGCCAATCAAGAGGAGTGAGAATTAGTCAGACAGAAAAAGAGGTCACCAACCAATCAAACCTGTATGATGTTTTTTCTTCAGAGGAAAACAGCAGGAGTAGCCTAATACTGAAAAATCTACTTTGGGCTTACCATTGAAAGTGACCTGTAGTGAGAGATAGTTTCATATGATACATTTTCCACCTAAAGTGTTTGTGGAGTTTTCTGTGTAATTATAATCACTATTAAATTTCCAGGTAGTATTATTGCTAATTGTCTTTGTAAAGAAAAATGCTAGCACTTTACATTAAACTCTAACACTAACATTAACCAACATTTTGTATTTCTCATCTTAAACTGTATTTTAACATTCGTAATTTGAGTAATTTGCCCGCGTCAAGTTAGAGCAAAGTCTCTTTAAGACAAGTCATGTCATTCGGCAGCCATCTTTGAAACGCCTCTTGGGAATCCAAGTGCAGCTCCTATCTCTTTGAATGGTGAAACATCAAATTCTCCAAAACTGTTCACTAAGCTTACAATTAAATTTAATATTTGAAATCACCAAAGAAAGCTGACAACAACTGTATCATAAATGTTGTCTCTTTTGCTTAAATAGCGTTATAAAAAGCTTATTTTTCAGGCTAGATCAGCCAGTGCGCATGCACAGTCCTGAGTGCACGTCTCAGAGTGCTGACTGTTTCTATAGCAACCGGGACATCTAACTGCAGCTGCAGTGACTTACCGATTAGTGATTGGCTCTTTCATTCAGAAGGCGGGGCTTCCTGTGATTGAGCGGCCATATTGAGCGTTGCATTTTTCCCCATTCAAAAACTATACGAGTGACATGTTTTTGGCTCAATATATTATGTGCTTTAATTTTTTACATGCGTGGAATGTGCCACTATTTTGCTAGTTACTGGACATGGGCAAAATGCAATCCAGGAGTTTTTTTTAAATCAAGAAGGCTACTCAAATTGAATCGAGGAGGAATCTTGACAGCCCTAGCCTCACTTCATTGTTATTATAGCTAGCCTACATGTATTTTCAAGTAATGTTAAAGGCTATTGTTCACTTGGGTCTATTTTTATTACCACAAACATTTATTATAATTATAAGATTACTCGATTACCAAAATTATTGTTAGTGACAGCCCTAGAAATTACCATTAAAAACAACAACACATGGAACCTTATTGTGAAGTCACTGTTATCAGAAAACCTTGACATCTGATGAAATATTGTGTGAAATGTACATTTGTGTAAGCTATTTATGATTTTAAATTTGTGTAGGGTTGCACACATCTTTGTGCGTTGACAGCCCATTAATTTTCACTGCAGAGAAAAGGCATTCTGATAAATTTCTCCTTTTGTCTTCCACAGAAGTCATAGAGGTTTGGAACAACATGAGCTGTATGTAAACAATGACATATTTTTCATTTTTAGGTGAACTGTCCCTTTAAGAGTCTGGCTAGAGAGCTCCCACATCCTGCAGCTGTCATTCATCGAGGGAGCCTGTTAGTGCTCAATGCATCATGTGGAAAAGCAGTCCTGGCTGATATGCTTCACTATGTTTAAAACCTCAAGAAAACAGTCAATTCTACTTACCCCATCTGTTCTGTCCACTAAAAATATTTCCATCTTCTATATGTGCATCTAATCTGAAGCAGTATGAAGTATATATATACACCTCCCTATTAACGGTTAAGTACCTCAGTCAGAGAAAAAAGAAAATCTCTAGTTTACGGATCATGGGTTTCGGGGTTTGAACCTAGGACCTTTGGGTTATACCAGCCCACATATTTATCCACTATGCTGTAACCATCCCATTGACAAGTGAGAGAATATGGAGTAATTCACTGGATGGAAAAAAAGGACCAGTTTGATCTCATATTGCACAGTTAATGAAAACTTAATTAACTTTGGGAGGATGTGACTCAGCAGATCCAAAGGCCCTTAGCAGCAAAAACAGAAGCACAAGGGCATGAAAGAGCCTTTACTATCTTCCTTTCGCACTGAGGTATGGATTTAAAATCTGGTGCAGTCAGCTACAGCATTGCAGGGGTCATTTAAGATTTGAGAAAGATACCTTCACATAGAGACAGCAAATAAATACTACTGTCTCCTCTCAGAGAGAGTTTTCCAACCAGTATTACTTCCATTTTCCATGGGTGGATTGTTTTTCGTGTGATCGGAGATGCTCAAATCGCATTTCAGGAAATACCTCAATATCTCTGCTATTGCTGACTGTGGCATAACACAATGCTGAAACGGAATCACATTGTTTCCTTATTATCCTCAGCCACTCTGGAGATAAAAGTGAGGAATCTTGTTTTTATAAACACTGAATCCATTCACCAAAATTGGGAGAAGTTGCTTAGAAACAGCACTGCTGAATTGCAAATTTAGTGGAAGTTTGTGCATTGTGCAATAATATCACAGATGGCGTTACACAATTTAACCTTGCTGAATGGTGCTCTAGAATCACCGCTCAGTGCTCACCGCACTGCACTTGTTTTCCAGTAAAAATATCTAGAAATGTTTGAGCATAAATTAACCTGAGAAGCAGTTTTTCAGAGAATACAGTTGTATTTTGTCTTACTGCACTGGCAGACATTTTCACTTGTTTTTAACTTATAAAAATGAAAGTCATACTTGTAAAAGATGCATTCTCTGAAAACAGGTGTCAATATTTATGATACTGCTTCTCAAGCAAATGCATCTTGTTTTAAGTATTTATTGATATTTAACAAAAATACTCATTATGAAAAATGCATTTACATTGATTCATTTAGTAGACACTTTCATCCAATAAGACTACAAACCATGCATGAAATACACATTTTGGCAGTGCAACTGTGGTAAAAATGGCCAATTTTATTGTGGGTAAAGCCTTGATAGATGACTAAAAGCTCAAGCTGGTTAAACTCAATTAAAAATTCACAAAAACCAAGAACTACCAACTGGTAGAAGATTAAAAAAACTAGATGAAGTGTTACATATATAGTAAAAGTGTAAATATATAACTTCTAAGCAGATAAAGGAGCTCGGAGCGCAGATTAAAATGAATAATATATGAATCAATAATATTGTTTGTAGTGTTGATTTTTTTTTTTTTTTGACTGTTATGGACAAGTATTCTTAATGTAAACCCTGCTTGGTTTATTCTGCATAATGAAGAGATGACTGTACATTATCCCTTATTTATCTGTAAATAATTCAGTACAAAAAAAACATCTAAATGGCAGTAACAACTTCTAATTACATTACAAAATCGCTCATTTGAAGCAATCAGCTATATTCACAAACGATCAAGCTCAGAGTAGCATATTAAAAGAACAATAGAGATGATCAGTCTCAAAAACACCTGCAGTAACGGAGTAAAGAAAGCCCTCACAGGGATAAAGAGGTCATGTGGAAGAAGGTCGTAGCCTGTGTGGGCTCCTCTATTGACCAATAAGGTCATTCTCAGAAAACATTGAGATTGTGAGACAGGCTTGCCATAAAAAACAGTTGCAGCGTGCAGAGCATATGCGTCAAGCAGATTTATGATCAAACCTCATCTCTGAGCACTGCAGCACATCTTAGAATCAAAGCCAAAGCTAAATAAAATGTTTATGGTGCCAACTGACGAATGGAGGAGTCTAATTTCACATTCAGCAGTTTACGAGGTGTGTGTCTGAAGAGGATACCTTAAGATGTGACAGAGGATAATGAAACCACGACATTGAAAGTGACACGGCATCACATAGCGAAACGCAGTGCAATACACTGTTTCAATTTTCCAGCAGTGCTGTCTGTCATGGAATTTGTGGTTCAATGCGACAAGCAAGAAACATTTTCCAAGAGAGAATCAATAAAGACTGAGTCTCAATGCCAGTGTAATGACAGAGAGCAATCTGCCTTCACAGCAATGGCTAAAGAACAGAGTTTATGTTTCACAATGATCATTTATAGAAACTTTGCAATCAGAACTGTGGCAGATTGTGACAGGTCAACTGAAGAATGGAGACCTTTTTAAGATGTCTTTAGTGTGTCAGTTGTTTTTGTTCTAGACAGCAAAATGATTAATTGTCATGTCCAAGGAGAATTGTTGAAGTCTTGAGAAAAAGTCCAAACAGTACTCTCAAATGACTACTCGTTAAAACGCTCCTAAATTAATCAGCAAAAATGGTTTTGTGATTATGTAAACACATAATCATTGAAGTCACAAGTCATTGAAGTGACTCATTCATAAAGAATCACTTTTTATGTTCCTAAAATTTTAGATCAAATCATTTAAATGAAAGATTTATTTCACATTATTGAAAACAATATCACCAAACGTTATTTTGAATATTGAGAGGAGCTCTTTTGTTTCAAAAATGTGTTTTAGTGCTGTCAAACGATTAATCGCATCCAAAATAAAAGTTTTTGTTTGCATAATATATGTGTGTGTTCTGTGTATATTTATTATGTATATATAAATATACACACATACAGTATATATTTTGAAAGTATTTACATGTCTATATTAATATCTATTATAATTAAATATATTTAAGATATTAAAATAAGATTTTTCTGAAATATATACATGCATGTGTGTGTATTTATATATACATAATAAATATACACAGTATACATACGTATCTTATGTAAACAAAAACTTTTGGATGTGATTAATCGCTTGACAGCACTAATTAAGATCCTGAGCTATGAAACAGCAATGTCTATATATATGTATGTAAAGACATAACATATTTTCAACCTACTTGCTTTGGTAAGATTTCATAATAGGAGTTCCTAGTCACAGCAATACAACGCATCTTTCAAGGATTCCTCTTTAAAGTCATTGACAACTGAAAGAATATCAAGATTTGCTCATTGCTGTTAAAGTTCTATTAAACACTTCTCTTCGGTGACTCTGTGTGTATGTCAGTTCTGATGAAGCTTTATAATCTGATCTGGGAGATGAATGGAATAAAGTTCAGACTGTTCAAAGTGACAGTTTCATAATTACATCAAAGAACCATGTGTCGTCACACCAGACTGTGGATTCCCTGTGGAGACATGAAAGAGAAAGACTGAGAAAAGAAAAAAAAACATAGCTGAACCAAGCCTGTGGCCATCTGATCTCTAATCTTGCTCTCAGATGATGACAACTGATGGCTGGTGTCCTCTCTCCCTGCCTGACAGGACATGAGAAGAGCCCGACGCTGAAGCTAACACAGGGCCGCCCACTCATTCACACTGCCAGCGTGGCCCCTGCAACACATTACCATGCAAATGACTACATGCACTCCTCTCTCAGAGAGCGAAATGACACATTAAATGTTCCGACAGAAGATAAAATATGAAAACTTTCTGAGAACGAGTGGAAAATGATTTCAAGAGTCATAAGCCAAGCTGGGGTTTTATGGAACGAAAGAGATCAGTTCTTTATGAGCCAAAGACAAGATGATAGGATGAATCACACAGATCTGTAATCTGTTATGCATTTCGACCGAGCTTGGACACAAATGAATGATACTCACCACTTTCAGACAAAAGAGTTTATTTTGGATGGAGGTGAATTTGATAAACCCGGGATTTACGAGATTAAGGATTATGTTGTAAAACATCTTGGCTGTGCCTCATATTTATGATCATGTTAAAATAGTCATCACATGAGAATATTTCATTTAATGTCATAACATTGTTATCTTTAGCGCTGTCACACGAGCAAGAGTGTGGTTGTAGACCTACTGAATATCACTGAAGCTCGATTGGAGCGTTCATCGATTCTGTTAACAAGGAGTCAGTATATTTAAGCAATATTAGCGGCCTTGTGAGCAGCAGAACATGCAAACATTATATTCAGACCAAAAGCATGACTGCGCATGTTATTTTGCAAAAATACAATAGTTCAGTAATCAGGACGTTAATACTGGACCATTCACATTTTAAACATAATATTCCCACTTGCTTTGTGTATTTTTTGCACAAAAGTAAAGGTCTAGGGGCATTTTGTAAAGACTGATTTATTTATTTTTTACTTAAGCGTGTCGTTTTTGTCAAGCACAAGATGCTGGAAAAGAGCGGAACGGTCAAAGATGAAAGTTGTGATTAAAATAAATGAATAAATAATAAATAATAACAGCCCCTACTGTATATCTTAAAATGTTGCCCGGCCAATAAAATTAAAGATAGAGGACAGAAAGTGCTTTATAATGTCAATAAATGATTTGATCTTGTTTATGCTTGTTTTAATCCAATGCAAAATAACACTCTAAATGCCACTCTATGTATCTCATTAGTTGCACATTTTTCATAATGTATCAAATGGATTAAGGTGCATTGCAAAATCATGTCAGAAACTATGTTTCATGATGAATAATCTGGAAAAAAATATATGGAAATACCTGATAAAATGCATTGTTTTACCAATTTCAGAGTGTTTGTTGCAGCCTCGACATGATGCTGCCATACTTGAAACTTAACAGCAGTTTATCCTCCACTAAAATTTGGTTTAGGTCTACGAAAGCATTTCTGATGCATTCAGAACAAAAGCAACAAAAGATGATAGCAAGAAAGAAACAGATTTTGAGTACTATTTTGTTCAAGGGGGATCTGATGAGCTCTTTGATTCCACAGTAGTTGCTGGGAGCAAAAGGAGTCACTATGGGGCACTGACTGCCAAAGCAATTTGAAGGCTTTCCAATGGCTTCACACTTCAAAAGTGAGAAGCAGAGTTAGATGAATGGATATTTGGTCCCTCGCAGGTTTCTGAAGGCTCAAGGGAATGCATTCAGCATCACCCCTTTACCAAGGAAAAACACAACCAAATGAAATCAAGAAACGGCTGAAACTTTTGGGGGGGGGGGGGGGGGGTCCCATTCTTAGCCTCACAAACAAAGGATGAAATCAGATTCCATAAGTTGGCATATGCAGTAGTCATGATAATTGCCAGGCAAGGCAGAAGAAGCTTAGACATTTCTGACAGTTTTATTATAGTTTTCCAAGCCTTTGTTTTGCATATTATAACAGAATTCCACACCATTTGCATCACTCACTCAGGAACCAGCAATTTTGTTGTTTACATCACTGTAATACACGGCTATCTTTGACAGTGTGCAATCCATTCCCTGAGTGCTTTTGATTGTATGGTCTCCTGAGAGGCAGACTGTGAGCCTGCACCTGCATTCCTGATACAAAGACAGTTAATGCATTTGCAGTTTTTAGACATTATGATTTGGCTCAACAGGACAAGGGGGAAAAAAGGATAAATGCCACAGATTAAACACACGTATGACTGTTTTCATTCAACGACTGTGCTCATCAGCTGGGGATTTTTAGCATGTGTTAGCCATCTGTGAACGTTTAGACCTTTGCACCTCTGCAATTTGCTTCAAGCAAGAGTGAGAGGCAGAGAGGGAGGCTTGTTAAAGTGTTGTACGAGGCCAGTCATTGGTAGAGAAAAAAATGTAAATGTGGTGATTTCCAAAAACATGGTCTAAAGAGTTAAATGGATAGTCCTTTGTGTGATTTTAATATGCACATTTTCAAATTCTCTACATCAAGCAGTTATAAGATAATAATAACAATGTCCTTTGGCATCACTGATGCAGTGTTTGTCAAACACTAAATGACAACATTTTTTGTTAAAATAAAAACTAAAATAAGTGAAAAAAGAAAATAAATTAAAATACATGTTCATAACTCCAAAACAAACTAAAATAAAATGTATTTTATTTTTTTAACTTTTGTTGGATTATAAAATATTAGCTATATTTTAGATTTTATAATTTGTTAATCTTTACAACCTCCCTGCATTAAACAAGACTAGTGATATTCTAATACATTCTATAAAATGTACAAATAAATAAAAAATAAAAAATAAATTACTAACACATACAGAAAATAGACAATGATAAATGTAATGCTATTAAACATTTGTAGATAATATCAGTTAGTGCATTAACTTTACCAGCACTAAAATCTTGAAATTTACAAAATATTAAACTGAAGTTATAAAATAATAATAACAATGATCAGGATTTCTGCAGCCGATACCGAGTACCGATTCCTTGTCATGGTGGGTGGGTGGGTGGATAAAATAAATCAATAAATGATGCAATATTAACTAGGCCTACATTTTTTTTTCTAAATACACTTTTTCATTGGGCAGACGATTTCATTTGTGTGTGTGTGTTCGCCTGATCGGGAAATTGCAGTGACAGAAACGGTGACATTCCAGATAAAGTTTAAAAGGAGTAAAGCCTCTGTTAATGCTACTGAGTAGGCTAATATGGCCCAAGAAGATATTTTGTTTTATAAATAAATGTTCACAGAGCGGCCACGATCAGCTCTGGTGCCCGTGGAGCCATAAAGCCTGCAGTGATGCGCAGATCAGCTCTAACGCCACTGAATCTGCTGTTAAAAATTAACCATCCATTCATCATATCATCATGCAAAACATACACGACATATAGCAAATTTTTCATTGTTTCTCAAAACGTCATAGCATTTCCACACCGATGACCACAGCATATGTCTCCCCGCATCATATACGTTGTTACGTGTTGACGTCATCAAATTGCGATCGGTACGTGAGATCGGTCAAATGTATGAGTAGCGATCGAGTCATAAAATGTGATTATCGGCCGATATCGATCTCCGGCCAATCGATCAGAGCATCCCTAGTAAAAACAATAAACTGAAAATAAAATAGAAACTTTATTTTATTTTATTTTTTTCTTCATTGTCAAAAAAATAGCAAGTTCTAAAGATGAAGAAGAGGCAAAAGTTTCAAAACAAAGGTAATTTTAATGAGCAACTTCCAAATGCGTAACAACAACCGCCGAGAAACAGAAAACCAAGAGGAACTTAAACAACAAACAGCTGTGATGATTAATGAGTGTCCATGGAAAGTGGTGGGAAACTAGAACAAAAGAAACAGGAAAGTGATGAGAAACAAACCAAATTTATCTGACAATGAAACTAACTAAACATAACTGTGATATTTACAGCCAACCATTTATTTGAACTGTATGCAAAAGAGCTGCACCAAAATTTAAACTTTTCATTTTGCATTCTACATAAGAAAATCACATAATTTGGAATGACATTAAATGATGTCCGAATTTTCATGTTGGGGTGAACTATTGCTTTAAGGCAAGGGTGTCTAATTCTGCTCGTGGAGGGCCACTGTCCTGCACAGTTTAGCCTGGAAGTTTTTAGTGAGTCTGAAGTTGGTTCAGGTGTGTTTAATTTGGGTTGGATCGACACTGTGCTGGACTGTGGCCCTCCAGAAACAGGTTTGGACTTTAAGGACAAGTAGATAGATAGATCTTTATAGTAGAGAGACTCATCACAAGCGATAACTTCAGGCATCTCCAAAACAAACATTGAAGCAGGTCAGCAGTTCCCTCAGCTTACATCCATCCACTGCCATTTTCCCAGCCTGTCAACCAGCTCCCCCGAGGCCTCCTCAACCACCTTGACTTTCATTGTGCAACAGGCTTCTTTGGCTTTGAGAGGAACATGGGACTGGTAAGCACCTCCACAAAGCCTTTAATCAGTGGCATACACAAACTCCAGCGCTCCGAGCCCTCAAGCTCTTCCAAACGACAGCCCCGGCTGCCTGAATGCAACCGCACTGTCAGAGACGTTTACTAGGCAGAGGTGGAATTAAAGCGAGAGCGATGGAATAAGCATTTAAAAGTTTGTGCGTCAACAGTCACGCACGACAAAACGCAACCAGAAGCACAGCAGAACTAAATAATATTCTCCAAAAGTAAACAAATTACAGGGAGTGCTACATCTGATTTTAATAATCTTGAATGCGTCCGTCGTGCAAAACTGTCAGTGCGACACAGGTATAAAAATGATAAAAGGAAACATTTTCATAGACTGAACCTGGGCTTTTATAAATGTGCCCTTATCAGTTAGGATACATTAGGAGTTCTGCTGAGTCTTAAGAAAAGTTGCACAGCCTTCAAGATTTATACAACCAACTTTAAATTGAATTTTTTTTTTATGTTCCTCATTTTGCATTTAGCCCCTCCAGAAATGTTCATCCGTTCTGTCTTCCATTTAACCTCCGTAGGTGAAATTGTTTCCATAAGCTGAAGGATTCTGTCAACGGAATTACACGGCAATGACCATACATTTGATCAAAATTCAAATTACTACAGAAAACTCAAAAATTCCTCACATACTTGCTCTTAATCCCTTTGAAACATTCAGTATGAAGCAGTCACAAAGGAAATTCTCTTTGGTGACAGAAAATATGCAGTCGAAACTTCACGAAACATCCCGGGCTTACGAGGATATTACAGCTTTGAACTTTTTCACTGCACACGACTGTAGTGCTGTGCTTGTGACTGCCAGTAATTGCATTAATATTTATTGAAGTATAAAAATGCCCTTCCCCCGATAAGAGTTCCAAAAGGACCTGCTTGGTTCCTCTGCTAACAATAAAAAGGCAGATAGAGTGAACTTCATTTTTCTTCAACACAAAATTCAAAGTATTTCAACAGCCACTGTAATCAAAATTCAAATGAAGGTGGGGAAAACTCCCTACATCAATAAATGAAAGTTTAACTTAAGTCCGTCTCAGCGCCGGTTTCCATGGTGACAAAGCAGCCCTCCTTTGCTCTCAGATCAATGTTAATGTCACACATGCCGCGAGGCTTTGCTCTTATCAGTCAGAGAGCTTTTTCCCATGGCTGTCCTCCAAAGATTGCTTGACTGCTTTACACTGAGAACTATATTGAACATCATGTTGTTGGAAGGGACACTGGGGTGTTTCCTAAACAAATAAATCATTGTGTATGATTAGATGCGCATGTGAGTAAATTCTGTGCTCATACCCCTCCAAATTTTTGGTAGATTTTCATGTCTTTAGCAGATGCTTTTATGTGAAGCAAATTAGAGTGGTTCTAAGATAGGCCTATGTTTTTTATTATTATTATTATCATAAAATATTTTATGTAATTTATAATGAACATAAAATGTTAGATATGTTATATAAGTAATTTATAGTGTTTTATATACACACACACACACACACACACACATATATATATATAAAATATTATCTCAACCCTGATCTCAATTCGAACAGCTGAGTCTTTAACCATTTTCAAAAATTATTATTAAAATTATTAACACTTTCCTATTCTATTTATTTAATATAAAAAACAAATAAATTAAAAAGAAAACTAGCTACATGTACTGTGCTAGACTAACTGAGGCTTGTTATGGCACTTGTCATCTATACTGCTGCACTCTCGATGGTCTGATTGCTTCTATTGTTCTCATTTGTACGTCGCTTTGGATAAAAGCGTCTGCTAAATGATTAAATGTAAATGCATTTTATTAAAAAGGCTCTTGCATATTTCTTTAAAAAACTTAATTAAATATATAATTAATATTTTAATTATTTATTATTATTAATATATTTTAATATTATTTTGGGGGAAAAAAATAGTTCTTTATTACAAATTACTTATTACTTATATATTACATTTGTAGTGATTTATTTATATGTACACAGGTTACATACACACACACACACACACACACATATATATATATATATATATATATATATATACACAACTCGAATTCCGGAAATGTTGGGACGTTTTTTAAATTTGAAAAAAATAAAAAATAAAAGACTTTCAAATCACATGAGCGAATATTTTATTCACAATAGAACATGGAGAACATAAATGTTTAAACGAAGAAATTTTACACTTTTATCCACTAAATGAGCTCATTTCAAATTTTATTTTGGCACAGGGGCAACAAAGGGCTGAAAAAGCAAGACATTTTGAAAAGATTCATTGACATCAGGTCTGTAACATGATTAGCTATAAAAGGGATGTCTTAGAGAGGCAAAGTCTCGCAGAAGTAAAGATGGGCCGAGGCTCTCCAATCTGTGAAAGATCAACGTCAAATTGTAAAGGCTTTGCAAATCTCATAAATCTACAGTACATAACATCATCAAAAGATTCAGAGAAACTGGAGGAATCTATGTGCGTAAGGGACAAGGCTGAAGACCTTTGTTGGCTGCCCGTGTTCTTCGGGCCCTCAGACGACACTGCATCACTCATGGCATGATTCTGTCATTGACATTACTAAATGGGCCCAGGAATACTTCCAGAAACCACTGTTGGTAAACACAATCTGCCATGCCATCTGCAGATGCCAACTAAAGCTCTATCATGCAAAAAGGAAGCCACATGTGAACATGGTCCAGAAGTGCTGTTGTGTCCTGTGGGCCAAGGCTCATTTGAAATGGACTGTTTCAAAGTGGAAAAGTGTTCTATGGTCAGACGAGTCCAAATTTGACATTCTTGTTGGAAATCACGGACGCCGTGTCCTCCGTGCTAAAGAGGAGGGAGACATTCCAGTGTGTTATCAGCATTCAGTTCAAAAGCCAGCATCTTTGCATAAGGGGTGCATAAGTGCATACGGTATGGGCAGCTTGCATGTTTTGGAAGGCACTATGAACACGGATGTGCAGGGGCAATGTAAAATAGAAAAAAAAAGAAAAAGAAAGAGAATAAAAAAGGTAAAAAGTTTGGATACATTACTATTTTATATTTTTGCAAGAAGTCACTTATGGTCATCAAGCCTGCATTTATTTGCTCAAATTTTTAATATACTTTAAAATACATTTTGATTTATTATCAATGTTGGAAACCTGTGATACTTTTTTCAGGATTATTTGATTACAGCGACAGAAACAGTGATAGTAAAGATTGATATTATTAGAAAACAACTCTATTTTGAATAAATGCTGTTCTTTTTATTTATCAATGAACCCCAAAAAAGTATCATGGGTTCCAAAAAAATAAATAACAATAATAAAAATAAATAAAAATGAGCAGCACAACTGTTTCCAATATTGATAATAAATCAGCATATTAGAATGATTTCTGAAGGATCATGCACTGAAGACAGGAGTAATGATGCTGAAAATTCAGCTTTGATCACAGAATGAAATAAATGATATTTTTAAGAATATTAAAATAGATAAACATTCTTTTAAATTGTAATATTATTTCATAATATTAATATTTTTTCTGTATTTTTGATCCAATAAATCCAGGCTAGATGAGCATAAGACACTTTCATAATGCTGCATAATTGGCAACATAATAAAGTCCTTTCATGTCACCATTTCACCAGCCTACACTTCACATAATAGGTCTGTAGGTGGCACTATGATAGTTTAATGAAATAGTAAATGGACAAACCGCAGATCCAGATCGCTCCACAAATAAGCTCGTCTGTCCATGTAATTTTCAACCGATTTATGAATAAGAATGGAAAATGACCGCTCCACAAATTTGATAAATTATGTAATATATGGATTTGTAATTAAATCGCTTTGATTATTGATGAAAAAAAGTTTAAAATATTGTTTGGTTTATGTTTTTCCTTCCGTCGACCCATAGGCACTCACTGAAAGAACCATATTTGAGAGCCTAGGTTTCTGAACAGACTGGAATATCAGTCAGTCAAGCAAACCCATAGCAACACCTCAGATTGATAGATACGTAAAATTAAACAGGAATTTTCAAACTTTTGAGCAATTTGTTGACATTTTGTGCACATTGTCATGTTAATTATAATTCCAATGCATTTGTTTTATTGACTACGATATCATTACTATTTGTCTGAAAGGGGCACTTTTGAATAATTTTGAAAAAGGGCAGGGTCTTAAGCCCCCAAAGCCCCCCCCCCCCCCCCCCCCCCCACCTGAATTGCTGAAAGGTATATAAAGTTTTTAGAGCAACATATGCTCCCCTCCAGACGACGGGAAGGCCTTGTGTATTTCAGCAGGACAATGCAAAACCACATACTGCAGCTATTACAACAGCATGGCTTCGTAGTAGAAGAGTCCAGGTGCTGATTTGGCCTGCCTGCAGTCCAGATCTTTCAATAGAGAACATTTGGCACATCATTAAACGAAAAATACATCAAAGACGACCACAAACTCTTCAGCAGCTGGAAACCTATATCAGACAAGAATGGGACCAATTTCTAACACCAAAACTCCAGAAACTCATAACCCAGACGTCTTCAAACTGTTTTGAAATGAAGAGGAGATGCTACACTATGGTAAACATGCCCCCATCCCAACTATTTTGAGATCTGTAGCAGGCATCAAATTTGAAATGAAATTTGTAAAATTTCTCAGTTTAAACAATTGTTATGTTATCTATGTTCTATTGTGAATAAGACATTGGCTCATGTGATTTGAAATTCTTTTAGTTTTCATTTTATTCAAATTTAAAAAACGTCCCAACATTTCCGGAATTCGGGTTGTATATATACATACACACACACACACACACACACACACACACACACACACACACACATATATATATCTCAACA
Organism: Acrossocheilus fasciatus; assembly: GCA_036784905.1. NCBI lineage: Eukaryota > Metazoa > Chordata > Actinopteri > Cypriniformes > Cyprinidae > Acrossocheilus > Acrossocheilus fasciatus. The sequence continues at coordinate 19,474,656 of CM071948.1, forward strand.
GGACAATTACCACTAAAATACGAACAATAATTAAAATTTTATATTAAATTATATTGACATTTATGAATGCATCATGAAAAAAAGGTTGTAGTTCTTTGAATTGAACTAACAATTGGTGACTAAATGCAGCATAACTGCAGCTGAAGCATATATAACATATTAACAGGGGTTACTCAAGTAGGCTACTCAATTACAGTCTCAATTACAGATGCAATAATGTTAGCAGTGAATAAATTACCATTAAATGTTAGAGGAACGAGACTTGCTAACAAGTCAGTAAGTTGAGTGTGTTTCTGTAATGAAGTAACATTTAGCAAATGTCAACCAGTCACCTTTGAAGACCGCAGCCAGGCTATATTTCAGCAAGAGACTAAAACATTCTTATCAAACTCTCAGAGAACTACTCTTTACCGGTCACACTTAATCATGGCTGCACCTAGACCATGGCAAAGTTGCTCAGAGTTTTCTCACTGACCCGCTCTTCACAGCAGATTAACCCCACAGTGCAATTTGAATTTGTCCTCAGCCAGTTGTAGCAGTTCACACAAGGGCTGGTAGCCTTGATTTTTTCTCAATTATAACATTCTGAACTGTTTCTTTTTTATTGTTCTTCATGAATGAGTTGTGTAATTGATCTGCTTAGATCATAGGGATTTTTGTTAAAGCAATAGAGCTCTGGTGATTGTAGTTAGAGCTCATTCTTAGGTTTATTTCAACAGTAGTATCTTCAAGAATTTTTGTGGATCATATTCTCACACCCATCTGTGAACTTCAAGAGAACAATGTCTGCTATGCTAAAATCCCGATGACAGGAAATAAAAATACAAATACAAATACCAATTTATGCATTCTGCATTGCTATTATATTATGTTTTGTACTCTGTCAAATTCATTACACCTCAGCAGCTGCAATTAGCTCTAAAAGTAATACCAAATCAATGAGATAGAGAAAAGAATATCTCCCTCATGTTGGTGCTTGATTGATATACTGTTTAAAAAATAACTTTATTGATGGTGTCTCAGCACCTTTTTAATTATTTAGCATTTAGAGGTTATTCAAGTGCTTACAGTCTTTGAGTCAACCGTTAAATCACATTAGGATGAACCAGACAGGTATAATATTTGGTACATTTGACTTTCCAATACAATATTGCCCCCATATGGTTTTGAAAGTTATAGCAGCTCAAGCAATGAATGTGAATCTGATGAGGAGAGGTGATTCAACTACATTAAACTACATTAAATACAAATCTAATAATATTTTTTTCAATTATAACCATTATATACAAGTTTCAGGTTCAGGCACACTGTATGCTGATAACACATTTTATTTTAACGATAATGAGTAATAATGAGAGAGACTATGTAAGGAATGGAATACTTGTGTACTGCTTACAGCATACTACTTTTTAAAAAAGCATGCAAAACTGTGCTTTATGCAAAAATGAATGTTTCAAATGGTTGTATGCTACATTATCTCAGAAATGAATGAATCTTTAATCCAAGTTTATTGAAAAACGTGTTAACTTTTGGGTCTGATTAAACAATAAATTGAAAGAGAGAAATAAGAGATATTAGATCAAATGTATTGTGGAAGCAACAAAAGCAACGGTTTAAGGTTAAAAACATCTTAATGACGGATTTGTTTCTTACAAACGCACAGCTTTTCACTTCACAAGTCATTAATTGATGGACTGGTGTCATGTGGATTACTTGTGGATTATTGTGATGTTTTTATCAACTGACGGCACCCATTCACTGCAGAAAATCCATTGGTGAGCAAGTGATGTAATGCTAAACTCCACCAAATCTGTTCCAATCAAGAAACAAACTAATCTACATCTTGAGTGGCCTGAGGGTGGGAACATTTTTGTCTATATTCATGAACTATTCCTTTCAAATTTTCATACTGTGCACAATATACATACAGTACTGCAGAAATAGCAAGAGACTTATGCGATTCTGAACACGGTATAGAACATTTTTAACTAAATACTTATTGCTGAAAAAAAATGTGTATAAAGGCCATTCTGAACATAGCGTACTGAACTGCACAACATCCATACATAATACATATCACTTAAATAGTAAAAGCAGTATGGAACTATGTCTTTGTGAATATAGCATACAGAAAATATGTATACAATACACAGTGTAGACATTGCCTAAATGTTAAAAGTATGATCCAAATTGTGCACAACATACACAGCCTACTCACCATAGAAACAGTGCACAAAACTTTTATTTCTGCTGCACAATATACGTTTCAAAGGTTTGAGGTTACTTTAGTGTTTTTGAAAGAAATCTCTTATGCTCACCAAGGCTATATTAATTTGATAAAAATACAGAAAAAGCAGTAATATTTAAAAATATTATTACAACATAAAAGAACTGTTTTCTAAAATGTAATTCCTGTGATGCAAAGCTGAATTTTCAGCATCATTAATAAATCATTCTAATACGCTGATTTGGTGCCCAAGAAATGTCTTATTATCATGTTATTATCAATGTTGAAAACAGCTGAGCTGCTTAATATTTGTGTGGAAACTTATACTTTTTTTTCTTTTTTTTTGATTAGCAGAAAGTTCAAAAGAGTAGCGTTAATTTGAAATATAATTGTTGTGACCTCAAACCTTTGAACAGTAGTGTACATACTACAGGCATGGTAGGAGTAGTATGATAGTATGCCAAACAGCTCAAATGAGTGATCTCTTCCATCAAAGCTGTTTCTCAGCAATCTCTGACACCACTGCTTCCGTTATTCACAGAAGGGGGAAATTGAGGTCAAGTCAGTACACAGAGCCGAGCAAATACTTCTAGGCATCACTGTTTGCACGCTGTCGTGATACAGCCGTGTGACACTAGAAGCAGAGCAGCTGCCCTCCTCAGGTGAAATCTTTGATCAGTCCGCCACCTAGTGAGACATCCTGCAGTACAGCTTGCTATGCTTTGGATGCTTTCTCGCTGAATTTAAGCCTCTGGAAAAACAGATTCCAATACAAGCTCTGACAAAGCTTTTGAAGATAAAAGCCTCTTCTGACCCTTTGATAACCAGCCCAGGGCTTACAGTGGACTAGCTGGATGCCTTTGAATTGCATTACACGTTTTCTCCCCTTTTCCTCTTAATGCTAGTCAGGCCTTTTAGGGAGAAAAAACGAGAAAGAAGTAAATTGACATTAGAGCTACAAGAAGCACAAAGCATCAATTACACTTGTAATGAAGCATGTAACAATAGGGTAGATAAGCAGTTGTGTGGGACAGGGTGCTTGCCTAATTGTCCATATTGATCCCACTAAACAAGAGGTCAGAGCGCATTTGCATACTCACAAGCGCCATTACTTTTCCACAATGCAAAAGGACACAAATGAAGTTCAAACAGGTGCTGCCACAGGCATTTCTGAATATAAAATGCCACGCCACAATAATAAAGACCTTAACATGCCGGCTGACATTCGGTTCATATTGATGTGCGACTGTGAAATCAAATTACCTTTGATACTGTGGAATATTCCACATGCAAAATGTATTCATGAGATGCAAGCCGCTTCTGGCTTTTTTACATTCAGACTGGGGAAATTAAGAACCACCTGACCACATACAAAGGGAAGAAGTATTGTACGGGGTCTGCTAAATGAAATATAAATGCAAATGTAAGTAGGCCTATATATGCCAAGTCTCCCTGCTGAGACTCGGCTTGAGAGAACAGTCAAAGGGAACTTTTTACATGGGAAGCAAAGATAAATATGACTAGGTAGAGGCGTCCCTGAGGCAGATTAGCACTGACACAGCGCACGTCGATTTTTAATGCCTCGATGATGTGCCTTTGCAAAGCAAGGACTACAGGGAGAACCTGTGACAAGGCTTGAGCCAATTAAGGGTGTTTGTGTGTGAATGCCAGCGCCTGTCATATTCAGAGGAGGAAAGTGGGTCAGCACTTCTCAACACCTCTAAAAAAGAGAACGCAAGCGCGAAAACTTTTCCTACACGAAAAAAAAGAGACCTCACGGAGCAACGAGGATTTGTTTAGGGCGCTAAGTGCATAATTCGCAAACACTGCATTGTTATGCAAACATTATGTTGCACTGAAATATTTGTGTCATAGCGTATGAACAACTACATGACTGAAACAGGTTCCACAGAGATTACACTAGTTCTATGCTTTTTAGCCAATCCAAAGCACTCTCTGCTTCCGAATCATTTCACAATTAGAGGGCATATTTATTATGCCCCTTTTTACAAGATGTAAAATAAATCTCTGATGTCCCCAGAGTGTATATGTGAAGTTTTAGCTCCAAAAACCCCACAGATCATTTTTATAGCTTGTTAAAATTGACACTTTTAGGTTATGAGCCAAAAATGTGCTGTTTCTGTGTTTGTCCCTTAAAATGCAAATGAGCTGGTGCTGACTGTACTGTGGGGCGCTGTGGTTGAGTGATGTGGAGGTAATGGTATGTGCACATTCAGGTGTGACATTATTTTGATTCTTATTATTATATTTGGCTATTGTTAGAGTCATGAATCCCACCAGATGAGGATCTGTTTTAATGACGGAAAGAAAATACAAAGCGCTACAAACACGCAATTGCTTTTCAAACCATCATCATTACACCCTGTAGCAACAAGCTCATTGTCTTCACAGCAGGTCATGTTGTTAAGACTTTCAAAACTTAAAAAAAACAAAAAAAAAAACATATTAGAATAAAATTATGCAATATATGAAAAAATGCAATAGGCCTATCCTTTATACATATACAGAGTTTATGTGAATCACTTCTATAGTCATAAGCTTCTTTTCAAAACTGGTGTGAGTGCACCAGGTAACATTATTAACACCAGTTCTTTTTGTTTATTTTATAAATCCTTTTATTTTAATTTAATTATTTTTTGTAATATGACATTATTTCATGTGCTATTTCCATGCTAATTTCACGGTATTTAAGCATATTTTTCAAAGGCGGTAATTGACTTCCATATTTCCATTTTGAATAGCACAGGTATTTAAGCATATTTTTAGCTATTATATAGCTGTGAATAAAACAAAATATAAATTATAATATAAACAATACTTATTTTTCATTAAAATGAAATGCAAGTTAAAATATAAGTTAAAAATAACATTTGAATTTCTCATACTCGACTTCAAAATTATTCAAAAAACCCATTCCTAAACATGGATGCGCACTCAAATACTAATAAACTCTTATGAATTATTTATCTTATGACTTACTACCTAAGATGACAAGCAATATCTGGTTTGAATTGAGGAGATATGGAAGAAACAATGTATCAGGCCAAGCTTTTTGTAGCATCTACTTAAACTAAAACCTATAAAATATTTAAAGGGGTTTGCTGAAGATGCTGTGCTCACTAAATGCAGCCTCACTCCAGCCATTTCAGCCCATAATCCAGACATCTCTGCTCAAAGTGCAAGGAGAGCAGGCTCTCAGTTCCATGATAGATGGATCACTCATCCCGCACAAGACCAAGACCTGCATGAATTAATCTCTTCACCCCTGTCTCATTTCCTCTCCGCCTGCCGCTGCTGAATATGACCTCATCCTGCCGTTAGTCAGTCTGATGGAGAGAGAAGACAAAAGACAGTTACGAAGAGTGCAGAGGGTGGCTTTTCCCCTCCATAAATCTGAATTATAGGGCGCATACACTATGGACTGTGATTGTTTACTTCCATCCACAGCTGAACAATGCTGATCCAGGCATTTGAGAGCACAGGAAGCCTTTAGCTTGCTCAAGACATGTCTATAGCCCATAGCTAGGTTATGTCAAAATCAAAATGTTACTGCCACGTTGAGTCAATCATGTGCCTTCATTGGGCTGCACACAATGAACTCTCTGCAGTGGTGCACCTCACATTTCAAAAACTGACAGACCTGTCATGCACTGCAAATAAGGTGTTCGTGGAACATAAAAAAATAATTCAGTTCTAAGTAAAACTCTTGACTGAACTTAAAATGTCAAATTGTCATGACCTAAAACCTGCCATCCCTGTAACAATGACCTATTTAGATGAAGTTACATGATTTTAAACTGTTCAATGTTGCATGCTCCATCTCATGTTTGAAAGCATAATCATCACGATTAGTATGAATTGATTCATTAAAAATACCTTGAAAAGCCACACAGACCTCAACGCTCGGTACATCAAGCACAGGTCTAACATCAGCTGACATCGTTTTAAGCAGAACAACAAACACATCTTGACATCACAAGACAATAAGTGACTAAATGTGACAACAAAATCAACAACAGACTACATAAAACTGGCAGACAGTCAAACAATGCATTCATATCAATTATTCAAGCTGTAATGCATGCTGGGAAGCGGGTGAATTACAAAAGCATTTTTTCCGGGAATGTTTGAACTGAATAAAAATCCAACTGATATTTTATATTTATATTATATTTAATACTTTTGTTTTACAAGGATGCCTTAAATTGATCAAAATGTTACATTAGGAATGTTGCATGTATTTCAAATAAATACTGTTCTTTTAAACTTTAAATTAATCAAAGAATACAGAAAAAAAGTGTAGCAAAATATTAGGGAAGCAACTGTTTTTAACATTATTATGATAAGAAATGTTACCTGACCAAATCAGCATACATATTAAAATGTGTCTATTCTATATACTGATATAAAAGTTACATTTATACTTATACTTCCAAAAAATCATTAGATTAGTCTTAAATAATACTGAGAATTAACCAGATTTTTCTAGATTAGTGTATTTTTTTAGTTACATTTATTCCTGTACCACCTAAGAAAAGCACCTATACAAAATGAATACGTTTCAAATGTTTTATGCAAAATTGAATGTAAACGTAAATTTCAGATGTATACTATGGTTCACCAAAAGCTGTCTTTTTGGCAAACAAACAAATAAATAGTAATATTAATTTCACATAAATAAACATTATTTACACTTTAGATTCATAACCCAAGGAAATAAAGAACAACTGGGCAATCAATGGACTTTACCTAACACTGCTGGATACTGAGTTTTCATCTTTAACCCTTAGGCTTCTGAACGTACCTCTCATTGCAGTAATACCTTTAATCATTTTAAATCAGCGAGAAAGTTTTCCCCAGCTCTGCCTCAGATGTCTAAATCAAGCGTTGCCTGGAGGGAGCCCAAAGTGTGACTGATCACTAATAAGCTTTAGTCTATTACATGTCACCGAGCAAAGCCAACGTGGCTGCTGACATCAGAACTCATGGCGGTGTCCTCATTTTGCTTAATCTTGCTTAAAATAAACCCCTTTTGTCACACCTCTCAATCCCTGTGTGTCAACACAAGCTGAATTGTTTGCTAATATCTGCCATTTTGCAAGCAAATGACAGTAGCACTCCTCCTTGAGCAAAGGATGAGGCAGAACGAGCAAAGATAAAGCTTGAGCCTTAAGTCAAATGAAAGTCACAGCATATAACATTCAACACAGTTTTCATAATACATCCAGGAAGAGCAGGCAGAATATTCCACCCATGTTCTTTAATATGTCCCAATCCTACAGGCTAAGCCAATGGCGTCTGACGAAGAGAAAAAACACGTCTACCCTAGTCTACGTCAGGAGACTCATCACTATTGAGCAGTAAAATGTACTGGTTTAATATTCAAGTCACGTCTTGCACACAGATGGGAGAGCGGTGTGTGTCTAAGGCTGAAACAGATAATAACAGTGTTAACTGAGCAACCTCTCTGCATGATAACACACGAAACAAAAGAGTAATAATAACGTGTGTATTTAGCAAATGCACATGATTTTCCAACCAACAATCAAGCTAACTGGATGGAAAATTCCAGCAAGTGTGCCAGTCATAAAAATCACATTTTATGATTGACACACGAGGTGGTGAATGATTTATTAAATGTTTGACATCCATTTGCTCATGAATGTTCATGTCAACAATGAAAAAGTCATGTAGGCAGCCATCAAGCTTTGAGATTTGTTACTGCAGCGTCACATTTATTTTTTCATTTGAAAACCTACATTGGAGACTTTTTAAATACAAAAATCTTCATTGCAGAAATTGAAAAATGTCCACAAATTTGGATTTACTGAACTTTGGGATTACTGGTTTACGTATAAATTACCATTCAAGTCAGTGTATTTTTTTATTATTATCTTTAACTCATCAAGGACAAATTAAACTGATCAAAAGTGACAGTATAAGACATTTATAATGTTGCAAGTGATTTGTATTTCAAATAAATTCTGTTTAACCATCAAATAATTTTTCACAGTTTTCACAAAAATATTAAGCAGAACTCATTTCGAAATTGATAATAATAATAATAGGTAATGTTTCCTGAGCAGCAAATCAGCATATTAGTGTGATTTCTGAAGGATCATGAGACACCGAAGACTGGAGTAATGATGCTGAAAATTCAGCTTTTTGAGACTGTATTTTTACACAAACAAATGCAGCCTGGATGAGCAGAAGACTTTAGATAAGACTAGACATAAGGTTAAAAAAAGGCAGTAAGAAGGTCGGATATACAGCAAATCCTATATAAGGGCAGAGGTACCAAATAAGCTGCAAGTGATTAAAATTATTCTCTCCATGGAGAGGAGAGAGCAGCATAATCTACTGCTGCAGATGTTAAAAAACGGATGCTTGGCTACTAAAGCATGACAGAAACCTAATCTCAAAACAAGCTGTTTCATATAAAACTGTAGTACAAGGTTTCGTGTACAATAAAGACAGGGGAAAGTGCTACACCATTTCCCAAATGCGTAAATTCAGAAAGGTGTGAAATTGACCCTTGTGTAAAAAGTTCTACAGCACAAAGACTACAGCGAGGAAAATAAGAGAGAATGACGGGGGAGGCTGGGGAGGATCTGATAATATTAAGCAGTCTTGAAGTTACATAATGAAAATGAAATATGTGGATTTAATCCCACATTCCGGATGATGTGTCAAATTTTCAAAATAAATAAATTAAAAATACGACGCACTTGCCACAGACACATTACGAGATCCCTTTGAAGTGGTTTCAGAAGAAAACAAATTTGCATGCAGGAAGTTCTTTAGCTGCTCAAGTCTTGCCAGCTGCCTCTGTCAAAATATATTCCCTCAGATGTAAACACTATTCAGAGCAGTTCAGAACATCATGTGTAGGGACTGATATCCAAAGCAATTTTAGGCTCCAAAGTAACCCGTCAATTGGATAAAACTGGCATGCCAAGTTGCAGGCTAGCCTACAATCACACCTAACCTCACGGTAAACAGCATCAGGCAAATCCACGCAGGCTCATGTGCTGCATCATTTTTCAACTTATTCCTTATGGAAACTCTCCAGGGGAAATGTGTGTACTTCTTGCAGTTTAGAGGGGGTTACATCACTTTTCTTATTATAAGTGAAATAGTTCAGAAATCTCCAAACTCCAAAGCTTAAATTCAAACAAAACTGGCCCCTGCTTAAAATTCATGAGAACGCTCTAATCAACACGCGCTGCCTGTAAGCTAAGCCTTTTCTGCACTAACGGCTGCGTTGCCACTTAAAAACAGTTTCTTTCAAATAGACTTAGAAGAAAAATGGATTTCCGGCCAATTGTGAACACCAAAGTTTTAGGAATTAATATTTGCGGCATTCGATCAGCAAATTCACGCTGGTACAAAAGTCTTCCCTACAAAACTGGGCAGGCCTATTGTTATAGCATTTTGTGACAGTAATTAGAAATTAAAAATTAAATGGCATGAACACGAGGCCTTTCCATCTCTGCAGCTTTTCAAGCCAATGATCGGATGGATGTGACATTCAATAATAGTGATTATAAGAAAGAGAAGCTCTCAAATTAGCCATCCATTGAACCAGATGGAGTGATAGTCGGAGGGACATTTAGTGAGGGACATCTAATGACTCCAGAGTCGATAAAGATTTGTCAGTAAACCTACAATATAACCACTGCAAAGAAAGCGGTTCAGGGAAATCAATTTTTGCAATCTTGTGCATCAGAAACTATCAACAGTACAATGTTGCAAGTAACATTCTGTTGTGAGCAACATATGCACGATATTAAAGCGTGAGTCTGCAAGCATCTAATGTCCCATGAAAATATGCCTGAAAACATATGGGAGAAGTAGTCATAGATTATTACGCAAGCAATGAAGCAGTGTGTTGTTTTGGTGTTTGTCGTCACATTGCAACCAACAACTTGCAAGTGGCAGAAACTACTGACGTTCAAATATGTCAAATATGACAACTAGCTTTTCATATAAAGCGAATCTACTGTATTTGGACAATAGATAGGAAACAGATAAATAGTGTTATCTGCAAATAAATAATAAATACCTGATGAGAAAAAATATATATATTTAATAAATATTGTTATTAAACACTTTTAGGTTGGCTTCAGTGTCACTGTTACATTGTAGTAACAGGGCAGCTCTGATTGTGCCCTGTCTGCACAAATATAGGGCTTTAGGACAGGATCATGGCTTCCTCCCTCGAGAGGGACACAGACCAGCCCTCTCTTTATTGGTGGAGGTGACAGAAGAAAAGATGTCCCAACTTCTGGACAATTCTGCTGATGCTATTCTTTTCCCACTGCTATATTGCCTCCTCTACATCGGGCCAACGATGCAGAAAGGTGACTTATTCTTGGGCTCGGTGCAAACAGACTTGGCAAAAGCAAACCTGATTTCTGAGTTTCCAGGTCAACAAAGATGCACGCAGAGAGAGTATAAGAGATAAGCCTACATTCATACATTGGTTTGTAGCCCTGCTTGCTTAAAGGATTAGTTCACTCCAGAATGAAAATTTCCTTATTGTTTACTCCACGTCATCCAAGAAGTTCATGTCTTTCTTTTTTCAGTTGAAAGGAAATTAAGGTTTTTGAGGAAAACATTCCAGGATTTTTCTCCATATAGCGGACTTCAATGGGGATCAATGGGTTGAAGGTGCAGGGTTTCAATGCAGCTTTAAAGGAACACTCCACTTTTTTTGGAAATAGGCTCATTCTCCAACTCCCACAGAGTTAATAAGTTGAGTTTTATCGTTTTTGAATCCATTCAGCCATTACGTAGCATCTGAAAGTAGTCCCCAGCTATATTATAACTAGTTACCTAGCTGGGTACTACTTTCAGGCGCTGCGTAACAGTGGCGGCTGGTGATGGAAAAAGTAGGGGGGGCTGAGGGACAATGTGGTTTTAAAATTTTTATTTTAACAATTGAACAATTTCTGCTGTTTATTTATTACATTAACACCAAAGTAACTATTTAAAAACAAATAGCATCTAATGTAATTATTAAAGTATGAATTTAGAATGTCCTTGTAGATTTCAAATATTGTTCTTTCAAAGACAGAAAGATGTGCCAATTTGAGATTCATTGGAAACCAAGTCATACAAGGTGAACTTATAATTGCTGTAATTTGCGTCAATATTCAATAAACACAAAGAGGTAAATAGTCGCTGTTATTACATGGAGTAACCACTAGATGAAGAAGACTGTGCATTACCAATTGTAATGGTGAGCAAGTCAATAAAAAATGCTATACATTGTCTCCAGTGTTCACATCATGAATCGTACAGCAAACCACCTCTAAGACAGACAAAAAAAACCCCATCAAACCCATGTTCGTGTTTTTTTATTTTTTCCGAAAAATGGTTCATGTCCTGAACACGGTTTTCACACCAGGCTCGATCGGTCGCTGCAGTTTTAAAAAGCAAACAAGGGAAGCAAAACAGCGAGTTAGTTACTCAGCAGCCGGTTAGCCACGGCTTCCTAGTGTACCATGTCCGCGAAAAGCCTCTAGTATAAGACCCTTCCTTGTCTTTCACCTGCTGTCTGATGTTAATTTGTGGCTGGTCCGGTCCCATTTCTTTTATTTTTTGTTTTTCAGCCAGTGGTCTTCTTTCAAACGAAGTTTGAAGAAGAGATTGCACGGTCTCTTTCTCGTGTGACGCCGGCGCCATTGTCAACTCGAATCTCACTGCCACGTGACCACACCAAACTCATGTTATTCTCCGATGGGCGCAGAGGCAAAGCGCCCATCGGAGAATTATTACTGCGCGTCACTGATTGGTGGAATTGATTATATTTAGTGACGTTTTATAGCATATCAGCGCTCCATTGGTTAGATAGCGTGGGCGCCCTTTCTCGGCGCCCCGAGCGTAAAACTACACATTTATGATGTTATGCTGCACATGATGAAGCTGGCAGACAAAAAGCCCCCCCCCCCCCCCCCCCCCATTCTAGTGTGAAAAACACGTAAGTTTTTTTCAAACTTATTTTTTTTATTTATTTTTTTTACTTGGTAGGAGGGGCGGCGCCCCAGCGCCCATAATAGATCAGCCGCCCCTGCTGCGTAATATCACTGCGCCTGCTGCGGCCATGTTACGGCAGCAAAGTTCCTTGATTATTACGCCGGAATGAGAGTATAGTTCCTAGCCAAATCGGACTAGAAAATCGCAACTTTTCATTTTCCGCCGGTCTTAGTACACGATATAACTACAGAAGAGCCAAGTTTTAAATAGGAAAACTATCGAAACTCTTTGATCGTTTTTGAACGCGATGCTACTGGTCTAATAGGATTCAATGATCTATGCTAAGCTATGCTAAAAGTGCTATCGCCAGACCCGGAGATCGGCTGAATGGATTCAAAAACGGTAAAACTCAACTTATTAACTCTGGGGGAGTTGGAGAATGAGCCTATTTCCAAAAAAAAGTGGAGTGTTCCTTTAAAGGACTCTACGAGACGAGTGAGTGAGACGATCGAGACAATCGGTCATTTAAAAAAAAAAAAAAGGTAAAACATGATGTCACCCTACCCTACCTCTTTGAACCAAAGTACACTGACGACAACTAACCATGTGTGACTGTTCCAACGTGATTACACAATGCGCAAAGTCGCACATATGCCTCGCAGAGCAAGGCGAGCATTTGTGGTTAAAAAGTATATATATATTTTTTTTTTTTAAATGACCAATCATAACAGATCTATAAATTTATGTATAGGATGTATCTTACCTCACTTCGATTCAGTAAGATGTATCCTAATGTATCATTCAGATATTACCGACGTAAAACCTACATAGGATCAGTTATGCACATCTTTTGGATATAACATATTTCTGGAAAGCAGCGCAGGATTTCACAGTCAAGGTTTTGCAAATTCCATTGAACAATACACCAACACAATATCTCTTTGGTACGGAATTGGACAGGACACTTGACTCTATATCTGTAAAGAGGCTTGGCATAATATCATACTTGGCAAAAAACGCATTTTGCTCAGCTGGAATCAACCAAGGCCTCCAACATTTGAACTGTTTAAAACGGTTTTTGAATGAAACATAACGATTAGAACAGTACACCTACAACTTAAGAAACAAGGGCAATGCTTTTCAAAGAATATGGCTGCCTCTCGTAGACCTCTGACCTTTTGGCCACCTTAGATATACTTAACAAAATGTATGACCAAATTTAAAACTTCAGCTTGACATTAATGTGAGTGATTTTTTTTCTTTTTTTTCAAATTATTATTATTTTTTCATTTTAATTTATGTTTTGTTTGTCTCTCATGTATATTAAAATCAATAAACAAATAATTAAAAAATAAAATAAAAATAACCAATCATTTCACTAGACAAGACCATTGTTCCTCAGCTGGGATCGTGGGATCATTCCTCAAAAAACTTAATTTCTTTGTGACTGAAAAAGAAAGACGAACATCTTGAATGACATGGGGGTGAATAAATTATCAGGAAATGTTTATTCTGGAAGTGAACATCTTTTAATGGCTAGTTTTATAATTGATTAAGCAAACTGTAATTTGTACTCTACGAATTTTGTCTAAAATATTTAAATTCTGGAGAAATAATTAAAGAATAACATATAGTCATCCAGTAATTATTTCACATAAATGGACATGAAATACTGATCTGAGTTGAAAAAAAAATTATTATATGAGAAAAAAAGAGAGCGCAGAGCGATGCAGCATGAAAGTAGCACATAGGAAATTGCTACTAAATATACAAATTATCGGTCATTACACAAAAATGTTTGATTGCAGATTGTTCCAACTGACCAATACGAATCAAGCATGTTAAATATAATATACAGTATGTGTGAGGTCATACTTGGTATATAGGGTCAAGGTTTAGTCCCAGAGTAAGAACTTCTCAATCAAACATGAAGTGGGGAAAATAGGCCATCACATCCTGAGACTCCGTGTAACTCCGTCTGGCCCTGCAGGTCCCTATTAGAATCACTGGCGCTACATATTGTACCATCACTAACATCTGCAGATACACACAAATGAGCCCACACTTGCAGCCCCATCCAGCCATGTCCGTTACGTCAGCCAAAACAGTCTGTGTGCCGGCGGGTGAGTGCATAGACTTGGATCTCAGCAATGCTCATGCATACCCATTTAAACACCAACACAGAACATAAAAGCATCAGCGCTCCATGCCAATGACCTACACGGTGGATCATTTTGCGTCGCTTGAAAACGATCTTTCAAAACACTTATGGAGCAAAAACAGGGCACTTTGATCAATGTTAAAAGAGAAAATTGTTTGAGGCAAAAGTGCACTGAAAAGCTCCACATCCTCCTGTTGGAAGACTTTCATGCAAATTAGAAAAGAAAAAATGAAAGACGTTTCAAATCAGTTCATTGTTTATAAAGGCAGAAACTTCAGAAAATTCCAAGTCCAGTGAGTCCACGGGGAACAACACATCAGAATGTTTCGAAACTACAAAATCTCATCATTATGGACGATCCAGAATGTGAGACAGTCAAAGCAAAGAGCTACAGAGAAGTGGCTGATGGTAATACATACAGTATTTCGGCACCGCCGAGGCTCAGATATTGCAGAGGAGTCTCATCTTCAGGCACTTCAGAAACACAAATTCAGTAAAGAGGCTTTCAGCGCTCCGAAGCCACACGCAGAATATTAATCATGCCAATGTCACACACTCTGCAGACGCTAATACATCCCTGCATAGCAAACAGTTAATGAGTTCGCAGAAATAAAGTAAACAAAGGGCATTATTTATAAAAGTTCTCTTCTATTTCAGGAGGGCAAACAGAGGGAGAGACACTTTTATCTAAGCAAACCCAACAGCCCTAAACCATCCTGTTTCACTGCTGCTGTTCCCCACAATGATCTCAAAACACCCTGGTAAAACACCCATACATAAAATCTACCGCTCCAATAATGATAATTTATCACACTTTGCAAAACTGTAAGTAAAAAATGAATTTTAAATGGGACTCTTGTGGTTTAAAGTGCAACGATCTCCTGCAGAGGAAGGTAATTTAAGGACATTTCCATTTAAAAAAAAAAACAAGTTTAAACCCAATGGCACCGGCTACACCTATTCAACACTTTTTTTTTTTTGCCCATATCATATGGAATATGAAATATCATTTTTGCACAACTGATATTTTGCATCACAAACATTTTAGGTTGTATTTTAGCAGTACTGTGAGTCACTTTGGAAAGAAAGCATTAATCAAAAACATAAAGGCAAATATATATCTAATCTAAGCTCAGAATGGACCATCTTCACTGTCTGATATTCTTCAGGGCTGCTGTTATAGATGCATGCTTTTTCAAACTCTGTCCCAGAGGAACTGGGTAATCACGTGATTTTCAACGGCGACTTGGCAGCATGGATTATCTCTGCTAATTGGCATGTTAATGTGTAGAGACATGGAATTACGCATCAAATTAAAATCTGTATGGATTGTCATTACCACTAGTATCTCGGTCATTTACAAACTACTGTTTGAGTAATTGCATCCTGCTGCAAGTCTCTTTAATTCAGTTGCTCCACCAACATCTAAACCATAACTTTGACATGAGAGTAAAATATTGATATAGACCTGAGATGTCTGTGAAAACAATGTAGAAGTACATTTCATCATAAAGCAATCATCACCTAACAGAATATTAAATGTAATTTTAAAACAGCACAACAAGTCCCTGACAGCTTTATAAATATTGCAGTCCTAAGCACTGATGAATTGTTAAAAAATAAAAACGTACTATAAATATAGGGAAGTTTTAAATCACACTACTTTATAAATAAAATACATTACAATATGTGAATATTATTTTAAAATGTTCATATTTTCATGCAGTCTGTTTATATTTCGGCACATAAATAACACCTTATGTAGTATGTATATTAACACCAGTGTATGTATATTAAATCTCAGATTTTAACGATTTTATGCAAATAAATTAAAGATTTTATACATTATGTATATTAAATCTATACACTAATTTTGAATATGTTACATGAGTTTCAGTCCAAGTTACGAGTTGTTAATTTGTCACTAGTTTCCATCTGTGGTCGTTCTAAATGCAGACGAGGATTGGAAATATTTTGGTACACTTTTACAAGCCAATACCTCACGAAACCCACAAAAAAAGTACAACCTGCGAGACAGAAATTATGAAGCGGCACCTATTAATAGCAAAGACAAAATTCATAATTCATCAATGCTTAGGAGTACAATATTTATGAAGCTGTCAAGGAATTAATGCAGTGTTTCAGAATTGCACCGGAGAGGTTCACTCTACCCTGAAAAATCTGAGTTAGTTGCTCAACATAACTTTCATGTTCCTCTTTCAGCCCCAGCTCTCATGACTGACTTATTAAGATCACTACATCCATAAGCAAGATGAGACACACACACCCGCAGACACATTTCTTGACTGTGTGCAGCTCATTAGCGGGCTGAAAGCAGCGGGGAAGAAAAGCTGGTTTTCTCTCTGCATGCTGGGTGCCTAAACTAAGAGATCAGGATTTGCAGTGGACCAGCAGAGCTTTCACAGACCATAAGCAAGCACTCAGCCGAGACGTGATATTTACCACCCCAAGGCCTGCAAATTGACATAACCTTACAAAGCATGTTTTTTGGACCTGACGTGACAGATCTCAGGTACTTACTAGCTTGCATCAGCTGTCCTTGGCGGCCAAAGACCTGGGAAAAGGTGGTGGGAGTACAGGTGAGAGTGTCCTCCATGGTCGGGATGTCCCACTAGGCTTGACGGGCAAGTCTCTGAATGACACGCCACGCAGAAAAGCACCGGTTTGTCTTCCGTCCCCTTTGAGAACAGCAGCTGGAGCAACGTTGCAGCTGTGTAAGAATAGCACAGAGGTTTCTGCTCGGGATGGAGAGAAATAGCCTCACTCACATGCAAGATAATGAGGGAGTGTGTCAGTGTGTGCGTCAAGGAGAATGAGTGAGAGTGTGCGGAGAGCGAGCTTGAAAGAGAGAAAATCAGAGCAATGATGTCTTGCCTTTTCCTGCTGCTCTGTGATCATGTGTTGAGGTTGTGCCTCGCTGGCAGGTTTCTGCAGCCTGAGTGCAGCGGTCTGAAGCTCCTGGTCCAGTGTACTCTGTCCTGCTGACTGTGTGAGAAGCCTTCGGTTCCCCCAGGCTCAGGGTGGACTGGCGTTTGTTGTGCTCTGATCGGGTGCGTGTGCCCTCGTCTCTCCTCCCTCTGCCTCGGCTCTACCCCTCCCTTTCATTGCCTTCTCTCTCCCTTCAAGTCGACGATCCGTTTCGTAAGAAGCGCTGCTGCAGGGAAAAGATTTTTTTTGCAACTCTTGCAGCTCTGCTTTTTAATTCCTCCCCCTGTGGAGGAGAGAGGAGAGGTTGAAAAGGAAAGTTCGTTTTGGGTAACTCACCCAACGGTGGCAAAATATCAGTTGGAAATATTAATAAGGAAGATCTTGGGATGTACTGACCTACAGTGACCCCCAAAATGTATTTAGGCACTTAAAAATGTAGAATGTCTGCATTGTATAACTAAATATATAATACATCCAGTAAAATGACCTTGAGAGTGCGAGTTTAAATCAATAAATCGGGACAAAAGCTAAATGTTAGGTTAGAGAAAACTTATAGAATTATTTATTGCGGATGCAACTCGGTTTGATATTTGATGCAACAACATTGTCATTTCTAGGTGTCTTCATGGTCACGCTTAAAAATGATAACCATATTTTCCAATAACAACTTTCCAAATATTCAACCAATCCATCTAAATTTGGTTCTTTAGCATATACACACACACACACACACCCTTTGTTTTAATGTGATGTACTTACTATAACAATAACACTAATGATAAGCGACTAACCTTAAACCAAACAAGCTTAACTCTAGTGCTTAGTAATTATTTGTGTAATTACACTGTAACATCACCTCAAAATAGTGTTACCTTCAGTTTCCTTTGTGAAAAATTATTCATCCAAACTAGCTATTTCAGGATAAAGAAAGAAATTATTGCAACAAAGGCCTGTTTCATTCTTCTATCAACTCTGTCAGGAATCACGTCAACATTCTTTTTTAGCTGTTTCCCAATTCGTCAGATGGATTCGTCCAATGGAAGGCTTAAGTCAGGTCAGTGTGATGTTGAATCCACTCTCTGCCAAAAGAACATGGAAGATCTGCAAGTGCAGTCATATTCTCCTGTTTTAAAAGAAAACATGGTCAACCTGGTATTATGTAACATCTAGCTACATCAGCTAGTCATGAAGTTGAAAGGTGACTGGTTTACACAAGGACAGCCTGCAGTGCCATGGCAGTGAAAGTGAAGGTAATTCTATATTCTTTTTCTTCCTTTTATATCAGCAAAACTCTGAAATTTAGAGTTGTGACAAGAGGCACAGTGAGTTTCACAGCTTTCAACTGACAGACAAGGCAGATACCATGTGGCTGGAGCGTGCTGGAATTAATTCCCTCTGTCTAACTGAAGGTTCACTCAAATCAAATTTTTTTTGAACGTGAACGGAGGAGACATGCAGATAGTAAGCTGTCAGCTGGGAAGGGTAGAGCTGTTCTTCCTATGCACTCCCCTGCCAGAGATCTCTCTCTCTCTCTCTCTCTGCCGTGGAGTGATTGCGCTCTCTCCTTCTCACTGTTCTTCTGCTCCCTTCAGAGAGGCAGAAAGGTATTTGATAACGCACATCGACACAAACATCCTCAGCCTACCTAGTTACGTAAGCTAACAATATTTAATGGTCTCTGAACATAGAGATGAAGTAACATTTTGCAGCAATACAGAAAGCTATAAAACCAGTAGGAGGTCTAAGGTTAAATCAAGACCACTTATATAATTAACAAGTTCCTGGTCTTGATGCAGACAATTTATTGGTGCATAAGATGTCAAAAAAAAAAAAAAAAAAAGTTTAAATAAAAAAAATCTTGCTTTTTCTTTTGCAAACAAATGCCAAAATTTAGACAATTTTTTTTTTAGCAAACTTTTTTAGCAAAAACTGCTGTTTTCATTTTCTACTCAATTCCCGATTTTTAAAAAAATAATGACCAAAGGATTGCAAATGACAAACCTTGTGAGATATTTTATACCTGATGTGAAAATAAATGTTAATAAAAGATGGTTCTAGTAAAATTATTAAGCAGAAGTCACATTTCTTGTGAGCAACATCCATATGCATATCTTAGCTTCACTTCCTAATCTTAATGTACTGCATCGACCAACTCGGAAGCTGTATGGGGCTGCATTTTTATGACTAGGGCTATGCCACCTTGCACAGCAATCAGGATTAAGTGTGACTATATTTCATCCTGTCAAGCGGAGCACAGCATCATCCACCTCTTCTCTCCCATGCACAGCATGGAGGAACCATAAACCACAGCACTGCCCTATAGAGTAGCCATAAAACAGTACCAAGGCATGGGGGAAACATAAACAAGATGTGCTTTCCCTGCTACATAAAGATCTATCCGGTATAACAGAACAAACTTGCACTCAATATTCAATTCTTCATTTGAAAATTGGCAAGCTAGACAGTTGGAAGTGTACTTACAGCTATGCGAGTATTCAGTCAGGGTTAGCTAGCCTAGAGAAGAACTCTATTTCACTCTAATGGCTTTTTTGATGGTCAAATACAAGATTCTGACAGCCACAATAAAACCAAATCCTTCTGGAGAGATAGAATAGAATGGGTTCAATTTTACAAGCCAGGTGATTCAGAAAGAAAAAAACAAAAACAAAAAAAACATACATACATATAATGGACTTGGACAAAAAAAAAATAAATGCACTATTAGAAATAGGTACGCAAAAGCCTGGATTAGTCATGAATCAATGCAGACAATGAATAGTGATGCAAGCCTGACTACACTATGACAAATTAAACCGACTGGTACTGCATTTCTTTCTACTGTCAAACTAAAAGCTAAAATCAAATATACACTGAAAAAAAAAAAAATTTTAATATGTCAATTAGAACAATGCATTTTACATTTGTGAAGGTTATTATTCATAATCACAAAACACGGTCAACATTTCATTCCCAAAAATATATCAATGCAGGACAGCAAAGACATACTGCAAGATGAAAGTTCTGTAAAGAAAAAGAAATATCGTTTCAGGTTCCTTGCTTAAAAAACATTTCAAGCATTCAGATCTAGTTTAGATCCATCCTCATTGTCCAGGTTGTAAAGTGGAAATGACACGGCAAAGACAGGCTTAGGAGTGAGAGGGCTTACGCTGTCCAAAGGCAGAAAACGCATCAGTTCAAAGCTTGTCAGGAGGTAGACCACTAAAGATTTGAAGTCCTGTTGATGTTCTGTTAAAGCAGAGGCCTTATCCATTTTATAAAAATGAGAAACGATAAAAACAAAACATTTGTGTAATGCTTGGTGACCAAAGAAACTGAGTGCTTGCGGTGGCATCACAGCAATAACGGCTAATTGTACTAATAATGCAACAATATTAACTAAGTCTTAATAAACTGGAAGCAAATTTCTGAGGTTGCTTCAGGCTATGACATACATGCTTATAATATACCAGTGAAAATTAATGCTGTTTTTATGCAGTTTTCAAGCAGGTGTCATCACATATTGTAAAATCACCTCAAACTTTGAGATAACCACAAAAGGCAAATTAGCCTAAATAAAGTGCTTTTCTTCAGAAACAAGTAACCTGATTGACCAGATCACTAATTACATAATTTGGGTTGTAATAATGGCACTTACAACTATTAATTCATTTTCATGCAAGTGCAGAAGAAAGTTTGTCATTCCCAGTTGTAGTTTTAGTGTAATTTTAATGGCCAGCAGCCCTGCTGTAGATTCTGTAGATTACAAAAGGTTCAGAGGAAAAAAAAAATGAAAAAAATGAAAAAATGGCTTACGGTTTTGGCTGGTTTAGGTGAAGGTCAAATACCTTTTACATACAGCAAACTATTTTCTCCTGCTCACTCTGACTGTATCAAACAGCTCAATTCATTTACTATGTCAAAATAAACAAAAACATCAACAACAAAGTAAAAACAAAAAAGCCTCTCAGATGAGAGCTTCAGTATGATAAACATTCCCTGTGAAGGATTACATTTACTTAAATATACATATATATACTCTTCAAATAATTTTTCTCAGTAAAAGAGGAGCAGGTCAAAATGGAGTACAGTCGTGAAGCGAGTATCGGTCCAATCATACTTTATACAGAAGTACATGCATTAGGAGACCACCGGATCTGAAAACCTCACAGATTAAACAGGGTGAATTAGTCTCAGAAAGAGAAACTGTTGAATGATTGCCTCTTGCAAAACCTAAACAAACCCAGAAGGTCAACATTTATAAATCAAGTAATATGATGCTTAATAGAGATTTATTTATTTATCATATTCATCAGTCCATTTTGGGGGAAGGAGCTTAAAGGCTTATTTATAAAAGTGCACTGAGAAGATACTTCCAATGAGCAAACGCAAAACATGAGCAGGGAGATAACTCCTGGTCCCCCTGAACATTCAGGCTGTGATCAGGTTAATCCAATTTAGTTGAAAGAAGTTCCCCTTCCAGTCACTGACTAAAGCAATCCTTTGGAGACTGTGGTGTTCTACCTGGCTAGCTTCAATAGAGACTCCTGAAATAAACATAAGAGAAAAATCAAACACTCACAAACTCACAAATATACAATAGTATGTTAAAGCTAACAGTGAAACTCTACATTACCTCAGACTGTCCTGGTTCATGGTTTGAGAGGTCTTCAGACTTCACTTCCAAAGGAGCTGAAGCACTAGTCATCTGTACACTGCGTGTCACTGGACCACCTTTTCTCTCCCGTGTCCTTGTCGAAAAACGTTCCTCCTTCTTAGACGGTGTCATTTTCACAACAGACTCCTTTTTGACAACCTCCTTTTTGACAACAACCTCCTTCTTGACAACAACCTCCTTAGATCGTTGCATTTTAGACGTCGGTAGTGTCGAAGAGTCATCAGTAAGTGCAGGAGTTACGGAAGTCAGTGGCTCGTGGCTCTTTTTGCCTTTCTTAGTTTGTGGGGCCATGTTGTCTGTATTTGAGGCTAGCCTCTTTGTACGTACCTGAGGTGCTTTACCTTTACTTGCTGGTGGAGCTTCACTCTCAACTGGCTCAGAGCTCCGGGCTCTGGTTTTCCCCAAGGGCTTTGCAGTTGGTCCAGAACCTGGTTCTTGTTTGATTTCAGAGTCAGTGGCTCGACTTCGGAGACTCCTGTTTTTGTCTTGAGGCATCAGTGCTCCTTTTTTCAACTTCTTGGCAACAGGTCTTTGTGGACAGCTGCAAGCAATGTGCTTATTGAGGCTGGCTGGGTATGTGAACTCTCGACTACAGTATGGGCATGCATGGATCTTATGAGTCTCCTCTTCCTTTACCCGGGTTGTCGGTTTCTTTATAGAGGCAACCGATTTGTTCTTCTGAGATATGGCTTTCTGGACAAGCTGGTTTTTCTTCTTATTTAGGGCTGACAACTTTGCTTTGGATGTTATATCTTGGTTAAAATTGAGCCTTTTCGGTTGACCCATTCGTCGGAAAGCATTCTGCCCAGCAGCAGCTCCAGCGGTGGTAAGAAGGCCATTCGGAGACTGTTTCACAACCTGTTTAAGAGGAATGGGATTCTTCTTAGGGGTGTAGCGTCTCTTATCGCTAGCATTAGCACAAACTAATATGTGCTTATGTAGCTCAGGCATGTTGTCAAAGCTGTTTCCACATTTGGTACACCGGATCGCAGTGCTAAATGTTTGGGGGATGTTGTGTGTGGTGAAATTAGTGGCGGAGGCAACCGAGCCATCAGGTGTTCGGTTGTGGTACGGGAAAGGTGGAGGCTTATAGCTGGGGTAGTGTTGATTAATGCCAAGCCGTACATCTGGACCTTTCGGTTTACCAGCCTCAGATGCCATAATCTTTATTGTAGTGTATAGTTCTTCTGTAGGGTCCTCGTGGCCATTTTCCTCTTCTTCCACCTTCTTAGTGTCATTGTTGCGCTCCTTGGAAGAATCTTCAGATGTAGCTCCAGCAACTGAGTCAAGAACAGCATCTTTCTCCACATTTGCGTAAGCAGGATCCGTGTAATTCTGAGGTCTGAGCTTCCCGTTTTCAACGGCAGTGTGAGTGCAACTCTGACTTGGATGTAGGTCACTTTGATGTTGCTGGAGATTGCAGAGGAAGGCAAACTCCTTTGAGCAAATAGAGCAAATATAAATTCTTCCCACCCCATGGAGAGAGGAGCGGTGCTCAAGGAGCGCAGTCGCGTTACCAAATAACTGCACGCAAAACTCACACTTAAAAGGCCACTCTGATGCATGCTCTATTATATGGCCACTGAGGTCCTTGATGGACCGAAATGGCTCTTTGCAGACGTTACACACAAAACTCTTGACAAAAGTCTCCCGTTCTGGTGTCTCAACCTCATCAGAACTTCGTGGTGGAGTTCCAGGTGAAGTGTTGCCCCCATTTGTGGTTATATCAACCGCCCCCTCGTTTTTCCCTGTATCCTCTACAACGGAGTTATCAACCACTGAACTCTTCTGGGAAGAATCCAATTCGCTGAGGAAGGTCGGTGAGGAGGGTTCCTTTTCAGGAGTTGATTGTACTGCAGAAAGAGAAAACTTTGATTTGTGTCGGTCTTCTGTTTTAATATTGAGGTCTTGAGGGAGAGATCCTTCACAGGAATGGCTTTGGCTGGTTTTAGAAGCAGTATCCCACTCTAGGTGAGAAGAACCTGCTTGATCTGCATTTTTTAAAAACTGAGGCTTAGAATCAAGGGTTGAGCCCTCAAGTAGTGTTTCCGACTTTGAAGATGAATCTGCTGTACAATGTCTTTTTACATCCTGAGGCAGTGGAGAAATCGCAGGGCCTAACTGCTCAGCAGTTTGGTCTGATTCATTAACAATGGAATTTAATGCATCATAGCATGATTCTGTTAAAGCAGATGAATCCGACACTTCCTCTAAACTATCACCTGCCTTGGGGGACATTTTAGGGGACAACACAGGAAAAGGCCCAGGTGATGAGGCATCTGACACATGAAAATGTGGCGATGATAAAGGTGGAGGTGATGGAATAGTGGGTAAAACTGGAGGAGGGGGTGTAGATGATGCTATACTAGATGAAGATGGAGAGGACGGATTAATGGTCATAGGGGTCAGAGAGGGAGGAGAGGTTGATTCACAAGGAAGGCGCTCTGATCCTGATCCGGGACTAGAAGGGCCAACACATGTGGCACTCTCAGAAGACGAAAGAACGTCAGGGCTTCCGAGAGCACTGGACCCTTCGTCTCCAGGTGAGTTTAGGCCAGCATACTCGTTCATTAAGACTTTCTCTAAAATGCTGGTGTTGGGTTTCTTTCTTTTCACATGTGGTGTTTGTGTGGCTGAGCTTGTCTTTACTTCATGGTCAACAGGACTTTTACGGTTCACACTTAAGTCAAGCACAGCTTCTCCAGAGCATTTGCTTACACTATTGTCTTTTTTACTGAAGGAATTCGAAAGGTCAAGTGGCTGCTGATTGCAAGAATTCCCCCCGCTTCTTGAAGGAGACCAGTCTTTTCCTGTCAGGCTTACAGCGTCCCCATGATCTTTGCTGGACAAACTCCAAGAATGCGTCATGCAATGGCTTTCAATCTTTGGCACCTTCAGAGAACATGAAACTCCAGTTGCAGAGCTTATGCTGTCATTTCTTTGTGCCTGGCTACTCTGTGAAGTTGTGGGAGGGGAGGCAGTTCTTCTTTTAAACTTTCCTTGGACAGCAGGCAGTGAAGTTACTGAAAGTGGAGTGGTTAATCTATGGCTGTCTGTGATTAGACCTATGGCTGGTTTCTGACTGTCTGGGGCCTGTAGTAGTTGTTTGAGTTTCGGAGAGAGGTAAACGGATTTCTCCTTCTGAAAAGCTAAAGTTTCAGTTGACTGGGAGAAAATGTTTCCTACCAACAAAGAGGACTGTGAGGAGGGGGAGGACAAGGAGGAAGAGGAGGACACCGTTTCTGTTTCCATTTTCACAGCAGGCAGCAGTGGTGGTGTAGCAGTTCGTCTTTTAGAGGCTGTCTGAGCTACGCATGAAACTTCTTTTGCTGGACAAGTCCTTGTCTCTATTTTGAAAGCGTGACCAATTTGTTTGGGACTTAGAATGAGAGCATCAAGGCCAAACAAAGCTGCGGTGCTAGAATCAACCTCGATGACCTCACAGTTGCTCACTGTGCTTGTAGATGGGATCTTTCCATCAATGTAATGGCTGAGATTTTCAGAAATGTTGTTAGAGATATCAACCATACACTCCTCTCTCTCTCCCTCATCCTCGGTCTCCACACTGGGCACATAAATTGGTGGTGGACTGGCACTTGGTGACTCTTCCTGGAGCGAAACAGACTGCCCTTGTTCATGCTGCTGCTGTTGGGAGGAGCCATCCTGCAGGAGCATACCTTTCCGACGAACACCTTTCGGCATCAGATGCCGTTCGTGGATTCTGCGCTGGTGCCTGCGCATGTTGGTGTGTGTGCCGAAAGCCTTGTTACAGTACTTGCAAGGATGAAGCTCTTTTGACTCCCCATTCTCATCCAATATAAAAGGTCGGTCAGATTCAGCACCAGGCTCGGTTTTCAAACTGTCAGAGGCTTGCTGAGGTGGACCATTCTGTGCGTTCATAACAACTGGGTGGCTTGGAGAGGATGCACTGCCAGAGGTAGCAGAATCGTTGGGTGCCGTGGGACTGTGGAGGAATGCTGTTCCGCTAAGTGATCCGGGCCTATTTAAAGTTTTACTCCCGTTCTCGTGTCTACGTTCATGTCTGCGCCTGCCTACCTGAGAGCCAAAGGGCTTGGTACAGTACCGGCACTTAAATGTATGAGTCTGATGGTTTGAAGTAGTGTGAATGTGAGTGTGGCGCTCTAGGCCCTGTTTAGTGGAGAAATGACGCTCACAATGCTGACAGGGGTACGTTCCTCCTTGGGGGTCATCTTCAAAATCCCCCTCTGCCTCCAACTCAGGATTTGCTAAAGAAGATATACACTCTGTATCACACAGCGGACTCTCAGTGCTTTCATCTGCAGGGCAGCCTGAAAGTAAATGCAGGGGAGACTTTTCATTCCCATCAACTGATTCTGCCTCAGAGGGGTGCTGTGGGCTCTGATTTAACTGTGGCTGCTGCAGTTGTCCATCAACCTCTGCATTTTCCTCATCAAGTCCTTCTCTCTGGTTTATCTCTGTTGTATGAGACTGGATAGGGTTTTCATTTTCCGTAGAAGAAGACTGGGACGACTGGGCTGCATTCTCCTGCTGCAACTCGGAAGGTGAAGAGGGTCTTTCCTCACCATTAAGCCCTGAATTACAAGAAAAATATAAAATAAAAATAAAAATCACTGAATGAAGTTGAAAATCATTCATCTAAAGACATAATTCTGCTACAATAACATGGCAACTAGGACTGGAACTAATACATTAAATTGTAGTGAAATAATTAAACTAATTTCATTGTCTAGTCAGGTTTGTATGCTGTGCATAAAAGCCTCCACTAATGATGTCTCTTTACAGAAGTAAAAAAAATAAATAAATAAAAAATAACAGACAGAACAGAACACATCTAAAAAAATGAATGGAAATCACGGTGCAGGAAGAGTGCAAACCCTAAGCTGTTTCAAACATGAGAACACTTTGTATTAAGTGTTTCAAACAAATCCATAAGCACATAGGTTAACGCGGCGTTCCATTTCTGGTGCCTGACAGATGTGTGTGCTATTTAATGCGCTTAAGACATGTTTTATTCAGCACATAACTTACATTTTATGGTTATATCCTTATCTATTAATTTTTCTAAACTTAGAAATTCAAATCAAACAAGTCTCTTGTTAAAGCACATCCACACTTTAACAGAGCACAACAGCAAAATAAAGCATAATAATTAAAACAACTGTTGGACGTTAACTTAAGGTTTAATATTCTATATATATAATCATATTTTGGTATTGCTATTTTAATGAGCAGGAAGTTTACCATTTTTATTGATAATTGTATTGTAATTATGTGTTATTTACATTTTAAACCTCTGCAAATTATACATGTCATAGCCTTCACACCGTTCTCATAACCTTCAATTTGCACACTGTTTAAATTTGGGGCAGGATATAGAATAACATGTTTTTCATTCATACGCAGAATAAGAAGTGAAATTTGGCTTTTTTAAATCTAATTAAAACAGAAATAAATGACACTAACTAATTATCAAAATAATTGATGGCTGCAGCCCTACTGGTATAGCCCTACTGCAACAAAAATATTATGACTGAGCTAAACATACTTGTGAACGACACAAATCCCTGCCAGAGGCCGGCGAAGAGCATAACATACCTTCCTCTGAGTCCCGCATCTCTGTGATTGAGGGTTCAACAGCACTCGATTTATTTGGTTCACAGAATCCACTCAAATCGGCCTGTCTGGCTTTTTCCGACAGCTTCCTCCTTGCTTTAGGGAGGAGAAAAAAAAACAAACTATTTTTAGTTTAAAAAAAAATTAAATAATTTTCAAGACTCACAAAAGGCAGCAAAAAGCAATTAGGTTTAGATTTCCTATCACAGCTATCAAAACCTACAATAATTGAATCCAATGATATTTAATTGAAGTAAGAATAAATTAATATCAACTGAAAACACAAAAGGAAGAACATCTGTTACATTAACTAGAATAAAGAGCTCCACCTGCAAAACAAGTATGCCACAACCTTCTTTTCTAAGCGAGCAGCTCACCACAAAACCAGACTGACTACTACTCAGTAACTACAGCACTGTGCATGACACAAGCAAAGAAATGCTTGTTTTTCACATATTTAAAATCTACATCACAATTATTGCATGATAATTAGAAGATAAAAAGAAAATTCTGTCATCATCTACAAATATGTACTCACTCGCGTCATTCCAAACCTGTACGACTTACTTTCTTCTGTGGAAAACTAAAGATGATATTGAGAAGAACACTGAATTTCATTAAAAATATCTCCTTTTGTGCTCCACAGAAGAAAGAAAGCCATACAGGTTGTGACTTGAGAGTGAGAAAAGAACAACAGAATGAACTTTCCCTTTAATGGTGTATAAATGTTGGCAAAATACATGTATACACTTTTACACACAAAGTTTAAAAGACATTGTCTCACCCAAGCACAGAAACCAGCTATCAGCTGCTGTCCTTGTGACAAGGTCATCTGGGAGCATCTTATACAAAACCCAATTCATAAAACAGACACATGCGACTAACTTGGTCATCTGACCATACTTGTCAAATAGTCCTTCCCACATATCCATTTTCACAAAATAAATTATTTGTGTGCATATATAGTTAGACTGTTTTAACATGTTAATAACATTTAAAAGTTTGCTGTCAAACTGTCTAAAATGCTTTTTATTTGCTTTTGTAACCTAAATGTAAAATATTTTAGCTTTATAATCTCTCGATCCCTCGTGATTTTAGACAGTGTGACAGAAAACTTTACAATGTCATTAACATCATGTCACATATTTCAAGGACTACTTTTACTAATATATTTTTAAAAGAAAAATTGGACATGAGCTAACTTGAAACTTCATGCATTTAGCTGCACTGTCATTAAACAGGTTAAAGTCAAATGTCCATTTACTCAATGAAAGGACCAGCAAACGCTCTTCTCAACAGCAAGTTTAGGTCAGCCTTTTTTTAGTCGTTATTACATCAGTCTATAAAAACCATCCAGACCAGACACACTCACTTAAAGTGAAATATGTATCTGTGTAACATTTTATAGCAAATTTATTTCCCTAAAACTTTTACTGAATTACGTACAAGTTCACAAGTATCATTCAAATAAACTTAAAACATTGTTGTGCGACAAATCAATAACAAATATGCAATGGACAAGCACACAAATTTGACTCTCACGCGTAGAGCTTTTAGAAGATAAACTCTGTGTTTATTTTATGGCTCATTAAGGTCTCGTTCAAAATGCTTTGCGAAGAGGGTTTGGAAGGTCATCTCTGTCAGACATAGGTTGAGTCTCTAAACCTAGGGAGCTGCCTATGTAGAGGGCATGCTTGGGGCATCACAAACGCGTTCAAACTTTTTGAATCGAACACTAGGACGTGTCCGTGATGCTCAAAATGCTCTCTAGGTGAGAAGTTCACTAGATTTGAGACACTGAGATAAGGTCTGAGTCTGCAAGGCGGCTAACCGACCCGTTCATCAACATGAGGAAGAGTAACGTTACGTTACAGTTCACCGCACCCTGGCTCTGTTCTGGTCTGTTTTTCTTTTTAACAAAGTTGATTAAAACAGAACACAATCCACAATTCCTGTTTCTACATGATCTTCGTATGAAACGGGCGAATAGCCAGATGGCTAACATGCTAGTTCCAGCTAGCGACTGCGAACGCGTCCAAATATAACAAACATATGTTTTCGGACACCAATTAGATATTTCTATATAAAAAAAACGCCAGTTTGAGCAATAACAGGCGGTGTTTTCATTTTACCTCGCTTTGCTCTAGGCGAACTCTTCTTGTTCAGGTTGCTAGTCCTTTCTTCCTCTAATGCAGCAGCTATCTCAGGATTGTCTTCCCCATTGTACCACACGAGAAGTTCTTCGTCCGGTCCGATTGGCTGACGAGGAGTATAAGGACCAATCAGAGTGGAGCTTTTTGGCATGCCATAGGATGAACTATTATTTAGGCCTTGACGCTCTGTCAGGCATTTAGGAACAGACCCCCATAACAAACTAAGGTGCAGTATCAGCTCATTGAAGGGAATTAATATTTTATAACATTTTGTGTGACGTTAAAGACGGTTTGTTCGTCTGTTAACTACCGCAAGTGTAGAAAATGATGGGTATAAAAAAAAAAATAAAGAATTTTTATTTGTACTGGTAAATTCAGAAAACAAAAGTTTACTGGGCATAAATTTAAGCAGAAGCGCAGCGATAATAATACTCATTCTATATTAGTCCCAGACATATTACTACTTTTCAAAGCTTAATAAAATGACAATCATTGTTGTATTTAGTCCATTATCTTTGAGGGCATTTATATACTAGTGCAGGGGTTTTCAAACTGGGACCCCGAGGAGGCTGCAAAGGGGTGCTGTGAAATTTCAGTGAAAAGTAATAATAATAAAAAAAAAAATCACATCAAATCATTTATTCTATCAAGATCCCCTTTTTAACAATAAGAAATATAAAACTATATAAGTTTATAATTTATATAAGTTTATATTAGCATACAGTACATGAAATTATAAGCTAAAAGTACATTTTCCTTCCTTGCAATGTACATGCTTTCACGAACAGGTTGTACTTGTTGCCTTCTTGCTTGCTCAATGGGAGTTCTATAGCAACATTCTCATTCATATTTAATTACTGTGAAAAGCACAAATAAGGAAATGCAACTAAATTAATAGTGGTAGAAAAAAACTATGCCATTAAGTTGATAATGGCTAACTTAAAAAAAAAAAAAAAAAAGCCTTTGGTTTAGTACACTGATAATATAAAAGCTAATTATTTAATCTTTTTTATTTTAAATTATTGTTTTAGAAAGATGTTATGCTCAGCAAGGCTGCAGTTATTTGATCTGAGAAAAAAAAACAACAACAGTAAAATAGTAATATTGTGAAACAAATACAATTTAAAATAACTTTTCCATTTGAATAATTTTAAAATGTAATTTATTCCTGTGATGCAAAGCTGCAGTTTCAGCAGCCATTACTCCAGTCTTCAGTGTCACATCATCCTTTAGAAATTATTCTAATATACTGATTTTCAGTGCTCAAGAACCATTTATTATTATGAATAAGAAAACAGTTGTGCTGTTGGAAACAAAAATACTTTTCTGGATTTTTTGATGAATCGAAAGTCCAAAGGGTCACAGAAGTCTTCCATAATAACATAAAAGTTGTTACCGTCACTTTTTTACTGCCAATTTAATGGATCTATGCTGAATAAAGTTTTTTTTTTTTTTTTTTTTAAAGTCTGACTGGCCCCAACTTTTGAAGAGTCGTACTTTTAGGAAAAGTGTCCCCTGCAAGGAAACCTATTATTTTGGGGGTCCTCCGCATTCAAATGTTTGAAAACCCCTTTACTAGTGTACTATTTCCCTGTAAGTATCTCCTCCAGGCTCATGTTGAAAGTCAAACCAGGGACTTTTAACTTACCCTTAACACTTTGTAGTAAATAGCTCGGTTGATCTCCAGTGGAAAGAGGTTTTGCTCTTGAGAAGAGCGCGCCCAGTTCACATACCGCAACCAGTTTCCTTTCATTGGATCTGTGGCATCAATGCACATCCACCCCCAGGCTGGAAAATACACCTAATGATAGTGGAACAATAAGCATTTAATAAAGGACCAATGCTAAAACCTACATTACCATTCAAAAGTTTTGCGTCAGGCAGTTATCTATTCGTCACCGCTTCTCCACAAATATTAAGCAGCACACCTGTTTTTCACACTATTAATAATAAGAAATGTTTCTTGAGCAACAAATTAGCATATTAGAATGATTTCTGAAAGATCATGTGACTTTGAAGACTGGAGTAATGGCTGTTGAAAATTCAGCTTTGTTGTTTTTACTATATTTTTGATCAAAAAGAAGCAGTCTTGGTGCACGTAAGAAAATCCTTTTAAAAGCAATACAAATTTTACAGACCCTAAACTTATGAATGGTAATGTGTATTGCTCCAAATAAGCTTTGTGTTCATCAGTGTATTTCTGACTTCTAGTCAGGCAGAACTAGAGTTTCCTCTGTGTCTTATCGAATACATACCTCCCACATGTAAACATTGCTCGTCACTTGAGATCTCTTCTTTCGTTCTCCTACAAATGGTCCAAACCGCTTGCCTTTCGGTATTAATCTAGATGCCCAGACACCTGTAGAGAGACATGGAAAGAATGTCATGTGAAATCCTATGCGAGCAGACATTGGGAAAAGCAACTTTGTCTTCTCCATTCATTCATCATATTTTTAAAACTTTTAGTTGACAGGTTTTTGAGCATGAATCCTCAATCAGAATGAGGCACTGTAAGATCTCCAGAGACGCTCTCACAGAGCCATTTTTTGAAGCATTCGATATTAATCATTTATCAGTAGATTTCTAGGGCACCACCACAGCGTACTGCGCATTCTCCGTTTCGAACATCAAACAAAATAAGACTACAGTTATGTTGTTTGCAACTCTTATCAGTCACTATGGTTCACAATGCTGACCAGCTAAACCATGAGTCCTATCAAAAGTGATTGTTGTAGAGCAAAACAGGCTAACTTTGTAAATATTTGAACATTAAATGTGTTTCAGAGTCAAAGGTTTGGAAAATTTCAGACTTTTATCAAGTAGAAAATACTGCAATAATGAACACATGATTTCTCGTTAACAGAATTGTTTACAAATACTCAACCATGCCGTTGCTCACCAATGCGACTGGGGTTGACAGCTGATGGTCTCAGCTTCATGCTGTTTGGCAGCCCCTTCCACACATGGGCTGGGATGTCATCCAAGGTTTCACATGTTCCTTGAGGCAAAGCCATTACAGCCTTAAAAAAAGAAAAGGGTGGGCTTTACAGTTCACAATGTGTTTCTAAACTGTACGTGTAACCAGTGCTCATGGTTTGAACTTTTCAGTTTTTAAATGACATTAGAAAATAAATTGTTTCACCATACCTGCACCAAGGATTTAACACTCGATTGAACTTTGAGACTCCTAAGACCTTTTTAATTTCATGGATTCTGTAAAACAGAAAATAGGAGCAATTATTTTTATCATGTAGAACAAAATAATCCTCTGTTTTTGATGCAGTATGGGATTTGCTTTCAAGCAATCCCAAAGACTGGAAGACCTTTTAAAAGGTGTGCTTAAAACTGCAAATACTCCTTCAGTAAACTCAAAGTCTCTGATATTTGCACTACAGTTGAAAGTAAGTAAGAAAAGGGGTCGGTGCGTTTTATTTTGTTGTTTGTTTGTTTTTTAAAGAAAAGATTCAGCAAGGATGCGTTACCTTGATCAAAACGGAGTAAAAACTTTTAAATTGTTACAAGAGTTATATTCTTTTGAACTTTCTAGAATACTAATAAAATATGAATCACAGTTTCCATGAAAACATTTCTGTTTTCAGCATTGACAATAAGAAATGTTTCTTAAGCAGTAAATCGGCATATTAGAATGATTTCTGAGAGATCATGTGACACTGAAGACTGGCGTAATGATGCTAATGAAAATTCAGCTTTGCCATCACAAGAATAAATTGCATTTTAAAACATAATAAAATTAAAAAGTTGTTTTAAAATGTAATATTACTGGTTTTGCAGTATTTTTGAGCCTTGGTGAGCATGAGACTTTTTTTTTTTAAACAAAAGCAATCTTACAACAAACTAGTTTGTAGTATTTATTATTAATATGTTCAACATAATTCATCCAGTAATGCAACAAATGATCAAGTTGCTTTTCTAGCAACAAAGGGTCATATAATACGATTTCACGTTTTTAACTTCTGTTAGTGTGTAATGTAGCAGTGTGAGCATAAACAACATCTGCAAATTTACGAAGCTCAAAGTTCAATCCAAAGAGAGAAATTGTCTTTTACAGAATTAGCAAAGCATCGCCTACAGCGAATGGCTGGTAAGGGACTACAACAAAATAATTCCGGGTTAGTGACATCATAAACCCCGACCCCAGGAACATGCAACAAAGGGCGCAAGGCCATGCTGCGCTGCTTTAGAGAAGAGGAAGAAAAGGGCTGGGCGATATATCGAACATAATATTCATGTGCATTTCATCAGCAAAGCCGGTTCCGTGATTAGTCCTAAATCTCCATCACCTGTTTTCAAATAGAGCGCCATTTAATACACAGACCCGTAGTTCACTGACAAGCTACGCAATATCATGTTAATTATCGAAGACAATTCATCTGCCATAATGAACGCGATATTGCGTAGCTTGTCAGCTGATCTATGGCTCTGATTATTAAACTGCGCTCTATTTGAAAGCAGGTGAAGGAGATTTACCGCTAATCACGGAACCGGATTTGCTGACAAGATGCGCGTGAATATCGTGTTCGATATATATCGCACAGGCAGCCCTACTAGGTAGGGGTGCATGCAAAAATCCATTCATATACTGTATAAATCGCGATTCTGTCTTCTAACGATTGTAATGGATTCACAAGTTTCAAAATCAATGTTCTAAAGCAGCAGTTCTCAATCCTGTTCCTCTAGTCGCCCTGCTCTGCTCTCTCTCTCTCTCATTCAGATCATCAGCTCGTCTGCTCCAATAAACTCTTCCAATTATACACTTTGTGTATAAACAGACAGATATTATTTGCATAGCTATGAGAAGCGTTATACATGGATGCGTATGCAGTTGCTGTGCATACAGCACAGCTTTAATCAGGATAAAACCGTATATTAAAAGCTAACATAAGCAGTAGCATAATAACAACAAACGAAAAACATAGGCCTAACATTAAAAGCCGTGCTTGCACAGTAATATTTCTTCACTAATATCTTCTGCGTCTCAATCGGCCTCAAATTGATAAGCAATATAGACAACACCATTGTTTACAATACAACCGGAGCACATGCCACTGAGGTGAGGGGCAGGAAGTTTAGACGCTCCCTAAAGGCCATTTAGCCAAATCACAACACACTGGGCCAGCTAACCAATCAGAGCCCATCATGTATTTCTGAGGGAGTTGCTTCATAAATTGCAGGAAATGATCAGCGCATTTATCAGAGAAGGGACATAGCGGTGTGAAATAAAGGTACATTATGTGAAAAATTATGCGTTTTTTAACAAACGAAGCATTAACATGTTAGATTGCACCCCATAAACACAATCAAGCCTAGAAAAAAAACTCAACCACCCCTTTAACATCTGAGATCACCTTCACTAAAATAGTGATCTAACAGGTGTGGTTAGACTATAAACAGTATCTATTACTGAAATTACACGTGTAATTAACTTAAGCTCACTTACAATTCAACCAACCACCTGAGAAATAGCCCTTCAAAAACATATTACTTAGTCAGACATACAGGTGCAAATCCTACAGTTTTAGACAAATGATGATCCATTTTGTTGTGGGTCTGCTGAGAATTCTTCTCATAGCATAAGAATAGAGCAATAACCAAAGCTGACAGGACGGTAAGTAGAACATTGTCATCAGGTTTGGATGACAGCTACAGAGAATAAGGGGAAATTGAGAAAACAGCATGACACACAAGGGGCCTCTCTGATGTGACACTGTTACATAAGCGTGGAGGTCGGAGACAGATTCTCGGCTTCCGCTGCCTTTGACTTTCACATGGGTGGGAGCATGCAAACCCAACACAACAGAAAGTGTGTTCAAATATGCTTCTGGAATCAAATTAAAACACCAAGTTTTTGTCAGAATGGATGCTTGCAGAAATAATTCATGTCATCATTGCACTCAGATCTCAGTAGTGAATAAAAATAGATGTGATTTCTAATTTGCAGAAGCCTATGTGTGGTCACACAGCCAGTAAAAGATTCTTTCTCTCAGTCAGTAATAGTCTTTGTGCTCAAGTGTAGGGCAGTCATTAAGGATTCATTCTTTTATCTTGTCAGTAAAAAATTATTAGTCTGCAGCAGTGACCTGCTCTGAAGTCATAGTCTCATAAATGTGTGGAATAACTTTATAATGAAAACCCTAAACTACCAACTTTATATACCTTTTGGAATGAGTATTTTTTATTCACCAATTTAACCCCTATCAGTAATTGTATTCTAACAATATGATGGCTTTTTTGTCCCCTGGATTTCCTAATATAGTTGTCAAATAAACCTGCCACTGTATATTACAAATTTTGTTGGCTCCTTAACCACTTGCTTTAGTTCCACTTTTGAATAAAAGTGCATCTGTTAAATGCATACATGTCAATGTAAATGTAACAGTGGGTTTAAACTCTATACTGACACCTATTGGCCTGGACGCATGAGGTTTGTTTACTAACTGATGCCTTGCAAGGTGTTTGTTTTGTTCATACACCCATAATAATGTTTTATTACACCTGTCTATATGAATTTAATCTCAATAATTTTCTATGTTGTTTATGCTTTACAAAAGCACAGTGAGCACTGAAAGCACTATATAAATGTTATATACATAGACATACACACATGGACAGAATTGTTGGTACCCTTGGTAAATATAATCAAAGTAGGCTGTGAGAATAAATGTGCATTGTTAATCCTTTTGATCTTTTTTTTTTTTTTTTTTTTTTTAAATCACAAAAATCTAAGCCAGGGTTCCTCAAATCGTTCCCTGGTGGGCCTATCTGCAGCAGAGTTTAGCTCCAACCCTGATCAAACTCACCTACCTGTGATTTTCTAATGATCTTGAAGACTAGCATGCTCAGGTGTGTTTGATTAGTGTTAGAGCTAAACTCTGCAGGAGTGGGCCAGATTTGAGGATGCCTGATCTAAGCTTTCATTGGAGAATAAGAATTTAAAATGGGGGAAATATCATTATGAAACAAATGTTTTTTTTCTCAAATACATGTTGGACACAATTACTGGCACCCCTAGAAATTCATATGCATACAATAAAATCTGAAATATATTCCCATTCACCCTGAAGAAGGCTATTTGTGCCGCTACGCGTGGGTCCCCCCCCCCATGTATTTTATATATTTTCTAATATGAAATAGCCAGTAAAATAAAGGCTTTTTATAATATTTTTGAAGAAGAGTGCCTTGGATTTCTCTTTCTTACATTCACTGGAATTCCCGACCCCAAAGAGCACCTTCAGATATATATTTTTATCAACTCTCTGAGCACCCTGGACTTTTTTTGTTTTTTGTCTTTCCATATTCCCATTCATATTCACAATTTTGAGCACATCAGCGCGATTATGAACATGAAATTATCCAGCCATGGCTTCCTGTTTCACAGAAATATAAATAGGAGGGAAAACAAAGCCCAAATTCCCTTAATCATCCATCACAATGAGAAAAAACAAAGAATATATTTCTGATGTGCAGCAAAAGATAATTGACCTTCACAAATTAGTGAAGTGGCTTTAAGAAAAGAGCTAGAGCAGTGAATATTCCCATTTCCACCATCAGGGCAATAATTAAGAATTTCCAATCAACAAAATGTTATGAAACTGCCTGGAAGAGGACGTGTCTATACCGTCCTAATGCACGGCGAGAAGGAGAGTTTGAGTGGCTAAAGACTCTCCAAGGATCACAGCTGGAGAATTCCAGAAAATAGTTGAGTTTCGGGGTCAGAAAACCTTTTAAAAAAATGATCAAACAGCACTTACATCACATGTTGTTTGGGAGGGCTTCAAGAAAAAAAAAAAATGCTTTCACCAAAAAAACTATTTCCAGCATATTCAGTTATCAGACACGACTGGAACTTCCAATGGGACTGGCTTCTATGGTCAGATGAAACTAAAAAAAATGAGCTTTTTAGTAGCAAACACTCAAGATGGGTTTGGTGAACACAGGGATAAAAAGTTCCCCATGTGTACAATGAAATATACTGCTGTATTTTTGATGGTCCTGGACATCTTGTTTAGACACATGGCATCATGGATTCTATCAAATACCTACAGATACAAAATCAATAAGTGACTGACTCTGTTAGAAATCTTATAATGGGCCATGTTTGGATCTTCCAACCGTACAATAATCCAAACACAAACCTCAAAAAACAACACAAAAATGGGTCACTGAGCACAAAACCAAGCTTCTGCTGGCCATTCCAGTCCTCTGACCTGAACCCTAAAGAAAATGAGTGGGTGAACTGAAGAGAAGCAGCACCAACATGGAGCTGTGAATCTAAAGGGTCTGGAGTGATTCTGGATGAAGGAATGGTCTCTGATCTCTTGTCAGGTGTTCTCTAACCTCATCAGTGGCCAATGTGTATTAGAGAAAAACATTTATTTCATAATGATATCCCCCCCCCCCCCATTTTAAATTCTTATTATTCAATGAAAGGTTAGATTTTGGTGATTTTTTAAGATAGCAGATCAAAAAGATTAACAATGCAGATTTATTTCCACAGCCTTCTTTGATCATATTTACCAAGGGTACCAACAATTCTGACCACGTGTGTATATGGTAAACCTATTAATGCTGTTATTTTTTCATTATTTTTTATGTAAACAACAAAATAAGATTAAAAGCAAAACAATTACACCAAAAATAATAAAAATGAAATAAAACAATAATAATAATAATAATAGAAAAGATACCGTCATTATGTCTTAGAAATGTATTATTTTTAATATATTCCAACATGGCAGCCTCCATGAGGGTGCGAAAAAAAACCCATAAAAACTGATATGATTTCAGTCTTCCTCTCACGTCAGTGTTTATCATTTTAATATGTTTATTTCATTACACGTACAACTTTTTTAATTAGGAAAAAAATTATTGCTGAGTGCACCTTTAAGTTCACCTCAGCATGATTTCATCTGTACACCCTCCACTATCCTACTGCGTTTAATTTAACAGGTTTTCTCTAAACTATATGTAAGAATACGAAAAGATTCTTTGCGAGGCAGGAGAATGAATAAAATCCAGAGATGAATGAGAAGTGTTTCATTGTGGTGTCATCTTTGTTAATAACAGACGGTGGCTGTGGGACAAAGAAAGAAGGCGTTTCAGCACCCACAGCCGAAGATGGTTGAACTAACAGCGAAAAAGTTTCCAAATTCTTAAAAGAAACACCAGCAAAAATGCACGACACGATATTCAGGGGTGGATTTTGATGCGCGCACACACAATACTTCTATGCTCACTGCATTATTATAATAAACCCGAATAAAATAAATCGCAAAACAAGTGCGGGTTGTATGCAAAACAGATGTAAAGTGCATCCTAGCGCTTAAAATATTGTCATGGAATCCAGATGGTGTTAAATCGTGAATTAAGCCAGTAGCTCGCGCAAAGACGCTCAGGTTGTATATCCCGACTTTCAGGCAAACAAACACACACCGCGCTTTAAACACACTTCAAATAGTCACATTTCGCTTGAGGAATCTTCTATGAGAGAAAAAGTTCTCCAAAATGTTGCACCAGAGCCCTCGAGTTGCTTGTGGACTGGCAAGGCAAACAGATTTTATTGTTATCATCAATCCGAGCACTCAGAAGTGCACAAACCCGATGCAACTCACTCCGAGCAAGGTGTCCTCCTGCTTTCCAAGCCATTCAGTGCAGCGTTGCAAAGGCTTGATTGAAATAAAAATGTGAGCATGGTGTTCTTGAACACTTACCTGTTGTTTTTTTTTACCGGCACTGTGCAGTTTTTGGTCTACCTGCTTTCCAATGTGCTGAAAATGGCGGATGGAGACTAGAGCTTATAGAGCTTCCCCAATGTAACTGGTCGGTCGGGTCGCAGATTTGGGAGAGGCACACACGACCATCACGATGGGCCATTGGTGAAAGTAATGCTGGATGGCGAAACCTGGGCCATCGCAAATCAGCTCATTTAATAGGACATGCTATGCCAAAATGGTTTAACTCGTGTGTTCAGCTGCACACTTTGCATTGGGGAGACTGGGGCAAGTTGTCACTTTTTTCTCCAGTGAATATTTCTCAGCTTGAGTTCATTTTTGTCAGTTTCTTTATAAAGTCATAGCTCAAGAAAAAAATAAAGATAAAAAAAAGCAATTGATCGTTTTCGCATTTATTGCCTAGGGAAAGATACTCAGGTTACATGTTGACCCTTTTGTGACAACATGCTTCACTAGTTATGGTCAACAAATAATTAATAAATTGGGCCAGTATTTATGAAAAATATAATTTTTCTGAGAGCACAGTTGAAATCTGTCTTAATGTATGCGATTGTGTTCAATTTTTATTCAACAACTAGCAAAAATGGTATTTAATTTTTATTTTGGAGGATCTTCTATTTTAAAAAGAAACACAAAGAAACTCAAATGTAGGATATTTTAAATAATTTAACAATTTAAGACTTTTGACTCAAAGCTTTCCCCAAAATGAAATGATTTGTTTATATATTTGACAATATATATAGTTTTGTTGCAGAGACATTTCAACAAAAGACTATGAAAATGAACCTGGTATATGGCAGTTTTATGATTGGAGATGATCAGATCATAAAAATAATCCAGATTTATCACAAGGTGTGTACTGACATTCAGAGACTATTGCTTTTTCATTCATCTTGTAGATCTGACCTGCCTTTTCCTGCATTTTAAAATAAGACAATATTCTGCTTAGAACGCAGAAAATCCACTGAACATCAGATTTCATCAGTTCTCTCTGAACATATAATAATAACAATAAAAAGGTGTTATAAAATAATGCAACATGACAAGTAATGCCTAAATGGAAAATGCCATAAAAAGAGATATACAAGTGTAACATGATAAATAACTTATGAAGTTGGTAAATAACTAATCTAAAGTGCATTACATTTAATTGTAACCTCCAAATACACAGTTTCCCTAATTGGATTTTCCCCCCATCCCAAATAATTGGTCTAAACTACAGCTTTGTAGTAATTTCGGCCACTGGGGGGCACTGCGAATTAATGTCTTTAGATTAAGTTTGAGGCACTGGAATCTCTTTCTTATATTCAAATCTAACAATACATTTAACATGTATTGGGTCAGAGAGAGAATTTTATGTTTATCTTTTTATTTTTGTTTATTAACGTGTATTAAATCACAACAAAGGGATTAAAATATTTTAGAATAATTAATAAATAAATATGCATAGAGCTCTTTCTCCGTTCTCAGAGAGAGCTGTCAACAAATGTAAAGCCCTTCTGTGTCTGGTCCACATGCGTACAACAGTCCATATCCCAAATAAATCCAGAACCAGGGTTTCCAATAAGTCTCATGTGTTATGATGTGGAGAGTGAGACATCTGTTTCTCAGAGTGATGCATGTTCCACATATGGATGCAGTTTCTCTGCTGGACCCAACAACCATCCATTGTGAACATGCTGCACAACATGTGCTAAACACACGTGTATAAACTAAACATGTTCTCAGAGACACTCACAGCTTCACCAGTAACAGTCTACCATGTGTCAGCATTTATTTGCATATTTTGGGAATTTGTGATTTACTGATGTTTTTTTTTTTTTTTTTTTAATTACTCTACTACTGAAAGAGACCCATAAACAGATTTATAAGTTACAAATAGTTTGTTCTGACACTACTGAAGGAACAGTGCACCCAAAAATGAACATTTCTTAAAATGTTCTCACTCTCAGGTCATCCCAGATGTACATACATTTGCTTCTTCATTGGAACAGATTTGGAGAAATTTCGTATTACATCACCTGCTCACCAATGGAGCCTTTGCTGTGAATGGGTGCCGTCAGAATACAAATTTAAGCAGATAATAAAAACATCACAATAATCCATAAATAATCCACATCCAGTCCATCATTTAACTTTATGTGAAGTAAACGGCTGCATGTTTGTGATAAATTCCTCCTCAATATGGTTTAAACCTTTGCTTCTGGCCAAAATATGAGTCCATAATTCATAATAATGCCCCCTCCAGTATAAATAAATATATATATATATATATATATATAAACTCCATCCTCTCATACCAAAATCCACCATTTTATTTGTTTTTATTTATAAATGGTGCTTGACCTGTGCATGACTCTCCTTTTTCACTAGCTAAATTTTAGCTGAAAACAAATGTTTGAAGTTCAAAACATAATGATGAATTTATTTAAAATTTTCAGTTTAACTGATGGACTGGAGTCATGTGGATTACAGTAATGTTTTCATCAGTTGTTGGGACTCTCATTCTGACGGCACCCATTCACTGCAGAGGATCCATTGGTGAGCAAGTGCTGTAATGCTAAATTTCTTCAAATCTGTTCTGATGAAGAAAGAAACTCATCTACATTTTGGATGGCCTGACGGTGAGTACATTTTCAGGAAATGTAAATTTTTGGGTGAACTGTTCCTTTAAAGTGCTTAATTTGACCACTTTGTTCACAAGAAGGTATATGTTGCACCATCATGCTGTTGCTGAGGATGTAGATTATAATGCATTAATCCTACACCAGCACTCACCAGATTCAGCACATTTTTCTTGGTCTGGCTCTGCCTGCAGAGCCCACGGTGATCAGAAACATTAGAGAGAAGACTGCAGTGTCCAGAAGCAGACGTCAGCTAACCCCTCCTGAAAAGCACAAGGACTCTA
Organism: Acrossocheilus fasciatus; assembly: GCA_036784905.1. Taxonomy (NCBI): domain Eukaryota; kingdom Metazoa; phylum Chordata; class Actinopteri; order Cypriniformes; family Cyprinidae; genus Acrossocheilus; species Acrossocheilus fasciatus. The sequence goes on from CM071948.1 coordinate 19,517,096, forward strand.
AACAATAGCAGTGTTGAGGCTGCACATTGATCATATTAGAGCACATGCAACGCAGAAAGTATGTGGCACCCTGGCCACCACTGGACTGCTAGGCTTTTCTAGATCTTCCACAGGTTTCTCAGAATCACCTATTGCAGGAAAACATCTCAGAAGCAGGAGGAAGACAAATTGCAAGGCTTCTTTGTCAATAAATAGCTGAGTTTTACTGTATTTCTTCCACAAAAAATATGGTCAGTGATCAGAGTAATATTTGTGTTATTTTGCAGCAATTTAGATCAGATTGCTGTCCTGACAGACCTTCCAAAGACTTACTCAAAGTTCACATGTCCATAAATTTGACATGACAGAGAAAGAGCTTTTTTTCAAGGATTCCCACAGAAACGTCTTCCAAGATGCCATTGAGTTGAAGAGATTGATCTGATAGGGCTGAGGGGTCGATGCGTGTGTGAATTTTACTAACAAAATCTATTTTCAAATGGCTCTGAGCATAAGCTTCAGATACAAGAAGTAGACCGCCAAGTCAGTGACAGCACCAGATCGTCAAATTCAAAATAGGTCGGTAAAATACCAAGGGACTGTGTGTGCTCTTCAGGAGGAAACTGGGATTACAAAGACTTAAGCGATTTCAAAGCACCATGGTGAGTGCACCAAATACATAAGTGTGAGGAAATGCAAACTTGTAGGGGGCTTCAAACACTACAGCATCTTGAGAGTGTTTCTCAATGCTAAGAACATCCAGTCAACGGCTGTCTTGTCATCAGAAACAGGTTTTTACTGAAAAAGCAAGACGGCTAACCTAGATCTGCTGAGCAAAAGCAGGCTAGTTAACAAGCTTATTGTTCTAACCCATTGTGACAGCCGAGGCTCAGCTGCACGTGTACCATACCAGACTACAGCGTGTACAGAACGCTTTGATGAAAAATGAATCAGATTTGAAATTTAATGTGAGATTGCAACCTTAAAAGTTCGTTTTAGGGTCAGTTGCTTTCATGTTTTATGAAATAAATTGACACAGCATATGTGGACACCGAATGTCTTAACCCACATATTCCATGGCTGCTCATAAAACAAATACGTGGGCAATAAATCTTTTCAATTTAATTGAAATTCATTTTATAATTGTAGCTGTATATTATTTTCCCACAGCACAAATATTTTAATACTTAAGTCCCTTCGGGCTGTTTTAATATCATTTATGAAATGAGAAAAAGCAAGTGTGAGAGAAAGCAAGGACCATTCACATGGAACGAAAACATCTTTAGATGTCAAATCTATAGATGCACTTTTTTTTTTTTTTTAAAGTTTAACTTTTTAACTTGAGAGCACTGTCTCAAGTGAGAGATGCTGCAAAAACGCAAACATCACGTATGTCTGGTGAGTTTACATAGAAAAATATGTAAAAATGACAACGGTATATGCTATACACATCTTTGATGAATTTCTGTTAGTATCTCTGAAAAATAGCAGTTAATGTTAGCTAATGTAAGAAATACGGGCGTCCCGAGTTCGAATCCCTGCTCGAGGACCTCCTCTCTCTCTCCCACTTCGCTTCCTGTCATCTCTACACAATAAAAGCAAAAACGGCAAAAGACAGTATTTGGGATCAGAAACTGTTTACAGGATATCAATTTCATCTATCTGCGTTTTTAAGTATTCTGTGCAAGTACTTCAGTTTTTGCATGGATGTGTATATGAAATAAATATCACGAAGCAGCAAAGATTCCACAGTGAAGTTAACATATTTTATTTCTTTAAGTGCCATTCATGCATATCGGGGAAAGGGGTGGTATTGACAATCCTAATGACACTTCAGAGTTATTTTACAGCACTAAAACCAATACAAAGAGAAGCAGTGTCATCTTATTGGACAGCAAAAGTAATAAACCGTGCAATAACAAAATGGACAAAAAGGGGAAAATAAAGGAAACAACAAATACAAGTAATGACCAGGACAAAATCAAACAGAAAACAAAGATTAAAATAGAATATAAACACTGAAACACTGAATGTTGAACCATAGTACAGGTAAAAGGTAGTGTCACACAAAAAGCCAACGCATTTTCATCACATATATACAATATAGATATATACATAATGTGTCACCCTTGGATTGGACAATAACAAAATACTCTGTATTCATCTCCCTCTTTTCTTTCGCAGGTGAACTCGAGCCCTTGCCTTGATCCCTCACCACCCCAGAGGAAAAAAGGACAATCGAAAAGACACATATTTACAATAAGCACAACGACACACCAACAATGAATAAAATAGGCTCCAAATACCAGAACTTGTTGGCAGTTTTCTCCCATAAATGTAACAAGGCTTCTTCCTTGATTACAGTAATCTCTCTGGCAGATGCATCCCCACTTGTTTTTAGTTCTTTTTTTTTTCTTTTGTTTTACGAAAACTGAGTTGTCTTTAAACAGTTAAAACTTTCACACAACACAAACACAAAATCAAAGGAGCAATGTTTTTCCTTTTTTGAGAAAAAGAGGAAGAGAGAGAGAGAGCTCATCACCTGTCCAGCTCATATTCTCTAGCGCTCCCTTTACGCTTTCCGTTCAGTCCGATCCTTCCGACTTACGTTACCCTTCACCTGGGAAGGACGCCAATTACCTGCTGCCTTAAATGCTGCAAAATTAAACTTTCTCTCTTTGGCAAACAAGAGATCCAAACACATCACTACCACAAACAGATTGGCAATACATACCAAATATTTCCAACCGAAAACTGACCCTTCTTCTGCAGTCGACATCCAGACAAACCATGATCGAGGGTGAACACCACAGTATGGTATTAAAGTTCACACCGAGGGTGGATCGATGCCAGATGTTCACTCGGGAGTGAGCGAACGAGGTGAGATCCTGCTTGAGTTAATGAACGACGTAAGCGTTTGTGCTTCTGAATTCTTTTCAAAGTGCACAGATGACCAGATAAAAGCTCTCAAAGCTCTTTGTATGACGAACACTGAGGCTGGGTGAACAAGGCTCGTGAACACTTCAACAGTATCCAAACAAAAACATGAGATGGAAAGAAAAGAGCAAGAACAGGATGCAGGAAGCCAAAGCAGATTTGGGCAATGAAGCTTAGCTTAAGAACAATGTGCACAGCGTCGCAGTCAAACAAAAAACACAGACGCTGAACAGTCTGTCTGGGGTAAAGTGGATAACGCTTGTGTCACCGTTTTCCTTCCTTGTAGAATCAGGCAATGGGAACAGACTCACAAAATCTATTCAAAATCAAAATCATGGGCAATTTAATTGGATTTCTAGGTTATGTTAGGTTTCAGTAATACGGTTTCGCCAGTTTAAACCCTATTAGTGTCAGAGAATCTGACAATTGCTTATGTAATGAGGGAACTCATGGCTATGTAACAAACTACATAGCTGATAGCGGACAGGACTCAGTGAAGAATCAGGCTGAAATGTCATGAACATGAAGAAAGTTTGACCTGATTCCTTAACCATTACAAACGTTTTAGGGTGAATCTCTCAAAACCTGTCATATTTGACCCCAAAATCAAAAGGCAGAAATATTTTGCTCAAATTATATTCAAGTAAATTGTTTTATTTTATAATTTAAAGACTGTTCAAATGTCATTACTATTAATGTAAGGGGAAAAAAAGAAAAATAACACTATATTTTACTGCCTTTAAGCTAAATTGAATTATTCAACTCCGATTTTTTTTTCATGAAATAATACAAATACTGTTTTACAGTAATGAGAAAATAACTAATGAATCACTGCTGAAAATAATGGGAATCTCTAAAAGAAAAATAAATGTAAAATGTCTGAACAGATTACAGTAATGGGAATTTTGGAAGGGAGAAGTACTTATTTGCCATTATAATAATGATAATGTTTCATGATTAATTAATGTCAGAACTCCAAATATTATTGGACCTAAAATATATATTTTTTTAATGTAAACCATAATTTTTTTTTCTTTCTGATTTTGAGGTTTAAATGTATGTGTTTTTATGAAGGACATACGACAAACTGTTCCATTATATTAAGGGCCTTAGGGATCAAAGGCCAAGACATCTCAATGACTAGTGTAAATACTTTGAGAGTTTATAATACTGAAATACAAAAAAAAAAAAAAAAGGATTGTCATATGATCATTTCACTTTTCCAAGTCTATTAGCACTTACACTCTGATGAATAATAAAACAAAGCCCATAAAGATGACTGAAAACTACTGAAGACCAAGGTGTGCGTAAACTTTCAAGCTATGAGAAACAGATCCACTCCTTCCCTTTTCAACCGCATTTTATGGCTTTTCTAAACCAGCACTGCACTCTAAAATTTGGTCTAATTCAAGTGCTGCTTTTCTCACTGAGAAATACCCCGCTAAAGGTCAAAGACTGGACATATTTCTAATTTGGGTTCCGCTATTCTGGTCCAGATCTTGTGCATTAGTTTTGTGCTCTTCAAAAGAGATGATTGTAATCACTGATAGCCCTAAATTAATTATATTGCACAAAAACATTCCATAATATCGCTGATATAATAAAATGACACTGTGGTTTGTAAAGTTAGCAGACACTTTCAACTAAACGTCTTAAAATATAGACTGTAGTATGCTAATTACAGCTGCTTAAGGGCGCTACACGTGATCGAGGAGGATGCAGTTACTGTTTGGTTCCTGCATCCAGGTTGATGTTTTATTTGAAGGACAGTCTGAATGTGTGATTTTAAACTTTGCACGACTTCATAGTAGTAGAATTTCAAACGCAGCAGTTAACATTCCTCCAAAATAAGGCTATTAGTGTATCTAAGTGTTTTAGTCACCTCCTTTCTCTCAGTATTACGCTACACCCAGCATTCAAAAGCAAGGTACGCTCTCTGCAAAAAGTCCTTGTCAGTGCAGCAAAGAGCAAGCGATTTCATGTCAGTTGGTCCTAGGGTTAAAATAAAGAGGGCTCTTTTATTGCGGACCATTAAGCAAATGTGCCTTGACGTGATTTTCATCTCCTTCTCAACGCTGCTGTAAAGAGCCACACGGCAGGTTGATTTCACAACGTGAACAGGGCTCTCCGGTATCCCACAAATCTCCGGTCAGGAAAGCGAACGCTCCTAAATAACGCGTGAAATTTTCTGTGGTAGGTCCTGAGGGCTTTAAACGAACTCAAAAACAACGCAGTCCGGTCGGGAGACTACAGGTTGACGGGCGATGGTCAACAGAGCAAGGATTGTACATGCAAACGTAAAGCGAAGAGGAAATCGATAATAGTGAGGTCTGGATCGATATCATTTTCTGACGGACACCTTCAGACTAGCCTAAAACTATTAGTGACAAAAAACATGACACACTTCAGACAGCAAAGATACACAAGTACAAATACTGTAGGTAATGTGGTTTACACGTTTCGTTATGAGCCTTAACAATCAGTAAAATCTGCTGGATTTGGATTTGGATGCATGGCGATGTCGGCATATTACAGTGTGTAGGGTCGGAGGAGCAAAAAAAGGGCTACTTGTGCCTGAACGACGGCAGGTGCTTCGAGTGTCACATTACCTGCACCATCGGCCCTCTTCTGGAAAGTGCCCTGCATCTCAGGTGAAGTTTCACAACACAAATGAGGGAGCCAATCTTGTCTGATAGGCAGTCGAGGCCTGAGTTTGTCACCATGAGAGGGGAGAACAAGCCGGATGCAATCACTCGAAAAATCACAGAACAACAGTTGAAGAGCAGGGGCGAGCTTGGCAAGTTTGCAGAGAGGCTGTGGGTCGGGAGACATTTGACTTAAACCACTTGCCCTTTGGACAAGTACAAAAGCGATCACTTAAACATGTCCTAGTAAATGTGATTGTCTTCAAAGTAATATCTTTTTTTGTTTGTTTTTGTTTCATAAAAACACCAGGAACACAGGAGTCTCTTTCAGGTCATAATGAACAACACCTGCACTATTTTTCAAGTGTCCCATTCCAATCTGCCTTCTGTCACGGGCATGCAGACACCTCAGGTCCAGCCCTCTTGCTCTGTAACACAAACACTCTGCCTCCATACGCTCCGCTCTCGTTTTGTCTGCACGACTCTTCGCTCTCGGGGACTGGGTTAGACGATGGAGTCCCAGTCGAAGTCGTCCTGGATGTCGTCGGCAGGCATGCGGCGTATCTGGAAGTTTCCAGCAGGCATCATATGCTGTTGGTTCATCTGCGCGTGATGGCCTGAGGGCAGAGCAGAGGGGAACGGTCATGACGTACAATGCTTTATCGTACAGAGATTTTTTAAGAAAACTGTATTTCGACTCATATTGTGGAAATATGCAATACAAACTGCAAAGGTGTAGATGCTTGTTTCCATGTAGTTGCTCTGAATGTGTTTTCCATTGTTACTATGTCTTAACTAAGTTAAGTGTGGTTCCTAGGGTGTTTTGGGAATAGTCAGGGCATCTCTGATATCCTGGTCACTATATATGGCTCAGCTCATTCAAATGCATGACTTAAGGGATAGTTCACGCAGAAACAAATTCTGCCATCATGTACTCAGCCAAACCTGTAAGGCCTTTGTTCATCTTCAGAACACAAATTACATTTTTTGATGAAATCCAAGTGCTTTCTGACCCTCCATAGACAGCAAGGGAACTTGAGGGTGAGGGTGAGTAATTAATGACAGAATTTACATTTTTGGGTGAACTATCCTTTTAAGGCATCATTCACGTCCATAGCATAACAAAATGATCACTTATTCAGCAAAGGAGCATTAAATTGATCAAAAGTAACAGTAGAGACATTTAAAAAGTATTTCTATCTCAAATAAATGCTGTACTTCTAACTTTCTATTCATCAAGGAATTCCACTAAAAAGGTTATCACAGGTTCACAGCACAACTGTTTTAAAACATTAATAATAAGGTTTCTTGAGCACCAAATATTAGAATGATTTCTGAAGGATCTTGTGACTCTGAAGACTGGAGTAAAGGCTGCTAAAAATTCAGCTTTGCCATTACAGGAATGTTTTTAGAAAACATTTTTACTATATTATGTGTTCTATCGGTTAGTTTTTTCCCCCTCTAATCCCAAGTATGAGTGATAGTAATATCTGTGATGATGGTATTACATAAAACAAATTTTAGATTTTAAACACTGCATCCTGTTCAACATGATACACATGCTGCCACATTTATAAGAGCTGAAAAGGACAAAGACCTGTCATAGTGGGGCCAGCGCTGCTCATGGGCGGCATATGAGGATATCCCGGTGGACCCATCATTGAACTCAAGCTCTGTCTTGTGTCCATGTACATGTTTCCTGAAAAACACACTGATGTTACTATGTTAATATTGTGGCAGTCTTAATATGTGGCACTGTGGATTGTAGTCCGCTCACCTGTGTTGATGTGTGGGTTGGGCTTTGGATGCATGGAGCCGTGGCACACTGGAGGTTGCACTGCCCCTTGTGGCTGGATTCCAGTGCGAGCAAAGAACTGATTGATGGAGGAGCAGAGGTCTGCCATCTGAGTGGGCTCGAGAGACCAGTTATTCAGCTCCGCCTGCCTCATGCTCTCTTTCAAACCTTCAGAAAAGCAGTGACAGATTATTTAATCAGTTTGTTCAGTTGATTTCTCAAAACTAAAATGAAACTGCTTGCTAAACGCTACTGTTTTCAAATGAAATGCACAATTAATATATTTACATTTACATTTACATTTATGCATTTAGCAGACGCTTTTATCCAAAGCGACTTACATTGCATTCAAGTTACAGTTTTTACATTTTATCAGCTCTTGCTTTCCCTGGGAATCGAACCCATGATCTTGGCGTTGCTAGCGCCATGCTCTACTATTTGAGCTACAGGAAAGCCAAGTATAATATACAAAACAATCCACAGAAATAGCTTAACAGGTCCTTTGTACAAGTTAATAAGCAATTTTCCAGTGATTGTCAATTAATAAAGAACATTGCTTCATTATTTACACACAAAAATTCACACTTTTTTTTTTTTAAGTAATGAAACAATGCAATGTTCTTTATGTTCTTTGTTCTTTATTTAGCAATGTTCTTTTTTCAAATAGCTTATTGTTTTTCAGTTTAACTAAAATTAGCCATTGCAAATTTAGGTTACACAATTTATCAAACACATATACATATACATATGTATGTACATATACATACATACATACATACATACATACATACATATATACATGTTTACATTTAAAAAAAATTATATTAAATATATAACATTGTTATAGTATATTTAAGTAAAATAAATTTAAATGGAAATCATTTAAATAAAGTAAAAAAAATAACAGGGTAATTTTATTTAAATACATTAAAATGAATATTTAATATTTATTGATGAACAAAAACATTTAAATCAAACTTAATCTAATCAAACAAAATCAAATTTATTTAAACTAATCAAATAAAAAAAAAACAATCATCAAATGTAACTCAAAATGCATCATTGTACATCATAAAAGTGGTAGTACAAAATTTACAGTTTAAAAAAACTAAATGATGAACTCTTTCATTAGCATTTAGTCAACAACAACAACAACAACAACAGTAAATTTAGTATATAAACAGACATTTTGATTATACCTTGGAAGGGTGATAGATCAACATCAGCCCAGTTGTAGCTGCTGGCGATGCGGCAGCTTTCTTTTAGCGCATCCAGGTTGGGGTACCAGTCACTGGGAAGACCTGCAGACAAAACAAGAAAGTAGTGAAGGCCACAGCAGACAGCAGAACTCTGAATGTGTGGAAGCTGCTGTGCACTTCCTGTTTGAGGCAGCAGGGGGAGCCATAACCCTCTGCTACAGGCCTGCTCTCTGAAATGTGCCGCATTTGCTTTGTTCTCATTAGACAAGCTGTATAAATCACCCTGTGATTTACTGCTGACTGCTCCAAAGTTGCCATAAATTTCTTAATCTAAAATAAATGACTGTTAGAAGAGGCTTGAATAAATCGGCCTGTCAGGGCAATGCCAGCATAAAAGGAAGTATGCTGAGGGTTCGAGACGGAAAGCAAGAGAGACGATCAGATAGCGAGAACTATCACAGACACACAGACTCTTACCGGTGTTGCACTGCATCTGTTGCTGGGCAGGATGAGGCTGGTGGGAGAGATTCTGGTGCTGCTGCTGCGGTGTGTGCTGGCCGTGGGCCTGGTGCTGGGAGGGATGCTGCCCGTGCTGGCTGTGCTGGGGATGTTGGCTGTGCTGGCTGTGCTGGCTGTGCGCCGTGTGTGGGTGCTGGCTGTGCTGGGTGTGAGGGCCATGCTGGGAGAGGTGCTGTCCGTGGGGCGAGTTGTGGGCCGAGTGAGGGGGGTGGGAGAGAGGCACCTGGCTACCACTGTTGGGGATGTTGTTGGGGTGAGAGTTAGTGATGCTGTTCTGGTTGTTGTGAGGGTGGGTGCTGATGGTGCTGCTGGGGGAGTGTTGGTAGGAGCAGGAGGTGTGGGTCTGCTGGGACGACTCCGAGGGCATACCCATCAGACCTGTAAGGATCAAACAGACAGCATCATTTCAAATAGGTTGCCTGCATCTGATCAGAAGCTTTTCCATCACGTCAGTCTAAACTATTAATTAACACTCAAATCTCAGTCACTGATACAGGCAATACTTTATATGAAGGTTGCATATGTAATTAAACAGTTAACATGAAGTAACAAGGCACTGTAATTTTATGGCATTTATTTATCATCTGGTTATTAATCTTAATGTTAATTTTTACATATGCTTTAAAAAAAGTGTAAAGTTTTAAAAAACATGTTAACACTAGTTAGGGACTTTATGCATAAGCAAACTGTCAGTTAAAAAAAATGGCACGTTTATGTTTTTATTTCATCAGTCACTGAAAGGTAACACTTTAATAAAATGTTTACACAAATAAACTTGCATTTAACAATAATGTCAATGTTTAATTGATATTTTTAGCATTTAATTATTTTAATTCATTTAATTAACATTTCATTTATTTTAATAAGGCACAATCATTTACAACTTTTATTCATCTGCTGGTTATTAATCTTAAACATTCATTTTTACATATTATAACAGATGTTTAATATTGAAAGTGTAAAAATTCATGTAAACATGCAAACTAACAGTTATCAAAATTATACATTCATTTATATTTAATTTTTTTATTTTTATTTTATTTTAAAATGTAATATCAAAACTATTTTTATTATACATCAAGTACAATTAATTAACATGCAAATGTGAAAAACAAGATTACTAAATGCTGTAATAAATGCATGTTTATTGCCATTTCACAAGATTTCACCCATTAACTAAAACTAATGTAAAGTGTTACATAAAAACCGACGGTCGAAGCTGTAGCCTGGAGGGCTGAACTCCATGCATTCTCTGACTGAGCCATTGTGCTTGTGTAGGCAGCACGAGTTTGACTCCAGCTTGCAACTTCTTCTGATCTTGTTTCCTACTTTCCCCATAATCATACCTTATCCTATCATTCACTATTTGTATCAGTGTGGCAAAAAAAGGCCAAAACATTTTGAAAACATTTGAATCTGTCTTTTTAAAATGCACCGGGGCACTGAGACGGTGACTCAGCACAAAGTTGATGTCTCTTAAATTGCACCAGAATTATTCTCTCTCCAACTTTTCATTCGTGCAGCAATTGTTTTGAACTAGTTTCTGAAAACGCCTGACAAGCTTCCAACATCTGCACACTCAATAGCAATCAGCGAAGCATGCGGCTCGTGGTCTTAAGAGGCCCTGTCCATCATGGCGCTGGCACCGTAAACCTATTTCAGTGGAGAGCTTTTAGAGCAGACTGCGGGCCCTGCATCACTGCAATCGCCAGAGAACACTCATCGGCGGGGTGACAGGGGTGCATCTCTTATCAGCAGAGAAAGCCTATTGTCCAACCATGGGAGAGCACAGAAAGCAATTAGCTAGCAGCCCCCCTGAATAATAATGCGAGTTCATTACCTATTATCAAAGCCAGTGAATTAGCTCAGTGTCTCCAGCAGTGGGGTGTGAAATCCTCTCGCCAGCTTTATTTGCTCATTTTAATTGCCCAAGCTTGTCTGGCTAAGAGATTTCACTTTTATGCACATAAAAAGGTAACAACGTTCAGCTAATGAAACATAGATGATAGATTAAAGAAGTTCACTTTGGAAACATTAACATGAAAAGCATCTGATTTGAGCAAAGTAGGTTAGACGCGGGGGCTCGTCTGGCGTTGCGTGCAACCCGCTTGTCAAGTGCTTTTTGTACATCAGTCAATCAGATTACAAACAATAGGAATTAACTTCTAAAAGACAGGCAAGCTCGCAGAGAACTAAATCTAGCACTGCATTTCATGGGCTGCCATCTGATCTGGAAAAAATCTCTTCCAATGAAAAAATGTTACAGTACACTGAGCCAATATCTTTCTTGCAATTCATAAAAACTGCTGCTAAACATGATCTAAAGAAAACAAGGCTTGGGAAAAAACATACATCATGTTAACACTTTCTTTTCCAAATAAATCCTCAAAGAACCTATAAACAGGAAGTTAATTGTGTTTTTAAAAGGCACAATACTGTTTTAGATAAATAACTTGCACCACAATAAGTAGGGCTGGGTATCGAGTTCGATACTTTTTAGGCACTGACCGAACTGCCTCGATACCATTGAGTATCGAAAAACGTCTTGTCGTTCGGTACCAAATTTCGATACCTAAGGGGTTAATTTCATCAACGTCAGTGAGGCAATAAGTCTGCAGCACTAGGTGTGTTCGACTAGAAGTGGCGTTGCGCAGATAGATCAGTGTTTGACATCCGCGAGAGCGTTTCGAAAGCGTACGGAGCAGTCTGCTCTCTATCGTGCAGTTTGTTTACTACACACAGACTAATGCTCGCGGTGATTTCAGCGTCTCAATGAGGACAAATACATAAACAACATCTACAGAACTGCTCTGAGAGTCACTTCATTAGCATTTTACCGTTTGATTTGAGTAAAACTAGAGTCATATCATATACACACAGAACTGTAAAGGTATTCACGGCAACCCATCAAAATAAAAGTTCAGTTTAACTTGGAAGACACTGCAGCAGAAATACATTACTATTGTTCAGCAGAATGTACATACTGTTACTACTAGGTTACTATTAAAATGATTAAAACTTTATTTTTTTAAGTAATAGTAAACCCCCTTTTTTTGCTAAAATAAATAAACAAACTTTGGTTTTCAATAATTTAAAGATAAATGAAATTAATGTTTTATGGCTTCATTTGTAAACCAGACATAGAACACAGAATTTCTGAGGAAAAATAAAACATTTCATTTATTCTATTTTAAGAATAAATTTGAATGAACTAAGTTTTTATGCATTCAAATAATTAGACATACTACACCAGAATTTAATAACAATAAAACATATGGTGAAAGAAAATGAATAAATGAATAGAAATGATGATTCTGTCTGAGCTATGCGTTTTAAAATGAACACGCACTAGTGTAGCCTAACAGATGTGTAAACTGATTTATTGTGTTGGATATATTTTGTTCCTTTGTGCAGTGGCTCAGGAGATTTATAGGCTTTGAGTCTGTATAAATGTCAACAAGCTGAAAAAATATAACCAAAGTTTTTTTGAGATAATGTAATCTTGTTAAAACTGACTTCATAAAATTGGTAACGAAAAAAGTAACGAAAATCGTTCAAGAACCGGAATCGAACTCAAGGTATTGGTATCGAAGATTTTTCAACCATAACCAGCCCTAACAATAAGCTTGTCTTCATTTATTTTATAAAGTACTTTATGCTTTCAGCTACATAGAGGGTCATAGTCTGCTACATCGTATTTATTTTGGTTTAGACACTAAATTCCATATATTGCAAAACAAATAATGATGTAAAGTTAAGTTTTGATCCATTTTAATTTACCAGCTGATACAATACTTAATAGTATATGAAATTACATAAATTATATATATAAAATATTTATAAATTATTTTACCTATATTATACATTATTATTAATATATACAATTAAATAATATAAGAATTATATTAAATAAAGCTTTGATCCATTTTAAAGTACTTTCTTTTGATATACAAAATGACGACAAATGTATAAAATATTAGATTAACCTTTCCAAAAATAGAGGCCTATTCAGCAAATACATATAATCAATTATAACATTAATATATACATTTCAGTAAATATTATGAATAAATTATTATATAAAAATTTAGTTTGCAATATATGGCAGTGAATTTCTGAAAATGACTCATGGCAGGCCCATACAGAACCTGCAAACTCCAAATTCTGCAGAACTGAAGAGTTCCACATATTCTCCACTCTCTGCAGGTTGGTTTATAAATTATTTTGGCTGATTTGTTGATGCTTTCAGCTACCAATAAGCCTGAAGTACTCCAAGCTCTGCAAGCTGCACAAAAACTCTGCAGACTAGACTTGGCCTATGTTTTTTTCCCCGAACTGTCTGATGGGATGTCCGAGTGTGCAACTCACCCTGTTGGTTGTAGGACTGCTCAAACACAGTCTTGTAAAGGCTGCGGAAGGAGGCACTGAGATCTTCAAAGTCGGAGAAGAGCAGCTGCTTGTCACGTTCCGGTATGCTGTACTGGGCCTGAGGGGCCTGCTGCAAGCTCATGGACTGGGACACGGACTCTGGATGACTCGTCACCTGAAGGGGGAGGAGAGGAGGATGACTGCGGTGCGAGGGGAACGAACACAAGATTAGCAACAATGACAGAAATCAGCCTTGCCACTATAAACGGCAGCACTGCTCAGCCAGGCCCAGTGACCGGCAGATTAGAGCTGAGATAGAACATGACAGCAGTGACTACAGCACTCAGCATCACGGCACAGGAAATGAAATGCCAGACACACTGCAGTACAATATGCAGGAGCCAAATCTCAGGTGCACAAAACCCTCCAAATCTTGACCGTTTATTTACTAGCTCGGCTGAATCTCAACATAACCATACAGCAATGATCAAAACAGACACGTCTCCTGAGAGTCTCTCTGAAGTTGTTTTTACGGCTATTTATTCTGTAATTAACAGCTTGGCGAAACTAACTGAGCAACGCAACCGAAATCGACAGCAAGATCATAAAAGCTCGCCTGCAAAAAACAGGCACTGATCCATAAAACAAATCCTTCTAATGATAAATATCCAGTACAGGTTTGCCCATCAAAACGAATTAGCTTGCATGTCTTAAACTCTCACGTAAGTGTTTCACTCCAAATGGGATCTGCTCACTGTTTTGAGTCTGAAGAGATGCCTTTCATGCCCAGAATGAGTGATTCATTGAATAGCTCCCAAGGCCTCCATAATGCCGAGCATATTTGTGGCGTACACAAGGGCAGAGGCTCTGCCATGTCTAGCTCAAGACAACAGTGTTTAGCAGACTGGAGTGGCTGGCAAAACAGTCATCTGCCACTCTGAAGAAGTCTAATTCTAGCTGTCAGTGCGAACTAGTGAGGGGAAATACATGCATCTGAACTAGTGCTGTCAAACGATTAATCGCATCCAAAATAAAAGTTTTTGTTCACATAATGTGTATATTTATTACGTATATATAAATGCATGGGGAAAATGTTATGTTTATATATTAAATACATTTATATATAATATAAATGATATGAATAGAAATATATGTAAATATTTTCAAAATATATACTGTATGTGTATGTATTTATATATACATAAATATACACACAATACACACACATATATTATGTGAACAAAAACTTATTTTGGATGCAATTAATCGTTGACAGCACTAATCTGAACGCTATTGCAAACAAGTCCCGTAAACAGATAATTGTTAGCACCGGCGTTTCCTACAGTGTCTCCCACTGACAATAAATGGTTCCAGCGTTATACTACACAAAAACAGTATAGTAGTTTTTTTTTTTTTTTTTTTTTTTAATTAAAACACGTTTTACAGCAACAAAACTTTGTGAATATCTTACACTTCAAATCACATTCATTTAGTACAGGTTAACTGAAAATGCCTGAAAATTTAAGAGAGATAGTTTGGTTATAAAATGCAATAGTCTCTTGTCAATACCCAAAATGCATATTTTGCATTTCATATCATATTAAGTACTCATACTCGTAATCATATTTAGTACTGGACAGATATCCATATTCTGCTAGGTATGCACAATATAAATTTTCTGGCTGACACTGATAAGACAACAATTATTTTCATGCTGATAACTAATAAATGGCCAATATTAAAATTCTATAGTATCTTTAAAACTATACTAAAACATTACAAACTAAAACTAATACTACACATGAATTTAGGCATCACTAAATCAGAGCAGGAAACACTACTTAGTTCGCATAGAACATTAGCAGCAGAGACTAATTGTACACAAGAAATATGAGCAGTGGGAGTCAGATGACACACTATGCATCACTGTAAAGATGAGCGCATATAATCTGGTTATGTTCAAACAGACTACAGTGTTCAAGTCAGCTGGATGAAGCAGAAAAAGACAGACAGACAGAGAGAGAGCGAGAGAGAGACAGAGAGAGAGAGAGAGAGAGAGAGAGAGCATTGTCTGGCCCACTGAAGTGAATCTATCAGTGTCTGTGCCGGATCAATGCTGAGAGCCTGGAGCGAGAAGCATGCGGGGCTTCTAGGGGACCACAACAAAGAAGCGGCTTCTCTGGTGGGAGGACATCAGAGGCAGCGTCTCTCTTTAGCAGCGCTCCAGCAGTATGAGCTCTGCCTTTCATTCCCTTAACCTCTGTGTCAGTACGCTCCCATGCACAGGCCTCCATACTCCAGCATTCTGACAAATGCACTGGAATCTTGCTGCTTCTCATAAAGCAGCGCTCCACAACAAAACTCAGCAAATTAAGAGCTCTGCTTCAGGTTCACGAGAGGTTAAAGAGCAGAATAGTGCCTGCAAAGTTTGAGAATTCAGCTCTTACTGGTGTGTAGCTGTGCACGCTGCCCACGCTGTTGAGATTAACAGAGGCCAGACTCTGGTCAGAGAGGCTATTGTTAAGGCTGCTTCGAGGGCTGTCACTCCCGTCCTGGTCAGGGTTGTACAATGCCACCTGGAAATCAAGAAAGAGAAAGGGTCATTGATTTAGACAATGAATGACTGCTTATGATAAAAATCTAGTTTAAAACACAAGTGCCAAGCTTTTAGACATGCACTCTTTGTTCATGTTGGTTTCTTAGGGTTATGAAAACTTGAAAAATGTTATGCCTATAATAATAGCAAAATGTTTACATTTAATGACACTAAAAAGGACATTTTCCTTATACACTGAACACAACTCCCTGTACACATTTTAATTTAAATATATTTGTATATATAAAATTAGTTACAATAACAGCAACAATAAAAATAATAATAAAAAAACAATTTTTTTAAAGAAAAATATTATTATTTCATATACAATATTGATATATTTTTATTTAACATTTTTTTATTGATACAAGCCAGTTGTTTCAAACGACTATGAACTGAACTACATAATTTAAAAAATTATTACATTTTTAAATGCAAAATTAAAATATATTAAATATATATAAATATTTGTATTAAAAATATTAAACATGCAACATGTATTTATTAAGTAACTCAATAACTGTATACGTGTAAGATTTAAACATTTTTCTTCATTATATCAATAGATGCATAATAAACATTCCATTAATAAAGTGTTTAAAGTGTATATAAACATATGTATGAAAATTGGAAAAAATAAATAGATATTTTTAATACATATAAAACCTATAATATATATAGACCTATATGTGTGTAACTGTGTATATATACACATTAGGGGTGGAACGATACGTGTCTTCGTACCGAACCATCACGGTACGGACATCTATTACAACGAATACAGGCAATTCACCCCCAATCCAGAAGGGGGCGCCCGCAGCAATGCAACGCTGTTTGATAACCACCAGCAGAAGAACAGCGAATGCCATGAGTTGCACACTTGAAAACAAAGCCCCCTAGACAGTGACCACGTGCTGATTCTGAATGCGTCTCTCATGTTGACTGACAAAGGAGTATACTTTAAAGGCTTGCGCACTCAACTGTTTGCGAAATGGAGCTCTGTGCTCGTGTATCCTACCTCTCTCATTCGGGACAAATCCAAATATTCCTTAATATTTCCATATTTGCGATGTAACGTATCTGAGTGCTAAACTATTATTTATTATGTAAAGGATAGGCTTTCTACTTCAGTCACGTTCCAACTGTGATACAGAGGCAGGCGCGTTGACGTTTGATTCACTGTATTTTATTTTGATAACGTACCAACTGTGCTGTCAAGTTAGCAATGCTGGAACTGATGTGTCTTATTAATAATGTATCACTGTATAGAGATCTGCTTTTATTTGTGTACACTCACAATGAAAACAAAACGTGCTTTTGTAAAATAAGGAAAACAAATAGGATGTCGCTTTATGCCATTTGAGTTTCCTTTCTGTAAACAAATTAAGCGTCACAAAAATTAACTGAAAAACTCAGCATATATAGGCTACGTTACGTGTCTCACTTTTTTCCCTTGTTTATCTGTAAACTAAATCAAATATATTTCAAGAATTTATTCCTTGTATATACCGCAGATTTCACATATGTAATATTTAGTATTTCCACATCTAGGTGGAATTTTTAAAAAATTTGTACTACTGTCTGTTCAAAATAAATTAAAAGAACAGTAACGGTTTTTATTGACTGTTACGGGTGCATCACTTATATGACTTGTGGCAAGCGTACGCCACACTGGCTGTACAAGAGTAAGATCAGCGCTAACATGCCGCGCCCCACACTGTGGCTCATATGGAGAGAGAGTGTGGCTGGTGGCCAGCAAGATGATCTGCTGTCTCAGACGGCTGAGAGAGGAGAGCTCTCCTTCAGTAAAGGTCACGATGCTGGCAGCGTTGGAACCGTCAACTCGCACAGCGCAAATTGGTTTGGGACAGCTCACAAAGGTCCTGAATGCTACAGAGACCCTGACCTTTCTGTGTGCACTGTTGAATGCGCAGTTTTCCGAAGCGGAAGAACCTCCACTTCAAAATGATAATCCCAATTATCATTTGAAAAGCTGAACTGCAAATATGTGCTGGTTGCAAAATGAGAATAAATAAGGCATTGGAGGGATGGTATGGGAATGAATATAATGAGCTCCTGGGAGAATAGTCCTACATTGAGTTTGCCGTGGTAGGAAAAGATGAATGGAATTGCAACAATGCTGGCCATGCTCACATCACACACCGCATGTCTTGGCAGCAGCAGCGTAGTACTAAAACCACGCAACAAGTCCCAAGATTCACCTGCCTCTCAGTAAGGATGTACAGTGGCTTTCATGCTACACTTAACGAGTCACTTACACTAAAATTAAAATACAGTCATTATGATCATGTCGTTCCAAACCTGTTTGAACATATTTAGCAAAACGTCTCAATGCAAGTCAATGGGGTCCAAAATTACATGAAACCCTATTGGCTTAGTATAGCTTAGTATGGACATTTTCTAAAACCTAGGGTTAGCATTTCAATAGTGAAAGGCCCAATAGATTTTTGGTTGCCGCAAGAGATGCAAACGCAAACGCTTCGGTACCATTCCCCCTTGACTCAGCGCGACAGCAGATAGAAAGACGCATTACAGATCACGGTCTCTTACAGAGAATTATCATTCAAGCAGAATAAATGTTTCCCAATCCTATTATTCCCTGTTCATCAAAAGAGCGGAGCATAACGGTTGCTGGGGCTGCACTGGATTGAGGGTGGATGGGGGGTTAATGTCATGGAATGATTTGCATATTATAACTCTTCCCTCTTTCAGCTATGTTTAGGCCTGGAAACAGTATATTACCAGAACAACTAACCCTGTGTGCAACTAAGCTCAGGCATGTCGAAAATTCAATCATGCAGAAACCAGTTACAATTATAATCAAAACCTGGTGTGAATAGCAAGTATAAATGTTATATGTAATTAAGTCATAAAAGAGGCTTTTAGCCGTGAGCCTTTCACCACAATCTATTTTTACTCCCTGTATCCATAAAGTATGATTTAAAGACCTCGTCACACTGTGGTTTGTTCAAGGCCCAAAATGTAGACGCCTACATACTAACACTGTGTGCACGTCCGCACGCACGCACGCACATACACAGTGGGAAAGTAACACGCAGAGAGAAGGTAAGGGGTGAACAAATCCATTGCAAATACTCCTGTGTGTTTGCTTCGGTGGAAAAGGAGCGCTATATTTAGCTGTGAATTAAAGTCAAAAGCCAGTGGAGTCTTTCATACGGACGACTAATCTTCAGCATGAGACAAGGATTATGAAATCAAAGAGAAATCCACCCAGGTGTCTCTAACAATAACTCACATTCAAAAGAAAAATTCTACTTCGACGCAATTTAAAAACAATGTTAGAAAAGAAGGAAAGAAAGAAAGTTCAGCTTAGGCTTCAATCCAGATTTTGTTACAATCTTTCAATATAAAATAAATGTTATAAATATATTTTAAATCATATCTAAAAATGTATATCATTAAATTACAAATCTCTCTCTCTCACACAAAATTATTTTGATTATTTAGCAGTAATTTGTTCTATGCATTTAAAGAAAAAGTTAGATATAATAACAAATATATAAAATGTATTCAAATATACATAAATATAATATTAATATAATAAAATTATGTATGCACATTATCCACCTATATATATATATATATATATATATATATATATATATATATATATATATATATATATATATATATATATATATATATATATATATATATATATATATATTGATTAATTTAGCAACATTTCACATTCATTTCTACTATGCAATTTAAGTAAAAGATTATGAAAGTTCATGTTAAGCCTCACGTATTATACTTAAATAATATTTGTATATAACATTTCAATATCCTAACTTTCTTGCAAGACTGCAGTACGGTCAGATTAACATTTTTAATTCACTTTGCAGATTCTCTCTTTAAAACATCATAGAATATAAGTCTGCAGATTCCATCTGGGCCTACTCACGAAGCTCAGCCAACTGAACTGAGAGAGGGAAAAGCATAGCAATAGCATAGTGATCATTTAGTCAGAGAGAGGGAGAGGGAGAGACAGAGAGAGAGACAGAGAGAGAGAGAGAGAGAGAGAGAGAGAGAGGAGAGGGAGAGGGAGAGACAGAGAGAGAGAGAGAGAGAGAGAGAGAGAGAGAGAGAGAGAGAGAGAGAGAGAGAGAGAGAGAGAGAGAATGCTCAGTCACAGCCAGGCTTTCCTTCTCCATGTTATGCAGCACAGGCGCTTTCCCATTGGCCTGCACCAGCAGGCGGGAAAGTATGAGAAAGAGGGAATTCCTGTGGCTTGGCATGAAGTGCTCGAGAGGCGTGGCATGTTCTCCGTTTACAGGGCCCACACTGAGAAACAGCATCTCCAAGGAGCCACCAAACTCTGCTGTCTTGTTTTTACTCTCCTGTGTGTTTGGTTTCTAGTCTATCAGCATTTCGAGTAGGAGGGCAAAGAAAGCATATTCTCATGGGATAACCCCGAAATCCCACTTTGGGTGGATCTTGAAATTCTTCCCATATGAATCAGTCATCCCTTGTTTTGTTGTGTGAAACTCTGTAAAAGTCCTTTGGAGGTGTGCAAATACAACAATACTAATATTGCAATAAAACAGTCAATAAAAAGATTTATGGTTTATTGTGTTAACATATAGGATGTGTTCTAAAACCATAAAAACTAAATGTCAATATTTGCATGCTATTTATCCTTCTATATTACAATATCACTTTGTTATTTGAAAACTGGGTCACTTATGAGGTTCTATTTTAGTTAGGATAACTCACTAGGTTTCACAAAGAAATGTTCTAGCACAACAGTTCTATATACACTGTATAAATATTATATACAGCATCAGCACCAATACTGTATTCTATCCAGATGAACAGATCACCAAACACACTATAATTCAATCCAAATGAATTCCACATTCCCCCTCAGTCCTCATCTTAAACACCATGCTTAACGTGAAATACTATTGGTTTAATGCCTGAAGTAAATTAATAACTGATGCTTTTGGGCTTTGTAAAAGCACTCCAGAGAGAGCGAGCAGCCAGCACCAGGCCAAGAGTGGAGCGCTTAAGGTTAAAAAGCCTATTTAAATTTCAGAGTGTTTTGCTCCATTCCTTTTTACACACTTCTCCATGAAGTCATGCCACGGAGGGCAAGTTACGGTACGAGTCACTCTGGGTGCTCTGCCTAGAAGCATACAGCAGGTAATCAGACCTCCAAACATTCTCTAGCAGAAAAGCACTGCAACCATTTAGCACCATTATACAAGCTTTTATAGATGTAGCACAACCTTTAACGTAACTTAACTTTCACAAGTATTTGAATGTTTACAGACCGGTCCCATTCGCTTTCATTGCAAGTAACCAAGATTTTTGCTTTTTTAAAGAAAAGGAGAGACAAATGGAAATTAATATAGTTGTTTTTGCATATTAAAGGCGGTATAAGAGGAAGCATCTTAACATAAAATCACACACTTCAGCTTTAACGGAATGACAGAACCACTGAGGCAAACCAAACCCAAAGATGAAGAATACTGTATTTGTGCATGGCTTAATATCTTGTGTAAGCGCAAACCTGACATTTTGGACTCGACAGACATATAGAATAAGGTATTAGCGATTCACAATACACCACATATGCACCGTTAAGAGGATTTGTGCACATAACACCAGCCCAATATAGATGAGACTCAACGTCAGTTTTCTCAGCGTCCATGTAAACAAAAGCATCACACGTCAGTCCTGTTATGAAGTACACACATATAGTCATGGCAGGAAAAATAAAATATAAACTGGGTATGTAGGACGCTGGTGTCAGCTGTGATAGGAGAAACACAGCCAGGACTGAACACTACCTTGTTAGTCACAGTGTTGATTGCCAGCGTTGGAGAGGCACTTCCAGAGATGATGCAGTCCATTCCCAAGTTATCCGACTCCAGGCTGTACGGCGTGGACGCCTGCATGAAAACAAGAGAGACATACTCAGCCAACCAGGATGGAGATGATGAGGGATGTGAAGTGACTTTGATTTCTATTCAAAGGCGTTTGGTATTACTCTGGTGCAAGAAATTTAAAAGCATACGCAGTGAGCGTTTATCAACAACAAAAGAGCAGCACCTTTTATTTAGGTCAAAATTGGAGGCATTCTGGGAAAGAGATGAGCAGGAGAGAGGAACGGCTCCCTGTGCTCTGTCTGCTCTTGCTGGGGTAAAAGATAACTTCAGCACGCCTGTCTCCCAAAACTGCTTATTATAAGAGGATTGCCTGGCAACAATGCGATTTTTAATTTGTGATAAACATAAATGAGATTTCGCTAAGTCACAATTTTTAATGTCAAAGAATTTCTTAAACGAGACAGCAGGAGGATGAGAGAGAAATAGAGAGAGAGAGAGAGAGAGAGAGAGAGAGAGAGAGACCGAGAGCGTCTAATGAAATATACTCCTAATAGCGAGCGTCACACTTTGCACAGACAGAATTCCCACTTATTTTTGCATGCAGGATCAGGCTGAGAGAGAATGGATCTAATTGGAGGTTTTTGATGTGAGTGAAGTGAGTGTCAGTATGAAAAATGTTTGTGTGTGGCCTGAGGGCAGAGCTGTGTGCCGAGAGAATGATACTCTCACTGGAGTCTAGAGTGTGGCAATTATAAATGACACTGGCCTAACTGCCATACAGAGGAAAACACGCGCCACCAACTCAACACACACGAGGTCAATTAGGCTATCAGGCTCATCACATGTGATTTCTGATATATACACTTTTTGTCCAACCAATTTACATTCTCTTAAAGGGACAGTGCACCAAAGGTGTGCGATATGTATGGTCTCTGATAATATCGTAATTGTTGTTTTAACAATGTATGAGCAGCCACTTACAGGGCTCCAGACTGCAAGCAAATGGTCGCATTTTGTGACCCTTTTTTCTGCCGGTGCGAGTAAATTTTAGGCGGGGTCGCACCGGCGAGACCACCTCGTTTTTCAATCTGTGCTGCCATTTCTGTTGCATATGAGAATCATCAAACGGCAAACGAAACAAAAGCGTAACAAAATCCCACTACTCGTTTGAGCTGCGCAGCATGGACCATTTATCAGCTCGGGCCGTGATGCACCACTTGTCCGAGTTAGAACAGCTTTACACGGGAACCAAAGTTGATTTCGCGACACTGTTAGAGCCCATGCTGCGAGATCCAGTGAGAAGTGTTTGAATTTTCTGAACAATGAAGAAAATTTGCTGTGAGATCTAGAGAGGAACATTCAAATTCTGCTCAGAATTCTCTGTTATAAACAGATCAAACAGCACTGACGTAGAAAACCAGAAGCAGTAACGATAACTGTAACCATGGTGTTGGGGTAGAAACTGTCAAATGTTATTACATTATTCATTCCAGGGTTTATACAACCTTTTGAGAGAAAAATTCAAGCAATTTTCAGTGACTTACAAGCATTTCACACAACTGTTGCCAGCACTTTAAAAGCTCCAAAACGATCCAATTTGAATGTTATTTTCAATGGGATGATCAAAATATACTGTGGTGAACAAACACCTGTATAAATTTTTAAAAAATTCATCAAATCACCTTTATAACCTGTAGATGGCAACAGAGGAGCACTTATTGGCTAATTAGACATTCATTTAAACTTTTTCCTTTATATTTTGAAATTATAAAATAACAATTATAAAATCACTAGGCTATTATAAAATATCAAATCATCAAGAAATCAGATTTTGACAGAGTTTTGCTCTTTTTGTGTATGAAGTAAGAAAAATCACAAAAATAAAGTGCTTTGAAAAACAAACTTTTCTTCAATTTGCGACTATCACACTCACTGAAGTTGTTGGTCAGTTCTATATATATATATATATATATATATATATATATATATATATATATATATATATATATATATATATATATATATATATATACATACATACTATAGAAGAATAATGGTACATTTAATAAGAGTACAATATATTCCTTTTCTACATATAAATTCGATTTTGCACGTTACCGTTAATAAAATAAATATTGTAAGCCTCCCAACTCAAGCTTAGTGCTTTACTAAATTAATGCTAATTATTAATGCAAAACAACAGAATTTGTTTTCATATCATATATTTTTTAATTTATTAAAAAATTAAAAGAATACTGAAATTAAAAGAATGCTACACATTATAATTTCTATGAGTTAAGTCTATTTATTATCAATTTTTTGTCGTATATTTGTGTCATATGATAAAATTAGGTGACACCCATCACATAAGCAAGAGTGCTGTTTTCCCCTGAATATCAACATGACTAAACGTTAAGAAAGCAATATACATTTTATTGATTAAAATTTGACATAAAAGATGTATACATCTATTACTATTAAAAAACAGCACTGCAAAAAATACGAAGCATATGAAAAATTTCTGTCAGGTTTAAATCAGTCAAGATACCAGCACAAAAACACACTTGGCAAAATATTGTTTGATTATCAACAACAAAATCCCTGAAATTAGCGTGTTATAATTCGAGCTGTGTTTTGCCACAAATTTTACAGTTTGATTTGATTTCCAATTTGATTCATTTGATTTTCGATTAATCTGCATATATAGTAGCCTACAGTACATGCCAATTTTTCTCACAAAAAAGCCCAAAACAACTAATGCTAATGTAACTAATGTAAAATACACATGAGAGTCAGTAGGTACTGCATTACTATAATATTGAAGGTTAAAATGAACTGATTTATATACACACGCTTAAATTACACTAAATTTTTATAAGTTTAAGTACACTAAGTTTTTATAATAATGAAGTTATCAACTTCTACTCCAATTAGTTTTTTGAAACAAACATTTAAATAGTGGCTGTCATAAAACTTGACCGATTTATTCAAACAAATTAAATATTGAAAAACAGTAAAAAAAAGAAAAAAGAAATTATAAAAATGTTATGTAGTGCTTATATTTAGCAAAATGCTCTCCTCTTGCATTAATTTTTCTAGCTGACTAACAAATTTTTGGTCACCGAATATGTTTTTTCTGAGATAAATCGTGACATTGTTTATAAGCTGTTGTACTGACACCCTTCCGCGTTTGAAACACTGACTGGGCAATTACATGTGACTGATGTGGATTTTGGTAAGCTGTACTCTTTCTTTTAACATACCTTAGGACGTTCATTCATGTTTATTTTGTGCTGTACCTCGTTAAAGCAGAGGAGATGATCAGTTAACGTGTTTCGCGCTGCCGCTTCTCTTGAACTGAAGCACTACAATGATCTGTCACTCCATATTAAACGGCACCAAATCAGCATTTATTGTTTGAATATTGTAATAAAATGGTAAGAATTTTAAATCTGAGACTTTGTTTCACATCAGAAGTAACAAAGTACAAAGGTTTTTGCGAGTTTTTGGATGCAATGGGGAGCTACAATGACTACGTTTACATGGACATCAGTAATCTAATTATTTTCCTTATTCTGAATAAGACAATATTATAATTAAGGTGTTTACATGAGTTGCTTTTAGAATAATCCTCTCTCTTCTCGTTTTACATGTTAGAGTACATAGATCGATTAATGGCACACTTCATTACGTCCCCACGTGACGCCATCCGACTTCCCCTCCAGAATTTCATGTATAAACATATAGTTCGTCTTTGTTATGATGCCATATACAGTTTTGGGTGTTTCATTTTTTAATTTTATGAAAGCTTCAAATGCAGGTAATTATTTGTACGTGCATACAGACGTCAAATGGTTGACCGCTGCCGTGTGTGTGTCCTGTTGCAAAATGCGGCGAAATGTCCTACACGACGGTAATAGTTTGATTAAGGTGTTTACATGTCTGTACTGCATTTCAATAATGCGACTAAAATAGGAATACTCCAAATGTCTTAATTCGATTTGTGTTTATTCCAATTACGACTTTAGCTGGATTAAGGTAATCAAAAATCTCTGTTTACATGGTATATTCTTAATCAGAGTATTGTCTTATCGGAGTATTGATGTCCATGTAAACATAGTGTTCCATTCATTAACTGAAAACAGGTGAGCCCTAGTTATAATTTTGTCAATATCGCACAATAAAATTCTTGGTGTCTGTTGCTAAAAACAACTAGTTCAAGCTAACATTTTTTTCACCCCATTGTGCTTGTGACTGCGATTTAGTCACAGTCTGATGCCCTGATAAATAACATGATTCGCAAACGCTCATTTCATCTATATGGTTTCCTGTCATGGTTATACGACTACATCTTCAATCCCCGCCCCTTGCTCTTACTATAGCTGAACTTTTTTGGTTCGCCTGCCTCCAATTCTCAACGCAGGGCTGGACAAAATGATGCAAGATGCCTCTGAGCCAGGTCAACCTCGGAGGCCAGCGTCGAGTGCAGTCGAGTTGTATATTCCGGTGAGCGCTGCTCATAAATAATGGAAGGAAAAAGCTCTGGCTGAAAATAACCGGCGCAGAAACTCTGCATTAATTGATGTTTGCTAAAAAATGACTGCAGAATGCAACGTATGTAAAGGCTGCCTGGGGCACAGTTTATTAATAAGCTGGACCCCCTCTACAAGATAAACTGAGCCGCACTGAGTGAGACAGCTATATAAAAAGATATGAGCGTGCAATCAGAAAACCTGTGTGCGGCACGACTGTAAAGACAACTCAGACATGAAACAAAGCCAGTGTTCACGACTTAGGAAATATTCAGTCCCGTCTCATTCTTTTCTATAAACACACCAAGCCCATGTTGTCACATATTTCTGGCCTTGTAAAAAAGCAAAAACCCAACACAGGCAGCATCATGCTAAGGCAGACTGTCTGCAAGATAATGCTGATGGAAAAGAGAGACTTGAGCAATATCTTTATTTTGGAAAGAAGCTTCTATGACAAAACTAATACATACTATGTAAACATTACATTTTGTGTGTGGTTGCTTGGTTGGTTTTGTTTGTTGCTCTTTCCAAAAGATAAAAAAATATGTGCAATGAGTCATCAACACATACTCTGAAGAGATGATACAATTTTCTGCTGACCGTTAAAGTTTAGAAAGATGAATCTGACAACTATAGGTTGAGATTTTTACACTTGCATTCCTTTTTTTCCTACAGAAATCGTTTTTTACAGCAGGCACTCATAAGTGATCCTTACTACATACTAAAACATTATTTCTTTTTTTGTAAAATGCATTTTAAAACAAACAAATCTCTTTGGTGAATGTGCATCTTTACATACACACTGACATAACATCCAGTCAGAAAGCGAGGTGGTTTAAAAGAACTGATTCATGAGATTAATTTGTGATTCAAATTACCCTGAAGCAAACGCATGAAAAGACCTGTTTCTATATATTATCTTTGAATTATTTCAGTTTTTAATATCATCACACTCATCTGAAACTGCCAAATCTAGGCTAATATGGCATGGCTAAATTATATTTCCAAGTAGGGCTGTGCGATATGACGATATATATCGGATGGACGAAATAAAAAGGTCTATCGTTTCATATTATGTTCTATCATTTATTTCATGGTGCCGCAAAATACATTGTTTACGGTAATACTTTTTAATCATTTGGATGAGTGCGATCTTTACACACCACCACGGGGCGTGAAGGGGAGACAGAACCAGGTGGAGAACGACCAGAATAAAACGAGGGACTACATCTGTAGCATGGGCGCGCGTTTTTAAGCACTGCAGTTTTAAAACAACCGATTTTAAGCCGTTGAAACACAAACAACAGAGCTATATGCATGCGCCGTCTCCGTTTCTATGTGAGAGGACCGCGCCTTTTTTTTTTTGCTGCTTTATTGACTTTGAACGATTACATAACACATATGCGTCAAAATCCCCGTCTTGGCAAGTATCCTCATAAAGACAGCGATTTAGGTGTTAAGAGAGAGGAAACAGCTAAAAGAGAAAACGCATATGTAACAGTATATTGGATCCGGACTTCGGTCTTAAAGGGGAAGCTGTCCAATATTTGTTCTGTCTGCCATTCATATTAATCATTGCACATTGCTAGAAAATCTCTCACTGCTCTTGACTAAATCACCTTTGTAGCTTTAATAAGAAGAAATAATTCTAAAAAATAATATATATATATCAGGGCTCGACATTAACGCTTGTCTGGGACAAGTGAATGTTTTGGACGGGCAAGTGAAAGAGAAATTTACTTGCCCAATCGGACAAGTAACTTGAAAAAGTCAATACCAAAAACAATAGTAACTGCCTTTATTTGTGATACAGCCTTTGTTATAGGGGTGTGCGATTATATATCGTTTGCGATAATTTCGTAATTGTTGTTTTAACGAGTACATTGCAAGAATCAAACAAAGAGTGCACGCATAATTACGTAACAATGCATGAAGAATGATCAGAAAATTCAAGATATGGGGGAGGAAAATGTATGCATTTATATCATTTCATATAGTTAATATCACACGAAGATCGAACACCGTTTTTTTTTTTTTTGCTTCAAAAATCATCATGATTACAAATGATAACAGTTCAATAAACAAGAAGTTAAAATTTAAGAGACTTACGTTTTAGACACCATATTGCCTGTTTTTGCTCTATTTCACCAACAAAAATAACTCCAAACATAGCCACAGCGCTGTTTTGCGTCTCTGAGGAACATGACGGTGTTTCGTGCCTGAATGAATCAACCGTTTAAATGATTCGGTTCAGTCTCAATGACTCCCTTATTAACAGTGACTTGATGCCACCTACTGGTGGTTTTAATTTCACATTTACAGTATTTTTTTATTTTTTATTATTTAATTTCAAATATCAGTGTTCAACGTTATATGTATCAAAACATTGTTTATTCATTTGTAATTGCAGATTAAATTATTCCATGTCCTTCAGAGCTGCATTAAACAGTGTGTAAATATATCTATTCCACTTCAGATGCAGCTTCTGTTTCCTCTGAATTGCAAAGATGAATTTTGTTGAAACTGATTTCATTTGTTTGGTAACAGCCCAAATGTCTTATACTAATTGACTGATTAAATTTAAATAATTAAAACTTTTTAAATTTAAGTTTGAAAATAATATATATATATATATATATATATATATATATATATATATATATATATATATATATATATATATATATATGTATATATATAAAATATAAATATTAGCATTTTATTTTTAAGTTTACAAAAAAAAAAAATAATTGTATTTGTATTTAATTCTAACTTTTTATTTTAAAATATAATAGTATTATCACACTTTATTATTTTGTTCATTATTTCATTTAAAAAGGAAAATCTAAATAAACTAAATGTGTTTTCTATAACTACAATAAATAATTACATTTATAACTCAATTTTTTCTCTCCGGGCAAGTAACTTTTATACTCGGACAAGTAAATGACAAATTTACTTGTCCGAAGGACAACCACATGAGAATGCTTAATGTCAAGCCCTGTATATTATATTATATTATATTATATATATATATATATATATATATATATATATATATATATATATATATATATATATATGTAGCGTTTCTTATTGAAGTTTTTTGTCCTATTGCTTGCAATTAGTTTTTTATACTTATTTCATCACTGTTTATTTATTTTCAGTGAGCTTGAGTTTTTATTTTATTTCTATTTTTTTGTCTTTTTAGGCGTGTATTAGTTTGATATTGACATTGGTGACAAGGATTACGAAAATTCTATGGTATCAAATATTTTAATATTAAAAACCTTTTTAAAAGAAAAAAAAAAATACTATATCGTGATATATATCGTTATCGTGATATAAAATTAGTCATATCGTGATATAAGATTTTGGTCATATCGCCCAGCCCTATTTCCATGGCAGCGTAAATAAATGGTTCATTGGAACAGATTCGGAAAAATTTTAGCATTACATTGCAGTGAGTGGGTGCCGTCAGAATGAGAGTCCAAACAGCTGATTAAAACATCTGAATAATCCATGAGTAATTCACACGACTCCAATGAAGCAAAAAGCTGTGTGTTTGTATTAAACAAATCCTTCATTTAGACGTTTTTAACTTCAAATCACTGCTTTACAAGACATTAACAAATGGACTGGGTTTGTGTGAATTACTCAAGATGCTCTCATTCTGATGGCACCCATTCACTGCAGAGGACTCATTGAGCAAGTGATGTAATGCTAAATTTCTCTGAATCTATTCCGATGAAGAAATAAACTCCTTTTGGATGGTCCAATGCTGAGTACATTTTCTTTTTTGGATGAACAATTCCTTTCGAATTAAAAAAAAAAAAAAAAACCCAATTCAACTTAAGACATTTCTTGTAATTCAACCCTTCAACAACTGTTTTTTTTTTCCTTTTCTTTCTTAGAAGAACCAGGGTTCCCAATGTTTTGGAAAACATCAATATGTGAAGTAGCTAGAGGTGTGCGATATATCGTCTGCGATAATATCGTAATTGTTGTTTTAACAATGTGCAATTTGACATTGAGATTTTGCAAAAACCAAACAAAACACCCCTACAGAGAGCACGCATTCATTACATGAAGTCTAGACTAGAGTGTGTGCGCATCTAGAGTGTTCTTTCACTGCATGATTCAATCTATTACAATGCATTAAGAATGATCACAAAATCCAAGATATGAGGGCAGAAAATGTGTGTGTGTGTGTGTGTGTGTGTGTGTGTGTGTGTGTGTGTGTGTGTGTGTGTGTGTGTGTGTGTGTATGTATATATATATATATATATATATATATATATATATATATATATATATTATATATAAGGGATGCACCGAAACGAAAATTCTTGGCCGAAACCGAAAACGAGGAAACCAAGGTCAAAAACCAAAACAGAAAGAAATTATGCCAATTATTAGTACCATTGCATTTATGGCCATGACTGTGTACTAACTTTACTAAAATCAAGGCATTGCAATTGCATAAATTAATATTAAAGTTTCAAAGAATAAATCAATTACAAATTATGCAAATATTTATTTAGCACATTGCAACAATGCACAGTATAAAATAAAATTCAAACTAAAATTTTTAACTTGACCCCACTCATGTGTACATTAAATAATAATGTACAGGCCTACTGGCCTGCTGTAAGGGTGTAAAATTAAGTGTTCTCTCATAAAAACAAAGTGCATTTAGGTCAAGCGCATTTTAAATTTTTCTCTGTAGGACTACTACAAGAAAGTGCATTCAGAACAAGTGCAACTGCTTAAAGATACAATAATATTTTCTCTGTAGGCCTTCAACATAATAGTGTATCAAAACAAAGACTGCCATAGCCCATATGTTAACTTTTGTGTATGTTTATGCCCTTTGCCTTGACACCATCACTGGGAAACTTTCTTGCCTTTTCAAAAACATCCGCCACAGACGGAGTGGGTGTGCTTGGAGGCGTTTTCCTTTTCTGTGCCGCGTTCCTCTCATATTCAGCGTAGCGATCGGAATGTTTGGATTTCAGGTAGGGCTGCACGATATTTTGCATGCGATAGTCATGCGCATCTTGTCAGTAAAGCCGGTTCCGTGATTAGCATTAAATCTCCATCACCTGTTTTCAAATGGAGCGGCATTTAATACACAGAGCCGTAGTTCACTGACAAACTACGCAATTCGCGCTCAGAATCGCAGATGAATCGCCTGCAATATTGAACGTGATATTGCGTAGCTTGTCAGTGAACTACGGCTCTGTGTATTAAATGCCACTTCATTTGAAAACATCCGTCCACACCACAGACATGTTGCTTCAGACAAGCACGTGCAGGTCGCGGTTTCTGTTTGCGTCATCACAACATTTCGGCTGTATTGTTTCGGTGATAAAATGCACTTTTGGGCCATTTCTTGGCCGAAAATTTTCGCTGGCCGAATATTCGGTGCATCCCTAATATATATTTCATATAGTTACAATCATACGAAGAGTGCCGTTTTTTAATCAAAAATAAGCATGATTGTGATATTGATTCACTTGTTAACAGTGACTTGCTGCCACCTACTGGCGATTTTAATTTCACACTCAAAGTATCTGTTCATTTTAAAATAATTTAAAATATCAGTATTTAATGTTTTATGTTTAAAATATCAAAACATAATGCATTTGTAACTGCAGGTTAAAGCACTCCATGTCCTAAACGGTGAGTAAATACATCTAAATTCCACTTCAGATGCAACTTCTGCAAAGATTAATTTTGTTGATACTGGTTTCATTTGTTTGGTAACAGCCTAAATGTCTTATTATTCTAACTGACTGATTAAATGTAACAATTTGACTCAAAAGATGTATTAAAAGGAAAAAAATTACCCATAAAAGGTAAAAATCAATTTAAACTTATATGAAAAAGATTAATTTCTATCCCTGATTTAAACTAACCACACAGAATATGAAGAATATGCAGCTGTCCACGGTAGTCAGATATCAGCACAGTAACACACTCGTCAAAATATCGTCTAATTATTGTTATCGAAAAAAATCGCACACACCTAGAAGTAGCCTCTCTCTAGATACATGCAAAATATCAAAATCTTCTAACTGCATGGACATTTTTGATGATTTTTATGGATATGCAAAGCTCTTATTTTATAATTTTTTAAAATTATATTAATTGGGCAAAAACTGTAAAAATATTTTTTAGTAAATCAAAAACAACTGGACAAGTTATGGGGCCTTTGAAAATTATGAAAATTGGGAGCCATAAAATTACCGTGCTGGAAACACTGTAAGAAATCACAGTGGCAACTGAACAGTAATTTAAGCAACCACAGGGTCAAGAGAAGTGATGGACCAAATCAGTGACATTGAGCTTGAACTGGGAGAGCGAGACACTCACTGTTTTCTGCTTTTTGATCACTCCCGGACTCGAAGTAATGAGCTGAGTTTGGCTTGAGAAAGTCTATGTCTGAAAGCCGACCACCAGGGGGTCTCGGAGCACACACAAACTTAAACGCACGCACGCACACACACACACGCACACACACACACACACACACAAACAAACTTTCACTCACCCGCTCTCCAGACCGTGGCCTCTTCTTGGGTCGTGTGGGCAGTGTGTCCTCCTTTGGATTTGTGTCGATTGCCCAGTACGAACCCTAAAAACAGGATGAGGATGGAATTTTAGTCCCAAAGCAAGTCATCATACTCTAAAATAGTGGTCAACTTAAAGCCATTCAATAATACTTTGATGAAAAGCAGAGCAGGATAATCAGCAGGGTTTCCAAGAGAGAAACTTCTGTAATCAGATCCTGGGCGCATTCACCGTCAAACACGTACAACTTTTAGTTCATCAAAGTTTCAGCAGGCTCATTTGTAAGCCTGTCACGTCGGGAGAACGTATATGTTGAGGTGCGAAGAAGTTGGGTCTTTTGCTACAGCCGTTTCTTGCGCTCGCTCTCTTGCTTCGCATTTCTCCTGAGCCTTGGCAGAGGCAGGTAAAATGTTAAGCCCCTCCTGAAGCCCCTCTTCCTCAGCCGCAGGTTTATCGATTGCTCCTGTTCAGGGCTGGACACAGAGGTGTTGGATTTCTGGTCAGGTCTGAGCTCTGATAATCAGGCAGAAAATAGCACACCTTGGATTGGGGCTGCTGGTATCCAAGCACCCAAGACCCTGGCTGAATAATTTATCTTTGCATTCTTCCTGTTTAATTTATTTTTCAATAGTACTGGTCTTCCCAGAAGCTAAAGGCAACTCCGGCCACGAAGTTAGGCAAAAAGAAAAAGAAATTAACCTCCAGGCTTGGGTTTTGTTTTAAAATATTTCATATTATATGGGATAAGATCTCAATTGTCCAGAGAGGGTGCGATCAAGACCTTCAAAATTACTTGTGCACAGCTCATGCGTGCACCTATGCAAGGAGAATAATTGAAAATCACCAAAGGATTTGTCTAGACAGCACGCTTCAGGTTCCTCAAACGTTCTGCCTCCAAAGACATATTGATAAAATGATGTAAATTTCTGCATTTAAACAGCAATACGGCACAGGTTAGAATCTACGGAATGGCAATGAGCAAAGCTCCTGTGCCCGAACGGTTTTTCGCAGCCTCCCTACCTTACCTTAAGAAAAATTCTCATTATCCCTGTTTTAATACACTGCTATTGCAGCCATTTGTTAGGTAAGTGTGATGACAGCTCCAAAACAACCTGACCAATCGCAACGCTCACAGCATGATCACACCTTGCTTTAACATGCCATTTTTTGGCCTTGGAAGCAGTGTACTAAAACCAGCCTAATGAGAGTATGTGACACAATTAGCATTAATCAAATGGTAAACCAGGCATTCAAAATCACTTTTCAGCAGTCAACCAAAGTCAGACATTACAGTCATTATACATTCTTAAAAGGTACATACTGTACACACACACACATTTGTGTATATATATATATATATATATATATATATATATATATATATATATACATATACATATATACACACATACATATACAGTCATGGCCAAAAATATCGGCTCCCTTGCAATTCTGTCAGAAAATGCAACCCTTCTCTCAGAAAATTGTTGCATTTGTAAATGTTTTGGCACTCACGTTTATTTTTTTGTTTGCATTGGAGCAACACAAAGAAACAGAAGAAAAGTAAAATCTGATACAATTCCACACCAAACCCCCCCCCCCCCCCCCCCCCCCAAAAAAAAAACAATGCACTGGACAAAATTATTGGCACCCTTAACTTAATATTTGGTAGCACCCCCTTTGGAAAAAATAACTGAAATCAACTGTTTTCTGTAACCACAAATGAGTTTCTTACACCTCGATGCTGGAATTTTCAACCACTCTTCTTTTGCAAACTGCTCCAAGTCATTCAGATTTGAAGGATGCCTTCTCCCATCTGCTGTTTCGAGATCTCTCCACAGGTGTTCTATGGGATTCAGATCTGGACTCATTGCTGGCCATTTCAGAACTCTCCAGCGCTTTGTTTGTAACCATTTCTGAGTGCTTTTTGAAGTGTGTTTTGGGTCATTGTTCTGCTGGAAGACCCATGACCTCTGGTGGAGATGCAGCTTTCTGACACTGGCCACTACGTTGCTCTCCAAAATTCTTTGGTAATCATCAGATTTCATGATACCGTTCACACAGTCAAGGCATCCAGTGCCAGAAGCAGCAAAGCAACCCCAAAACATCTTTGAACCTCCACCATGTTTGACTGTAGGGACTGTGTTCTTTTCTTTGAAAGCCTCATTTCTTTTTCTGTAAACAGTGCCATGATCTCCTTTACCAAAAAGCTCTACTTTTGTCTCATCTGTCCACAGTACGTTCTCCCAGAAGGATTGTGGTTTTGTCACATAAGTTTTGGCAAACTCCAATCTTGCTTTATGCCTTTGTGTCAGCGGTGGTGTCCTGCTGGGTCTCCTACCATAGCGTCCCTTGTCATTCAGATGGCGATGGATAGTGCGAGCTGACACTGTTGTACCCTGTGTCTGCAGATCAGCTTGAATTTGTTTGGAAGTTAATCGGGGGTCTTTATCCACCATTCGAACAATCCTTCGTTGTAATTTTTCATTAATTTTGCTCTTCTGTCCACGTCCAGGGAGGTTCGCTACAGTGCCATGGGCTGCAAACCTCTTGATGATATTGTGCACAGTGGACACAGGACATTAAGATCTCTGGAGATGGACTTGTAGCCTTGAGACTGTCCATGTTTTTCCAAAAATTTCTCTCTCAAATCCACAGACAACTCTTTACGCTTCTTTCTTTTCTCCATGCTCAGTGTGACACACAACACAAAGGTTGAGTCAACTTTTCTCCATTTTAACTGGTTGCAAGTGAGATTACTAAAAATTGCCCACACCTGTTACTTTTACACAGGTGTGTCTAAATACAAATTACAGGAGCATCACATGCTTGAAAAGCAATTATTTCTTACAATTTTGACAAGGGGCCAATAATTTTGTCCAGTCCATTTTTGAGTTCTGTGTGAAATTTTATCAAGTTTGACTTTTCTTCTGTTTTTTTTTTGTGTTGTTGCAGTGCAAACAAAAACAATAAGCACGTGAATACCAAATCATTTGCAATTGGAACAATTTTCTGAGAGAAGTGTAGCATTTTTAGCATGTATGTATGTATGTATGTATATACACACACAGTGGGGTACGGACAGTATTCAGACCCCCTTAAATTTTTCACTCTTTGTTATATTGCAGTCATTTGCTAAAATCATTTAAGTTCATTTTTTTCCTCAATGTACACACAGCACCCCATATTGACAGAAAAACACAGAATTGTTGACGTTTTTGCAGATTTATTAAAAAAGAAAAACTGAAATATCACATGGTCCTAAGTATTCAGACACTTTGCTCAGTATTTAGTAGAAGCACCCTTTTGATCTAATACAGCCATGAGTCTTTTTGGGAAAGATGCAACAAGTTTTTCACACCTGGATTTGGGGATCCTCTGCCATTCCCTCCTTGCAGATCCTCTCCAGTTCTGTCTGGTTGGATGGTAAACGTTGGTGGACAGCCATTTTTAGGTCTCTCCAGAGGTGCTCAATTGGGTTTAAGTCAGGGCTCTGGCTGGGCCATTCAAGAACAGTCACAGAGTGGTTGTGAAGCCACTCCTTTGTTATTTTAGCTGTGTGCTTAGGGTCATTGTCTTGTTGGAAGGTAAACCTTCAGCCCAGTCTGAGGTCCTGAGCACTCTGGAGAAGGCTTTCGTCCAGGATATCCCTGTACTTGGCCGCATTCATCTTTCCCTCGATTGCAACTACTCGTCCTGTCCTTGCAGCTGAAAAACACCCCCACAGCATGATGCTGCCACCACCATGCTTCACTGTTGGGACTGTATTGGACAGGTGATGAGCAGTGCCTTGTTTTCTCCACACATACTGCTTAGAATTAAGGCCAAAAAGTTCTATCTTGGTCTCATCAGACCAGAGAATCTTATTTCTCACCATCTTGGAGTCCTCCATGCGGCCTTTCATGCGTCTTGCACCGAGGAGAGGCTTCCGTCGGGCCACTCTGCCATAAAGCCCCAACTGGTGGAGGGCTGGAGTGATGGTTGACTTTCTACAACTTTCTCCCATCTCCCGACTGCATCTCTGGAGCTCAGCCACAATGATCTTTGGGTTCTTCTTTACCTCTCTCACCAAGGCTCTTCTCCCCCAATAGCTCAGTTTTGCCAGACGGACAGCTCTAGGAAGGGTTCTGGTCGTCCCAAACATCTTCCATTTAAGGATTATGGAGGCCACTGTGCAGCAGAAATTTTTTTGTAACCATGGCCAGATCTGAGCCTTGCCACAATTCTGTCTCTGAGCTATTCAGGCAGTTCCTTTGACCTCATGATTCTCATTTGCTCTGACATGCACTGTGAGCTGTAAGGTCTTATATAGACAGGTGTGTGGCTTTCCTAATCAAGTCCAATCAGTATAATCAAACACAGCTGGACTCAAATGAAGGTGTAGAACCATCTCAAGGATGATCAGAAGAAACGGACAGCACCTGAGTTAAATATATGAGTGTCACAGCAAAGGGTCTGAATACTTAGGACCATGTGATATTTCAGTTTTTCTTTAATAAATCTGCAAAAACATCAATAATTCTGTGTTTTTCTGTCAATATGGGGTGCTGTGTGTATATTGAGGGGAAAAAAAAGAACTTAAATGATTTTAGCAAATGGCTGCAATACAACAAAGAGTTGGGTTTCTGAATACTTTCCGTACCCACTGTATATACACACACGTATATATATATATATATATATATATATATATATATATATATATATATATATACACATATACATACATATATATATATACACATATATCCGCTTTGCATCGTGCCTAACAACGCCCTTCAGCCGCGATTTATTCACCATACAGCACGGCCTCTCGTACCTTATTGCTTACATACATACATATATATATACATACATACATACATATATATATATATATATATATTCCTCGATTCGTAACAGTTTTATAAAAGCATACTCCAGGCAGTGCTGTATCGTGAATAAATCACTCCGCTTCGGCATCGCGCCTAACAACGCCCTTCAGTCGTGATTTATTCACGATACAGCATGGCCTTGAGTACCTATTGCTTACTTAAAACAATCTTTATATAAACCCATTATAATAAATGTCATATTTAGCTACCTGTGCACTTCAGCAAGTAGGAAATATACAAAAACAGAATGAAGTTATCAAACACTAAATTCTAAAGTAAACAGATGAATTCGTAAAGCTACAAAGGTTATTGATTTTCTCTTCTTTTGTTCTTTGATTAACAGACATTACAGCAGCTGGGTTATTAGTTATTTTTTGGCTGCTATTTCTTTAAGAGGTGCCGCTGCTAAATGTGACGTGGATCTGACACGCACTGTGTTTTCTCACAATCTTTTATTTATTTTACAGCACTTATACACACACACACACACACACACACAATAAATAAAAATTACATATTACATATTAAAAAGCTACAGCAATACCCACAATGCCATGCTGCACTTAAGTCAAGCACTAATGTGATGCTTAAAATTTGAACAGTTTTAACTTGCTACTGATATGCATGAAGTATCATTAGAGCGCGATGTGTGCAGCAAAAACGTCAAAAGCATATCCTGACATTCATAGAATAAATCATCATACTGTACATTTGATCTATTCTATGCAAATTGATAAACAGCGCATGGCACTTGAGTTGAGAGGTGCGCTGATGTGAAAGGGTCTTCAGTTTCTTTATAAATTCTAATGTAGCATGAGTAGCTTAAAAATGTTAAATGTTAAAGGTAGTGAGTGCTCCCACACAATAAACAGACTAGATGAGTACAGCTACTTTCAAATAGTTTAACAAACGGTGAAACATGATCTTCACCTCGCATCACCATTTACACATTATATTGCTGCATTAGACCATCAGAGTTCATAACATGCACGACAATTTCCCTGTAACAAACATCCTAGTGTTCTTTATTTCAATTTAAATAACCATGTTCCTGTAATTGATGCAGTGACGATGAAGGACAGCTGAAGGTGACTGAGAACACTGGCAGTCTGTTACACCTAGCAGATGTAATTTAAATTAAAACTACTGCAAGACACTTTCACTGTGGAAGGGGAGGCTGAGTAGCGTTCCTTTTAATTAGCTGAAAAATCTTGAAAAACCGAAAGCCCTTGGGAGGGGAGTATCTGTAGGCTGCTACACAACCCCTGGAGAGAAAGCAACGTTTAAAGAAATCCATGAAAGGAGAGTTTAGATGAATCTGAAATATAGGGCAATACAATAAGATTGTGTCGAGGTTACCTCTTTAGATAATAAACTCAGCTGAACCCCAAAATTAAAAGCCATTAAAGAAATGCAGTAAAGAACATTAATACTCCTCCCTTAACAATGACCATCGCAAATCAATGAAGAAGTACATTTATAACATTTAATAGCACTTTACATGCATTCACAAAAAAAACAACTTAAAATGGGGAAGATATAAATATAGTACATAGTATTGTTCAAAAGTTTAGGGTTGGCATGATATGTGTTGTTAAACTGATCAACAGTGACAAAGACTGAAGGAACGTGACAAAGAAGTCTGGAAAAATGTGTATATTATTATATATTTTAACACTAATTCAAATAGAAGAGAATTCATTTAAATTGTAATATTTCACAAGATTACTGTTCTTAATTTCTGATCAAATAAATGCATAAGAGATTTACAAATATGCAAATATATAAATATGCATGTGCTGGGTTTTGTAGTGGCTTAATGGTAAACCTAAAAAAAAATAATCAGCAAGACAGTCTCAACGCAGGCTAGACCTCTCCGACCAAAAGTCTACTCAAGGGCAAATGTGATTGTATCTGCCCCAAAGTTCGGCCTTCCTCATTCTCAGCAGCTGCTGCGGATCACAAAGGTGAAGTGAACAATCGTTTTTGCCATCTCTGAGAAGCACGCCTCAGTTACTATCTCGCAC
This sequence comes from Acrossocheilus fasciatus, assembly GCA_036784905.1. Lineage (NCBI taxonomy): Eukaryota > Metazoa > Chordata > Actinopteri > Cypriniformes > Cyprinidae > Acrossocheilus > Acrossocheilus fasciatus. Next base: position 19,557,019 of record CM071948.1, read on the forward strand.
AAACAGCAGGGTCCATATTCCTGCCGTATTACAATATTGATGGAACATATCAAGAGAGCCCCGCGCAGCTTTGAAGTTCTCCTTCCAGGGGGGAGGGCTGTGTGGAAGGAGGCAAATTCCAAATTGAACATTAGGGATGCAAGCATGTTGGCCGTGCATTCGGAATAGAATCCATCCAGCGATAGATTATTTTGTATTTAGTGGAGCACATCCCAGGAGTGTCAATATCAGAGGATTACAGCAAAACATGAAATTAGCATTCAGTCCCCATCCCCTGCATGCCTCGGCTCTTCTCTTTATGTCGCGCTGTGAGCGTATGTGCGTGAACGCGCTTGCACAAGATGGCTGAGGATACAGAGAAATGAGTGTGTGTGTGTTTTTGCAGTGGTGCTTTATGAAAGAAAAAAAAAAACAGGTTAACCGGGGTCCATTGATGCTGTATCGATGCACTGACATTGTATACATTTCAGAAAAATAAACACGTGTTATCAGATGTGCATGCTTATTTTGAGATGTATATCGCTCTGCACTCTGGCCTACACGTGAATCAGTCTGGGTTGTTTTTGCTCCTGCGGGCCGGGCTATCGGTACACCGACTGAGCAGAAGCAGGTGGTGGTCTTCCCCCCTCTCGTGCAGTAAGTGCCAGGCTGAAGTGCTTTCTCCTCTCCCCGAGAGAGCTCTGGAAAGCGCTTTTAAAACGTTACTGCAAGTGCTCGCTCTCATCTATTTTCACAAGGATACGTATGCATTTTTTAACGACCAAATCTGCTCTGGAAGCGGCATTTTGTATTTAGCAAATGTACAAAACCTGCATTTCTGAATAAAACAGCACTACATTTGGAGGAAAAAGAACGCTTACCTTTCCCGGGTCATCTTTGGAGCGAGGCACTTTGAGAAAACACTTGTTCAATGAGAGATTGTGCCGTATTGAGTTCTGTAGGAGGAAAGGGAGAAAGAGAAGTGTTTAGGTTGTTTATAGGTTAATGAGACTCCTGCATGATATTGCACTACAGTAGTACCTAAAACCCTCATTTACATGCAGCCTATAGCGCGCAGTCAGACGGCGGCGTAGCAATTGCGAGCATGTAGGGTCCCTGCAAATAAGAGAATATGAATAAAACACTGGGGTATTATAACCCAGAGCCTGCGTCATCTTTTCTGCACTATGCAAAGCAACCGGGCCAGAGAAATATATTAAAGAGATTCATCTTGCTGCAGACGACAGCCTCAAAAAAAAAAAAAAAAAAAAAACTGCAGGACGATTAGGACGATTGCAGAATATTGAGACTCCTAAACTCAATAATAAAAACCCCTGACTCAACTATTTTTAACTACACAGAGATTTTTCATAACTTCTGAGATTCCCACACATGTCCGAATGCACTGAGACTGATGTGACAAAGAAAAAAAACCTATACATGAAGGATGTCCTGAGGTTAATTTAAAAAAAAAAAAAAAAAAAAGAGAGAGATCCAGTTTAATAGCATAGTAATTAATTAATCATCCCGTTCCTCGGGGGGAAATGAATTATGCAAATTATTTTTTTTAAACTTACACAATTCTTTAATGAGCAAAAGGTAATTTTGCAGCATGTGAGGGATGAATCAGCAGGAGGTGGCTTGAACGCACATCATGCCTTAATGCTCGGCGCGTTCCAGCTGGAGCTCAGCCAGCCACTTGGCTTAAGACACTAGAAACGCACAGGTTTTGAAATCATTTGACCAAATTGTATTGACAGATGGCTGTGATATAAAAGCTCTGGGATCTTTGCATGAGCTGGTTTGGTGTGGAACGAGCCTACTGCGAGAGAAACGCTCACGAGAGGCGATTAGATGAAAATGCTAAGCAAACACAGTCTAGGTTAATATGTGATGAATTTGTGTGAAATAACTACCGCATAACATCTAATGAGGGCAATAACGGGCCGTTTCCACTGGGCCGATCAGGGTTGACTGCAGGTGCGTGTTAGATGTTTAACAGCAGACCGAAGGGAACGACACGTCAAGGAAAGGGAGTCTCCGACTGTGTCAGCAGTACTGAAACCATTAGTGGCAATAAAGGTGAGCTCTCCAGGACAGCTGAACCTGATAGTTCATGAGATGCACGCATAAAAACAAAGGCGGGTCAGAGCAGTTTATAACCCATGGTTGAACCCGTCGCATCTGTCCACAGACCCTAATCTTGTAGAGCATTAAAACTTGAGCAGCCACAGCAACTCCAGACACTGCAAGATTCAAGGTTAGTCACGCAGACAACAACACATTCTCTCCCTGGAAAAAAAAATTAACAACGTCAACTACTTAAGCCTGCTCTGCGATAGCAATGTGCAATTTGGCCGTTTTAAGGTAAGTCGAAGAGGGCAGATCAAGCAAGATCTTTATTTTTTTATTATAATAATAATAACAATAACAATAATAATAATAATAATAATAATAATAATAATAATAATAAGTATGCATCCGATGGACATGCTTCAGCTCATGGGTTTCACAATCTGCACATGATCACTGGATAGATGAAACGGATCACTTTCTTGTTCAAAGCAATGATTCTGTGTCCACCTTCTATCAGGTTAGGTGGCAACTAGCTAAGTGGACATACAGGTCAGACAGGCAGGTCTCTTTCCCTGGCTGTCATGCTCTCGCTTTTGTCCTCCACCGTTTTAACCTCCCTCTCTCTTCTCTGTCTCTCCCTCTTTCTCTGCTGGGGGCCGGAGAGTTCAAGGCTGGCTCAGCAGGGCTCCTGCAGACAGACATGGCTAATAAGCACTACTGCACCAGTCCAGTCTGTCTCCAACTCTCTATCAGGGGAACTAACCAGGAGAGCCGCAGGGCCAGCTGCCATTCTGACACACTGAGTTTGAGTTTGAGTGTGAGTGTGTGTGTGTGTGTGTGTGTGTGTGTAAGAGAGAGAGAGAGAGAGAGAGAGAGAGAGAGAAAAGAAAAGGAATGACCAAAAGAAGTCAGGGTGTGACAGCCTGTGTGTGTAAAAGCCCACTCTTTATCAGATGGACATTCTACAGTGAAAGCTACCAAATCCAATGCATGTTATGAACATTAGCAGCATGCCATACATGACCAACAGGGTTTTGCTATAAAACAACTTAAGAGATTTATTTTCTTTTAATATATTAAGACCTCTACATTATCACATTTATGATAGATATTTTAATATAAATATTTAAATAATAAATATATGCATTTCATATGTCGTACAATGGTATAAATATAACAATTATTATTAATATATTAAGAAATAAAAATATAAGATCTCTTATGAGATGACATTTTATTACAAATATTTCAATGATAAATATATGCATTCCATATTTTATACACAAATACATAGCCCTACATAATTTATGACATGCATGTTTATAATATAGAATGATACAATAAAAATATACTACTACTACTAATATTAACAACAATAATAGTAAATGACTAAATATGGCATCTTATGTCATTTTACCGCTGTAATCAAATATTTCAATTTACTCTTTATTTTATTAACTATTTACTAAATAGACTTAATTACATTTAAAGGAACACTCCACTTTTTTTGGAAATAGGCTCATTCTCCATCTCCCCCAGAGTTAATAAGTTGAGTTTTACCATTTTTGAATCCATTCAGCCGATCTTCGGGTCTGGTGAGAGCACTTTTAGCATAGCTTAGCATAGATCATTGAATCCGATTAGACCAGTAGCATCGCGTTCAAAAACGATCAAAGAGTTTCGATATTTGTCCCATTTAAAACTTGACTCTTCTGTAGTTATATCGTGTACTAAGATCAGCGGAAAATGAAAAGTTGCGATTTTCTAGGCTGATATGATTAGGAACTACTCTCATTCCGGCGTAATATTTAAGGAACTTTGCTGCCGTAACATGGCCGCAGCAGGATTCCATGATCTATGCTAAGCTATGCTAAAAGTGCTCTCGCCAGATCCGGAGATCGGCTGAATGGATTCAAAAACGGTAAAACTCAACTTATTAACTCTGGGGGAGTTGGAGAATGAGCCTCTTTCCAAAAAAAAGTGGTGTTCCTTTAAGATCAAATCATTTTTCAACAACAACAAAGTTTACCTTTCACAAATTAATCCATTTCAAAAAGATAAACTCCTTCCATTTTACTCTATGAATCATGTATACCACATGGGTTGCAAATGCTTTTTCGTGTTCACGACATGATTATTCATGACAACATGAAGTGCTACTATGCCTTCCATCTTTGCACACTTGAGGTAGGACATGTAACCCGTCTAAATTCAGCAGAGAGGCCTGCTTGTCAGTGACACTACAGTGTCACTACATACGAAACACACATTTTTCTTTTTTGACCCTGCGTTCAACCTGGAAAATGAGTTTTACTTTTTGATGAGCTGTGTGTCTTATATATCACTACATGTTAACAAGCACGTCCTGTATGACAGCATCTTTACACACACATGTAAAACCAAAGGTCAGCAGGTCACTCCTGAACATAACAAATTACATATACTAGAGTGTAAAAAATATTCCACAACACATGAAATGATGTGCAGCTAACACTGCTGAATGTCTTATGCTTGATTGCATAGATTACAGCTGGAGCTCAGAAGCACTGCAGTGCAGTGAAGTGATGAAGAGGAGGAGGAAGAGAGCTGTAGGAGTCATCGAGGATAAGGAGCTACATTAAGAGGGTCAGACACTGAGCTCTGTGGGAGTGCCTGTCCATTACTGTCTTGGAGGGCTGAGATGTACCTGCGTTTCACAGCAGGAGCGCTCTCTCGTAACCCCCTACATGCAAACGGGCTCGCTGACAGTCAGCGCACCCATCCACCCACTCACCCCTGGCCTCTCGCCCACCTCTCCCAACATGACATAAGGGCAGGCGGGGGAAAGTGGGTCAGGCTGACCTCCTCGTCCTGAGTATCAAGCGCTCAGCGTGAGTCAAAGGGACAGGCCGTGTCGCAGCAGAGTTCTTCATCAAGGACGTACTGCAGTTCCCCGCCTGCTCAGCCCAGGGAGCCCAGGTTACAGCAGAACCATCCCATCAGTGCCGGCAAATCCAGCCTGACATCCTCACTCGACATACCACGACACAGAGGGAGACTTTAAATTATGGGGGGTTGGCCAGGACACCGATGATGACTTGATTACAAGATAAAACACAATTTAACATCTGAAGGTCTCAATGTAAAGACCCTCTATATAGTAGAGAAGCTATATGCATCCAATTCATGTCAGGCTATTATTGTGCTGTTAACTGAAAAGCTTAACATATGAACAATACAATACAATATGCAGTAGGGGTGTGCGATAATGACAAAAAAAAAAAAAAAAATTTATATATATATAAATATTTTCTGGAATTTTGGCGATAATGATAATTAGACTTTTTTTTTTTTTTTTATGACCAGGTTATTGTGCTGGTATTTTGCCAGGTTTTGGACTGACAGGGACAGCTGGCTCCCAAAGATTTTGATATTCTTCATATTCTGTGCAGTGATTAGTTTGCAGGAGTATCTATTATGGGTATTTTTCTCTTTACAAGGCCATTTTTCAAACCTAATCAAATATATGCATCATCTTGTGTGTCAATGCGATTTTTTTTTTTTGCGTAGCACTAGCACTCTCTTTGTGTTTTTGTTAGTTTTTTTGCGATATACTCAATGTCAAATCGCTTATCGTTTAAACAACAATTACGATATTATCATCATATATCATATATCACACACCCCTAATATGCAGTATGCTTACTGTAAAAATAAATTCCATTCCACATTATGGGCATGGGCCTATTTTACTGAAAATAATATTATCCTCAGAAATCTTCCATTCTTTCCAATGGAATCTTACATTAAGCTACTATGATTTAGTTCCTAAAGAAGCATTTCAAAATTGCATTATAAAAAAAATATATAGGTTTCAGTTTTATAAAGAAAATTTGTACTAAAAAAAATTAAATAAAAATAAAAATCTCCTTAAGACACAAAACAACTGGGTATATGGAATGTGTATGACTAGCTTAAATTGTTAATTTGGGGATATACGTCTAGCCACAAATAAAGTAATTTTTAGAGCAATTCTGTATTATCGTGTGAAAGGTGTGGGGGGAAAACAAAGAGCAAGGTTGATTGATCGAGTGAGAAAAATTAGCGTTTCAATACTCCAGGGCACGGAGGACATCCTAAACACAGCCTGGAATTCCCAGCATTCCTGCTTATACACTGTGTCACTTTTGTGCAGTGTACCTGTTCCCACCCATCCCATACAGTATTTTGTTTTCTCTCACAAATGCATTCAATATCTTTGACATATGGGCTTTTCCGCAAACCACGCTCAAGTTCCCTCAGCCACTGCAGTTCCTGACAAGCCCTTTGCAAACACAGAGACATACACAGGCATTTCTTAAGCTTGCAATATCTCTACACACGTTAGGGAATGTAGCACGTTGGCAGACTGTGTTTGTAATGGGTGTGGGAAGATGCTGGAGCTGTTTTTTTCATGTGCGTGGTGAGAGGAGGCACAAACGGTGCTCTTAACTGGACTCGGGGTGGAACACACCATCCAGCTCACAGACTAAACCTGTGAAAATATCCACCACCTTTGACAGACAAGCCATGCAACTGCTGCCTGCAACTGGATGCAGTGAGGTTTTAATCCACTTAGAGCATGGAGAATCCCTCACCCTCGGCCACAGCGATGAGGACAGCATGACTGAGTGTGAGAGAGGCTAGAGCTGATAAGGCGCTAAGATGTGGGGGCCCCTTGTTAAATGAGTAACGGGAAGGCATCATACTGAAGCTGTACCTGAACTCTGGCACTGTTTACACCTGGTATTACCATCAGTTTCAGGTGATCCTAGCACAAAAATACACCAAGTACAATAAATATTAAGCACTATACTGATTGGCATACAAAAGTCTTGCACGTGTAACTGGTTCAAATTGACTGTTGTTGTTTTTTTTAAGCCACAAATGTGTGAAAAAAATGTTTCAGTACTTCTAGAAAAATTACTATTTACAATCCAAATACAATGTTGCATGGTTTTCTGCCTTCTGTATGTTATTTTTTTTTAGACTTATTTACAACTCTATAGATTTTTAATGATTAATCATGTATAAAATGTTTTCCCAATTAAATATTCACAATTTTGTCACTGCAAAGTAACGGTTTACGTTTTGAAGTATGAATTCATCACCTTTGTTTCATGCATTAGGCAGCACTTATTAATTGTGGTTAATGTTAATTTTACATATACTATTTAAAATGTTTAAGTTTTCCAAATTAACACGAATTATGAACAAATACTGTTAAAAAAAAAAGTTCAAGATAACTACCTAATTGTACCTAATTAGGAACCTAATTGTAAATTATTATGAACATTTATGTAATTTTATAAATAAAAATTTTAAATTACAATCCCCTAAATTGCTAGCATTGGTAATTCAATTCACAATTACTTAAAAAAAAAAATTAAATTACATTTAACACTGACTTCCTGAGTTCTACATTTAACACTGATTCTCCAGAGATGAAAATTAATAAGAGACAAACAACCTTTAAAAGTTAAAAGTTCTTCATGGAATCACCAATGCCAATAAAAAGCTTTCACTTTTAAGAGTGTAAATAGGCTGTGAAACCCAAGTATGTTCCATATATATATCCGTTTTATGAAAAAAAAAATAAAAAAAATAATGAAGTTATTTTTCATTTAAACGGCTGACAATCACTTTAGAAAACACACCAAAGCCGAGCAAAACGGCATTTCTAACTTCAGCTTCAAGACAAACAGCCCACAATCGAGCAGCAGTGGACGACTAGTTTAACGATTTCTCAACTTCATTTTTCAAGGACTTCAAAGGTATTTGATCTCTTTTCTCTTGGCATCTAGTAGCAGTGTGTTGGCATGCAACGTTTTTAAAGCCCATTCCTTCTCTGATCTTTACTCACTTATACGTCGTTTTAATAAAACATGAAGATTTTGCTAGCTGCAGCAAAAATGAATGCCAAGGTGAAAACCACAATAAACATAAAGAGCCCCATTACACAGAGATCTGAATAGCTCGCAACGAGAACGAGTTGAGAAGCGGCACGGTCAATACAAGCATGATGTAATGCCGTGTGCAGTGTACTCGGTGAAGTATTGCGATAATTAAAATTTGCAGATGCTGTACAAAGTAATATAACACCTTGGGGAACTGACTAATTCAGAGTTTAAATTAAACCCATCTTTCATGTAAAGTATGTTAATTTATAAGACTAATAATACATGAGTACTGTGGTAAGTGAGCCCTGAACAGATACTAGACAAGACAATGCATGCATGAATGATGACACTGGCTCTTTTTTTTTTTTTTTTTGAGAGAATTTTTCATCTTGATAAAATTAGCAAAAAATCTGAGGAAGCCTTGTGGATGGAGCCAGTGACCGTGTCAAATATCAAGTGCAAGTCTCTATATTTCTTTGAAAGACATAGGAGTGCTGATGAAATAAATAAATAGCCTTAATAACCCCTTTGAGTATCTTGAGAGTCTGGCTGCATGATCCTCTTATAAAAAGAGGTGAAAGTGGCAATGAAATTCTTCCAAATGGACTTCCTCCTCTACATAAGAGCGTAGCTGTAGCTCTGTGACAAACACTTCGCAAGGCTTTGCAAACTAAACTGTGAAAAGTTTTCAATAGAAATACAAAAATCAGTCTCCAACTGTGTGACCAGGGTTCAAAAAGAGACAAGAGAGGACTATACATTCAGATTTTCTTTCCGAGTTAGGCTGGCTTTGTCACCCAAGGTGCTTTTAAAGCAAAGAGAGCGTTAAGACCTGAGCCATTTCATATGACCTGACCTCTCTCTGGAGATTTCAAAACCCTCTGTATCGTTTTCTACATGTGTTCAAGGCTGCAGCACTTACTTTAGATTAACAGCAGAGAGTCCAATTTAAAACAGCAGCCATTTAATAAGTATTTTAAATGTTTTGGGAAGAAATTCACTGGTGATTCTGACTAATAGGTCAAAAAAGGCACTTGTCTGGAGTTTTTAATCAATGTCCTGTAAAGCTGCACTTGTAGCAAGGCATGTTCATACTTCAATGTTAAAAGCCTAACAAAAGAGCTTTTCCCGCAATTTTCTAACAACCTTGAAGAGCACCAAATTCCACAGAATCCTGCCTGGCTCTGGTTTAGAGAGTAGACATTCAGAGGATTAGCTTGATTGAATTCTTCTGCACTCTGTAGAGATTGGTAGACAAAACAAAGAAACATGTCCTTCTACATCAATTGCAGCTAGACACTTGCACATGAAACGGGACACAGTTAACAACCTATAATGTAATGCATTTCCTTCATTATGCAAACCAGATATGGGTGAAGAGATTGGATCATGAAAAAATGGGCATTACATGAAGCCAGGTGGTTGGAAGTCTGGGACTGACACAAATGGATTTATTTAAGACCAAGAACATGCTTTAAGAATTTTAAAGAATTTTAATTTTTAATTCATGCTGACAAAACAAATGGTCACTAAAATCACTTAAAAATATATAATATTTCCATTATTCAGCATTGTAGAAATGAAAAAGCGAATTTCAGAGAGATTAAAGCCTGGGGCTTGGCAAATTTAGGGCCTTCCTGTCACTATTAAATGTGTTATGGCAAAAGGAAAATCAAAGTCAATCAGTATTATGTGCAAAAGCATCATATCCAGTTGACCAATTCTCAAGTGCTATCTTTGTCTTACTGGTCGGAGTTAAACTAACGCTTTTGTCCTAACCTGGACCCATTATGTAATGGCTACTACTACTACTACTACTAATTTTACAGAAGCAGAGTCATCGAATACGTTGCCTTGCTCTAAATTGACCCAAAAGTCAAATAAATACTCTCAAAACAAGTGCAGAGTGAAAATGCCAGCAAGGTTTTTGTTGTGAGATTTAAAGAATCCAATTTATACAATGTACACTACTATTCAAATGTACTTCTTTTCGATCAGTGCTTTTTTAGAAGCAATTTTTATTAAGCAATGATGCAATAAATTAATCAATTGACAGTAAAGAGGTTTGACAGGCTTCAAATAAATGCATATGTTTTCAACACTGATAATAATAAATGTTTTTCTGAGCACCAAATGAGCATATGTGAATGATTTCTGAAGGATTAGTGACCCTAAACTTTTGAACAATATTGTAAATAATCAGCTAACTTCCTCTATGAAATTAACTGCTGACAAAAAGCAATAACACTCATGCATTATCATTTCCCAACATGAATAATGTTCTTTGCTTCAGGTTCTGATGCAAGTGATCTGGACGTAATGTAGATGTTTCAATAATACAGAGACAATGCCAGAACAAGAGGTAAGAAATGTAAGAAAAATTTTGCACCACAATAAAAACATTTCCGAATAGGCAAGTAATCCAGTAATGCCAAACTGGTGGTGGTGCATAAAACAAAAGCCATGTGTATTAGTCCAGTAAATATCAGGAATATCTCACCGAGGCAGACAGAGAACTTAGCACTTATGTGTGGCATAGCTGCGTTGAGTTTTAAAGAGAGAGCTCTTTGCTCCGCTCTCCTCGGAGGAGCCGCAGAAGGTTATGAAAGATTGCAAAGCAAAGAGACGTCTCCCAGTTTATCCTCCCTGAAAGCCTTCGTGCACTCTCAGTTCCAGATGAGCGATCTGATGAGAGCCATTTGTCAGGCCCTCCTCTTAATTATCAGCCGGCTCAGAGCGGCATCCTGCAGCAGCCACTGACAATGGCACTTTGGGCCTTATTCAGCACTGCCTCAAAACTGCTGTCAGACACAGGGAAAGAAAAAAAAAAAAAAGCAGCAGTGTTCGTCTAAGAGTGGAGTGAAAGCTACTCAGCATACTGAGTTCAAAACACTTGTGCATTACTTCTAGTCTATTATAGAAGCGGAAGGTACAGCCGTCGCCTTTCCATGCCACACGGATTGGTGGGAAGGAAAATCATTTAAATGTTATAATTTAGGTCCATGCCAACAGATAAAACACAGGGTTAAGCAGCTGCGTGGGAGATGTCCCTTTATAATCAGGGCTACGAGGAAGAAAATGAGAAGACAGTTGGGCAGAGAGCAGATGATATTAATGCTAGGGGGGAAATTGGTTTGTGGTTAGCTTCAAACAGCGTTTAAAAACTTCAAGTGGTTAGTGAGCAGTCTGTCCAAACAGGAGTGAATTTGTGGTATTTTAAAGGTTGTTTACTACCTTTTTAAAAAAAGAGACACTATATTATTTTATATATAGCCTAGTAAGTAAACAACATATTCCTCTCTCCATAAGGACTTATGTAATTTAAAATATCTCCTGAAGGTCTGTCATACACTTCACAGTTTACAATATGCAAAGAACTATCAAAAATCAGCTCTTTCTATAAACACAACACTGCTCGAAAGCCACATTTACATCACATCCGAAATTCAGATTTTTCTCTTGTTAAAATGTTAAAACAAACAGACACGCATAAATCATGAGAAAAATCGGGGTAATGGGTGAAAATCTAGATGTGACAAAAGGTTTTTGGTTAAATATTTTACAAATCTCCCCTGGTGAAAGAACATTAAGGCATTTAAATGACCTTACACAGTACTTACAATGGAAATAATACATTCAGAAATGAAGACTTCATTCATTACAAAAACAACCAAATTAACTAGTTCCAGTCAGGACATCATTAAACAAATTCTTTAAATTCCAATGTCAACAGACTAATTTAGGTTTGGGTCCATGTTGTGAAGTTACATTTGAAGAATCAGCAACTGTTTATGCATGTATGAGGACTATGAGGACTTATATCTAGCTGGCTGTAGAAACCTCCGGGAAATCCATAATAGAACATTATCATAATACTAGTGTCAAGATGCAAGATGTACTGAGTTTCTTAGGCTCTGACAGACAAAGAACTGTAATCTGATTCTTTGACTTTTGGTATAACCCAAGATACTGTTTTTAAAAGTCATATGTTGATCATTTTAAATATGCAAACTTTTTTTTTTGCTGAAATACATTATAAATTCAAAATGTACTCTACATGCGTGACAGACACGGCACAAAGCTTGTAAGATTTTTGATTGTTTTCAAAAAGGAGTCTCTTATACTCATCAAGGCTGCATTTATTTTACCAAAAATAAACAGCAATTTTGTGGAATTATTATTAAAATGTAAAATAACTTGTTTTCTATTTTGATACATATTAAAATGTAGTTTATTCCTGTGGTGGCAAAGCTGAATTTTCAGCATCATTATTCCAGTCTTCGGTGTCACATAATCATTCAGAATTGATTCTACTATGCTGATTTGGTGTTCAAGTACCATTTCTTATTATCACTGCTGAAAACAGTTGTGCTGCTTAATAATCTGTAAAAACCATGATATATATTTCTCAGAATTTTTTTCAGAAAAAAGAGAGTTTGTTTGAAAAATTCCTGATGAATGCCATGCGACCGAAACGTAGTTAATAAATATTTTGGTAACTTTTGCATAGATAGTGTGCAGGATTTTTTTTTTTTTTTTTTTTAGTTTTTGACCTGGCTGATCTTTGTCTCCAACGCACCTATCTATTGCCGTCAGGTGTGCGGAGTTTAATTGTTAAATAAAAGAGAGTTTAAAAGAACAGCATTTGAAATATTAACCTTTGTACCATTATAACAATCCTAACCCTTACTGACCCCAAACTTTTGAACTGTAGAGTACCTCTGATGTTAAAAAAAATGTATTAATTAATTGATTAAATAAATTAAATAATTGATTTCATATGCCAATTTCATATTTTGACAAAAATGTATTGCAATATCACATTGTATCTCTTTTTGTAATTTTATTACTCCACCTCTAGTATGCTCCAAATGTCCAAAAAAAAAAACCTCAAATATTCACTGGTGCTTTAGATTTAACAGCTAGCAAAATGGGAACAGGCCTGAATATGTGAGGGTCACCAGCAAACCCCGAGTTTGGAACGGCCACTGCGCACAAGTGGCTGATGAAGCGCCGAGAGAAGAGCGTCCTCAGCACCACTAGTGAACGCAGCACTCATCCATCGCAGCTGGGAGAGCCGCCATTAATATTACAGGTGCTTAAAGCTCCATCCAGTCAATAACCACTATTACAGCCAATGGAGCTAATGAGGGGAGCAGAGGTGACCATCCAGTTCCCATATGCACAATGCAGCCCAATCTCTCAACACTACTGTAAGACAGGGGCTGTTATGTGAACACTTCATTGTGCTAGTGGCCTACAATCAGCACAAGCAGATCAACAGAACACAACTGTTCAAGTCAATGTCGACAATTAGACTCTTTGAAAACAAAATCGATCTGCTAGAGGCTCTAACAGTGGTGCAATGGCACTGCTCGCTTCCAAGAAAGGACTAAAAAAAAAATAATAAAAAAAAAAAAAACACATCGGAGAGGCGGTTTTGGCAAACCAAGGGAAACTCAGCATTCATCTACGACTGCGGACTGACACAAGAATCCCTCACACAACATAGGCAGTCAATCAATCAACAGAAACGCACAGCAGAAGCGGTGAAGAGGGTGCCGAGGGTGGACAGGGACCCGTCTTTTACACCTTTATCCATCTGAAGCTCGTACACCGGCTTTCCCTTCAGGCAACGCTCTCCTTTAAACTGCAGTCGAGAAGAGAGAAAAGCAGATTCTTTGTGCTTTGACAAAGAAGGGAGGGAAAAAAAATTACCCAAGTTTCCCCATTTGTATTCAACTTAACACAGATCCAAAAGTCACAACCCTCCTATAGAGTCCATTAGCAAAGTTAATGTAAAACTGTCAAGCACAACGACCCATAAATAATACATTGCTGAGGTGAGGAGAGGCCGGGTACCCTTCTGCTCACCGCCGTCCCTCTAGTCAGACACTCTAGCCCTCTACAAGGCCACATTAATTGTCTAATTCAGAGGCAATTAGTTGGCAGTGAGAGGTGGTGGCCTTGCAGCCAGCTGGCCCTGATAAGGAGGACAGAGGCTAGAGGGGCGGCAACCAGCAGTAGTAGCTCTGCCCATCTCTCTCTGCCTGCTGACCAGACTCTCCACTGCTACACAGCCTGGTTATAGGTCATCAAGACTTTTCAGGGCCATAAAAGTATTTGAACACTTAAAACATGCTTATAAAGCAGGGGTTGGGAACCTTTTTTGACCAAAGAGCCATTTTTTTTTTTGGGTTAATGCAATTTTCATATTTTATATATATATATATATATATATATATATATATATATATATATATATATATATATATATATATATATATATATATATATATATATATATATATATTTGTGCGTGTGTTTTCAATAACATTTTAATAATAGTAACTTTATTAGGACCATGTAAACTTAAATACACAAATAAGCAACAAATCGTCAAAAATTGTGCAGGGCTTTTACTGTGAGGTTGATTTAGAACATGAGCAGTGGTGTATTGTAACAAATTACTTAATTATTTTTTGGGAGTATCTGTACTTTACTTGAGTTTTTATTTTTCAGCCAACTTTTACTTTTACTCCACTACATTTCCTAATTAAAATGTATATTTTTACTCCAATACATTTCCCTGAACGATATTCGTTACTTACTACAAAACAGTCAGAATAACACAGACTGCAGGAAAGCATGTTTGATGAATCAGTGGTCTGGCGCTTGCAAGTTAAGACTCCTAAAAACACCTTTGCTCGTGTAAACTAGTGCATGCACAACCAAGTCGAGTCTGTGGTGTGTGGTATACAGCATATCTTCTGCAATAATATGGTAAGTGTTGTTGTAATAGGGTGACCATATGTGCCATTTTTCCGATATTAGAATGATCAGCATAGTAGACTTTTTCTTCAGGGGCGATATTAGACCAATATTAATATGACATCGGTTACTTATGTTTTCGAAACGCTCTCTCTAAGTACTTCGAATCAAAGTAATATAGAAATTCTGGCCAGGATGCGTCCGTGAAAAATGGCACGTATGGTTGTAAGGATGTGCGATCTGACATTATCGAGTAGGCTAAATCACCAAATCACACACAGAGTGCATGCACGTTGATTTATTAGTCTATTAAAACTCAACATTCCAGGCATTCTAAACTGTAGATGGCTAAAATGCTTCTGTATGCTTTTTATATTTATATAATTTAATACAGTTAAACTATAAATCACACAAAGAGTACCGTTTTTTGCAGATAAGCGTGACATAAGCAAACATTTAATAAGCATTTTATACAAGTTCAGTAAAGCAGTAAGTGATTTACATTTTAGACATAATATTGCTTGTTTTTGCTCAATTTTACCAACGAAAATAGTTCCAAACAAAGATCACAGCACTGTTTTGCGCCTCTGAACAATGGACGGTGTTTACTCATTGAATGAATCAGCTTTTTGCATGAATCGGTTGAATAACTGATTCAGTGATTCACTCATTAACACAGTTAAAGGTTTTGTTTCTGAATGAATCAGCCGTTTGAATGAATCAGTTGAATCTAAATGACTCACTCATTAACAGTCACTTGCTGACACCTACTGACGGTTTTCATTTCACAATTCAACTTTTTTTTTCATGTTTAAATATTTCAAATATCAGTATTCAACGTTTTATGTTAAAAACAAAACATTAGGCCTATTTACGCATCTGTAACTGCAGTTTAAATGCATCCATGTCCCCTCTGAGATACATTAAACTGTGTAAATGCATCTAAATGCTATTTCAGATGCAGATTCCAGAAATGTTCTCTTATGTTGGAATGAAAGACACTAAGTACCAGGTGCTTCTTATTCATACCCAAAAATACAAAATGGAAGAAAGAGTTAAAACTAAACACAATCTTGCTACTCAAGCTGTGTATGAACATATACATATATATATATATATATATATATATATTTTTTTTTTTGCTTCTTTTCCATTTCGCATTTACTTGTACTTTCAATTCTTAAGTACATTTAAGATTTAAAAAAATACTTTTCATACTTAAGTGCAATAAATATCACATACTTTAAAGGTGCTATATGTAGGATTGACACCCAGTGGTTGAACTAGGTATTGCAGTCCAAATTCAAAATATTGGAGACGTTTTTTTTTTTTCACCCGGCCCCTCCTCCTCAGACTTGACGCACACGCAGGTCGCCAGATTAACGACACCAACAGAACCGAGCGCACATGCCGACGAATGAAATTAAATACGCTGTGTTTTCCGCCAACTGGCAATCCGGGATGCCGAAATACAATTGGGTAAACTGGCAGTGGGCGGGTTTCACAAACCATAACAAACACAGTCATTCCGGGCCGGAATGCTCATTTTCAAAAGAGAATAACTGACTGTAGCATTGTTTTTCAGATAAACAAGTATGTTAAATTAGCATGTTTAACATATTATGGTATTTTTATGCTTTAGAATAGTCAAAATCCTACATACAGCACCTTTAAGACTTTTACTCAAGTAATATTCTAAACTGTGACTTCAACTTCTACCAAAGTCATTTTCTGGTAAGGTATCTGTACTTTTACCCGAGTATGGCTTTCAGGTACTTTATACACCACTGAACACGAGAGGGGGGAATTCTCTTTAGAGTTTTCTCTCTGCGCGCGCATGCGCGCGTTTGTAAGAGACTGAGTGAGTGAAAAATAACGCACGGTGCTTATGTCAACCGTATTTATGTGAATACACACCAGTGGAAGCATTTTAACACTCCGTGTTTTTAGGCACGCCCCTGAAGAAAAAGTCTACTATGCTGATCCATGTTCCACTCGGACCTCGCGTGCAGAAAACATCCAGTCAGAAGCGGATTGAGTTCTGTTTCGTGGCTTTGAGTTTTTAATACTGTCTTTTTGATATCAAGAATGTCCAGTTCTACTGTCTCATTCATTCACGTTCCTTTATTAATAACGCTAACAGTCCCACCCGCTGAAAGCTGCGCGGAAAAAGCGAAAGTAACCGGCGAAATGTTTCAAAGTATAAAATACATAAAACAAAGTATGTGTTTCAGTCCTGTCACATTTTTTTTCTTTTTTTTTACATACTTTTACACTTTTTATGCTGTTCAAAAAATCTCTTTTCACTATTACCACAAAGCTACTAATCTGAGCGCAGGAGCTGTATGTTACCATAGAAGCATCAATGGTTTGCTCTCGCGAACAGCTCTGAACGTGCACTGAACACACACTTTAGCTGGTACAGAAAATTTATTATTATTTTATATGTATATGTAGAGCTTATGTAGGCTCTACAACAAAGGAATTGCTGATTCTCTGGTGATGTCTAATTTTGGTAATCGATCATTTTGTTGGTAAAGTGTGACCTCTGTTATAAAGGATCGTATATTGTTGCCATTAGACAAAAAATATCAAACCAAGTGGCCATGTCTGTAGTGTTTGATAACCAGAAATTGTTTAAATGTTGATTCTGAATAATACATCTACTTTTTTAGAATTTAAAACAGGTCTCTTTTTTAAATATTTTACTTATAAGGTGTGCTTGTTATTTTTAAGTGCCATTTTGTTTGATGTTTTGCAATCTATAATACAATTACAGTTCTTCAATATGACTGCGGTGGCCAAACATTTTTGTAGCTACTGTACATGCATTTTTCCAAAGTTTTCTGCAATAAATTAGAATGGAAAAAGTGTATTGAGAGTGCTGACACTGATGAATAGGCAATCGTCAGTGAGGAATTAATGTGTCATATCCATGGCTGCTATGACCTGCGATTATCCAGAGTGATGCAAAGACGCTGGAGTTTTGCCTGTCAATGGCTATGGGATGGGAAGACAGCATTGATTTCTGGCATCTCATCCATCATTGGTTGTGCTCTACTGCTAGGAGGCACTGTCATTCTCCTCTCCCGAGTAAAGGGTGAATTCTGTAAGGACACAGCGCCTGTGGATACATAAATACTGTAGCGACAAACTAATGATGATACCAGGCATGTGAAGTGCATTTTCTAATCTCGAGATGATTACAGAAATTGGGTTTCTGGCAAAAATGAAATAAATAATCCAAAAGACACATATGGCTTTGAAGCAGAGATCTTGTAATTTCTGCTGTTTCCTAGCGGGAATTTAAGTCAAAGGAGGGGGGAAAAAAACAGGCACGGGATCAAAAAAGCCCGGTCTAACTCATTAGACCTCAAAGTCCTGGCCTTCCCAGCTACCAGCACAGACAAACCAAAGTCACCCAAAATCCAGATAGTAAAAGCATGGAGCTCAATGACATTTTCGATGTGGGAGCTCTATGTGAAGTCCCTGGGCAGTGTGCCATATCCTCAGTGACACCACACACATGGTGCCACTCTGTCTGCAGCTCCTGCCTGCTAAAACCATGTCAGATGGGCATAAAATGAGATGAAACATTTCTGCCATTGCACATTTCCTATTGTTAAAACTCAGCATTGTACTGGTAATGCCTTGGCAGGCCTGCTTAATCTTTAAATTCAAGTCTTCCAAAAAAGAATTGACAAGAAGGGTCAGGTTTGCTAAAGAGTAAGCAAAGTAAATGGGCAGCTTATGGGTAATTACTTCAAATCGCAAGTACTACAGCACTTGCCTTGGTTCTGGAAGAGGTGCTCCTCACGCAAACATCTAGATCAGTTAAATCCGCTGTTACACTAGGTCTTCATGCTCAACCATTTAGATTAACAAACAATTTTTCTCCTCATTCACAAATAAATGAACAGATGTCCATAATAGAGGAAACATTTGTGTTGATCATATTTAAATGTTTTTGAGAAGTTGTACAAAATGTATTTTTATACAGAAATGAAAGACATGCTCATCTTATAAGAGGTCTATGCAACAAAATATAAAAACGACTGCCTTTCCAGAAAATAACATCAGATCTATATGAACTCCAGATTACTTCAATTATAGACACAATATGTTAATTCACACAATGACATGGAGGCCCAAAAGAGAGAAGAGGAGAATCACAAACAATTCATTAAAGATCATAGATGACGAAAATCTTTTCAAAGTGAACTGCACAACCGTTTATGAAAATTACAATTTCATTTTTTTCTTCTTTGTATAATGCCAGCGGCAGCGACAGACAGTCCAACTCCAGCTTAAGCAGATTTCAGAGAGTAGATTCAGAGTTAAAGGCGGATTCCAAGGACCAGACTCTATTTATAGCATGCACAAATTCATCATGGCTCAGCGCCTCTCTCTTGGGGCCAAATCACAGCAGCGATGAGAGGCCATGTTCAGGTCATCCCAGCCTCAATTAATAAAGAGCCGGGCATCCTCGCCAGAATGAGGGAAGCTGCTGACTTGTTTAAAGGCTGGCATGATAACAGTGTTGAAGGTTTTTTTTTTTTTCCCCATTTATTTTTAAAAGTTGATTACGGAATAAGCAAAAACAAGTATCTTAAGCTGAACAAGGCAATTAATTGCTGTGGGGGAGGAGCAAAAATGTTTGTAGACAGAAACATAAGACATTTAAGCAGTAAGGTATGAGAGGAAGAGCAACCCCTTCTTCAGCTGTGACTATATTCAAAATGAGGCATGTGCTCGAATGTCTAATACAAGACGGTGAATACATCACAATAATGTTAAGCAGACAGCTTACTGGACCAACAGTTAGGCTTGTTTTCATTTTAGCACATTCAAAAACACATTCAGATCAGTTTGGTTGAAGATTGTTTTTTTTTTTAACCCACAAGTGTCTGATGGAAAGGCAGCTGTTATTATACAAGCACTAAGAAATGCTAAAGAGGCTGACATTTCACCTAAGTTCACCCAGCATTAAATGTTCCATGTCAGGTATTGGCTTTGTGTAACAGGCCTCATTATCACCGCAGATGGGGTTGAATCAATCAATGAAGGACAAAAGACTGATGTTTAGTGGGTGAAGTATACACCTACAAGCACAGTATAGGGATCATGGGCTTCTTGTTGTCTGTAAGTTTACCCACAAGATATACTTACTTTTATTCAGCAAGTATGTATTAAATTAAGCAAAATGACAGACAATGTTACAAAAATTTCTAATGGCACATGAAGACACTGTGCCAGAGATATTGTTCAATAGAATGTACATAATACTACTATTACTACTACTACTAAAATTATTAAAACTTACATTAAGGAATTTAAATTAAATTTATAGTCTCACAACATTTTGTCCATATTTTACTGTTAATAGTAAAGCCCCTTTGTTGCCAAAAAATAAAGTTTGACTAATTTTCAATAATTAAAAGATAAATGAAATTAATGTATTATGCCTTCATTTGATAACCAGAAAAATGTAAAATACATGTTTGTATTTTAAATGCAAAGTACACAACACAGAATTACTGAGGAGAAAAAAAATTCATAAAGGCTATTTTTAGAATAAATTTGAACAAATTAAGTTGTTTCTATGCATTCAAATTATAAGATGATGATTAGACATGCTAAAACAGAGAATTTGATAACAATAAAACATGAGAAAAAAAAAATATTTCATTGGACCCTAAGCATGTGTTTTTTTTTTTTTAACTTTTAATAAATTCATGTGAAATTGTATAAGTTTCATGATTAATTAATTAGACATGCTTTTTAGATTAATAAAATTTAATTTAACTATTAAAAAGGAGTCCAGAAAAATTACAACAAAAAAGCGGAATCCAGAAAAATTTAAACGGGGAAAAAACTGAATTTGGAAAAAAATAAAATTAAAATGGAATTTGGGAAAGCTGTAAACCTAGGGGAAACACTGCGTATCTACCAATTTCTCAAAAGTAGTACTCTTCCCTTCATTTAAAAACAAAACAAAAACAAAGAGTAGATCAAGACTGGTTACATGGCTACAACAGTACTGGTTAACGTGATTCAAGACGTCAGTTTCTTCCAAAAGCACTTCCAAAGTCAACTCCGTGCTTTGCGAGGTGTAGCGAGTGCCCTCTCTGCCAGCTCCACCTGGTGAGCCGCTATGCTTTCTGCCCACCTACTCTGTGTGAGCGGCGGGGTACGAGTGGGATGGGGCAAGGTGAGGCTGGTGGGCGGGCGGCCAGGCGGGAGCTTCCTGACACGGGAGCCAGCCACACAGCAGGATCAAACTGGCTACGGCATGAATCACCACCACTCCCACCACCGACACAGCCACTTCTGCTGCTGCCACAATTAAAAACACAGAGGCTGCAAACTAAATATATGCAACAACACAGGCCTAATAACTGCACATTAGATTTCAAATCTGATTTACTGTAAGGTAACTATATTTTTAGAAAAAGTTGGTGGAAAAAAAACATACAGACAACTTTTATCAATATGTATCTTAGCATTTGAATAATTTAATATCAGGAGGACGTTTAAAAATGAAATGCCCGACCGCGTAATGATCCTGGCTGGAGGATTAAACTGAAAATCAGAGTGCGCTGAAGCAATTTTACATCTTAATATTCCAAACCCCGCACACCAAGCCTGAGTCGAGAGATATGACGAGTGCAATACCTGTGCTTCCACATTTAAATAAAAGCAAGGGGAGCTGGGATTTGGGCCGTCAAGTTACTTAAGAGATAATGTTCGCGGCTCGCAAGTAAATAACGCCCTGGGGGGGTGAAGCAGTCCCCCAAATCACTTATTAGGGAAAAAAAATGGTCAATCGCCCCTGGCTTCCATTATTATGTTGGCTGCCCAGCAGCGGGTGCAACCTTTGATCTGTTTAGGTTGGTGAGCATTTGCATTTCATAATGAGATCAAAGAAGAAGGTCCGGACACTCCACAAGTGCCAACAGCGTTTTTAAACAGGGCAAGACTCAAACTCGCCAACCGCATTTATCCATTAGAGCAGGCCGAAACAGCTTTGGAGCATCAGCGGCTACGGCGTTTGTGAGGAATTAAGCATTTGCACACTTTTGCAGGTGTGGAAACGGGAGAATATCATGCCGGTAGCGATGGAAGAGATTCAAGAACAAACATTTCAAGCTTATTTAAACTGGTTAAGATGCGAGAACTGCTTGGGATTTTCGGCGGTGCTTCAGACGAGCCGTCTCCTGCACAATGAGATTCAGACTTTGGGTTCGACAGTGGGTAAAGCGATGACCTGAAAAGTCACCCGGCCTTCCCGAAGCACTGCTGGTAAATCATCAGGGAGCAATTAGGCGAGAAAGTGCCAGAACCACATTGTGTATTCTGAGGAGCAGCAGCCGTGGCAAAGCCATCATAAGCAGGCCGCGCTGTCACATCTGCTAGTGTCGCACGTTTTCTGAGTGCCTGATCAGATTACGGCCTGCTCTGTGGCCGGATTACAAACCTGTTGTGTAAACAGAGATTGAAAATTCTCGGAGGATAACAAGAGCTTTTGCGTGGCTTGGGTCCTCCATAATCCTCTAACATCCATACATTTAATGCTTTTAAACTGAGGTTTAGCCTGGTTGCACTCCGTTACAGCTTCAATATAAGTGCTCTGAGGTCAAACTGGATGAGGATGCTGGAACGCTCGGATCAGGTGGGTTGCGATGGCTTTCGCTTCACCAGAAGCAGCTTTCAGTGTCAAATGCATAAACTCAGATGGTGACGGGTGCTAAGCATCTTGACAGCATTAAACATCTCATCAGTGACAAGTGGGTTTGACTGGGAACAGTGAGCCTCTCAACCCAATAGACGGCAAATGAATCTCATTTGCTCTTTCACTCTTTACACTGAGGTAGCTTGCATGCAGATAATTGGGATTATGAGAACCGGACAAAAGGCGAGTATATTACATAAGAGCTTTCAAAAGGGATGAAGGATTATTTCTTGTGGTGACAGTCAAAGCAATATCTTGAATCTGTGTAGTGGCTACATAATTGAACACCACCCTGCTGTTCTGAGGCAGTAATACTAGATTTTTCGATACAAATCATATACAAGAATTTGATCTTTAATTCAAACCACTGCGGGATTGTGATATAAACCTGCCTGCAGTAAAAATGTTGCGCTGAAAACGGAGGTACATTGTATTAATTTTAGCATTCCAAAACATTCCTCACAAAAAAAAAAAAAAAGTTATAAGTTACAAAAAAAACTCTATACTAATGATTTCAAAAGTACCAGTACTTTGGTCAATACAATATTCTTTAATGAATAGAAAATTCAAATGGCCATTTATTTGAAATATAAATCTTTTATAATATTAAAAATGTCGGTCCCACTTTACATTAGGTGGCCTTAACTACTATGTACTTACATTTAAATTAATCATTTGATACAATGCACTTATTGTGTACATACATGTTTTTACATTGTACTTATATTTTTAAAAATACCTATATGTACTTACATCTGTAATTAATTTCTGTAATTACATTTATAATTACACTGTCAACCCATCCCTTACACCTTAACCCACCCTTAAACCTACCCAGACCACCAAACCAGTCCCTAACCTTACCCTTATCCCACCTCAATAGCAGAAATAATGTTTTTCAATACAATATGAACACAATAAGTACATTGTACTTATTTTTTTTTATGTAAGTACATAGTAGTTAAGGCCACCTAATATAAAGTGTAACCAAAATGTCTTTACTGTCACTTTTGATTAATGTGATGTGTTCTTGAAGAATAAAAATATGAATTTCTTTAAAAAAATAACTAAAATTTTACATTACCCCAAACTTTTAACCAGTAGTGTATAGGAATATAAGTTCCACACATTGCGGTAGCTTATAAAAATCCAAAGAGTCCCCTTAGAAAGCCAATGAGGCAGTGTGAAAGCAAAAAAGAAAAGTTCTTTTAAAACAAATAATCTGTTCAATTTCACATCACGGTGAGCAATTTTATATAGGAAAAAAAAATGCTAGTTAAAAAAAAAAAAAAAGCCCTTGAGCAGTTAGTCAAATTCTGCATTTCACCAGCCACTGTGGCTTGTGGGCAAAATTTCTAACCCTGGCGACAACCCAACTCTACAGTAACCGGTTTCATAATATTGCAGAGAAAGAATGTGCTAAAATTTATCTCAAACTGCATATCTGTCTCCCCTAATATAGCGTTAATATTTTTTGACCTTGATGAATTATCTATTCTTATTGACAGCACTTATTGATATTTCTTAAAAGCGTTGGCTAATGGAGTTCTATTGAGATGACTAAATGAGTTGCCGCCGCCTGGATTAGCCTGGTCTCATCTCTCTGGCACAGCTAGAATTATCATAGAGAACAGACGTGTGCGTGCACTGGGTCGTAAATTCCTGCTGCCGACATCTCAGGGGGGATGTGGAGAGATGGAGGGCGATGACTGCACACAGACCTACATTCACCCCAGCCACGCTCGGTATATGTGCAAACGCGCAAATATAGCAGCGCGCACTTCAGAGACAAAGGATCTCTCTAAAATAATAGTCAACGGCGGTCGGAGTGAGATTCGCGCTCTCTGGTCTATTAAAAGAAACACTCGTATTGCTGTTATACAATTCTTAACACCAACTCCATAGCTCTGTTTTCCCATCAGTACACGCTCTTCTGCCTGTGTGATGCATTTGTGCTGCGATATCCTGAAAGCCATTTTCCACATCACATAGTAGGATCGCACAGCGCCTTGGTCTGTCTCGCACTATGCATTTAAACGTAAGCAGTTTCACAAAGAGTGACCAGCTCTTGATTTCAGCTATATCTTCAACTTATATTTACGAAAATAAAAATAATCAAAAGGAACCGTATCCAATTATCTAACTTTTCATTACTCTGTTTAAACGAACGCTAACAGACTACAGAATGCATATTTGGCCCTTTGTAAACTGACATATTGCCAGATTCTCAATATAATAGCTGTAACAATAAATGATACAGAGATGGAATGTGGCAATTAGCGGCCATCATTGAGAACAGCGGTGGGTCGCCTCTTTCCATGAGGCTTTTGAAAAAAGGCTACATTCCAGCAAAATGGAAAGCCGTCTCTCGGTAAACGTGTCAGGGCAGCAACCTTGTACAGCGATTTCAGTGAATTCAGTGAAAAACGCAGAAATCCATTTGTTATGTCTGTCCACCGTGTAAAATGTGTGCAGAGGGGGGAGGGGAAAGGAAAAGAGAAAGGCTGATGTCACAAAAGGCATTACAGGTGCTAGCAAGCAATTTAACTTACAGCCATCTTCCCAGGTACCACGGACAAAGTGTGAGCACGTTTCTAGCAAGAGAATAAAAAAAGGTTCATCTTAAAAAGAGTAAAAGCACCGTGTTGACCCTCAAACTCACCTCAGAAATCTGCAAATACAAATCTTTTCAGTGGAAATAGCGTTATGCTTCTGGAGGAAAGAAAACTTAAGGAAATAGGATTGATAAATATGCAATTGAAACTCTCCTGCTCTGTAATCCACAGACAACAATGGGGTGGAAGTGTATGGAGCCACATGTTTGATTTGTTATTTTGATTATAGTTATCAAGTAAAACCTGCATCTATAAACATATTTTAAGATGATTTTTAAACGTACAAAATCATGTGTTGCTCTCATATCTACACTGACATAAATATCCGTTTTACAGCAGAGAAAAAGAGGGTGATGTGTGTGAAAATATGCTCACCAACAGATAGATGCATAGACACACGCACACACGCACAGGGACGCGTCTCGCACGGATATGAACCACGTACATCTTGTCTGCCTGCAATAAAGCTGTGCTACCGATTCTATTGCCAATAAATGTCAACTGATTGGAAAGCTCATTCTAATATCAATTTCCATCTCCGCTCTTTAAAAGGCAATCAGCACGGCTTCATCTCTGTATATCATATGCTCCTTGAGATGGTGACACAGCAATGGCTCTCTCCAACATAATGGACTTCTATCAAGGCATCTGGCATGAATAATACAAGCCATGAAAGGCAGTTTTTTTCCTCTTCTGTGGCTTGTGTGGCTGGATCTGGCTGGGTGAATATCAACACACTTCCTTCTCACACATGTGTCTCCAAAAAGAGCCTTTATTTTCTTGTGTCTAGAGAGACAAGATACTGTGTCAAATATTAATGGTCATAAAAAGATCCGAATGGCGCTTTGCAAAATAGCAGCGTGGCTGTTGCTTTGATATTTTCTAAACGCTCCTTGGCGAGGAAAGGAAGAAAAAAAAGCCTTGACAGCATAAGAAATGAGAATAATTTCACACATTAACCTTGGCAGTCTCCTCTGACTAAATTCAGGGCTGATTCGGTACACTGATTGAATTTAAGTGGAGGGACGTCACTCGTGTGCATGCAAATGTCTCTGACGGGCAGAAAGCAAATAATGACAAATTAACTGGCGCTTACTGTCAACGCCTCGCCCCTTACCTTCCACCCGCTGCCGGCTTCCCTGTAATAGGGGAAATTGTCACAGATCCACTGGTAGATCTCGCTCAGTGTCATTTTCTTCTTTGGCGAGCTGTTGATGGCAAACGTGATGAGGCTAGCGTAGCTGTACGGCGGTTTGCCGTCCTTGTGCTGCTGCACCTCTTCCTGGTCCAGTGTGGTGTTGGGGTCCAGCAGGGCGCTCTTCTTAGCCATGCCCGGCCCGTGAGCGTTCTGGGCATCCGCTTTCTGAATGGCCGCCCGCATGGTCAGCTGCGGCAGCCAGTCCATGGAGGTCAAGCTGCTCTCCAGCTCCGACGTCATGGTGGCAGGTCGAGTGGCGGCGGCAAAGGAGGGGTGACGATCCGGTGCGGCGACGACGCAGAGGCTCCCTCAGATCACTGTTTTTGTCGGCGTCACTCAAAAACGAAACCTGCAGAGAAGAGCGAGAGAGGGGATCATTATATTGCCCGACACTGTCAGGATATGAGCGATCGCTTCTGAAGCGCGCCGACACTTCAATAGTTAGAACCACTCCAGCTGGAACCAATGTCATTTTAATTAGCACATTCAAACAGGCAGCATTTCTCTTTGGAGAGAAGCTCTAGAACAGACGCAGATCTGCAGACAAACCAAAAAAAAAAACAAAAAAAAAACACTGAGCTGCACAGACTGGCCAAACCGTCTGGCCCACCTCCTACCTCCGGCCTGCACCCTGCAGCTGACTCACACAACTGTAATCCGAGCCGCAAACTGAGTAAATGCTGCGGAATTGTTTTCACAACTGCTAGCCAAATGGGGGAACGGTTCACAAGGAATTCCAATTCTCCTGAGGGTAGCGTAACCCTTTCTATCTCCCTCTACCCTTCCCACCCCCTCCATCTCTTTGCTTTGTAAACAGGCCTCTGAGTTGTCGTCTTGCAGCACGGTCTCTTATTCCCGTCTGCGGCTGCACCCTACACCCACAAACAACCTTGTGTTTTAGGCACGCTGCCCTCTTTAGCTCAAAATAGTAGCAAAAGCGTGAGGCCCGTCCCGCCACATAGGTACACGATCGGGCGGCATAATCTACACTTCATGCAGAACATCTTATCGTGAAAATGACAACACAACTGGAAAAAAGGCACCAGGGGAGGGAATATCCCACATATTATTCAGACGAACCTCGGTTTAAAAATACCTCCCCGGTTCTCTCGGGAACCTCATTGAAATTCCTCTAGAATGGCGGAAAGCGAGTGCGAGCCTCTGAAATCTGATAAATGAGATGTCTGTGAGGCTAGTGCTATGACAGACTGTCTTTTTTTCATCATTCTGTCATTTCCATAAAGGTGAGTCATGACCCTGTAATTTAAAAGATTTTTTCCAGCACAAGGATGGGACCCTCTGATCCAGCTGTATGAAGTGCAAACTTAAAATTCTAATTTAGCATCCTCGCCATTCACATGCAGGAAATGAGCACCTTTGGGCACTTGCTAATTAAATTAAATCAAATCTATGCACAGTGGACTCTTCAATTTCTAATGCATCCAATCTGATTTTCACATAGACTGCAGAAATAAACTGCACTGACAAACTGAAACCGCTGCATGTTGCAACAAACAGGCAACCACCCTGAAAGCTATGCCAGGCAGACAGCAGCCAAATAAATGTGAAAGGTAAGGCAACTATCCATGTACTGATAAAATAAACAGCCTGAACTTGCTTTTGGAAAAAAAACTCTCTGCCAAATGCAAAAATGTAAATTTATGGTTACCCAGTATCTGAAGGTTTTCAGAGTTACATTATCAACATTTATATCAGAAATCTAGACAAAAGAGTAGATGGCATTAATTAATATCCTGTGGTGACATGTTAATGTCATCTCAAACTATTTTAAACAGATTTTTGCTTTTTTTTTCCATAACGAATGCAACATTTATGACCTTAAATTAAACTACATGAGAACCATTTATTCCAAATGTAAAAAAAAAAAAAAAAAAAAGATTTAAAACAATACACATTCAAAATAAATTTTAACCCGAACACTTGACATTGATTCAGAAAAAAAGGCTCATGGATATATTGGATAACAACAGCATCTTCAATAAAGGAGAATTTGTAAGCTTTGGCCTCATCGATTATGACCATATATGCATTTGAAAGTAAAGACTACACAAGAAACACCAAAGCTGACTGTAGCAGATAAAACTGTGGGCAGCAGAGTCAGAATTGCTCAGAAAAACTTTGAAATATTGATCAAAATAAAAGAGTTGGATATCAAAAAAGGATCAGATATAAAAAGCTGCAATAAAATAACTGAAGCAAAGTTCAAAACTTTCATATCAAGTTTCAACTAAGAAGTCATCTGATTTTTTTTTGGGAAGGTCAGAGTGACCAAAACAATGCTAAAAATACTTCAGGTGAACTTATAAAACACTTATATATAACAGTTGTTAAAACAAAAAAACAAAAAAAAAAGCTGATTGTATATGTTAATTTGGACTTAGGATAAATATTTTAATATTTGTGAGGCTGTTCATGCCACGTGCATAATGCACAATGTATTTTAAAGCTTTGACTAATTAAGTAATACATTACAAAAATGCCAAATGATGCATGCAGAATGAGGCATTCTATGCACTTAATATTCACATCACCATCCCACAAACTGTAGAACTATCCCTGCAAGAACTCTGAATGATGAAATCTGCAGATAAAGGTTCGGGTCTCAAGTATGACCTACTTGCTACAGGGCTGCTGCCATTTTGACTCCATGCACATCAGCCAGGGATGCACTGCTCACAGGAGCGCTGCTGTGGTAATTAGCACACCTCTGCAGTGCCAGGCAGTAAAATGCAGCCTGCATCTCCCCTCATTAACAGTGGCACCTGTACAGATGACTCGGTTAAAGGCCCGGGCTGCAGAGGAGCATGCATTGACTGGCACGGAAAAGGGAAATGGCTGGTGGCCATTACGCACATCCACAGAGTTAGGCAATTCAGTCTACTAAAGTCAGTAGCCCCCTGGAAACTGATTACAACAAATGCATGTCACTGCTTTGAATTAACAAAATACTACTAAAATACCACCGTTTGAGCCAAAATTATGTACCATTTCATACTAGAGCTGCAGAATGCAATTGTTTTTACGATGCTGATGTGAACAATTCTGTATGGATGCATTAACACAAAAGAATCAATATTTTACAAAATGTAATTAAATAGGCCTATCATACATATTAATATACTGTTTTATTGTAAATGCCGCAGGCTACACTTATTATATATGATTAAAAAAAGTTGCATATGTGCTTAGGAAGCAAAGCACTTGTGCCTGATGTTTTGGTTTTTACTGAGGGTACTGCAGGACGTGCTTAATGTTACAGTTATTAAGTGCAATAAGCCACAAAAAAAAGATGTCAATGCGTTAATTGCACTGACTATTGCACTTGAAGTGCACATGCACAGAAAGCCACCTCTCTCAGACAGCATGTGATCTCAAATTCAGTTCTCTTTAGTAGTGTATTGCACTTGAATAGTCAGACAGAATTATTTCAAAATATCTGTCTTGGTGAGCATTCAGGTAAATACAACTGGTTATGTCTTAATTGAACAGAATAAAATGAGGGGGGGGGGGGGGGGGTCTGATGTGTAACATTATACTTGACCTGTGCATTAACCTGCTGCTGTCTGGGTCATTTATGTAAATCAAACAACAAAAGAAAAGGGTAAATTCTTGACTGAATATCTTTTGCAGCTATAATTACTCAATTTATTTGCAATTAATTAACTAAAAACTACAGTGATTATTTTTACATTTGATTATATTTCTGTATTTATTCTACATCTGTTAAATGGATTTAAAATGAGGGAAAAAAATAAAGCATTGTTAATATCATTCATAAACAAATTGCTACCCTCTGAATAGTTACCGAATCTAATCGTGAAGCAAGTGAAGATTCACACCTCTATTTAATACACATTTTCTATTTGACAAAAGGTTAAACATTTTAGTGTTTTAGGTGCTTAAAATGGAAAAAAAAAATGTGGCCTTCCCTAAGTGAAATAAAATAAGTAATAAAATAAATTCCTAGATTAAAACAAAATAGAAATATTTTTTAAAATTTATAAAAGCACAAAAGTAAATGTTTTCTATAAAACAAATAATAAAATTACATACACACACATACATATACACACAAATATACATACACAGTATCTCACAGAAGTGAGTACACTAGGGCCGCATGAATATGACAAAAATCATAATTGTCGATTATTCCCTTGAAATTATGATTAATAACGATTATTTTGAACATATTTATGCCATTGTTTGAAGGTGCATGCCATATTTTTACCTTTTTTTATATAAAAAAGGCTGAAAACACTCTTCCTGAACTTTTTCTATAGCATTGAGTCTCAAATGTCACCTATACATTGGTTTGGTTTCTTCTTTAAACAAAAAATGGTTTACTAAAGCTATATTTCATTTAAAATTAAACAGACAAAATTTCAAATTACAGTAACATTTTACAGTACAGTTTATATTATCAGCGCTCCAGACTAACATTCGAGAGCAGTGGCACCAGCACCTGATTTGGTAGCACTGAACATGTAACAATAATATTACAAGATTTGTCTCTTATAAATGCACATTAGAACTGGAGCTTGAGTTCAGAGCAGCAGGAGCTAGGGTTATACATTTAACTAGGGCTGTCGCGATAACCGCAATATCGCAATACCGCGCTATTGACGAGCATAACCGCAGAGGAATGCAACAACCGCGATACTTCAGTGTTTTCTTTTTCGTAAGGTTACGCCCTTCTTGTTTTACACTTCGTGCATGTGTACTGAATATTAGTAATGATAACAATGTGTACCATACTGATTTGCACAGAGGCTCAGTAAATTTGCACTTAACAAGCCTAAACAGACAGCGAATGAGAGAGAGAGATCGACTGAGCGCGTGCGATTATCTGCGTCTGTCCTTCAGGCCGAGTTATGTATTTGTGAAAACAGGTTGTCATGTCCAAGGAAAGCGAAATCTGTCTTTAAAAGAGGCGCACAAAGTTAAAACGATTTAAACAGCGTGTTTCATTACAAATCTCTGAATGAATCAGCGCTTTTGAACGTGTAGTTGAAGGAACGGTTTAAAGACCCACTCAAAGACAGTTCCTTGCGTTACAATGAAATTGCACTGACTGACAGCCCATCAAGAACACGCAGGTGAAATATCAACCGAAAAAGTATTTTGTCAGTCAAATTCGAGGATCAGAACTAACTGTATGTATATAGGCTAACAATATACTAATGATCTTATTGTCAGGTTTATGTTTTGTTATGTGGACCGTTATTTTGTCATTCTCTTCTGTTTACTTCACTTCCTGTTTCAACGCGATTTAGGTTCGGTTTGATTGGTTTCTGAATATGACCTCCTTACATCGTAACACATACACACACAGATTTTTATATATCAGTGGCGGCTGCTGGTCTTTCAAAGAGGGGAAGCTCATTTTCGGCCTACATCATAAAAATTGTCCATTTATTTATACGTAAGTCCTGCCCTACATTCCTTTTCAAGAAAATGCTCTGTGACCCTGTCGTACCAGCTAGGCGTCTTTTCCAGTGATGCTGGCCTAGCCTACTGTATGAATGAATGAATGAACAAACAAACAATCTAAAAAAAAAAAGATATTAAACTCGACGGAAATGTGGGAATTAGGTTAAACTGAAACAAGGAATGTGCTGTATAATAGGGTTGTCATGATACCATAAAAATGTCTTACGATACTATACCAGCTTAATTTATAATTCAATTCTACAAAATGAATCAAAATTTAATAAATAAATAGATGTAAGTGAAAACAGACAATATTATTCTCTGAATACTTAATTAATGTGAATGAATGACTGGCTATTGTTATCCATGAAATGATCTAAACAAAACTCATCTTAGCACTGCACAGAAGCTGCATGAAGTGACATTTAGATGTGGCATTTATTCATTTAGACTGCATTTATAATTGCATAAATAATGTTATGAGATTAATGTTTTAAATACTAAATTCTGAATATAGAAATGTGTTGAAAAATAGTGTAATATGCCTACTTTTAGATGGGAAACTTAAAAACGTCCAGCAGGTGGCAGAAGTTCGTGACTGAATCGCTGAATCATTCAAACGATTCTTTCAAAACGGCTGAATCCTTCAGGAGCGAATCAAATGACTGTTTTTATGAATGGCTTCTTAGTGAATCAGTGATTCTCCCAAATCAACGCGGATTTGGATTCGAGCACAAACAAAACAAAAACAGCACTCTTTCTCGTGTCGTATTGCCTAAGTGTCAGGAGCATTTTTTGCTCGCATATCTTGAAATTTCCGACTTAGCAGCATGTATATTAAAACATAACATTATAAATAAAAAATAAAAAAATATAATGATTGATAAGAACCAAGTGCAAGGCCGCGATGGGACTGAGCTCGAATAGCTTCAGCGTCAGCGACTTTTTATTGTACAAAATCGCTGTCAATCAAAAGGAGATACAGACTCTCCAATCATCATGCAGAAGCCTGTAGTCCAGGCCAGCCCACTCCTCCATTCACCCCCAGAGACGCTGAGCGTCCGGGGGCGGGACATAAATCGCAGCATTTACCCAATGACCGTCTAGTTTCGAAGCTCTGAAAAAAACTGTTCAAAGCAGCCCCATTGAAGTACATGGACGCTCGGCTTCAACAGAGAAATACACTGACGCTACGGGAATGTATGAGAAGGAAATCGAGTCCGACCTGCTACATGTAGCCGATTCTGAACAAACTCGTCTTCGAGATGAACGTGTTCTAACGCATTTTTAGTCAATAAAATGTTAACACAATAGTACATATTTGACCATTAATTTTTTGACATGATCTTAAAGAAATCCCCACTGAGATATTATATATATATATATATATATATATATATATATATGTGTGTGTATATATATATATATATATATATATATATATATATGTATATGTGTGTGTGTGTGTGTGTGTGTGTGTGTGTGTGTGTGTGTGTGTGTGTGTGTGTGTGTGTGTGTGTGTGTGTGTGTGTGTGTGTGTGTGTGTGTGTGTGTGTGTGTGTGTGTGTGTGTGTGTGTGTATATATATATATATATATATATATATATATATATATATATATATATATATATATATATATATATATATATATATATATATATATATTATACATATATACATATATACATACACGCGGTAATACCCCGCTATTGAGCCACTCAAAATTACCGCAAGGGAAATTCCTTAACCGCGACAGCCCTACATTTAACAGTACCATTGTGAAAACTGTGACAGCCTCATCTTCTATACAAAACCAAAAGTATAGCATATCATTACCATGGTAAAAAAGTAGCCTAACTATATGGTTTCTATGGAGTTTGCATTGAAAAACAGTAGCCTTAAGACATTCAGTCAATTACAAATCCACATGAACTGATAGAATAATTTAAAAAAATAATGCAATTATATGCCATTACTCCTTTAACATATTTAGTATATTAATAATATAATAATACTCAATATGAATATCCCACTTTTCTGCCACCGTACCATTGTTACCGTTAGTGTTACTACAGTAAAACTATGGTAAATGTGGGTTATTTGTGGATTGAAACGTCTTCTAACTAACTGGATCGTGGTTGCACTGTTTCTGCTGCTTTCTGCATCAGTGTTGATGAGAATAACAGCTCCGATTTATTTTGCTTTAAACTAGTTTAAATTAAAGAGAGGTGACTTGTACTGGAGAACTCTGCGCTGAACTCGAGTGCTTCGTACTGGATTTCACAGCGTTGTTTAGTGCGTGATCACGACTGGTTACTGTAATAAACGCATGCGCTCTAAGCTCGCGATGCACTGTTTTCTTTTGAGGCGAGCGGATAAAAGGTCTGTGTGGCGCACAGTTCAAACCAGTACTGCTATTTTGTTTCGCTTTTGGCGTTTAACATATCTATCATGCACAACAGAGTGACAACGACTATCAGTTAGACCAAATGTCTTTTATCCAGTGTGTTTGAGTTTGTTAAACCCTGCGCTGCAAACACCTCTTAAGCACACAGAATAATGCAAGTGGGCATTTTTAATTGTTTATTTATTTTTGTAATTGCGGCTTTGAATGATTATGTAATCATGACATCCATAATTGTAATCGCGATTAAAAATTCGATTAATTGTGCAGCCCTAGAGTACACCCCTCACATTTTTGTAAATGTTTTATTATATCTCTTCATGTGACAACACTGAAGAAATGACACTTTGCTACAATATAAAGTAGTGAGTGTACAGCTTGTATAACAGTGTAAATTTGCTGTCCTCTCAAAATAACAACACAGCCATTAATGTCTAAATCACTGGCCACAAAAGTGAGTACACCCCTAAGTGAAAATGTCCAAATTGGGCCCAATTAGTCATTTTCTCTCCCTGGTGTCATGTGACTCGTTAGTGTTGCAAGATCTCAGGTGTGAATGGGGAGCAGGTGTGTTAAATTTGGTGTTAATTGCTCTCACTCTCTCATACTGGTCACTGGAAGTTGAGGTATGCATTCCCACAGCTCTCCCGTGGGACCCGACCAGATTTCTCGCGACGCAGGATTAAATTCCCAAATAAAACAGGGTAGCGGTCGTTAACTCTGGTGTAATTTGAATGGGAGCGGGTGGTCTAACAATATCCTGTTCCCGAGGTCCTTTCAGAACAGCATATCTGCACTTTATTCTTACTGACCACTGGTACACTGTTATGCATGCGCTGCACTCATAAACCAGTGCGTTTTATTATAAAATAACATACACTTTTGTGCAGACTAAACTTTT
Organism: Acrossocheilus fasciatus; assembly: GCA_036784905.1. NCBI lineage: Eukaryota > Metazoa > Chordata > Actinopteri > Cypriniformes > Cyprinidae > Acrossocheilus > Acrossocheilus fasciatus. Next base: position 19,592,068 of record CM071948.1, read on the forward strand.
ATTTGTTAGCCGCTCTCTCTTTCTTTTAGTAGCGGAAATTTAAATGTGAGATTCTGGAAAACAGATCTAAATTTAGCGGGAACGGTCGGGTCGGGCAGAAAATTATTCTAAGCGGATGGTGGGTGAACAAAGTGTATATATAGCGGGATCGAGTGGGTGCGGAATATAAACTCGCGGGAGTGGGACTAAAAAAAACAGTCCCCCGCAGACCTCTAACTGGAACTTCATGGCACCTCATGGCAAAGAACTCTCTGAGGATCTGAAAAAACAATTGTTGCTCATAAATATGCTACACAAATATGGCGTAGGCTATAAGAAGATTGCCAAGACCCTGAAACTGAGCTGCAGCACGGTGGCCAAAACCATACAGCGGTTTAACAGGACAGGTTCCACTCAGAACAGGCCTCACCATGGTCGACCAAAGAAGTTAAGTGCACATGCTCAGCGTCATATCCAGAGGTTGTGTTTGGGAAATAGACGTATGAGTGCTATCAGCATTGCTGCAGAGGTTGAAGGGGTGGGGTGTCAGCCTGTCAGTACTCAGACCATACACCGCACACTGCATCAAATTGGTCTGCATGGCTGTCGTCCCAGAAGGAAGCCTCTTCTAAAGATGATGCACAAGAAAGCCCGCAAACAGTTTGCTAAAGACAAGCAGACTCAGGACATGGATTAATGGAACCATGTCCTGTGGTCTGATGAGACCAAGATAAACTTATTTGGTTCAGATGGTGTCAAGTGTGTGTGGCGGCAACCAGGTGAGGAGTACAAAGACAAGTGTGTCTTGCCAAGCATGGTGGTGGGAGTGTCATGGTCTGGGGCTGCATGAGTGCTGCTTGCACTGGAAAGCTACAGTTCATTGAGGGAACCATGAATGCCAACATGTACTGTGACATACTGAAGCAGAAACTGGGCCGCAGGGCAGTATTCCAACATGATAACGACCCCAAACACATCTCCAAGACGACCACTGCCTTGCTAAAGAAGCTGAGGGTAAAGGTGATTGACTGGGCACCCATATCTCCAGACCTAAACCCTATTGAGCATCTCTGGGGCATCCTCAAACGGAAAGTGGAGGAGCGCAAGGTCTCTAACATCCACCAGCTCTGTGATGTCGTCATGGAGGAGTGGAAGAGGACTCCAGTGGCAACCTGTGAAGCTCTGGTGAACTCCATGCTCCTGCCTTAACCAGAGGTGTTAACACACACATACATACACACACATACAGGGCCTAAAATTAACACTTGCCAAGTGCCAAATGCGAGTAAAAATCGATGCTGGCGAGTAAATGTAACAGTGTCAGTCGCCAGTTGGCGGGTAAAACCTTTCTAAAATATAACAATGCAATGTAGTGAGAACAACCACCAGGTTTAAAAGGGATTCGCTGTTTCTGATGTAAGCGAATAAAATAATATTTTCCCAAGATGAGCTCATCGTGGTTAGCTGTTCTGTCATAAGCGACAAGAGCGAATCAAATAATAGACACAAACGGGCTGATAAGGTCAGAGCAGTGTGATGGCCAGCTTGTCCCTAGACACGGTTCTAATAACTTTTACCTGAGAAGATATTGCTGCTTCATTTTGGAAGATTAACTTTTCCATTCTTTATTCTTCATAACTCAAGAATGTAGCGACGCATACCTGGGGTTACGCCAGCTAAATGGTGCAGTGAAGTAGGCTACGTTCGCCTGTCTGTACCATGGTCTGTACACATACACTGAGCCGCTTCAGACAGCGCACCAGTAGCGCTTCAACAGACGAAAACACAATTGTGTCAAAATATGTTGTTTTGGCGAGTTACCTCGTAAATGTAGTCTTAAATGAGTTATAGTCTTAAATGACTGTAAAGAGTTTGGAGAAAATCGGATATGCGTCAGATCTGCATCATGTGAATCAGGTTTTAAAGAGACAGTGCTGCTTTTAAAGTAAAACCTGCTGAAGTTTGTCACTGATGTAAATCAAGGAAAAAAAGTAAAAGAAATCACTCGACTGCTCTAGTCACTGATTAATAAGGATTAATCTGTATAGCTTATGCATATGCAATTTATAGTTTATGTGAAGATTGTTTTAAAATCACTTAATATTTCAGAGCCTATTAAATGTAAAAAATAATGGCTTTCAATTATACTGTAATGTCGAATGGCTATAATTAATAGGGAAAATTGAGGGAAAATGCATTTAATAGAGACACCATGCAGTAGCAGTATTGGAATCAATACTGGCTTCTTAGTAAAAATTTGCTAAAAAACATTTACATCTTTATGTTGTTTCTACATTAATTTGGAGGTTCAATGTGAAATTATGACAATATAAATATGTGATTAATCATGATTAATTACAAAAAGTGTGCGATTTTTTTTTTTAAATCGATTGACAAAGCACTAATGTTAACCTTTTATAGATTTTAGATTTCAATTTAACTTCAAATTTCAATTTAATTTTAATTTTGAATAGCCCTGCTCTAATCCGTTAACATGGGTGTGGAAAAAATACGCACCACATTTGCACTCCAAATTGAGTATGTGTGAAACAGACGAAATACAATGGCCTGCTCTGTTTTTGAGGAACAACAAAAAAAGAAGAAAAAAGTAAAGTAAAGGACAAATTAAAAACATTGTAAATATGTTTAGTCATTGTAGCAGTAATGACCACCTGTTTTTGCAAAAAGAGTTTCATGGCCGGCAAATTTTATCATGTCACCAGCCATTGGCAGATTATACTGTATATTATATTATATATATATATATATATATATATATGTGTGTGTGTTATATGCAAAAGGTAGATTTTACTAATAAGGCCATGTTGAATCTATATGAGCGGTTTAGTAACAACTCACTAACTGTGCAAATGCTCTGAGCATTAATATTCATCTTCTTATAGACTGCATTAAGAAATGCTTGAGAATTCTCAAGGTAAAATATACAAAGGCAAATGCGATCCTACTGTAATTCAAAGACAACAATTACTGGGAGTAATCTCTTTGCAAAACTCAATATCATCCGATCACAGTGTTAAAAGGGAACGTTAATTGCTTTGGCACGCCGTATGCTCTCTCAGACGCAGTTTCTACGAGTCAAAGCGTGAACAATAAATATTTACTTTACGGAACAAACGCGAGCAAACTCGTGTGTGTACATGGATGTGTGGATTAGTAAGCAGACTTGTGGTGGAGAAGGCCCCGTCGGGGGGATGGTAACTTGGCTTCGGCAGAGGGGAATCACTCTCTGTGAGCTCCTTCCACAGCGCCTGAAGACCTGGCACACCGCTTCACAACAACAACAGTGATGTAACCTAGTAACAAGCCCTTGGCTTTTCTACTCCTAACCGAAACTCTGGCCATGTCTTCTACATCAACAACATTATTACGGCGTGTAGAAAGGCTTGTGTTGTCTTAGCGATCATGAAAGGGAAAACAGGGAGGGGTGGGAAACACGCTCACCTGCCCCAGAGTAAAAAGGAGATTCCTCATTTTTTCCAACGCCCTAGGCACTGCTCTCGAGTTATTTTTGAAAACAAGAATAACTAAAATAGCAACGGCTCATTGTTGTGCCTGAACGTCGAGTGCTGTAATTGTTCGCTGCGGCCAGCCCGAAGACTCATCTTCATTAAATGGAAAAGTAGGTAACAGCAACAGCTTTTAAATGTCACTCTTCCCTCTCCATTAAAGGCTTAATGGTTGCATTGAAACCACCCCCAGGATGAGAGCATTAATAACCCAGTCGTTACTCGCATTTTTAGGATGTGTCAATTATCGCTCCGCTGCGCACACTGCCAGCCAAGTGCATTGTTCGGCTTATTACAGCCTGCAGCAGATCAGGGCTTGTCACAGTGAGACCGCCGCTCATCCTGGCCTGTCGGATGCCAGGGCTGATCTCGGGCCTGCCAGAGAGACTCCTTTAAGGCAGCATGCACAGACCGGGAGATCCAAGACGTCGGAGTAGCCCTGTTCCAGTAACGAGGTCTGGCAGATACACATTGGCCGGGTACTGTCTCCTCCGAGCGCCAGTCTCATTGCTTTACATGAGGGCAGATTCCCACCTCCCCGGCTCAGCCGTCTACAGGGGACGCATGCATGTACTCCATAATTAATCTGCCAGTCACAGCAAAGTGCCACTCCGGCTGGAGAGAAATGGAGAGCTGCACGCATACGAGCAGCTGATAATCATAAATGTAGCACCGTGTTAATGGTAGGTTAACGTGAAAGCCGAAGGATTTTAAAAAGCACAGAGGGCCAGGAATGCAGCTAAGACAAATGGACACTGAATTCCGACCCAATGCACTCATACAGGGAGAATGCGGCAACCCAAAATAAAATTTAAAAAAGTGTCATTTAACAAATTTTAAAAACAAATCAATCAATCAACAAACAAATCAAATCACTGTCAGTCATTTTTACAAAAAAGCTAATCCGTTTTAAATGATATATAAGACCAATGTAGAATCATCTGGCTTCTCTTGCGAACACTGTATGCAAATTAGTGTTTGGCATTAAAAAGTGCAGTTTTCTCACAAAGTAACGCCACAGTATTTCATAGATTTTACTAACAGTGACAGAATAATGTAAGGTAACACATTAGTTTTCATGACAATGAATTCACAGAGACTTGCACTTGCCAGTAGCCATGAAGTAAATCTTAGTGGAATTCGTGTTTTAAACAAAAACTAAACAAAAAAACAACTACAATCATGACTCTGCAAAGAAATGTCAACAATCTAAGTACTGAAACAAGCAAAATCACATCGAAAGAACTTTAGCGATCATCCATTCCCATGAAGCACTGCAAATGAACCAATCTCTTACACAAAACCATATACATATTTTTACATTTGCATATTCTGCATTAAACCTAAAACATATCGTTTCAATACCCATAATAAACATTAAATTAATAGTTTTATATTTCATCATCATTTTTAGATCAATTACTTATTGCGGTTTTGAGGTCACTGTTTTGGTTCGGTTCTGTATCGGGTGGAGGCATGTATAGACTATTCTTAATGTGGTATTAGAAAATTCCATAAATATACCCTACTATTTGTTAACAAATACTTAAACAGTTTGTCTTACCTTAAAAGTTTTTTTTTTACTTAAGAAAACACCTATGTATCAATAAATTGACAGAATGACAGCTGGCTAATACTCCTACTACTGTCTCTCTCTACAATAGGGCTGGGCGGTATATCGAGTTTGTACAATATATCAATATATTCTTTATAAGCGATACGATATGAGGCAATACCGTTCATATCGATATACAGTAGTTTGAAAACGAGCACATCTGAAAATGCAGCGGAGGACACAGACTGAGCTACTGCAGAGAAAGTGCATAATACAATTGGTTCTAAACACGAGACAAAATTTATATGAAGGGCTTTAAACTTATTTGGCTTCTATATCTTTTGAGTTTTTAGTTTCAGTTTAAAATGGCTCTGACAGAAAGGCTGCGTGTGCCGCTGACAGAGACTCGTGCTGTTTAATGTGTTTGAGTTGTGCTGTTTTCCTAAATGCATAACTTACATTTCATCTTTAAATGTTAGAAAGCCATGGAATTATTTCCATTTTGCTGTCAGAAGTGCGTGAGCCTTCTGGTTTGAGATTCTCCGCTAAACTTCACAGACTTCATTGAACGAGCGCCACCGTGCGCATGCGCGCCAAAACAGACACTCAATGTAATAGGAGCACAATAATTATGACTAAAATATACATTTTGCTGAAGTATTTGTAGTTGGACAATAAATGTGTCATTTGTAATTTTAAACCTACAAGTGAGTGTATTTGATAGTGATAGTGATAGTTATGATAGTGACTGTAATGGGGTAATCAAAACAGCCTTTTTTAGTCTGTGCTTTTTTTATTATTTTCATTTTTAGTTTAGTAAATTTAACTTCTGCTTTAAAAGCATTATTTTGGTTTTTAGACTGCAATATTACAATGTTAGAATGTAATTTCAACTTTTTTTTTAAAACATGGTTACATTCACTTCATTTGTTTATTTCTTTTAATCCAAATACAAAAGCATAGAAAATACCGAGATATATACCGTATACCGCAAATCAGCCAAAAAATACCGATATGAATTTTTGCTCGTATCGCCCAGCCCTACTCTAGAATTATTCAATGTCTGCATTCTCTTACTTGAAGGCTACTGTTAAATATTGTACCTAAAAACACTTTACTTGCAATTGTTTGATACTTAAATCTATGTTCTTATCCTAAATAACAAAGATTAAAAAAAAAAAAAAAAAAAAATGTATACATACACACACATATATACATACATATACACACACATACATATACATATATATATATATATATATATATATATATATATATATATATATATATATATACACACACATAGGCCTATATCATGAAATAAATTGTTTTGTGTTTTTTTTTTTTACTTCAAATCAACTTTTACAATGTTGTGATTGACCTTGTAGCTGTACTGTTTGGATCATGGCTTTTAATACTTTCATTAAAATCCCTATGAGAAAAATACTTCCATAACCTGAAAATGTGGGTGTACACTGTTGCACTCTACATATCTTAATAGCAGGATTTATTAATTTGGCTATATCAGGAAGTTATTGGGTGTTAAACTTTTTCTGTCTATTTAACCAAGATTGAATGGCAAAACTCTACAGGTGCATCTCAAATTAGAGTGTCGTGGAAAAATTCATTTATTTCAGTAATTCAATGCACACAGACTAAAGTAGTTTAAGTCTTTGGTTCTTTTAATTGTGATGATTTTGGCTCACATTTAACAAAAACCCACCAACAAATTAGAATATGGTTACATGCCAATCAGCTAATAAACTCAAAACACCTGCAAAAGTTTCCTGAGCCTTCAAAATGGTCTCTCAGTTTGGTTCACTAGGCTACACAATCATGGGGAAGACTGCTGATCTGACAGTTGTCCAGAAGACAATCATTGACACCTTTCATAAGGAGGGTAAGCCACAAACATTCATTGCCAAAGAAGCTGGCTGTTCACAGAGTGCTGTATCCAAGCATGTTAACAGAAAGTTGAGTGCAAGGAAAAAGTGTTCTAAGAAAAAGATGCACAACCTACCGAGAGAACCGCAGCCTTATGAGGATTGTCAAGCAAATTCAATTCGATTCAAGGATTTGGATGAACTTCACAAGGAATGGACTGAGGCTGGGGTCAAGGCATCAAGAGCCCCCACACACAGACGTGTCAAGGAATTTGGCTACAGTTGTCGTATTCCTCTTGTTAAGGCACTCCTGAACCACAGACAACGTCAGAGGTGTCTTACCTGGGCTAAGGAGAAGAAGAACTTGACTGTTGCCCAGTGGTCCAAAGTACTCTTTTCAGATGAGAGCAAGTTTTGTATTTCACTTGGAAACCAAGGTCCTAGAGTCTGGAGGAAGGGTGGAGAAGCTCATAGCCCAAGTTGCTTGAAGTCCAGTGTTAAGTTTCCACAGTCTGTGATGATTTGGGGTGCAATGTCATCTGCTGGTGTTGGTCCATTGTGTTTTTTGAAAACCAAAGTCACTGCATCCATTTACCAAGAAATTGTGGAGCACTTCATGCTTCCTTCTGCTGACCAGCTTTTTAAAGATGCTGATTTCATTTTCCAGCAGGATTTGGCACCTGCCCACACTGACAAAAGCACCAAAAGTTGGTTAAATGACTATGGTGTTGGTGTGCTTGACTGGCCAGCAAACTCACCAGACCTGAACCCCATAGAGAATATATGGGGTATTGTCAAGAGGAAAATGAGAAACAAGAGACCAAAAAATGCAGATGAGCTGAAGGCCACTGTGAAAGAAACCACCTCAGCAGTGCCGCAAACTGATCACCTCCCTGCCACGCCTAATTGAGGCAGTAATTAAAGCAAAAGGAGCCCCTACCAAGTATTGAGTACATATACAGTAAATGAACATACTTTCCAGAAGGCCAATTCACTAAAAATGTTTTTTTTTTCCTCATGAAGTATTCTAATTTATTGAGATAGTGAATTGGTGGGTTTTTGTTAAATGTGAGCCAAAATCATCACACTTAAAAGAACCAAAGACTTAAACTACTTCAGTCCATTGAATTTATTTAATACACGAGTTTCACAATTTGAGTTGAATTACTGAAATAAATTTACTTTTCCACAACATTCTAATTTATTGAGATGATATACTCATTGGGGAAAATAAAGCAAAAAAACAACAAAAACACATCATGACTAAAACATTAGTCCATCAGAGTGCTAAATAATGATTATTGTGGTGCAACCTTGATTCTCATAATATAACTATTCTGAGCAGACCTCAGATTGCCGGATGCAGAATGCAAAGAACGAAAAGGTACAACAAACAATTTTATCCTTTATGACTGAATCACATATCAGCCTCCAGCTGCAGACACTGCACTAGTGCCTACTGAGAGAGCAGAAAAAAATCCTTACAGGCTAATCAGCTGCAGGATGTCACATGGGGTTAAAAGCAGAGACAACAGGCTTTGTAACCTCTGATGCAGATACACTCAAATAATTACTGAAAAGGGAGGAAGGAATTTGAATTTATGCAAGAGTAATTATGCCATTTGGGGATATTAGAGAGATTTTCTCAGCAGTCTGCCACCACTCGCAGTGCTTTTCAGAGCCGGGCGGCTAAGAGCTGCACACGCTGACAAATACAAGGCCTTCGGCTCATTGTGCAATCTGCGGGCCCTTACAAAATGACGCTCAGCATTCCAGTAATTCAATAAGCCCTTCCAGTGAATTACAACCCTGATCAGGAGGGGGATTGTCTCTGAGTCCCTGGCAGCTAGGCTGGGAGGTGCCCTTTGTGTACGAAGCGGTGCCGCTGCCCTGACACTAACCATGCGAACCCAATTACACTGCTTTGTGAGCCCGCAGCCCCCATATTAACACATATTCTCCCCTGAGAAGCGTCGACCAGTGCCAGCCTGGCAGCCCTTCGCCAGAGCCCACTGTTGAATCTCAAATAAAGCACTTAAGGCTCTGGCAAAATAATCATTTGTCCCTGGCATTCTTGAAAGCCCCCTTTCTCATCAGAATTCCCTGTTCCTTTCCTTGGCAATTAAATGCTAAGCTCTTCGACTCTCTGCAGCAGGCAGCACAATGGGACCTCAGAGCAACAGCAGACACAATCCAATGCTCACTTGCATTATTAAAAAAAAAGAAATGACATGAGAGACAATCACGTTTGCATGTAGCATTCTATTGCTTTGGATATGCATCGTAACCTTTAGACGGGAGGCTCTTTATTAAAGGATCTACATTTTTGGAGTTTGTCTGAACTAAATTAACATTAATTGCTCTACTATAGGTATAATGACAATCATCTCTACTACTCATAAATCTCACTTGTATGTCATTTTTTCCAATTCCAAAATATATTCCTTCGGAATATTCTGACAGTTTATCATGATCTATCTGGTTAAATTTGTAACACTTTAACTATTAAGTCACAACGAGCAAATAAACAAGCCGAAATAAAAGGACTGAATGGCTTTAGCCATTTCAAGTTCATCTCACGTAGGCCTAAAATTGTCAACACTTGGGATGACATTAACACTTGGGTTATAATTAAACCCGTTTTGCTTTTCAATCAATATCCAATCTCTCAGAAGTAATTAACAACATATTAAAGAGTTTATTGCCTGGCAGAGCTGGCTGCTGCTGCATCATTAACTGTTAAAATGTGACTCTTTGACACCTACAGTCATTTCGCAGCTTTTTACTGCAACATCCCCCCCCACCCCCTTCTCTTGGCTGTCATTCCAGCACCCTCCTCAAAAAGAAACACATTACCTTCCGGCGGGCGCAGATTCACATTAGGACTCGCACATAATGGCAGATACCAAAAAAAGAAGTGGCAGAACGCAAGAGAGAAGAGAGATGCATAATCTGCATCAACCACAATGCACAGTAATTATGAATATGCACCTTGATGGATCATTAAATCAGATGTTTAAAAATTAAAACAGAGCAATAATGCATATATCAACCTGAACACATGCAGAGAAAAAAACCTGCTTCACAGGGTTGTGAGTGTGGTGCGTGATGTGTCACAGGGGGCTAATCCCTTAGGAAATGAAGAACTGAGACAACATGACTCAGAGGGGGAATACCAGCAAGGGCTGATGAAAATATGGACTAAAGTTGGTGATTTCAAACCCACACGCTTTAGTATTACAGACGCAACCTTATTTATCTTTGATGAAGGTTATTCTCAGCAAGTCTGCAAGGTTCAGATTACAGGCTAAAAATGTGAACGTTCAGTGTTCAGAATCATATTGTTGGCCATGAGGAATATTGCCATTTCTCTATTCATACAAATACACACAGAGAGTGCATAAAACTGAGCCAAACGATGTGTTTGAAGTGCAATGCATTACTAATAATAATAAAATAAAAAAAAACTACTGCATCTAGGGAAAACCCTTAGCGATGCACTGACGACCAATTCAAAGAGCAACAGTTACTGTTCAAAAGCAGCCACCCACTATAAAGACTTACCCTTTTCCCAGAATGATAATGCATCGGAATCTGTGGTTGCACAACACGGCGGCACACTAGAGATTAGAGGATTAAGTCACAGGTCAGTAGTTTCATCTTTTGTTGATGTTCCAGCTTACCCATTGCTTTTAAAAGACAATGCAGGAAAGGAGCCATGTTATATGAGGCAAGAGGCACGTGTTGTCAATACACTACAGTCCCAGGGACACTTTAAGAAACGCTATTGCATGCAAAAATGTATAAATAAATGAATGAAACATGGCAGAAGCAGGTGACAGGGAAGGAATCAACTGGACCGACCTGCAGAGGAATTTGACCAGGGATTCCTGGTCATGCAGCTTTATAGTTACACCCAGTCATAAATTCCTCTGAATGATGCCATATATAGAAAGTCCGGACCGAGTCATACTCAAGGCTGGGTTTAGTTCTGTTGCTGCACAGTCACCGCTTGTAACAAAAAGTAACAAATTCTGCATGTAGTTAAACAAACACTTCACAAGACCAGCTTTGATGTTCCCAGTGACTAAGAAACCCACCCAACCATATACTTTATGGGTGAGAGTATATAGCTTCCTCATTATTCATCAAGCGCAAGTTGTTTACATACAGTTAATAAAAAGGCTTTCAATGTAATAAAATGGGGAGGTGTTTATGTTTCTCCATTACAAAAGGAAAAGTATCAAAGTATTAGCCTCAATATCTAATATCACTATAGGATTTGTGGAAGTGAAAAAAACAAAAAACAAAACATACACACACACATATCAATGTTATAATATAAGTGATGGTATTTTAATTTAATACATTGAAAAATTTACCTCAAAGTAAGATTAAATGTACTAGGCTGTCTTGGTTAAAGGTCCCCACGGATTAAAATAGAAAAGAAAAATAAATGAACAAGCTTTTTATTTAGTGCTGTCAAAATATTAAATCGCATCCAAAATAAAAGTTTGTGTTTACATAATGTGTGTGTGTTCTGTGTATATTTATTATGTATATATAAACACACACACGTACAGTATATTAGGGGTGTGAGAAAAAAATAAATAAAAATAAAACGATTCACCTAACTATCATGATTCTTTTTAAAACGATTTAAAAATCGATTGGTTTACCTCAGAATCGATTTTTATTTCATTATTTTATTTTTCCTAAGAGGTGGTGGGGAGAAGTTAGCGCTTTGTAATTCCAACAGAGGGCTAAATGTAATAGGTGTGTTCGATCAGCGTAAGACATCAAAGTACTGCGAGAGAGATTCGAAAGCATGCGGAGCGTCTGTTCTCTGTAGCTCTCGAAGTGCTTTGATGTCATACAACGATCGTTCTGTGCGCACAGTGCCGCTGCATTAGATGACGTCATATATGTTTCAAGCTGGCGAGAGAAAGCAAAACCATGACGGAGGCAGAGGATCAAGCCTCTTCCAGAATTCTTTCTGCACCTTCACGTTTTGAATCCCAGCTGCCTGGAAAACATGACTAAACATGACTGAAACGGTGTGCAAAGTAACATAGCACTTTATTTTAATTCAGAAAGTATTTTTTCTGCTCATTTTATTGAACATTTGTTTTGTTGAACATTATATTCATGTGCAAATTCAGGGTTTCGGTACTTTAAAGTTTCATGGTTCAAGGTACTTTACATATAGACAGTGTATGCTTCTGAAATAATACAATTATTAATAATACAATAATACAATAAATTGTAATATCGAATCGCCATAGTGACCGCTAAGATGTGTGTTTTTTTAAATTGTGACAGTCTGTATATTAAGTGTATCATTCAACTTTTTCCCATGGTCTACAGTTAAAAAAAAAAAAAAAAAATATCGCAACAGCAATATCGAATCTCAATACTTGTAGAATGGAAATTCTTTATTTAAAAATTAAATAAATAAAAAAATACAAACGCAATACATATTGTATCGGCACCCAAGTGTCGTGATAGTATCGAATCGGGAGGTAGGTGTATCATCCCAACCTTACAGTATATATGTTGAAAATATTTAAATGTCTATATTAATATAATTTATATCATAAATAAATATATTTAATATATAAACCTATTTTTCTAAAATATATACATGCATGTGTGTGTATTTATTTATATATACACATAATTAATATACACAGTACACACATATCTATATCACGTAAACAAACTTTTATTTTGGATGCGATTAATCGTTTGACAGCACTATTTTTAATACATCTACTTAGGACTGTCAATCAAAGACAGAAGCTAATAAAGACAAACAAACCCTAAATGTGGGTGACTTGACACTGATTTATTTATTACTACAGGAAAGCACGTCAAAGATCATACATCGCCTGACATCCCCATCTAACTATCCCCTAATTAGGATGTAAAATGATCCAAGGAGAGCAACAGGGCAACGGGGGTAAGTTCCACATAAGGTCATGTTACACCAAGGTTGGAGTGCCCACTCTGGCTACAACTCTGCAGCAGAGGCAGTAGCAGACGTTTAGACTGAAAGAGGAACTCAAGCATGACAGAGCAGCAAAAGGCTGCAGTTTGAGATGTCCTCAGAAAAGGAAAGTTTAGTTCTGCATGGAAACTCTCAATGCAAGACACAGGCCAAGTCTTAGAACAGGGCATCCACAGTGATTACCTGAGAATATTATCACATGTATGACTTGGTCTGAATTAATTGGAGAAAAGTCATAAAAAGACATTCAAACTCTTGACATGAAGAATCTCTGGGTAGGGCTGTAATCAGGGTCTAAATTGGAGATTCGGGGCCTAAAATTAGGATCAATATAATTCTACTATATTAATAATAATAATAATAATAATAATAACAGTAGTAATTCAAACTAATAATAATAATAATAATTAATATTAGTTCAAGCTATTTTCTAATTTTTTCAAGCTAGACTGTCGCAAAAATGTAAATATTACCCATCATCATGTTACACATGTTGTAAAGTTACTGGCCACCGTTTTGTTACCTTGCCAAAACCAATTTTTATTCACATCTGGCATTTATGGAGTGTTAATTTTAATACCCTGGCTGCAGTTGTTTTGCAGTTTAGGTAAGAAAAGTTAGTTGACAAAATGACCACAAGTGTCACTGATCTGTTGAATATTCACAGCTGCATCAAAGCTGCTAAGAGTCACACTACATTAATGCTTACTCCCCCCTCCCTACCCCCTCAAAAGCTTGAACTGAAAGTATAATATTAAGATACATCAGATATTAACTCAGCTATTCATTAAAGAATGGAATTGTGTTTTAATTCCTTTACAAACAGATGATATGTCTGAGGATTAGGGGACTAAGGGCAGACACACCTCTCTCACTCACACACACACATCACATATATCAACAGGATACTGTTGGGGCAGGATGCAGTAGCAGTGACTCATTTCCTTTCACTAATTTGTGGCATGAATCAAAAATCTCATGCTTTCGTGGGTCAAAGCAGATGTTCATCAAAAAGATTTCACCTAAAAGCAGCGACTGACCTTGGCCTCCTCAATGAGTGAAAGAATGAGAAGCACTGCCTGTCTGCCCCCTGTGACTGCTATTGACATGTTCCCTGCAAGAAAACACAATTGTTGGCTAACAGGAAAGTAATCAGCTAAACTGGCTGGCAGACACAGTGCCAATACGGTATCATGGAAGCTCTAGCTTATCATCCAAAGGCTTAAAAAAAATAGACAACTACTTAGGTCTAAAACCTGACACCATATATTCTATTCTAATTTATTACAAAAAAAAAGTAATAATTTTTAATTGTAAAAATACCATTTATAAATGTAGTAATAAATGACTTCTTAGACATATAAATGGAAGGGTGGGGTACAAATGTTTAGGGTCAGTAAGACATGTTAGAAATCAATACTTTTTCAGCAAGGATGCATTATACTGATCAAAAGTGACAGTGATGCCACAAAATTAAGAAGCTGAACTGTTTTCAATTTTGATGATAATAAGAAATGTTTCTTGAGCACCAAGATAGCATATTAGAATGATTTCTGAAGGATCATGTGACACTGAAGACTGGAGTAATGGCTGATGAAAATTCAGCTTTACAATCAGATTAATAAATTACATTTTACAATATATTACAACAAAAACAGCTATTTGAAATCTTATTATTTCTCAATATTACTTTTTTCACTGTAATTTTGATTGAATAAATGCCTTGGTGAGCATACTGTGTAGTGGGGGGAGTTCCTTTGCTTTTCAAGTATCACTGAACAACCTATATGTGTCAAGTGAAATATTTAAAAAAATATATATATTATAATATTGAGAATTATTAGCATCATGCCTCATAAGTCTTCTCTTCAATCACATATTAACTCAAGTAACCTTCATCCTAGCCACACATTACTGAAAATGTTTTTGATGCAGTACCCAAGACATGATTTGCAACTACTGAAGCCTGCAACTTATAATGGACAAACCTGCTTCAGCATGCTACACTGACATTAGGGTTAACACATGACAGACATAGACAATACAACTGCAAGTTGGATTAAAGAATAGCTTAAACTGAACCGGAGTTAACTGCGTCCAACACAATTCAGCCAAACAGCTGTTCTGGGGGAAATGCAGATGGCCTGCTAGCTCATTTACCAGCTCAGGAGGTAATAAACGCTTTGAAATCTCGGCGTGAACTACCGCTTAAGCCTAAGCCATGAAAAAAAGCAATACCAGTCAAAGACACTTAATGTGCTGATTTACTGTGAATCGATGCAAGAAGCTCATCAAACAGTATCTTCAAATCCTCCGAGTATTAAGGCCTGCGAATGATGTCTGATGCATTTTTCATTGATTTGGAAGATCATTTAGTTGAACTATAAGAACTGCTCCAGGCATACAATTAACCCCTCTTTTAGTGCACAGAAACATCACTTCCAGCACTTCTACAGTACAAATAAAACTGCGTAAAACACGCTGCCCAAATCTTTTTAACAATGCAAACTGTAATCTAGCATATAATGTACATGAACCAAAATGCAGGGTCGGCTATGCTAGCTTAATACTAAAACAACTAAACCAGAACATTATAGCCGCTTACTTTCACCACTCTGTGCCAGCTTTGTTTATTCTAGTTTAATACTCAATTACCCAAACCATTAACAGCTTTCCCCTTGAGCACTTTAACACCATAAGAGAAACACTAAGCAGGAAATCCAGTTAATTAATTAATACTTGATTTGAACGTGGATGAAATCCTGTTACGAACCATGTCTTGGTACACTTCCATCTAATTCCACCTATTTTATTTCCCAAATCTGTCTGAAGCTCACCTTTATTTCCTCTCCACTTAATATTCGTGAACGCTTTCTTAGCTTCGACACGAAACGGGCTGCACTCATTTCACTGGATTTGCATGTCTGCTCCAGAACAGTGTGAGTGGAGATAAATCAAAACTCCCAGTGGCTGCCTCTGCCAGGCTTCACTCATTTGACAGCAAGAGCTTCAGCTCAGGGCCCAGACTGAGCGGCATAACAAGGCAGGAACTTAAAGAGGCCTCACTCACCAAACCAAGCAACATCTGCAACAATACAGTCATCACAGGTAAAAAACAAAAGAGAACAATGAATCATGGCAGGTCAATATCACACAGTCCCATGAAGTGTTTTCAAATATGTCAATAAAACCAGGAAGAGAGAGCTTTGTGGTTGCAGATCTGAGCTGGTAAAACCAAAGACTATAGAAATACAAAGACGGTTCACTCCTATACTTATGAATGGGAGAAACTGCAATGTGCAATATGGCGGAATAGTTCCACCTTTTAAATGAAAGAGCCAATTGCTGATTGGTAAAGTCATTGCGTCACTGCAGCCGCCGTTAGAAGCTCTGGTTCCCATGGAAACCTGAGGCTAGACCAGCTGATGCGTATGCACAGTCACAAGCGTGTTATAACTGTGCATGTGCATTGGCTGGTCTAGACTGAAAAATAATCATTTAGATGCTATTTGAGCATAAGAAATAACATTCATGGGGCAGTTTTTTTTCAGATTTTGTCGCTGATTTGAAATATGTAATTTAATTGCGACTTCAGCGGGCAGTTTTTGAGATTTCAGGATTCCCCCATTCATTTAAATAGGATTTGGTCTTGTTTGAGCTGCCCTGGAGGCATTGTATATATGGTCACAGGGTGAACAGACTTTCCCTGAAAGAGACTTTGGTAAAATTAAATGTTGTGCATTCAAACCTGACAAACCAAGATAGAATTCTCCCCACTGTAAAAATATACCGCAAGTGGCTTTGGACAAGAAAATATCTGTTTGCTATTATTATTAGCAGTAGTAAAAGCAGGCCTAATAAAAAAATAACATTTAACTACAATAATAAATAATGTTGTTGTTATTAATAATTTTCATTACTATTATGATATGATATTATGATAATTATTATTAAGATGACCAGCTTTGTTACAGATTCCTTTTAGGGCTGCACGATATATCGCATGCGATATTTATTGCGCATCTTGTCAGTAAAGCCGGGTGTGTAATCAGCGGTAATTTCCATCACGTGCGTGATTTATCATGCGATATATCGTGCAGCCCTAATTCCTTTAACACCAAACACTGATGAAGATGATGATGATGATGATGATAATAGATGTCGACATGATTTATAGGCCAGCCGATTAATTGGGCCGATTTTTGGCATTTTTTAATTAATCGGCATCGGCTGATTGTGCTATAAATCAGGCTGATTTATAAGCAGGCGCATCTGCAGGCAGTTAAGCGTTGTCGTGAAACGCCGTTTCCTCTGAGGCTGCGTGAGACGGAGCAGCTGAGCTTACACTCTGCAGCAGCGAGATAAAAACTGATCGCCACAAATTTTGAGAAGGTGCATAAGTTTTGAGCAATGCATTATTACTATGATTTAGGCTACTACTATTATTACTATTTTTCTTGTACCCTGCAATCTTTGACTCAAACTCTCTTTTATGAGATGAAGTGGGCAGAAAAAGAAAAAAAAAACGGCCAAACAATCAGCCAAAAAAAAAAAGCTATATCATCAGCCATCGGCTGCCATGATTTCTAAATAAAGGCATCGGCATCAACCAGAGAAAAACCCATATCGGTCGACCTCTAGAAGAAGATTATTTTTATTATTATTGCTATTTGCATGAATTATTATTAAGTATTTGTTAAAATGGTAGTTAAAGCAATCAGTATAAAAGTGTGCAAGCTTATTATTAATATTCAGAATCATTTTTCACTTTTTTTTTTTTTTTTCAGCCTAACCAAGAGCAAGAATGCAGCAGACAAGAGTGAACATCTGACTTAAAGTGAATAAAACTGGCAGTTGGAGGCTGAATTGCGATGTCTGCTATTTTGGTCAGCTGTGAAGCTGGTGTGTAGATGCCAAATCAGTGTCCATCGACAGATGCAGTTCTACTAAATCACAGTCAGAGTCCTGACATTTTCAAATATCTCAAATGAATTTTCACTTAGCTGATAATGAGATGTTTTAAATCTTTGTTTACTATATCAGCAACATATTACTAGGGATGGGTATCATTTACATTTTATTGATACTGATACCGATTAGTGGTACTTATCAATACTGTTATCGATACTATATGGTACAAAAAGATATGATGTGAAAAATAATTTTACTACTGCTGAATTTTAGCAACTGTATTAAAGTTCTTCAGTCAAGAGCAGGAGGTATTTTTCTCTGCATTTTATTTTATTAACATTATATGAATAGTTCACCCAAAAATGAAAATTGTCATAATTTATTCACACTCAAGTTTTTTTAAACCTGAATGAGTTTCTTTCTTCTGTTGAACATAAAAGTTATTTTGAAGAATGTGGGAAACCAAACAGCTCCTGGTCCCCAGTGACTTCCATATTTCTTTTTTTCCTACTATCAAAGTCAGTGGGGACCAGCAACTGTTTGGTTACCCACATTCTTCAAAATATATTCTTTTGTGTTCAGCACAAAAAAGAAATTAATTTAGTACAACATGACGGAGTAAATAAGTACAGAATTTTAATTTTTGGGTGAACTATCCCTTTAATGACAATCGGCAGCATAGTAGAATACCTTTAAGAGCAGCACACATCAGTTTCTCTCTCAACTGTTCACTTTCACTTTAGACATGACTGTTTATATGTAATCCATATGTGTTTTTGACAGTATTAGTACAATAAAACGGTAATGAAGATAACGAAGTAATCAGGTGCTGTTTGACCGGCCTTTTAGTGTACATGCTCTGAATAAGCGAAAGTCAGAACAGCACGCAAATAAAATGTTTAACCGGCAAGGCTTTAAAAAGCATGCAAATAGTGTAGTTTTGTGATTGCAAATAAGTGCAGTGTCTCGTGAGTGTAACTCTACCGCTGAATTAACATTTGATGTGAATGTGTCTCGCGTTGTCTCTGCAGTTGGACCTGGAGTCGGGAGACAAAGTACAGAGCACAGAGCAACACACACCGTACATGCGCATGGATATCACACGCACGTCAAGCAAACGTCAGCCACATCATTAAGTGAAGGAAAATGACAAGCAGCAGCTTCTAATTCGTCATTAGCATTGATGTATACGGAGGTGATACATCGCAAGTATCGATAACAGTATTGTTTGTCCTGAAGAGTATCGGTAGTCGGTATCGGTATTGACCCAATTATGTACCGGTCCAAAAAAATACCGGTTCTCGGTACCCATTCCTACATATTACTGTTAACTTTTATCTTGAAATATTTCAATAGTCTTCTGAAAATATAAAGCAATATGTTGCTTATATCCCCCCCCAGAAAGCATTAAAACACTTTTACACTGGTCAATAATTTATCAAAGTGCACGATTTAAAGACCCTGATTCTACTTATAGCGTTTTTTAAAAAACAACTCATATGCCCTATGTAAACATATGTGCAAACATGCAACTGCAAATTGTTATTGCGCACTTCAACAAACCCCCCGAAATCCTGCCAGTACTAAGACATCAGAGTGGGGAAAACTCGATTTTAGTTAGGCTGGTGTGAAAGAAATGAGAGGTCTCTTGACATTTCACTTTTTCTATCAACGTTTCCATGAGAAGCTCCATTGCAAATGGCAGCAAAGAGAACTCTTAATGACACCTCTAACCTCAGTTAAAACAGTAAACCTTACTACTATAAAAAAAAAACTCAATGGTCATCTTGGTAAAACACCACGGGCAGCTATTTTCTACAGTATGAACCCAGCAGGCAAACAAATACAGCTCCTACCTACTTCCTATCTACCTGATCCAATTGCAAAAGAGTCAGGACACTAAAGTAAATAGTGCCCAAAATCATTAGCTAGCCAAAATATTGTTCATCACCGTAAGCCACAGAAGATTTGATTCCTATGGCCCCGCTCATTTTGGATGACTCACTTGGCAGAAGTCACACGTCATGTGGCAGGCAGCATGACTCATTCAGAACAGAGGATTTCTAGTGCAAACTGCTGACCTGCCATTATCAGACACCAGGAGCCATATATTAGCATTGACATCTCAAAAGCACTTCCAGCACTCAAATGTTGTGTGTTACCTTAAATATTTAATGTAGGGATAAGTTTTAAGGCAAATGTCTGTGTGTTCTTCACCAATATGAAGCAAGTTGAAAAGTTATTAATTTGCCAAAATGTCATTTGCAATTGTCATTTAGCTTGACTTCCAGTAAATTCCAATAGCATAACTGTTGTTAACAATGACAAATTAAATTGCTGGTCACTGAGTCATTCTGCAGTTGGTTTCCAGTAGGAGTTCCTAGTAATGCAAGATTTATCATTACCATATTGGCCGATGTAGAGATTTAAATTTTTTGCTGCACAACGGTCATAGTGGACATTTCTGTTATTTTTATAGGTAGGTATAGGTTTATAGATGCAATTAAACAAATGTTTAGGTACAGAAATTAATACTAATTCAGCAAAATGCATTAAATTGAGTTCAAGTGTTTTGTTACAAAAGATTTATATTTCAAATAACTTTGATTTTATTCATTAAAAAAAAACTCTGGAAAAAAAAATACTAAAGTAAGCAGCACAACCGTTTTTTTATATATAAATAAAAAAAGAAAAGTTTCTTCAGCACCAAATTAGCATATTAGACTGATTCCTGAAAGATCATGGTGACACTGAAGACTTAAGTAATGGCTGTTGAAAATTCAGTATTGCCATCACCAGAATAAACACAGTTTTAACAAAAAGTGTTTTAAAATACATACTTTTTACAATGAAAAAAAGTTGTTTTAAATAATAATAATAATAATAATAATAATAATAATGATAATGATTAGGGATGTTCATTTTAACCGTTTAACCGTTAACCGACCGATAAGAATTTTGACCGATTAATACAATCAGTTAAACAGTTTAAAGTCACTTATTTATTTTTTATTTTTTTCAGTAATTTATCAAGATATTTTAAAAGGTTTACTGCATGGTTAAAATAAGCTACGCGTATAAAAAAAAAAAATAAATAAATAAATTTTTAGAGAGAGAGAGAAAAAAAAACATAAGTCGCCTATAAGTCGCATTTTACGCGAATTACAAATATTATAATAAACACTGTAAACATAGCTATGCTATTTTAGTTCCCCTCACTCTACAACAAATCCTTTCAATTAACAGTAGGCTATTTAGAAAAGAACAAGAATTAAAAATGTAAGAAGCTATAGCGGCAAACCAAAACGAATTAAGGCTAAAACGAAACTGAAACCAATGTTGGGTCTCTCGTTCGACACAAAACCAAATGTTTCCGTATTCGCGATGTATTTGAATGTCAAAATATTATTTACCTTTTATGTACAGGCCTACTTCACTCGCGTTCCAATATCCACGTAAAACAAAATGTTTTGCATAACTTCACGGCGGTACTGTGATAATGTAACGGCACAGATTTGACTAAATATTTAAACTGAGCATTGTTCCCCCCCCCCCCATATGTTTGACTGATTGTTTTTTTATAATGATAATGAACAGGCTGCATTCTCGAAGTAGAACGCTTAACCGTGTGCGCACACGTGGCGCTGGAGAAATCACTTGACCTTTTTTTTTTTTTTTCCTTCTAACAGTGGAAGCAACTACTCCTTTTAGTCATGAAGATAATCGGAATAGTAAAAGGTTAGGGTTGTTTACTGCTTTTTGCGCATGTAAAATTAATCCCCGGAAAACAAATGTTAGTATTTTTAATGGGTCACAGACACATATTCTTTCTAATTTAATTTTAGTTTTAATTTAAAATAATCTTGTCGGTTAACGGTTAATAATCGGTTAACGAGCGTCGGTTGTCGGTTAGAAAAAATAACCGAAATGAACATCCCTAATAATGATGATTCACAATATTACTTTTTTAATTTAAAAAAAAAAAAAAACTACTGAGTCCTACTAAAAGTATTTTTATAAAATATTTTTTATTATTTATGTGTCTTATCAGTATTGGACAGAAATTTAAAATTGGTTTACACCAAGTTCCTACTCTACCACACCTACATCAGGCTGCAAATCACTGCTTTAGTGCTTTACGATTGGCTACACGACTTCTGGTTAAAAGAACTCTCAGATCTACAGTCAACTTACAGTCATTATAAAAAGACATCACAATTTCAAATTGACTCACCTTCTAAAGTATGGAAATAATAATACTTAAATACAGCACAATCTCAATTGACTGGACATCAGCCTTATTGAAATCAAAGCATGCTTACTACCAGGCACCCTAAAGAGAGACAACTGAGTGAAAGATTTCAAAGCCTCCTACCTAAACTTAAAGTTCAAAGCTAAAAATGGAATGACAGGCAAAAATACCATAATTTGCAGACCCTATTTGCAACCTTCACAGTGCTGTCTTGTAGACTTTTAAATCAAGCTTTTAAACGAAATAACTCTTTTTAAAAAATGCAGCTAGAACTGGGTATGTGTGGTCACTGTGTTCGGCCATTAAGCACCCTATGAAAAAGTCTGCTACCCCCTACCGCACAGCAGCTTTTACAAGCAACATCCTCTTTGCATGTTAATGGGATAGTAAATCAAGATGGGGATGTGAAGGTATCAAACCGTATTTAAAGACATCAGACTAAATGAATAAACACACTCCCCGGAGCGGACATACTAGGGGTTGCAGGGAGATTGGACTGTGCACGACTGCTCGTGTCAGATGTAGCTGCAGGGTTCACAGCAGATGACATCAAAGACACAGAGGCTTGCAAAAGGGGAAAAGCAGGCAAGAAGCCACACTCAGTTCAAATTTGTCTCCGATTCAAAGCGAGGCAACAAATCCTGGATATAGCAATTAGTGGTTCAAAGTACCATATAAGAAGAGGAGTGTTATTTCAAGCTCAAATAAGAACAGATTCGATTTTGCAAGCTGTGTATTTTTTTTTTTCAGTATGACTTATTGTCACGTCACCAATGTCATTTCTTTTACCGAAGCCTCACTATGCAATGCAAGACCCATCATCCGTTTAAACAGAGAAAGATGGTCTTGGGAAATCCCCCAACACGGCGTTCCCTTCATAGCCTTTGATTTCCTCTCAAGAGCAGTCAGACCAAACCATGCTTTTGAAAATCCTGTATGCCGGAGATGCAAAATGGTCTTGACTAGAGGAAAAAAAAAAAAAAAAAAAAAAAATCTGATGAAAAGCAGATTATTAAATGGTTCAGATTTCATGTTCAGACAATGGTGACAAAAATATGTCTTTTTTGCTTTATCAGTATAATTTCTTTGAGGTGATGCACATACAGACACAGCTTATAAGCATCGTCCGGAAACAAAAATTAAAAAAAGACCCTTATTTATCCACTCTATTCTCTATTATATAAAAAAGGAAAACTCAATCTGGCACTCCTTGAAGACATTAAAAGTAGGTCATTCAGTCTCCAGTGACTCACCAATTCTGGCAAGAAACCAAATAGTGCAGGTATAGGGAAAGCAAGAGCCTTTTTGACTGAAGCTATTTGGCAGAGGGGTCATGTTTTAACAGCTTTAAAGCCAGTTCACAAATCAACACACAGCCCCTTCAAAAACATTAAATCCTTACGAATATCTCACAGAGCATGTAAAACTAGATATCTAATGCGGTGCCTCCGCTAGAGTGTTTAGGCACATTTGGGCTGACTGAGATAGCTGAAAAAATATTCAATACACCTTAATACATTTTAACTGTTTGAATTCATTGATCAATCGGCCACCGATCAGTTTTGGCCAATAATCACATTTTACGACTCGATTGGTAGTCACTAAATTTGGAGGATCTCACAAACCGATCCCATGTGATGTAACCATGTGATCAAACTTTAGCACCGCAGTCTAAGGATGTAATGATTAACCGTGAGCCAATTGAAAATCGATTCAAATGTGTGACTATTCAAATTGGTTGAGATGCTAAACAAATCACGATACAATTAGAGGCAGGAGTTTATATGAATCTATGTCTGAGGGGAACTTAGTCTTTAAAAAAAAAAAAAGCTTAAATTTTTCTTTTCCTCTTGCCTTTGTATAATGCATATTAAAGTTCATAAGTGCATTGCTACTTTGTTTACAACGGAAACCAAGGTAACACTTTAAGTGCCACCTGCTGGCAGAGAGTGAATCTACATCTCATTCTGCTGTTTCTGTTTCACGCAGATATTCTTCATGTAGTTTCACAAAACTGAAGTCAGACCATTCTGTTTTTGCTTCAAATTTCGAAATTATACAATCTAATTTAGCTTAAAAACTGCTCATGTTGCATGTATGCCGCATATTTGTTTGGACCATGATTAAAATGTAGTTGTTGCCTCTAATTTTAAAGGGAAAGAGCACAGACAAAGTTTATTGTTTATATGAAGAGATTTCTTAAAAAAAACAAAAAAAAACAACAACATTTAATCTATCATTTGTCTTAAATCTCATTTTGTAAAAAAAAGGAAAAAAAGAAAGAAAAAAAAAGCGAATCAAATCGAATTGTGAAATCAAAATCGTGAATCGAATCGAATCTTGAGTTGAGTGAGTTTACATCCCTAATTAGCAGTTTGAACGAATCAAACGGATGAAGGTCTAAATGACTCACTCATTCAAAGTCATTTGCCGCCACCTGCTGGTTTGGATTCATAGTTAAAACTATCATTATATTTTTCTCAACATTTCTTATTTGCATGTTTAAAAAAATATTTAAAACATTAATCTTATTCTTTATTAATTCAAAATTTTGCAGTGTAAATGCATTTATGGCACCTCAGCTTCAAACTGTACATGCGTCTAATGCCAATTCAGATGCAGCTTCTGTCTTTCCTGCAGAGGAAAGATGGATTTTGTTGATACTAATTTCATTTGAATGATAACAGCTCTACAGTTTCTTATTATTACACCACTAATATCCAATTAGATCCTCCGAACTGCAACTTTATGCAAATGAGCAGCAAAATGATGTGACAAATAGGGCTGGGGAAAAAAAAAAAAAAAAGTAAAATAAAACGATGCATCGCGAGTCAAGAAATGATTCAGCATTGATTCTGAGATTTACACAATGCGTCGCGATTCTTTCGAGTTGATTCTGAGCTTAGTTTTGAACAGCAGATTGCACTGCATGCTTTAGAAACAGCCACACTCTGCTCATTTCCAAATCCTTACACACACTTGAACCTAAAATAATCATTCATAAAATTCAAAAAGGTTGTGGCGAATTACAAGGGTGTTCACAGTGGGCTGTGTTTACATTAATCTCGTGTCAAAAAAGCATTCTGAGCCGAGGTGAAATCACTGACTCAGCCGAACACACAAACGCTCTTCAGCGCTCTTCTTCATGAGTATTTAAGTGTGCCAGGGCCTGAATTTCGTTTTAACTGGGGGGGAATTCCCCCCTTACATGGGTCACATGGGGGGGATTTATAGATTCGGGCACGTCGGGGCTAAATTAATCATCTTCATGTATTTATGTCTACAAATTTTAATGTATGGTTTTAAAACAGCTTAAGTTTTCATGCTTTCCTCCAAATTGACATTAGGAACTGTATTAAAACTATTTATGAATGCCTTTCAGAATCAGTGTATTTCATATATTCCAGTTCAATTACTTTGTTTTTGTTTTTTAATTATTTTTAAAAATTTTATTTTATTTTATACAAAACACATCATGATCTCCTTCAAACTGACATTAAGAACTCAACTAATATATGTCACTTAATGTTTCATTATGAGCTGCTTTCAGTTTTATGCATTCTGAATGAAGGAATGTCTCAGCTTTCTAAGATATGGGCTAATTATTTTTTTCTAATGTTTAATCAAAAATTATGATCAAAAATTAGCCATCCCATTACAGGGTGATATTTCACTCAAAGTGATTTACAGGGGAATTTTATTTTTATGGCATTTTTCTTTATTAAAAGTATGTCATCTTTTTTGTTAAATTTTTAAAAATACATATAAGCTTTTTAAAATTTCTAATTAGAATAAGAATAATAAGATATCAATCAAATTAATCAGTATTAACAAAATTCATTTGTACAGAGGTGGAGCAGAAGAACACAAAAGTGGCTTGTAGGTGTATTTTCAGACATTTAATGAGCCTCAGAGTTGGTATGAGTTCTATTAAATTTATAAATTCATGTTGAGATTAATATTTTAAATATACAATTTGAATAGGTTATAGAAATATTAAATTATTTGAATAACTGGTGACAAGTCACTGGTTTGATCACTGAATTATTCATTAAATTGATTCGTTCGAACGGCTGATTCCATCAGGAATGAAGGAAGTGACTGTCTTTATGAATGGGTAATTGAATCATTGACTCACTAGATTAGTTTAAAAACGCATGTTCATTCATAAAGGAGACACCGCTGTGTTTGAATGGAGATGCACAGCGGCTCAGCTGTGGCTATGATTCAAACTATTTTCATCGAGGAAATACAGCAAAATCAGGCAACAGTGTTATAGTCAGACAATGTAAGTCACTTAATATTAACTTCTTGTTTACTGAACTGTTGTATTAAATCAATATCAATTTACAAATTTACAATTTACAAACTCCCTTAATAATCATTAAATCTCCTTAGTTCATCGCGATCTGACATTATACTGTTCCATTACAATCAACGAAGCTCTCTACACTGCATAATGAATCTCTTATTTAAATTGTGTCTACTTTGTTCGTTTATGAAAGGATTCGTGAGATATGTCTGTGACATTACTCTCTGCAAATCTAAAATAAATATTTTTTCATAGTCGCACGCAGTAGTTTTCAGCTCAGAATATTAGAGCGCGTCACACAGCCTTGTGTGAATAAGATCAGAGCGACGCAGGCCGTGGAGAGCACGCCGATGCTGCAGGACTCAGCCATAGTCAAAGAACACCGGTGCAGCGCTGTTTGTGGAATTAAATTCTAAATTCATAGACGGACTGTTTGAACCGGTGATTTCTTTTTCCGTTGCTGTGGATGTATTTCACAAATTGATCTGAGATTAAGCAAATATTGTGCGGGAATTTCTTGCATTATAAAAGTTAAATTTGCGGGAATGGTTTAAATTATGCGCAATCCCACGCCGATATTCAAGCCCTGTGTGCGGATAAAAACTAGAGTAGAGCACCATCTGCTGTTAAAATCTAAGCTCAGAATCAATTCCAGAGAATCACAATGCATTCGGAAAATCTCAGAATCGAATTCTGCATCGATTTATCATCGCAGCCCTAGTGACAAACAATGGATATCAAGACACAATATCAACAATGTTGCTTACTGTACATCAACGGCAAAATCACTACAAACATATCATTATTACTCGACAGACTGCTCAATTCAAGTCTATTATCCTTTGCAAACATTTAAAAAAAATCAACACCACAAAACTAGACACTTCCAATGCTGAATTACCAATGCTGATCTATCATCCAAAATATATAGCTGGACTCCCTCTAAAGCTTGCATTATTAAAAATAATAATAACAGAACACCATAAAAGTGAGTTTAGAGACACCAGGTGCAGCTTCTTCCTCTCCTGCAGCCTATGGTGGGGTCACTCCAAGGGCTAGGATTCCAGTCGGCCTATTTAAGAGACGATGACTCAGCCAGCCCAACCCGATGTCAGTGGTGTCAGCCACCATGGGATCTGGCATTCTAAAGACCCATTGATCAGTGTGGCTCATGTCCCATCACTGACACACCAACACAGGGCCAATACCACTGACCAAGCCTCCGAAAGCTTTGGAGTCAAGCAGGGATGAGTGTGCCCCTCCCCCATGCAGAGTTAATTCAAATTGTGCAAAGGGAGCAGCGCCGAGTCCAAAGGAAATATGACTCATTTGAGTAACATGAGGCATTCTCCACAGAACTCTTGTTTGTTAAGTGAGAGAGGCCAGTTGAATGCAGCAGTGTGAGACTTTAGGAGGAGAGCGGGGCTTCGAGGGGGAGGAAGAAATCACTTTTGGTGTCAGTTGCGTCATCTTAAAGCTCCGCTCACCCAGTTTCACGGAGAACTTCTTTGGCTTCATTAAAGGACTTTCTGAAGCATAATGACAGAATCGTTCCCCTTTAAGAAGAATAATTTAGTGCAGCAGAAACTATTAGTCAATGGAGTCAAAAAGTCAAAAGAACTTGCGTGAAACGCATCACAAGAGAACGCCAACACTGTAACTTAAGCTCGACAGTGTGCTAAATGCATTAAACACTTCCTGTGCCAGTTTTACCTTTGATGCAAACCACAGCAGGTCTGTAATGATGCTGTAAACACATTTTAATCAGAAGACAGGTGAGACAGTCAAAGACTAGAAGTAGCTCAGACTGACCTAAGATTATGCATAATAGTGTTGTTGAACCTGTCATAATTACATAATCGCCTGTTCACGATTACAGGGATCATTGACCACTTAAGTTACAACTGCATCCTTAAATTGAAAATTCTGAACATAGAAATACATGAAATTACAATGAAAAGTTTGAGAAATTACTGTCAACTACATATAGAATCTCCAAACATCCTCCAATAAAGAGGAGATGAAATAAAAATAATGTTTTTAGTATAATGTGATTGTTTATATAACGATATATGCAATATGTGGAAAAATTATCAGTTTCGTTTCGCTACAATAATATCTAGGCAGGTTCCAAAACGCAACACTTAAGCAGACCAAAAAGATACATATTTTAGTTAAAGTACACTACTATTCAAATGTTTGTCATCTGTAAGTTCAATAAAGTAAACTATTAGTAAGTGACAAAGACTTTTTAACTGCTAAAAAATAAAATCTTTCAATTAGCATATTAAAATTAGCATATCAGAATAAATTCTGGTGAATCGTGTG
Source organism: Acrossocheilus fasciatus (assembly GCA_036784905.1). Taxonomy (NCBI): domain Eukaryota; kingdom Metazoa; phylum Chordata; class Actinopteri; order Cypriniformes; family Cyprinidae; genus Acrossocheilus; species Acrossocheilus fasciatus. The sequence goes on from CM071948.1 coordinate 19,620,825, forward strand.
ACTCTGAGAACTGTATGGCTGCTAAATATTCAGCTTTTCCACCACAAGAATAAATTACATTGTAAAATACCTTAAAATAGAAATCAGTTATTTAAAATTGTAATAATATTTCACAATATTGCCGTTTTTACCATATTTTTGTTCAAATAAATGCACAGCTGGTGACCATAAGAGAGAGTTTTTTCCAAAAATACACCAATAGTGTATGTTAAAGGGGGCATTGGATGCCCATTTTCCACAAGTTGATTCTTTAGCGTCTTAATGAAAAGTCTATAACACACTTTGTAGGGCTGCATGATATATTGCAAGCGATTGCCATGTGCTTCTCGTCAGCAAAGCCGGTTCCGTGATTAGTCGTAAATCTCCATCACCTGCTTTCAAATGGAGCGGCATTTAATACATAGAGCCGTAGTTCACTGACAAGCTACGCAATATCACGTTCATTATCGCAGGCGATTCATCTGTGATTATGAGCGTGCATTGTGTTTCTCTCATGTGCGCGATGTCATCTTACAGTCTGAAGCGTCTGTCATAGCAAATCAACCCATACTGTTGTGTATAATTAAGCGAAACGTCTTCTCATAGGATAAGAGCATGCAGTCTCATGAATAATTTAATAGACACCGACGCGTCATCGATGTACTATAGTCAATTGCCACATCACAAATTGTGACGTCAACACGATGTAGATTTTAAACCCGAAGATGAAAATAGCGCAAAAAAAGCTTAAAATTAACCAGTTTTCTCCAACAGTTAAAATGATTGGATGCTAACATTGTCTTCTATGATGTGCAACACAAACAGCTCTGCTAAAATCTCAGAAAAAGTAGTCAAAAGGGGTTTCATGACCCTTTAAAAGACTTAACCATACGCGTGCATGATGGAGCGCATGAGAAAGGAGAGCAATTACATTTACTGAAATGTTTTTTTATAATGCATATTATATTTGTTTTTGTACCTTAAATGTTTTTTTTTTTATTTTTTTTTTTTTTAAGAGATAAATGACATTATAATAATGAGCCCCATACATTTACATAAAAAATAAATGATAGCAACATGTTAATATCTTCACAAGACTGAACTGTGTTCCTGCAGAACATTCCACTTCTGACTTATTTTGTGCTTTTATTTCCATTTACTCTCAATAATTTGTAGGGCTGCAAATTTTTAACCGTGATTAAATCACATTCAAAATAAAAGTTTATTTACATTCTGTGTGCGTGTACTACGTATATTTTTTAAAAATATATTTTATATATAAATCTAACATTTTGTCTTAATATATACACATGAATGTGTGTGTTTTTATATATACATAATAAATATACCCAACTCATCTTCAAGTATCAGCTAAAAACTAGTGGTCAACCGATATTGTTTTTTTGACAGTTGGTTCCGATATCTTGGAAAGCAGGGTGGCCAATGGCCGATATAATTTTATTTATTTTAAATAATATTTAAAAAATTTGAAATCATTTGAAAATGGATTAAAAAAATAAATGTGCAAAATAAACATACTTATACTTCAGATGACAATGTATTTTTCACAAAAAAAAAAAAAATACTTAATACAAATACAATTAAAAAGGAAGTAAACACTGTAACCACCAGGGCACTCAGTATTCTGGAAAGTTTGTGCTCATTGGCAATCTTTTTTTTTTCCAAAAAGCCAAGGTAACACTCATTTTAGATTACAGCACACAGTGAAAATGACATGAATACGACAGTGGGCAAATGCATAAAGCGCAGAATAATTTGAAAATCACAAGTTTAATGTTTGTCGATCGCGCGTATCCAGCGAAGCTGAACTCTTTTCCTGTAAGCATTGAACTCACGTGGACTGACCGTCATGCAGAGAACATGCGATCACGCAGGATACAAATGCACACGTCACAAGATCTCACAACTGGATCCGACTAAGTTTGCAAGGTTTGTGAAATTAAATGTTCATTAGTGCGTATGAATGCTGACAGGAAAGTATTAGGCTATAATGTTTGCCTTTCTGTTACTAATAACATAAAAGCAATCGTTATAATACTTTTGTATACATTTTAATTCCTCTGTTTAACCGTTCTTTCTTTCAAATCTTTATTTGACCCTCTAACTCTAGGACTCTCTATTCTAATTATATTCTTTAAAAAAAGAAAAACTTGTCCCTTTTAGACTTGCACTCTATTCATTTACTGCTTGTTTTCTTTAAAACATCAACTACAAAAAAAACACTAGCTTTTCTAATCTTTTTGTATTCTACCATTGTTATTTAAATTTTTTATACATTTAATAAAAGCAAAATACAGCTTTTTTCCAGCTGATGAACGATACAAACATTGACACCCAATCAGAATCCATCCTGCTATAATGAACTTCAGAATTTAAAGCGGCAGTCGATATCGTTCACTGATGTGGACGCTAATATCGTTATCTTTATAGTTATCGTTCTTGGTGTGAACGGGGTTTAATACTAGCTTGTTCTGTTATTTTTCTATGCTGTGTTTTCTTTTTATTTATTATATAATAAAAAAACACCTCACTACCTGTGCTGCGTTAAGTTAACTAAGATTTGTTATAGCGCTTGCATATCATTGTTGTTTTGTTGATTTTGATTGCTTCCATTGTCTTCATTTGTAAGTCGCTTTGGATAAAAGTGTCTGCTAAATGACTAAATGTAGATGTAAAAATACACAGTAAACACACATAGTATGAAACAAACATTTATTTTGAATGTGATTAATCGCGATTAATAGTTTTGCAGCCTTAATAATTTATGATTTTACTCTGTCCTGCTGCTTTCAAACTGTGTTCCTTTTTTATTATGTTAAAAGTGCTGTTCATAACATTTATGGTTTTGGTACACAATGTAGAGTATACAGCTATACATTTTAAAATATTTGTTCTTTAATAAATTTGCCCTTGGTGTAACAGGTAAACTATTTTAGTTCAAAAGTTTAAGTAATTAAAAAAAACTTTTTTTTTAAGTTAAGGCAAACTATTCAAGTATTTGTTAACAAACAGTAGACTGTTCTTATGGAAATTTCTAATACAACATTAACAATAGCATACACCCCATGCCCCCACCCAATACCGAACCGAAACCATGAACTGAACCATGAGAAACTTGAACAGTTTCACCCCTATTCAAAACACGTTTTTCAAATCAACAGCAAACATTTTTATAGGGCAACATTTCTAAAACTTGAGCATTTCTCAAGGTAGAAACGCAACACTGTAGTGTTCAGATTTACTTGAAAGTTCTTCAAGCACATCTTAATATAACTAATTTCACTGCTTCAGGAAAGTGACCTAAAGCATTATTCAATTCTCCAATTAGCATAATTCCATGTCAAATTAACGTTGAAAAAGTGAGTCATTAAGAGCTATAAATCCTTTAGAAAAAAACATTTTGAAAACCATAAATGTAACACTATTTAAAATGAACAATCTGCCATTCTGCAATTTCTAAGCCAACTTTAAAAACAAAACTTGAATATTTCCACTGCACTAAACCAATTAGCTTTATTAATCAGACAAATGTCTGCATTACAGCTTTGGCTACTCAGACTATGGGAGAAATGAACCAGAACATGGACGGTACTGGGCAAAAATTGCTCTCAGAGTACGTAGCATGGATAATTGTCCATCTTTAGCAAGTTATTAGGGCTTCTCCAGAAGTGCATTTGTAACTACAGCTGAATGTGCAGTAAGCTGAAGTAATTAAAATGGTTATTAAATGGCATTATCCAAGCTTGATTATGATTACTTAAGCTGTGTAATCTAGGTAAAATCCTTTCCCTGCTCACAGCGTCCACATCTCTGCTGAACAAGAGAGTCTCCGTTACCTGCAGCAGGCACTATGTGAAAGATACTGTGCTGCTCTACTGTTTTAAGAGACACAACACACACAAAGTCCTCCAATTCCACTGTGACGCACCCTTGCAGACCAGCCTTTTTCACCAAGGACAAACAGGCAATGCAGCAAGAAATTTTTCTGCAGTCATAATGAAGGAAATGAACGTACACCAAGGTATATCCCCCACAAAGTTCACTGACGTGCCTGTGGTGATGAACAGAGGACATGTGTAGTCAAATAGGTAATGCTGCATGGTTAATGAAAGTGACTGACTGCATGCAACCTGCTGAAGCCACAAAACGCTACAGTAGATGGGGAAAGAGGTTAGTCCAACCAATGCATGAGGGCAAAAAGGCATCCAAGGCCACGTTTGCACTAGGGGTGGCACGGTACATGAAAAAACACCCGAACCGTTCGGTTCGCTTGTCTCAGTTCGGTTCGTGTGTGCGTCGCACGGTTCGACGCATGCGCAATGTAGCCCCGTGCTCAGACAGTTTTGCCTCAGACAGTTTCGCGCGAACATACATATAGACTAGGGGTGGCACAGTACATTTATTCGTCCCGAACCGTCACGGTACGGGCGTCTCGGTTCGGTGCATGAGGCTTCACGACGAATACAGCCAATTCACCCCCAATCCAGAAGGGGGCACCCGCAGTAATGCAGCGCTGTTTGATAACCGCCAGCAGAAGAACAGCGAATGCCATGAGCTGCTCACTTGAAAACAAAGCCCCCGAGACAGTGACCATGTGCTGATTCTGAATGCGTCTCTCACGTTGACTGACAAGGGAGTATACTTTAAAGGCTTGCGCACTCAACTGTTTGCGAAGAGGAGCTTTGTGCTCGAGTATCCTAACGTTACCTCTCTCATTCGGCACAAATCCAAATATTGCATAATATTTCCATATTTGCGATGTAACGTATCTGAATGCGAAACTATAATTTATTATGTAAATGATAGGCTTTGTACTTCAGTCGCGTTCCAACGGTGACACAGAGGCGCGCGCGCTGATGTTTGGCTCAATGAACTTTAATTTGATAAAGTACCAACTGTGCTGTCAAGTTAGCAATGCTGGAACTGCTGTGTTTTGTGTGTGCATGCATGCGCACGCTCCGGCTCGATCACTTCAACTGTTTCCTTATACCAGCAGAATCAACTTTAAACACTTATTGTCTCATTAATAATCACTGTATAAAGGTCTGCTTTTATTTGTGTACACTCACAATGAAAACAAAACAGATTATATATATATATATAACATGTAATAATATTTAGTATTTTCACATCTAGATGGAAAAAAAAATTGTAATTTGCACTACTGTCTGTTCAAAATAAATGAAAAGAAACTGAGCATAGTAGATCCCCCCCCCTGTACCGAAATCGTACCGAAATCGTACCGAACCGTGACCCCCGAACCGAGGTACGTACCGAACCATGACATCTGTGTACCGTGCCACCCCTAGTTTGCACTCGTGAAAAACTTGATCTGGAAGGTAGAATGGGTCTCCAGCCAGGTAATGGGGGTGGATGACACATAATCAGTCCACTGCACTGAATATCTGGAGTTCTGACTACTGTTGGATCTGCCAGTGCAGCACAGCACAGACCAACATCTAACAAAGTTCTCTGTACATGGAGAGACTGGTAGAGCTCTGGCAGTGTATTTCAGCATTAATAAAAAATGAAAGTGTAGTGCTTCGGTAGATCTGCGCTCCTCTTCCCAGGGGTGGGGTGGGTTGTTTGAAAAACTCTGAACCAGTGCAGCATTCCCATATCCACCCATATCTAGTGAGGGGCTCTTTAAAAATTCATTAATTTACAGCAAAAATAGATTAAAGCACCCAGCTGAGCAAAACTCGAAATTTGGCTCCTGAATAACATTAATAATAAAACAGCTCCCAAAAGCCCCGGGGGTTTCGCCTGAAGAAACTGTGTTGGCTTCAGCTCACCTCATAACACCTTGTGAAAGGCTCATTTTTTTTTGTAAGTGCTAAAATATTTTAATTGTCATTCATGAGAATGAATTTGTGCAAAATTGTTCTGCTATTCAACGTCAATCCATTTCCAATCTGATCATAGCCTTGAAACTGCAAAACTAGCAACCAGTGGCCCAAAAATGCCTGGAACCGCAGTTACTGTAATTGCTCTGGTCAGTTCTAAATGAGGTTCACTTAAGTGCAATTATCCCCCAGTGATCTTTCACATAAAGAGACTTTTTGAACATGAAAAAGTGGGCTCACACAATATGACTGCAAACAAGATTCAAATTGGAATCAGAGATGAATGGCTTCATAACTCATCTGCATTCCAGCGATGAACGGCCTTGCTAATGAAGACCGAGCTACTTACTGACTTTCACCACTTGCACAGCAAGGCTTCATATTGGTTTTTGGCATAACAAGAGCCTCGGCATGCAAGCCATTATTGTAACAGCCTGAAATGGACAATACAAAACAGGCATAGGCCAAAATGGTTGTCTAGTTGTCTAATAACAGATAAATTAGTACACTGACAAGTGAAACAGTGTTGGTATATTTAAAGGTGACAAAAGCAGATGCTACTCTCAATTAAGTTATGAAACTTCAAAGAGAGCATTTTAGCATCCTGAGCACGTGCTTTGCTTTTGCAGGCTAAAAGACCTCACAGTAAAACCCTCTTTGAGAGGCTTGGTCTCTTAATTCATCATTTACAGTGATAATATTGACAGAATTTGACAGCAATTATTAGATGAGAGGTGTTTAGTGAAGCTTTATTTACACAACAGAAAACAGACTAAAAGCTCAATCTTGAGATTCACAAAGTCGATAAGTTCATCAAAATGAAAATCAACTAAAATTGAGAAATCAAAACGTTAACTAGACTTTCAACCTCAGACTAGTCGATTATGAAAATATGTTCTCTAACATCCCTGCTACAAAATGAAAGGAGAATATTCTATGAAAGGACTATAATATTAATGGTGGCAGCTTGTCTGAATTAACACTGCTTACCAGAATGTAAATGATTCTGCGTTTAACTAATAAACACTAATTATTTTAACACTAGCATTGCAAGAGTGCTATGCTCTGAGTAATTTCTATCTTTGAAAGCACCAACATGCAGTATTGACAGCCACTGAGGGTTATAATACATAATACCAAAAAGTAACAAGTAACAAGCATTTTTATCCAGTTATTTAATGGCATTGCCAGAAGGAGGAGGGGAAGCAATGCAACGAGTGGTGACCTGATGGGCAGTTTCTGAGCTGGGCAAGCCATGCATTTAGCTTGCCTGGACCCCATTTACCAACAGGGGTCTGATAACTTCATCTCACGGACAGCCATTTGAATAATCGCTTCAACAAGGGGGAAAAATTAAAAGCCTCTCAGTGAGACAGGGCTGGGCAAAGGGCCACCACTGAATTCCAAACGAGCTATTGGTATGCGAAAGGTGAGGGGCTGTCTCTTCTTTGCTCACGTCAGACTGCTCAATCTACACACGCCTTGCTGCTAATTCAATGTCATAAAAGTGCTTTTCAACACCACAACCTAAAATCTGTCCGATTGTGAAAATGGAGAAAATGGGAAGCAAACCACTTGTTGCAACCAGACAGAAAAAGAGAGAAAATGATACACTGGTTTCACACGACATAAATGTAAGAGAACAGATGTTTGTGCTGCACAGCTGGAGAAAGGCTTAACTTTTCTAAATGTGGGACATATCTCATCAACCAATTCAGCAGAGGGAAAAAAAATGCTAATATCACAGAAAACTCTGTAAACAGTGCAATAGTAAAGACAGCTCATTACACTGAACACCGTATAGCTCCAACGTATAAAAATTAATAACACAGTCACCAAATATCAAAAGCGCCATACAATGCCCCATTTGGCGTGTAGCCTATGGCGTCGTTTAGCGATGATAAAGTAGGTGGAATGCATAAAGCCAGCAGTTTCCAGGTGAGTTTAGACATAGCGGCAGGATGCCCACTGAGGCCTGAGGGCAAGACGGAGACGGGTCTGTATGCAATACTGCAGCGGAGGCCTCGTCAAATCCTGGCATGGGAACAGTTATGGTACGCTACAACAGATGCCATTCTTGTGTTCTTTAAGAACTCCCATTCCAGCCCATTTAGCAAAACACTAATGAACAACATACAAAAAAAGTTAAAAGATAAAAGACACTTAAGGGGTAATACCTTTCTTAAGACAGCATTTAAAACCAAAGTAACAAAAACTTCTTTCATGCTACTCTCAGTTAGCTTCACTGTGATATTAGGCCCAAAAGGTTATAGTACATGCAATCAGATTAAGAGAATATTAACAAAGAAACAACATAAATAATAAATCAATTTCATGTCCTCATCTTCTAGAAAAATATATTACAAAATATTAAAAATGTGAACTGCATAATTTTTTTTATAAACAGAGATTAATTTTAAACTGACTGATATTTCAGGGGGGGGGGGGGGGGGGACATGTATGTAACATGTCCTAATATACATTTAACTAACAAATGCTATGTCCCTAAAAACATCATCTTCCAGGAAATGACATTTTTGGTGGGAAATCAACTGCAAAAATATGAGCAAGGAGCAGTAGCAATGAATTCTGTTATGTTGTATGGCATCACATGATCAAATCTGATAAATTATGTGTGTATATACATACATGCATACATACACCTATACATATCTATACAAAAGTACAAAACATTACAGAGCTCAAAATGTACAGCATAACATTCATGACTCAAATCACTTTTTGTACAAGTGTAACAATGTTCTTGATGCAGTAATTGTAAATACTAAAACGCAGTGGTTTCAGCACAAGAACCACCAGGCGTGTTCTGACAGGCAACTGATAGTTCAATCATTTTCTGCATTCTGTGAGCTGACAACCCAAAGACAAACAAGTCTGGTGCTAACGTGAATCTTTCACACTATTGTACTGCTACACTGACTGGGTGGGGAAAATATGTCCCGGGTAGTTCGCATATGTCCATCATTCAGTATTTTAAGCATGCTGGTACATAATTCAACAGTCTCTCCATTAGTACTCTATTCTTTAAGTGAAGGAGGAGGGGAAGAAAATATTATAACTAATAGAATGCTGTTGGTCAATCCTCATTAGGCCAATACAAATTGCAACATGCATACAAAAATATGCAGCCAAGCTGTAATTGTCAACTTAAGGCAAGACACTACAGGCAAAACCATTGTTTTCATGCACTGGTCAATTTTGAGGTATAATGTGTCTTTTTTCAGACTAGTAGAAAAAACCCCATCTAAATTCACATATAGATATTTATTTGATTACATTTTATCTATGTGCATCTGCAGACTTCAATTAAATATCTTTATAGGCTGTTTTCTCAGAATTACTTCTTTTTTTTCCCCCCTGCACTGAGCCAGAGACCTTCACTTAAGGTTTTGGTCCTATATATACAAATACATATACACATATACACATATACATATATACATATATATATATATATATATATATATATATATATATATATATATGTATATATAGGACCAAAACCTTAAGTTTACCTTATACGTATATTCATATATTCATTATCACTTACCTGACTGCATATATCCCCTCTGTAACCTAACTCTAATATGCCATCAAAATAATACAAAAATTCTGAACATGGATTTTTATGCAAGTTAGTGCATATTTAATTATATAACGCCTCATTTACATATTTAAACATACCATTTCGAACAAAAAACTGGAACGCAAACAATTGTCATATTGTACTGTGATTAATCAAATGGGGAAGTACAGTGACACATATTTGTTACTATATTGACCTGTGGTGTCTTGCCTTAATGTCAAATTATGGTGGCTCCATATAAATTATAAACGTTAGGCATAGCGGTATAAGAAACAAGAAAACAAATTCAACCCAAAGCACAAAATGACAGTAAAGGTCTGTTCTTGCAGTAACTAAAGGGGAAAATCCAAATACCTGACAGACAGCGGGTAACATTCCAGCAGCTGACTAGACGGGGGACTAGTCTTGCATTGACTAAATATGACAGTCTATATATGAGGTGTATAAAATCTTGCAAATAAGCTACATGAGTTACATGCAAGATCAGAACTGTACAGCCTTACTGTTTCTTATCACCTGTCGCATATCCTGACAGAAAGGCAATAACTCACGCACAACTTCATAAAGTCAAGCTAAACACAACATTTCAATAACGCTTCATTAACAATCTTACATCTCTTGTTCGCACAAAAACCGAGCTCGTATGCATATTAACGGCCCCACAAGTTGGCCAGGATTCGTATTTAAAATGACACGCAGCTGCCGCGCGTCTGTTTCCAAAATATTAATAGATACGGCCTCCACCTCCAACTACTGTTAGTTGACAGCACCAAAAGTTGCTCGTTTGGCAGTTCCCGGTCGAAGAGCTCGCTTCCAGCTCGGCTTACTGACCGAGTTTCAGTCACAAATATTTCAAGTCAGACGCCTGTCAGATACGCGCACAAATAGCAGGCGAGCTAAAGTAAAGCTGGCGGCTAATTAGCAGCTCACTCTCGCTACCTGTCTGACAAAAACCGTATTGGCGGCTAGCAGCTTGCTAACTAAACTTGTTCTGCTGTGACAGAGGAGCTTGCAGTGTCCCCACCTGCCCCCGACCGACGGCTGCAAACGGCATACCACTTGAGGCCTGAACGTCTGTCCTCCCGCTCTGCTCAGAACTTCAGCAGCACACAACTAACAGTTAAAGTCGTCCATTTTTCGCGGGCCCTGACTTCAACTTCGCGAGCTCCATGTCGCGAGCTCATAACGTTCACCCGCACTCACCCGGGCTCGCGTCCGCTACTGGAGGCCAGTGCAGGTCTGTCAAAGTTAGCCGTCCCCTCCCCTTCCTTTTTTCGATCACAGCTCCCTCTCTCTCCTCGAAACGAGCCTCAGCGCTCCGTGTTTATCGTGGGTTTGAGACCCGCAATCCCTTTACCGGTTTGTCCGTGGCGTCTCCTAGCTTCTCCGCCTCTCTCTCTCGCTCGTTCGTCTTTCTCTCTGAATAGCTAACATCCGGGGACTGCGCGGATCAAAAATCCGGAACTACTTTTGGACATTAGCCGGAGAACGGCCCACAGTACCAAGCTGCGACAGGCTTTGCAGCCGGAAAGTAGTGCCTTTAGTGTACAAGAATATTATCACGAGCATTATTAGCAATGACTTTTCGCATTTACTCTTATCACGAGTACAACCATACCATACAATAAAAACAATAACGAACATGAAATGTACTAGTCAATTCAAAAGAAACTTTATTATTGCTAATACAGCACTGATCATAAAGCCTTTGTCGAAAGAGTGGCAGTATGTCTAAATATACATTTTCGGAAGGTGTAAATTCCCAACATTTTTAAAAAAAATTTAATAATAAAATGAAGATAGTTGCATGCGGTTATTAGATTTTTATCTGGTTATAAATCCGTCAATTCATGGATGCTGAGTTACCACAGTGGATGATTTCGTCAGGTATCTTCGGTATTTGTAATATTAATTAGTATTTTAAATATTAAATGCCTAATAGTTTAATAAGAAACGTTATTACGGATAAGAACAGTGCAGTTCATAAAACCTTTGGCAAATGGATAATTAAATCTATACAGACCTACTAATATTGTTTTTCCTAATAAAAAGATGTGGACAGCACCTCAAAATTATTTAATAATAAAATAATGAAGGTTTAAAATAATAATAATAATTTCATTAAAGACGTTTCCCCGTTATGAGCCGTTTGTCTGGAGGAAGAAAAATATTCCTCCTCATTTGTTTTACTTTTGTGGTACACCGCGTGTTTCTGCTGTCAAATAACTTCCTCATTTCTAATATCTTATTATTGTTTAATTCTTATTTTTAGTTTAGTTTAGTTTTGAATCTTAAAATAAAGAGTATTTATTTGTAGGATGTGTAAATATCACATTTATAATGCGAAGTATTTATGACAACAGTCCTAAACGTTTGCTAAATGATTTGCAGCTTTTAAGCTGTAAAATATTTGTCATTTTGTATTGCTTAAACAATGCTGCCCCCTGTGAACCGAACGTGGATCACATGATGTTACACAAATATTTAGCAGTTCGTTCTTCCTTCAAAGTCTACATTAGAAATATATTTTATATGTTGGATGGATAATTATACCACTTTTATTGACTACAGTAAATTAAAAATATTCAATAAATTACGTATTATGCTCTTCTTCTTTTATCTCTGTTTTCTTGTGTACTTTCTTTTGTCTATCATACCTCTGTGATCTTTGCCATTAAAGCGGACAGAATAACCGTCATCTGAAAACCTTTATTTTGGAATTCTTACAGTAGTCCTCTGAAAGAGCCAATCACGACATCCGAAGCGGCGCATGCGCACGCGCTACAATAATAAGTTGTAGGAACTGCTCTTGCTGATCTGTCACACACTAGGTCCAAGTTTATTAGGGTCATTCGCAGGTGAATTATAGTTCTTGCGCGTATTATTTGTGATTAAGCAAACAGGTAAACGTTTGTGTATCTTATTATTTTTATTTATTCATATCAGCGCGATAATAAGAGGAGCTTAACGTACACTGACAGCGAGAATGTATTGTTTCAGGGAGCAATATATGATTTGTGTACTACGCATGTTGAGTGAAAATACATTAGTTTTTGTCTTGTAAAAGTCATGATAATTATGGTGCTCTTTCTCACACTTAATTTGACATTAGTGCAAGAACTTGGTCAACTAATCATCTGACCTTCATTTCATAGTTGACCAACGGTATATTGCTCAGGGGAAATTATGCAACATATAATGTCATATTATTTTGAGGTCTGGAATCCGTCAGAATCTGTCATCTACAGTAATGTTGTTGTTGTTGTTTTTTTATTCCAATTCGTCATTCATGAACACATGCATAGTGATAACACTTTATTAACTAAACCCTATTTATTTTAGGTTTATAATGGCCCACTGTGACCCCTCAGCCTCAAAGGCAGTGGATGGAGGACTGTCTGAAGAGTTTGCGGTCCCCTCTCATGTGGAGGAGGTCAAGAAACTCATGGCAGAGTTTGCCGAACATCACGGATCGGCTGGGCGCAGAGTAGTTCTCATCACCTCAGGAGGAACCAAAGTTCCTCTGGAATCCCGAACAGTACGGTTCCTGGACAACTTCAGCAGTGGTCGGCGAGGGGCCTCCTCTGCCGAGCATTTTCTGGACTCGGGCTATGCGGTGATCTTTCTGCACAGGCATCGCTCTCTCTACCCATACACTCGTCTGTACACAGGGGTCAATTTACTGGATAGCTTACAGTTAGAGACTGGTAAGGAGGATGCTAGTCAGATCCTGGTGGATCAGAACGCACTTCCAAACATTGCAAAGGTTCTAAAGCGCTATCAGGCTGTGAAAGCCGCAGGATTACTGCTGCCGGTGGAATTCAACACCTTGTCAGAATACCTCCATCTACTCAAGGCAGCAGCTCAAGCATTAAGCTCCATAGGTGAGCAAACCCACTTTATGATTATTTGAGGCTGAATACGTTTGTAGTGGAATTACTAGTTACTACTATAAATTTCTGTTTTTCCCTTCTAGGGTCCAAGGCTATGTTTTATTTGGCTGCTGCTGTTTCTGATTTCTACATCCCAGCATATGAAATGCCAGAACATAAAATTCAGTCTTCTAATGGGCCACTTCAGGTGTTGTATAATAAAAACAAATATGAATTCAGTCTTTTAGACTTTTTCAGTCCTCATGCAAGGGACCCTATTTTGAAATTTAAAAAGCAGATATATATTTTCATGGATAAAGATTAAATTTATATGACAAATTTATATTATGAATTTGTTATTATTTGGAAAATATTTAGTTTTTATTATATAACAGTAAAGTTTTTCTAGTCATTTTAGTACTGTGCTGTTTGATGCATTATAAATTTGTCAGTGTATTCACTTTTTTTTATAACTATGTAATTTAGAATAATTTATTATTGATTTATTTTTAGTAGTTCACAGTTTAATCTATTTTTTTTAATTTTTGTATTGCATCTTTTCCATGGACCCCCTAGCACTCCCCTGAGGGTCCACAGATCCCAGTTTAAAAACCCCTGTGCTACGTTACATGCAGTTAATCTAGGCTCCAAATCTCATATAAAAAGTCATTCATCTGCTTGTTTAATGTTATTTAGATAAGTATGAAGATGGTTCCCAAGATGCTGTCCCCATTGGTGAAGGACTGGGCACCTAAGGCATTTGTCATCTCTTTCAAGTTGGAAACGGACCCCTCTATCCTTTTGGAGCGAGCACGGCGTGCCTTAGAAACATACAACCACCAGGCAGTGGTTGCGAATGTTCTGGACACGCGCCGTGGTTATGTGGTTGTTGTCACCAAAGATACGCAACAAGAGCTGGTCCTCACAGATGAGGAAGTGCAGAAAGAGGTAGAGATTGAGGACAAAATTGTCAGTAATCTGACTGAAGCACACAGTCGATTTATGTCTCCATAAGTATGATATCATTTTGTAGCATGCACTGTAGGCTCAAGGCAGATCTGGGATCGTTTTTTTTTCTTGTATTGTAATAACTATGGTTCAAATCCAAATGAAGAAAGAGATCCTGGAAAATTGGTTTGTGTAGTTCAAAAAATGACATCTGTAAGTTCAGAAAAGAACTAATAAAAATCTAATAAATTCCTTAATATTGATTTCCTCTGTACAATGAGATCAGCATACATTTTATCTACTTTCTTTGGCCTTTAATCAGTTTAAAAACAAGATAATATATGCTTCAGTAATTATTATCCTAATCTTGCCTTTGCTTAGAATTTTTAAAACTTTGAGTCCATCTGCAACAAATTACTCACTTTAACAGCTAATGTAAAGTTAATTTTTGAATAATATAGGGTGTATGTTTAATGTATTAAAAAATAAACTCTTTCTTCACACTTATCACCAAAAATAATTTACCATTTTACTGTGATCAGAACTTGATTTTATTTCATTTGCTGTTTGAGCAGTTGCATTAAATGTCAACTCCATCTGTTAATATCTGTGATACCAAGTATACACAATGCAAAAACACCAGAAAAGTCCATTTTTAATATCACATTGAAGCTTAGAAGAGTATCATCTGTAGATTTATCACTTGAGTTTGACGCTCCTCTTAACTCCGGCACGAATACCAGACCATTCTCCACTGTATCTCGTCTCCTCACGCCGCACCTCACGAACCTGACACAAATAAACTGAGCTCAGTGTCCATTTTGGGTGGTAATACCTTATATTTCACAAACAAAAGTGAATTAAAGAAATGAATCCTATGACACTTACCTGACCCTTCCGACGAACCTGGGCACGTCTGAACTTCTCTCTGTGTTTGACTCTGGGATTCCGATCAATCTTCTTCCTCTTGGGTGTGAGCCCTTTGTTCTTGGACATCTTTTCACAAAACATGATGTGATTAGGATAACACTGTCCCTAATATTGTTTGCTAAGTGTGTACAAGTAATTTAACCACAACACCTCACCTGATAGGTGATCCCTCTTTTAGCATCTCCCTCCATCTTTTCCTCCTCCACCAAACTTGAAATGCAATCAGTGACAGTAAATTTTCTGAAGCATTATTTATGAATGTTGTAAATGGACCTCTCTCTCACCTGTCCTCGTTCTGCATTTCATTCTTCTTCCTCTTGAGTTTCTGTCTCTCCGCCATGGCGTTATAAAAGCGCAGATTCGCTTCCTCATCTGATTCTGACTCCTCTGCTTCTTCCAGCCTAGCCTTTTCTGAAACCTAAAATAAAGACATGTCAGATTCAGCAAAAATGGAGCCAATGCTATAACTTATATAAATTACAACTGAATAACTAGTAATTACTTTGATATGTTTGCTGCTTGCCGATTTCTTTAAAGTTCTGTCTTGCTGTTCTCCAGAGAGAAGCTGACGCAGTTGAGGAGCCAGTCTAGCATCTACTGCTCCTAGTTCATTTATCAGCTGTGAAAGTGTTAATGAGATCAAGTTTTGAAAGCTTATGATTTTTTTAAATGGCTACCTTTGAAAAAAAAGGGTAAATTTGTTTGTACTTACATTTCTGTAGGTCAGCAATCTCTCAATCACAGGATGATTATGTGCTGGAATTCTTTTCGCTTTTAGAACCAAATAAAAACTAATGTTTGTGCAATAGCTGGAAAAAATTAAAGTTCATAGTGAAGTGACAATAGAGAATATTTCACAATTTATGTAACTATTCAGGTCAAGTCAAGGAATATTTATAGTGAAAAACAGAAATGCACTACTGTTCAAAAGCTCAGAGTATGTCAAATTTTTAAATGTAGCCTCTTTTACTCGTTTATTTGATCAAAATACAGTAAACTAATAATATTATCAATTACTATTGCAATTTAAATAACTTTTTATTTTAATAGATTTTATAATGCAATATATTCATATAATGGCAAGCTGAATTTTCAACAGCCATTACTCTAATGTAACATGATCCTTCAGAAATCATTCTAATATGTTGATTTGCTGCTCAAGAAACATTTCTGACAATGATCAGTGATGAACACAAATGTGCTGCTTAATATTTGTGTAGAACTCGGATACATTTTTTTTTCTTCAGGAACAGCATTTATTTTAAAGAAATCTTTTGCAACAATGTAAAAGTATTAACTGTATTTTTTTTTTTTAAATTAATGTATCCTCCTTGCTAAATAAAGGTTTTTCTTTTCTGACCTCAAACTGTTATTGGTATGTTTGAGTAACTATTATGTAATATACACTGAACAAAATTATAAAGGCAACACTTTTGTTTTTGCCCCCATTTTTCATGAGCTGAACTCAAAGATCTAAGACTTTTTCTATGTACACAAAAGACCTATTTCTCTCAAATATTGTTCACAAATCTGTCTAAATCTGTGTTAGTGAGCACTTCTCCTTTGCCGAGATACTCCATCCACCTCACAGGTGTGGCATATCAAGATGCTGATCAGACAGCATGATTATTGCACAGGTGTGCCTTAGGCTGGCCACAATAAAACTGCACATTTTAGAGTGGCCTTTTATCACACAGCACAATGCCACAGATGTCGCAATTGGCATGCTGATTGCAGGAATGTCCACCAGAGCTCTTGCCCGTGAAATGAATGTTCATTTCTTTACCATAAGCCGTCTCCAAAGGTGTTTCAGAGAATTTGGCAGTACATCCAACCGGCCTCACAACCGCAGACCACGTGTAACCACACCAGCCCAGGACCTCCACATCCAGCATCTTCACCTCCAAGATCGTCTGAGACCAGCCACCCGGACAGCTGCTGCAACAATCGGTTTGCATAAGCAAAGAATTTCTGCACAAACTGTCAGAAACCGTCTCGGGGAAGCTCATCTGCATGCTCGTCGTCCTCATCGGGGTCTCGACCTGACTGCAGTTCGTCGTCGTAACTGACTTGAGTGGGCAAATGCTCATATTCAATGGCGTCTGGCACTTATACAACAGCGTGTTCCAGTTCCTGCCAATATCCAGCAACTTCACACAGCCATTGAAGAGGAGTGGACCAACATTCCACAGGCCACAATCAACAACCTGATCAACTCTATGTGAAGGAGATGTGTTGCACTGCGTGAGGCAGATGGTGGTCACACCAGATAGTGACTGGTTTATCTGTGCAATAATCATGCTGTCTAATCAGCATCTTGATATGCCACACCTGTGATGTGGATAGAGTATCTCGGCAAAGGAGAAGTGCTCACTAACACAGATTTAGACAGATTTGTGAACAATATTTGAGAGAAATAGGCCTTTTCTGTACATAGAAAAGTACAGAAGAGATCTTTGAGTTCAGCTCATGAAAAATGGGGGCAAAAACAAAAGTGTTGCGTTTATCATTTTGTTCAGTGTAAATACTGCAATCGCAGAATTAAAGTATATAAAATGTTGTAGGTAAGGCTTACTTAAGATAAAGCTGCTGTTTGGTAATGAGGTATTTTGCACCCTAGATGATGAAAAGGATACAAAACAAAAAATTAAAAATGACAAAAAAACAACAACATTAGACTCCGTTTTAAAGTATAATTACATAAAAATTGAATAGCAGTCTAAAAACATGTCTTAAGAGCTATAATCAGGTAGACTAGCCTTTCCAGGAGGAATCCGTCCATCTTTGACCATCTCCACAAGAGGCTGAACTTCATCCCTCAATTCTGTAAGCTGGGTATGCAATAAACACTCAAATTAATCAATAAAACAGCATTAAGGGAATACCCTTATAGTCTTGCAATGCAAAAAGCAGCATAAATGTCATTGCAGCAAATCTCTACCTTTGCTTTGAAGTCCTGAATAAGTTCCAACAACTCTGGTGATTCTTTCTTTAACAGTTTGAGCTTTTCCTTCTGTGACATGGTCTTCAAATCTTTTACGATCCTTTCCTCTTTTTCATCCTCCTCCTCTGCTACAGCCTCTGCTGCAAATTCCTAAAAGACCACAGGAAGGGTACAAGGACTTTGGGTAATATGATACAAACACCTAAACTCTACTCATAGCTTCAGAAAGCAAAGTAAATTTAGTACCTCAAGAAGGTTTAGATCATAGTCTTCCTCACTTAGGTTGGCTGCCAGTCTCGTTTGAATTTTTTTGGCTTCCTCTTCCTCTTCTTTGTCTTCTGCCTCTATGTCTTCAAAAGATTTGCCCTCTGCAAAATACAAAAATCAAACATGCTGGAATGTGTGTGTATTACACATATGAATTATAATATAACATTTTACACATGCTTCGATAAAATGAAGAAATCCTTACTTTTAACAATATAATCAGAATCATAGAAAATCTTCTTTTTAGTTCCCCAAGCCATGTCATTTGGGAGATCTGGAAAAACAGAAATGGAAGTGTCAGAGACAATACCTCAAACATGTCTGAGCGTTTTTTTAAAGTGGAAGAAAACACTTGAATATTCTAATTAATATGTTTCTTTAATAACATTGTAATATATATTTTTTTAAAAACACACATGCATAAACAGTGTTATATTTGGCTAATCTTTAAAGAGTATTACCATCATCTCGCTTTCCTTCCAAGTCACTCTCCATGTCTGTCTCTTCCTCTTCTTCATTATCCTCTTCCTGCACTTCCTCATCATCATCATCTGAATCAGAAAGTGCCAGGGGCATGATCTCCTCCTAGAAAGAAAAAACTATTATTGCTGATCACAAGGCAAAGCGGAAAAGGTACCATCAGTAAAAAAAAAAAAGTCCCATGTTAAAAAAAAAAATTAAAAAAAGTTTTAAAAGTTGTTTTATTTGCTTACCGCTTTATCTCCATCCTCTTGATCGCTGTCTTCTTGAATCCCTTGAGCCAAAAGTTTCTACAGATGAAAGCCAAAGTTTGAATATTATGTAACAGGATAGTATTGTGGCAGTTCATGCTTAAAGAACATGAGGAAAACATAACTCACCGAGATTTTTTCATTGTGGAATTCATCTATTTTATCCTCCACATACTTTGACGATTTCTGATGAGAAAACACAAAGTTGTTTACAATCAGATAATCACAATAATACAAACCCAGTTTTATCCAAAAATTACCTTATCTGGAATGGCTTCATTCCTATAAGCTTCAGGATCATCACTGTCATATTCTCGCTGCTTCTTTGCTCTAGGCTTTTTTACTATCCTTTGAAATGAGGGAAAATGCAATATTACTACACTGCAATGGTAAAATCTTACCATTGGTAAAAGGTGGACATTTCTGGTAAAAGAACTTAACGTAACTACATATATTTGCACTGACTTTTAGGGCAGACGTCTGCCTACATGGCAATCTCGTGTCTTTTTATACAAATTTGTTAGTCAAATGCAACTATGCAAAATACAACAAATTGATTTAATCATACATTTTAAAAAATATGTTTCATAAACTGATATATATATATATCTCCGCTATCATAACGTAGGGATACTGCACAAAACCAGCAATGAATTACAAAATCAAGTAGACTAACGTTACCTACCTTCTTGCTCGGACCATGCTGTCAACGGTTTACAAAAATTACTATTTAAACTAAGTATTCGAGCAGATCACAAATAGTGTACAGCTATTTAACCAAGACGTAACTGAGTGAAAACAGAGCAGTATCTATCCGCGTGGATTTCCCTCACGCGTTTAGAACAGGAAGTAAACCATCACTGAGTGAGTACTTCCTCCACTGTCAAAATTAAAGTCTCTACAAAAGCAATTTCTTTGTTTCAGAACGTACTTCGCGTTACTCCCTTATGTGAGAGCTTGGTATACTATGTGTCTATTTTCAGTTTCAAAGTTTTACATATAATATTGCCAGAATAATCAACACCCACACACGAACACTGACAGGCAAAATAAAATAAAATAATAATAATGAAAATTTTAATTAAATTTAATAATAATAAAAAGCTTTATTAATGCCAAAATCATCCTATACATGTACTTGACATTATAGAAACTATCTATCTATCTATCTATCTATCTATCTATCTATCTATCTATCTATCTATCTATCTATCTATCTATCTATCTATCTATCTATCTATCTATCTATCTATCTATCTCTCTCTAAAGAGCTCTGCTCTTTTCATGTCTAGACCCATAGACCCGCCCACTACACCGTGCGCCTCCATCTGATTGGCTTACAGGAGCGCATGAGCCGTCGCTCTCTTTCCAGTGTCGACGCTGAGCAGAGAGCACGACCAGACTTTGAAGAACACAGCTGAAGCGTCTCGTCTTTATTTTTTTAAAAAAAGATCAGTTAAGACAAATAATTTCGGTAAGAATATGCAAAGTACATCAATTCACACATTGTATTTCATGTAGTCATACACAACACTGTCGACATTTTCAAAAGTGCAATGGTTTTTCTCAGTTTAATGGAGGGCAGGGTGATTGTGAGCTGCAAGCAAACGACACAGTTTTGTTTAAATTGGTAATGCGCAGCTAGCCAGTCATTTCTTCCTTTCCGTGCAATGGTTATGTTGTTTCCTTATTTCTAAGAAATGCTGTGCTGAAATGAAAGATTGAGGGAGTAGCAGCGAGCTTTGTTTCTGCTGTAGACGGCATCAGTCCATTTGCGCTGGTAAATACAGACGGCGCCATTTTGTTTCATCTCGCTGGTTTTGAGGATTGAATGGCTGATGACGCCATGCCATGGGTGTTATTGTTAAACTCTTATTTAACTAGATGATTTTTATTCAAGGAATCGAAGAGTGCTGTGGTTCAGAGCTTTTCTCGAACGGCTGGTCATGCCTGTTTGTTTCTATTATGATTCGTTCTTCTATTTCAGTGGTTGGTTGGTTTTTCCTGCAAAAGCAAGCTGCAAACGTGAATAAGCTCTATTTGACGCATAATTTGCAATGTATTACGGATGAAGCTCATTTCATATTCGATGTTGTATGAAGTTTGTAGCCACTTTGTCATATTTCAGCATAAATCTGAATTATGGTGACATTGGAGCGTTTGTTTTACGTTGAAATCTTGTGAAAAGCGTTGCTGCAATAGAAATCTCCAAGTTAAGGTTTTTACACAATGTTTTCAAAGTGCAATTAACAGACTTAAACCTTGATGTCTTATTTACTAATTATTTGGTTGGTGGTACTATCTGTTTTTACATGCATTCAGGTTTATGTTCACATGGTTAGTGGCCTCTGATTATGTGACCTGGTTTCCACCTCTGGGTTAAGACTCTTAACGTTATTTAACTGGCAGAATGTAGGAGGTTGTCACATTTTGGTGTAAATACACTCTCAGGTTAGAACTAACCTAGTTTTTGTGGTTTCTGGTGCTAGGTGATCAAATAGGCCTACTTCTCTCCTATTTAAACTGTTCACCCAGAAATGAAAATTTGCCTGTTCTCACCCAAACGTAAAATTTTCAGTCATCTTCGAAACACAAATGAAATATGTTTAATTAAATCTGTCTATCCTTTGAAAGTTCACGCAACCGAAGCTTAAGCACATCAAAAAGTACATAAAGAGATGTCTCATAAAGAGTAAATAGTAGCCAAATCCATGGAAAAGAAGAGGTTTAATCCACTACATATTGTTTTAAATGATGATGAACACAAGAACCAGCTTCTGTTTACCTTGTTTGTTGAGCTCCGTGTATGAGAGTTGATGATTGTTTGTATGTGAATAAAAGCTTGAATTAAATCTTTTTATCGTATAAAGTCATCTTGTCTCTTTAGGAGGTTTGGATTAACCCACTCAGTTCATATAGGTTATCTCTTAAGTGATCTATTTTTGTACTTATTGATGCGTTACTTGTGGATGCGTGGAATTTAAATGGATGCACAAAAATTAAAGAATATGAAATGTATCTTTTGGTTTCCAAAGATGAACTGTAGTCTTGAAGTTGAGTTAAAAGACTTTCCATTTATGGAGGGGGTAAATGTGTCATGGATTAGCGTAAGTGGAGTATGAAACTGAAAAAAAGGTATCTAAAAATTTACTATGGTTGTTTTTAGTGTCACACTGGCTTTTTTCTTATTTTCTGTATGTTTACAGTTTACCAATTTGAAGGTCAGAAATACACGAGTCAGGTTAAGATAAGCTAGGTGCTATTGAGGTGTGCTCTCTAATTACGTTTCTTTCCCATTGCTCACAACTCAACATTATCAGACGTTCTCTTCACTCTATGGAAGGTCACAATCTGTTTTTGTAGTTTAATATACTTTGACGTTGTTGTTTTTTTTTGTTTTTTTAAATGTGTATATATATATATGGAAATGTTCCTGTATTTTTGATGTGTTGCTATTAAGTATGAATGTTTGCTGGGATACTTGAAATACATGACATGCATGCGTTTTAAGACCAATTCTTATGTGTATGGCTTTTGCGAAGCAGCTGGCCAACATCTCATGTGCACATGTGGTGATTAAATTGTAAGTTTTGCTGTACAAGAATATGTTATACTAAATGGGCTGGAAATGGCTGGCACTGAATGGTTTTCTTGGAGACACTCATGGGCATGCTTGTTCTAATGCTGTTTACATATATTTCCCTCCATTTATTCTTTTATTACAGTCAAGAATTGATTTTAAATGATTGCCGTCAGGATTGGCTTGGGTTTCCTGTGCATCTTGTAACGAAGCAGCACTTTTAATACAGGTAAGCATCTGAGGGATCTTGGTCAACTAAAATTAGAGATGTGGTCAAATAATAATAAAAGATAAAAGTATCTAAAAAAGAAAAATGCATTCACTTACAATCTTGAAATGTGGCTTAATAATTTTTGTTGTCTTAAAATGTTATTGCAATGTGCAATACACATTCTGTGCAAATGGTTGATTATATCTACAATGCAATTCTCTTTCTCTCTTTCTATACAATCAATGCTATTAAAGTTTTGGGGGACAATAAGAAAATTGCTGCAAAAATGTATTATAGGTTGTTGCTGGTTACCGTAAAATGTTATAAAGCATATTTAAGCCTATTTAGGGTTCCCATAGTTGCTGGAAACCTGGAATATAAGGGGAATTTTGAAATTGGAATTTCTAAGGCTGGAAAAGTTGAGGAAATTAAAATCTTTAAGTCATGCAATGTAAGTTTTTCTGGTTCTGTTCAGCTCCATATAATTTGTCAACTAAGCTATAAATTGCTTTTGGTGAGTGCAATCTTTCTTTTTAAGCTATAAATTGCTTTTGGTGAGTGCAATCTCTATTTGACTATAAAAGCCATGAAAATTCATGGGTCAAAAGGTTTGGGAACCCTGTGGTCAGTAAATCATTAAGCCAGAAACACTGTAGAATAGGCTACACCAGTGGTCTTCAATCCTGGTCCTGGGGACCCACAGCACTGCTTATATAGAACGTATATTTTATTTAAAACACCTGAGTCTGATTATCAGCTCATTTGGAGAGATCTTCATGAACTGAACTGAATGACTGTTTCTCAATATGCGTTCTTCAGTGATCTTGTGTTCTCGTTCTACGTCATCAACTGTCGAAGTCAAGTTCCAGTTCTCAAGAACGCAAGTACAGAGGACGCATGAAAGTTCCTGGATGTGTTCTTGATATCGAGGATGTATCGAGTGCAGACTTGAGAGAATCGAGCTTTTAGAAATCCGAGAAGACGCTGCAGGTGGCCGGTGTACGGAAGCCTGTAAGCTTTAAACTTACTCTCGCAAATACTTGATGGCTCTTGAAAGTAAACATTTATGGTTTTGTTTTTTGTTTTGTTTAATTTTAATAAAGTGGTAAGACACGGAGAAAGTCTGCAATATTTTTGGCATATTAATATGAATCTTAACATTAGTGATAGTTAAACATATAGGCCTAACGCTGTAAAATAAACCAATATACAATTATATGAAAATAATATCTATAGTAGTATGAAATGTTTTAATAAGTTATGACATTTGTTTGTATGTTGTTATTTATTGTCCATTGGCTGCTGCATATGCTTAGACTATGCGGTCAGTTAAGTAAGAATGCAGTACATCTCAATTCTCACAAGGATGCGTTCTGTGTCGTTGCGTCCTTCCGAGTTCGTTCTTCCAAGGAAACCTTGCAAGACTGGTCTCCACGAGAGCACAAGTCCGTTTTCTGCGTTCTTGGAATTGAGAAACAGCCAATGTGTCAGATGTGCAGTGCTGTGGGTTCCCAGGACCGCTTTTGCTCAATACAAAATACCAAATGGTGTTATTGGTCTCTGTCGTCTTGTCAGATTTGAAGATTGTGAGTTGTTAAATTCAGGCAAATGGCATGTTTATGTAGTGTTTCAAGATGAAGTGTTTAAAAATAGTTTTGGTTTGGTTTGGTTTGTTGCATGCTATAAAATTAATTTAAGTATGGTAGTGTGCTTTGGCTACAACTACAAAGCCATTAAACAATGTGATGAGCTAAGAGTTTGTGTTTCCTACTGGCTTTGCAGTGTTACAATTCAAGCTCTATTTATTCTGCTATAATGTGTTTATATTTGGTCTTGCTGTTAATTATCTTCTTGTGGTTTGTTTACTGGTTTTCTGTTATCCTTTTGCCTTTTACCATAGCCTGACAGTCATTGCCTTCTTTCATCTACAGGTGTGTGTTGTTGCACCTCAGCATGGCTGTGGTCATCCGTTTGCAGGGTCTCCCCATTGTGGCTGGGACTATGGACATACGCCATTTCTTCTCTGGATTGACCATCCCGGATGGTGGTGTGCATATTGTAGGGGGTGAACACGGTGAGGCTTTTATCGTGTTCGCCACAGATGAAGATGCAAGGCTTGGGATGATGCGCACAGGGGGGTCAATCAAAGGTTCCAAGGTTTCTTTGTTGCTAAGTAGCAAAACCGAAATGCAAAATATGATCGAGCTTAGCCGTAGGCGCTTTGAAACTGGCAGTGCAGAGGTTGCCACAGGAAATGGCAGTAGGCCGGGTCCACCGGTTAGTACTGGTGGAAGTGGAAGGGGCAACTTGCCAACCACAGCACAAAGTTTTAGTAACACAACTTCAACTACAGCCACCACAGCAGCATCAACACACGAGTCTGTAAGCAACAAGACTGTCCTTACCTTTTCCACCACTACCATGGGCAACATGCCCCCAAACTTTAATAATTTCAGCAGCCCAAGTCTTAGTTTGGGATCCACAATGACCACGGCAATGTCATCACTGAACTCTGTACCTCCCCCGATGCCTCCCTTGCCCACCATGCCAACTCTACCACCGATGCCCCCCATGCCAGTACCACCACCAGTATCCACACTGCCACCGGTACCAGCTGTTAATCCACTAACATCAGTGCCTCAGGTCCCTCCCATTGCACACATGCCACACATGCCTCCATTCAACCCTGGTGTCCCTCCCCCAGTTGGCCCTGTCGCTGGTGGTTTAGCCTCTGGTCCACTGTCTCTCGGAAATCCCAATCCAATGTTCCTGAATCCCCTAAACCCTCTAAACCCCCTGAACCTCCAACATCACATGAAATCGTCAGTGACAAACCCAGATGAGTTTTACATTCATCTACATGGCCTTCCTTTTTCAGTCACTGAAATTGAAGTTAGAGATTTTTTCCAAGGACTTGGGATTGAGTCTGTTCGTTTGCTCAAAGACAACCTGGGTAGAAACAACGGCAGGGCATTGGTTAAGTTCTTCTCACCCCAAGAATCTTTTGAAGCTCTGAAAAGAAATGCAGGAGTGATAGGCCAAAGATATGTTGAGGTATCTCCAGCTACTGAGCGGCAGTGGAGAGAGACCTCGGGACAGTCTAAAGCAGGTGGTGATGCAGAACACAACCGTCATCGTCGCAGAAGCACCAATTCGCCACCACCCTCTGGCCGTGAACGAGCCAGGTCCCGCTCTCCCCACAAACTAGAATTCTGTGTCTATTTGAAAGGACTCCCATATGAAGCAGAAAACAAGCAGATCTTTGAGTTTTTCAAAAATCTTGACATTGTTGAAGATAGCATTTACATTGCATATGGACCCAATGGCAGGGCAACTGGTGAGGGATTTGTGGAGTTTAGGAACGAAACGGACTACAAAGCTGCTCTCGGGTGCCATATGCAGTACATGGGTAGTCGGTTTATACAGGTGCATCCAATCACAAAGAAAAACATGTATGAAAAGATAGACACCATTCGCAAACGGATGCAGGGTTCCCAAGGCGATCAGAAGCATAACTCGGGTGAAGGAGGAAAGAGTGCCAAGAATTGTGCTCACATAACCAATATTCCCTATAACGTGTCAAAAAAAGATGTCCGTCTGTTTCTTGATGGCATTCAGTTGTTTGAGGAAAGCCTAAAGGTGTTAGTTGACGCAAATGGTAATGGTCTTGGGCAGGCTATTGTGCAGTTTAAGTCTGATGAGGATGCACTTAAAGCAGAGAGACTACATAGGCAGAAATTGAACGGCAGGGATGCTTTCGTTCATTTAGTAACATTCGAGCAGATGAAGGAAGTTGAGAGAAATCCTCCTCCCCAGGCAAAAAGAGGCCAAAAATCTCAAGGAAATTCCCATGCTCATGCCTATGCACACTCTCAGCCCCAGGCCCAAGTTCCCCAAGCACCTCATGCATTTCCAGGAATGACAGGGGATGAGTTTAGTTTTCTGAGAAATGCTGTAGGGACCCTTGGCAACGGTCCCCCTTTTGTCAACCCATTTATTGCCCCAGGTAACGGATTGGCAGCTCCGCCGCCTTTGCCGCCACTTGGTGCTTCTTTAGGTGATGTCTCGCTTAGCATTCCCCCGCCAATGGTTGGAGGACCTCTGCCCGGTCCTGTTCTAGAGCATCCTGGTTTCAGACCCGATGGCAACAGTGCACCTGCCGGCTTTGTTAGCGCGCTAGAGCCCTTAAGGGGCATCCCACCTTTTGATAATGGATCTTCTCGTAAAGCAGTCAACCAAAATCGTGGTGGTAGCCAAGGTCAGCGGCCAGCTTCTGAGAGTTTAAGAGGACCATCTAGCGGTGGTCCAGGTAATACGCGGCCCACCATTGTCAAAATTCAAAATATGCCCTTCACTGTGACCGTTGATGAGATTATTGATTTCTTCTACGGCTATCAAGTGTTGCCTGGGTCAGTATGCTTGCAATTCAATGAGAAGGGTTTGCCCACTGGGGAAGCGATGGTTGCTTTTGACTCCCATGATGAAGCAATGGCTGCTGTTATGGACCTGAATGATAGGCCCATTGGGGCAAGAAAAGTTAAGATCACTTTGGGGTGAAAGCAACATCTTCGTCTTTGCAAAGTGTCTTATCTTTTGACACAGTTTTCTGGAAAATTTCTTTATCCGGTTGTTTTATGTACAGAAGAAGAAACTGACAAGTATTAGATTCTTTTTTTTCTTTTTTTTCTTTTTTCTGGACACATTATTTATCCAAGGTTGTAGTTACATGAAGCATGTAATAACTGAGGAAAGACAATGTTTATTTTAAATTCCTCTAAACAGCATTGTTTAACACTTCAGGCCAATAATGTTTTAGTTCACATCTGCAGATCTGAAAGACGGGCATGTTTATAGTGGTATGTTCAATAGAGCCTAATATCTGCAATAGAGGTTAGCTGGCAAGTAAGTTTCACTCTCAGATTTCCTCATTTTTTTGTATCTCTGCTCAAGTTTTACACATCTGTATGATCCATGCTGCATCTACACACTTCTTTCTGAGGTACAAACCGGGCTGCCGTGCATTGTGTGCTAAATTCATGCCTACATTTCAGTTACAATGTTTGCTCTCTGCTGCAAGCTTTTCTCTGTCAATAAAATGCAAATGTTAATGTCTTTTTTCAATATCTGTTGCTGTCACATTGGATTGCTCTAAAAAGCCTGATGTCAAACCAATTCTGTAAATGCTAAGCGGGATGTGAAGCAAATGCAGCATTGTAATATGTATATGAAAGCATTTTATTCTCTTTGCTTAGCTTCTGTTCTCTTGTTGCTGTGGTGTTTGATAGTTTCCTTTTTTTTTTCTGACCCCCCCCCCCTGGATGTTTCGCTTTTTTTCCAGTGTTGCTGAAATGGATCAATTGTTATGCTTAGTTTTTGATGTTCCATCGCTTTTTCTCTTGTAAATACTTTCCAGCTGAACTATTTTGTCAATAAAATGCCATACCAGAAATGATGACACTTAAAGTTATTGTGTTTTCTCCTGTCCTTTTTTTTTTTTTTTTTTTTTTTTTTTCCAGTTCAGATATGAACAATAAAATCTTTTGCTGTGACTTGATTGTTTCCGATATTAAACAACTTATATTTTAAATATTTTTTCATCAGATGTAGAGATTGGACTCTAGTTCTAATCTATTGCTTGTTGCTTTATATTGTAGTCTTGACCTTTTCTCACAACGCATTATTTAAAATGTATTTTTTTTATACCTGAGATGAGAAGGCACTCTTTAAATGTTTCATGTTTTCTGCTACCACAGATAAGCATCTCAGACACCCATGAAATTTTGCCCTGGTTGTGCTACAGATGGCTTTTTAAAAATGCTGTGTCTTCATATGTAAAAAAAGAGGAACACATTTTTGAATTTCGCTGTTTTTGAACTTTGTTCTGATGTTATTCAAGGGAATGAACAATTCTCATGCAAACTGCACTGATGAGAGGCACACGAAATGTTTCATTGTTTTGGCTGTGGATTATGATGGCAAATGTTATGCTGCATAAATGCTTTTCTAAAGATTGTGCATTTACATGGTTGTGATTTCTCTTTTCCAACCTTTTTTTTATTTTTTTATTTTTTAAGAATTCTACACATTCTCAATGCATTTCAATCAAAGCAGGTCAAAAGGGATTGCTCTCAAATGCTGTTCTATAATGCTTTGAATCTGATTGTGATTGTGTCCTGTTCAGAAGATCAAAAGTTCAGGTTTATTTATGCAAGTTCTTTCTATTTGGGTTGATCTTTTGTACTTTTGTTGTTGTGAAATGCTTTAGAATTAAATTCATGATGAATTGAGTGGATTTCTGCCTGTTTCGCATTCTCGAGTGGTTCTCCAGCTTTGTGGACTGCATATTTTGCTTTGTGCCTTTTTGACACTTGAGCCTTGGTTCCTGATTAACATGTTAATGTTCAGGTAAGTGCTAATCACAGACATGAGTACTGCTATAAACTACCAGTGAGCATTGGATTGTCTACCAGATTTATTACTGTTTGTTCTATATTTCAAAGGAAGAATGCATTGTTTGGGGAAAAAACATGGAATTATTCAGCTTTGTTTTGAGAAATAAAATGCTGCTATGCATTGCCACAATTTTGCAAAGATCTGGACTGATATTGCAACAAATAGATGTTTTCAAGAAGCTATAATTTGGTGGAGGTATGCAATTGAAATACTATAAGTTGTGTAAGAGTTACAATGCTTTGCAATGGTGATTGATGTGGTGAGACTGGTGTTAAGGAGTGAAGGCTTTGAAGACTTGCCTACATTTTATATTTTGATTGCACTGCAATATCAATAAGCAACAAATGCCTCTAATTTGGCACTGAAAGATTATCCAACAAATAAGGTACAGAGTAATATAGGAATTTGTTTTGTATTGTTTGTTCGCTTTTTGCAAATAATTTGGCCCAGTTGAGGAATCGGTTACTATGGAGACATGGAGGTCAGTGAAAGCACGCTCTGCTCGATGTTTTTTAACCCAGATGCTACGACAGGTTGCGCTTAAACCAGTCGTGGTTTACTGAGGCTTACCCGGATGCTGGTAGAATACGTAACAAGTATAAAACTGCTGATTGATCGCTGCGTTGTTGGGTGTATTACGTGAAAATATTATTAGCTCATGTAGTCAAGCTGTTATTAACGCTAAAATGCTATTTTTTTTTTTTTTTTTTTTTTACAGGTTCAGTTGGTAGTTGTGGTTACACGCGTGTTTTAATATCATGTAATGAGAGTAAGTTCACGGCGTTGGTTAAAATTAGAGCTGCTTGTTGTTGGGTTCTCTGTGGAATGAGTCAGTCAACGTTAGTTTCATGCACACTGCTCTGTGCTGCGGGCTGGTGCGGTGATTGACAGGCTTCTGGCCAATCGCAGAGTAGTTCAGCTGGCGCTCTGACCAATAGCGTTGCACGTCTGGAGAGGAACTGAATGGCAACGCCCTGCTCATTTTGTATTACATGAACGTGTCTGGGTGGAGACGGTAGTAAGTAGGCAGTTTTGGCACAGTGTGTCTCCGAACAGTTTCCACAGTTTGAAAATTATTAAGGGTATGATTTTTTTTTTTTTTTTCACGGTCGCATTTTTTTCAGCTCATTTTGTATTAGCGGGTTGCCTGTTTCAGATTTGCGGTACGCCGTTAAGCAATTCACAAATGTTTTAGTTTTTTTTTAATCGCGTTATAATACATTTTAAGGCGTGACTGTCGGAAAGTCTCAAATACTGACATTTAGGCCATCTGATGCGATATTTGCCTCATTTCTTTGTTATTCGTTTTAAAACGCATAACAAGTTAGTTTTGTGAAATGGAGCATGCATGGTTCGACGATTATATGAACTTTTGTTTTGCTTTACTACGGACAAGTTCAGCAAAATGCGTCCTTTTGAACAATTCCTTCTCCTTCCTTCATGAAATATTTCACTTCCTCACGTTTGTACGCTTCGATATAAGCTTCGAGACAAATACTTTACAAGTTTTTATCTGTTGTGGTTTTCAGATGGCCGCTCATTGTGTGTCGAAGGTCGAGCTCTCCATCTCTTGCAATAATCTTCTGGATAAAGATGTTGGATCCAAATCTGATCCACTCTGTGTTCTGCTGCAGAGTGTCGGGGATGACAAATGGTCAGAGGTATGCATTTTAACTCTTAAAATGCCGCTGTGGCTACATTGCAATCAAATAACATTTCAAAGAGTTGAATGTCACAGCTTGCTAAAGTTGCAAGTCACTGATTATTGACACCAACACGAGTGGTAATTTCTGTGATTTAAATCATTTATGCAATAATCATTGATTATTGAATTGTTTGAAATGTAATCTACTTTAGTGGGTGTGTATATCCTTGTTTGTTTAATGTATGTGATCATTGCAGGTGGAACGCACAGAGAGAGTGAAGAATTGCCAGGACCCCGAGTTCTCAACAAAACTTCACATTGATTACCACTTTGAGAAGGTGCAGAAGCTAAAATTTGGTGTTTATGATATTGACAACAAGTCTGTTGACCTCAAGGATGACGACTTCCTGGGAGGCTTTGAATGTACCCTTGGCCAGGTATGTATTGTGAAGAGTGTTGCATTGAGATGCACCTATTCTTATGTGATTTCTGTTCTGTGCTAGTTGCGACTATGCAGTGCTAATATTAGTGGCACTGGACTCCATTAAGTAAGGGATAATGTACATCCAGCTGATTATCGCAGAATTAAACCACACAGCACTAATGTTGTGTAAGACTGATGGGCTTTATTTTATGATAACAACCAGTTGGATGTATGTTATTCCATTTTATTATATGACTACTTGCCACAAAACGAAATAATTAGATACAAAATATCAATTTAAGGTGAAATATTTGTATGCAAACTTCTGTGAAGAAAGTTTTTGCTAGCAAGTGGCAAGTTCAAACTAGATGGTACAGTCAAACTACTTATTACATGGCATTTCACCACATGAATAATTATGGCGATAAAAGATATTGATTTTTAGACTAAACTGTTTTAAAATCTTACCAGTTGGGAAGTAATTTTAAAATCCATTACAGTGTACAAAACAATCAAGAAATGGCAGCAGCCGTATCTGTATGAAACGAGAGAGCAAGTCTGCAATACCACCAGAATTACATAATTAAATATTTGTACAGAGAATACTGTTTTGAGTTTTAGTATTTGATTAGCCAACCAAACCAAAAGCTTCCACAAAGAAAAGATGTTCCTAGCAAGCGAATAGCGCCAACTGCAGTTACCTGAATGAGCCTGTTATTAGTTTTTACCGGTTGTTATCAGGGAATAATTTACCTCGGGATGTGGTGACTGACCAATCAGAATAGAGTATTCCACAGAGCCGTGTAATAACAATGTATAACATATGCATAATGGTGTTTTAGTGTTAACAATACACTTGAATTCACAGCTTTGTTTATGCACCAAACTTTACAACAGATTGTGTCAAGTAGGAAGATTACCAGACCCCTTCAGCTCAAGGCAGCAAAACCAGCTGGGAAAGGCACAATAACAGTATGTGTTCATAAACACTCTTTCGGATATTTCTAATGGCATGGCAACACTGGTAAATGAAAATGGAAATTTATCACATGAGTTTTAACACCTTCCTTTTGAATGTTTTACAGACCACAATATAATGAATTTGCATTTGCAGTAGAATTTAAGGGCTTCACAAAAGTGATTAATTTGCATATGGTACGGTTTTTAGTAAACCACAAAAGCCCTCTGTATGAGCAAAATAACATTTGCATTTGTGAATGTATGCAAAGTTTATCAATATACAATTTATTGGCTTTTTATATCATTAGCTATTCATTAGCTTTATAAATTAATTAGCATTTTAAATAAATAGTTAGAAATGTTGTCCCTTTTTTTCCCCCTTTTTTTTTTTATACGAACAGATCACAGCTGATGAGATGAAAGACAACAGGGCTGTTGTGATGGAAGTAGAGGCCAAAAACCTGGATAAAAAGGTAGACAAGATCAGCCTCTGTGTTCTTGCGTCTTGCTGTAACCATTTATAATTTGTACCATATCAATAATAATTACTGCTAGTTTACCACACAAAAATTATTGCCATATTCAGTGTAAAAGTAGTTATGTACTGTTGTGTTCTATGGAAAATGCACGTTATTATATTCACTACTTCTTTCAGGATATGTTTGGGAAGTCTGATCCATTCTTGGAGTTTTTCAAGCAAGAAGAAGATGGGAAGTGGCAGCTAGTTCACAGGACGGAGGTTTTTACCCACTTCCACTCACACAGAGAACCAGTTTTTATTTGTGCATGCAAAACAATTAATGTGTTATTGCATTTTTTGCTGATGGTTGTTTTTGACTTTTTTTCTGTTTTTAATAGGTCATCAAGAATAATTTGAATCCATCTTGGAAAAAGTTTACTGTCTCCTTGCATACATTCTGCAGTGGTGACCTGAATAAACCAATCAAGGTATCAAAGGGTTTTTATACTCAATCAGATGTGCATTTGTCATAGTATCTTAATTTAACAATTTCACTGTGCAAGAGAAACCATTGGTTTTATTTTAGAAGACAGTCCAGCACATTTATCTTCAGGGTAACAGGAAGAAATTGATGCTTTTGGCTCTCAGACATAATTGAGAATTTAAAAAAAAAACGTACTCCTCTAAACATATTGAATGTGAACACTTTAATTTCTTATGCTCAACAGTTCTGCATTTATTTGATAAATATGTAGCAAAAAATAACAAAACAAAACAAAGGAAAGATAACTGCTTTGTTTTAATATATTTTAAAATAATGGAAATTGCGATACATTCTTTTTAGGATTGTTTGTTTAATTGAAAGTTTAAAAATACATTTCTTTCAAATAGTTGTAATTGTACCAAAGTAAAAGTCTTTACTGTTATCAATTTAATGCACCCTTGATTAATACAGGAATTCATTTCTTTAAAAAAACAAAACCTTGTTACGCTCAACTTTGGATCAGTAGTGTACAAAACATAGGTGGCGACTTTTGGACAAAGCTATTAGATCAGATAAAAGGACACATAGTATCATAAAAATATGGTTGTGTACCTGTTTTAAGAGACCAAAGACGCCATCAGCCAGCACTTTCAGTCATCCTAGTCCTTAGACTAAAGCTTTGTCTAATTGCTAGGTAACTTGTTACGATAAGGATGAAGACACAAGCTCAGACATGATAGGAGAGTTCACCTGCACCGCCGCTAAACTAATGGAGGCTAAAGACAATGCGGTGAGCAGGACGCAAGTCTGTTAATCTTCCCTAAACATCTCTATTTTTCTTTCTGTCTGTCTGTCTGTCCATGGCTTTTTGTTTTAGGTTCATTGTTTTGATTATGATAGCGATGGCTCTCACGATCTCATTGGTGTGTTGCAAACTAATGTGTCAGATCTGCAGAAAGCAGCTCATGGGTCCCCGGTGAGACTGCACCTTCACTGCTCCAGGCTTTCTTGTTGTCCTTGTTAACAGAAGAATTTTTTCTTTTCCTCACATAAATTTCCATTCTGTTCACTTCAATAATTTTTATGAGTTTTATTGTAGGGCATGAGTGAAACGCTTTCATTTTTGTAGGTTGAATTTGACTGCATTCATCCTGAGAAGCAAAAGAAGAAAAAGAGTTATAAGAACTCTGGGGTCATCAGGATTAAGTATTGCAAGGTTCGAACAATAATCTTCTGTTACGTATGAAAACATACTAAGCAGTATTATGTGTTCCAAGTTGCAGAACTGTTTAGAATAATTTTACGATAGTGATGATAAATAATCTCCACACTTTCTTTCAGCTTGAGGCACAGTATTCATTTCTGGATTATGTGATGGGAGGTTGCCAAATTAACTTCACGGTAAGATCTGTCACACCACGACATTTGCATCTGATAGCAGGTGTTTTTTTCTCTATTCATTTACATGTCAATGTAATGAATGGGTATAATGCAGAACATTGAATCTAGGATGTAAATTTGTGGCTGTATGGTTTAAACTCTAAAACAAAGGTGAATATTGTTTGGTTTTAGGTGGGCATTGACTTTACTGGCTCTAATGGAGACCCCCGCTCCCCTGACTCTCTGCACTATCTCAGCCCTAATGGTGTGAACCAGTATCTGTCAGCCATCTGGTCCGTTGGCCAGGTAGTCCAAGACTACGACACGTAAGAGAGCGATAAAATTCACCCATTGAGCACTCTACTGAAATAATTGTTGTAGGGGAAGTATAGAAATGTTCAAATTGTTTGAAAATCAGTACATTTTGTTGAAAGAAATTAATATTTTTATTCAGCAGGAATGCATTAAATTGATCAAAAGTGACAGTAAAGACATTTTTAAAGTTAAAAATGATTTATTTTTCAAATTAATGCGGTTCTTTTTAACTTTGTTCAAAGAATCCTAAAAATTATCAGTTCAATAAATTTTTTTTTTAAAAATCAAGCAACAAAACTGTTTTCAACAGTTGATCAGACTAAACATGACTTGAGCTAGAGTAATGGATGCTGAAAATCACAGGAATTCATTACATTTAAAAACGTTAAATAATAATATAATAATTATATTTAACAATACTATTGGTTTTTAAATCCAGTCCAGCCTTGGTGAGCATAGGGAATTTTTGTGTGTGTGTGTACATAGAAGTCCTTTTTTCTGAAATATTTTTTTTTCTGTCTTCTCCTGTAGTGATAAACTTTTCCCAGCATTTGGATTTGGTGCTCAAGTGCCTCCAAACTTCCAGGTTAGCCATTACAGGTGTCCTTGATACTTATTCATTATTAGTTGTAATAGAAATTTAATTCAACAAAAGTACGTTTTTGCTATTTCTTAGGTATCCCATGAGTTCCCATTGAACTTCAACCCCAATAGCCCATATTGCCAAGGTGAGACTCGCAATATTTGAAAATTTGGATTTGAAATTGAACAAATTACACACCTGTTTGACTAGAACATGTTCTGAGATGCTTGTCACATGGCTGTTTTATACCATGCAGGAGTGCAAGGCATTGTGGAAGCCTACCGTGTGGTTTTGCCTCAAATTCGTCTCTATGGACCCACCAACTTCTCCCCCATTATTAATCACGTGGCCCGAATTGCAGCCGGAGCTGCTCAGCAACCAAATGCAGCAGTGAGTAACTCTACGTGCCTTTTTTGTAGTGTGCTGCCTCATCCACAGGATGTGGTTTGATGGGTATTCATGTGTCTTTGTTCTGTTGTTTGCCATGGTATTTTCAGTCCATGTGTCTTTTTCTCTCTCTCAATTAGCAATACTTTGTGCTGTTGATCATCACTGATGGAGAGATCACTGATCTCGACCAGACCAGACAATCAATCGTGAACGGCTCCAAACTGCCCATGTCCATCATCATCGTGGGCGTGGGTGAGGCAGACTTTAAGGCCATGGAGTTTCTGGATGGTGACAACGGAGTTCTCAAATCTTTGACTGGAGAACCGGTGGCCAGAGATATTGTGCAGTTTGTGCCCTTCAAGCAGTTTGCCAATGTATGAGCCTCTTAAAATATGAATTGGTTCAAAGTTCTCAAAATCACATCCAGTGTTTTCTGTAATTACATTACTGTCAATAATTATGCCATCTCTTTTTACGTAGGCTCCTAAAGAAGCGCTGGCTCAGAGTGTTCTTGCTGAGGTGCCGAATCAGCTGGTGTCATATTTTAAAATGAGAAATATGGCTCCTGTCAACCCTCCTTCACCTGTCAAGTAGACGCAGGTTTGCGCTGGAGACTGAATTGTAGGTATCTGAAAGAAATAGGAATTAGTTAGTTATTATGGGTCACCACTAGAGGGAACCACAGCTCTGTTAAAGGAAGCACTGTGGTGGTGTTGAACTCTAAAGACCACTTGCCTTCACTTCTATCTTCCTTTTTTATATATTATGCAAATAATTTTCATTCTCAGTCCTTCATATTTTTCTTTTACCTTCCAAGATTGTTATTTCTTATATTATTCTTTTCCAACTGGAAAAGTCTTTTTTTTTAATAGAACTGTTTCTCTATATTGTTCCATATATTTTTGTATTGTTCATGAATGCAGATGCCTTAAGTTTCTTAAGCTGATATTTGAAATCACTTTTAGGCCTTGCTCTGCTTTTTGATGTAGATGTATGCCATATCAATCAGGAATGCTGTTTTATGAAATTTCCTGCACTTTTTGCGATATAGTATTCGTCAGATAAAAGTGAACGACTCAAGCTCATTCAGCCATTATGCTGCAGTTCATAATCATGCTGCCATAATAGAGATAAGTAGCTATAACCTTACCAAAGAAATCGCTGCATGTTTTTCACTAGCAAACTAAAGCTGTCAGAAGCTAGTATCTTTATGAGAATTATTTTGCCAATGTTATCATTTGTTTTGACCAAGATATATTGAGGATCATTTGAAATGCATATACTATACAGTATGAATTAGAGTAGAATGGAATTTAAAAATACTGGGTTACTGGTATAAAGACAGGCATTGGGACCATAGAACTCATCCGTTATGCCTTTTTATTTTGAGGATTTTGTACATTTGTGTCAAATAATGTTTTAAAGATCCATTTGGAATGACAGAAGTAGTGCTGTTGATTTCATTTATCTAACACAAATGTTTGCACCTTAATCGCATAGTAAAGTTAATTGCACTTCTCCACTAGACACATGTACTCTCTTGCGCTTGCCACATGAAGTCTTACGGGACCGTTATCTTGTTTAAAGAATCTTTTTAATCAAATGATTTATAGGGCATGTAATCATATTATGAATGTTTTTCTTCCCATCATTTTTTATTTGTAATCATGAAATATGTTTACACGGCAACATGTTCTACAGAAGCCATTGTTACTCAGTTACACCAATTTTGGTGTCAAAAACTGTCAAAAAATGCTGAATAAAATAAAATTGCCTTATTAACACACACAAGTCACTTGTTTCTGGGTGTTATTGTGTGTGTGTGTGTGTGTGTGTGTGTGTTTGCGTGGGGGAGGTTATGTGTGCAACAAAAAGGCATATAGTTTTATTTCAATAAATTTATCCAATTGTCAATTGTTGTCTTATTATTTGGAGTTCATAGAATTTAAATGTAGAAGTGAACACAGCTGTTCACCTGTATACTCATAGTACGCCCTTGGTTCAACTGTTAACTGTTGAATTATCATAGGTAAATATTACAACTCATATTCTGCCTGGGGAGTTTTCCTTCAGATGGAATTCCAGCAGTTTCTCAAGGTGTTGGATCAAACGCTCTGACTTTGAAGGCTACATGAATACTGGATATTTAACAGCAGCCTAATTGAGGATGTATTTGTTTAGCACTTATTTTAAGTCCGATTTGAGTGTTGTGTTTGTACCTCAAGAACAGTGAGGACCAGCTTCACTCAAAGCTAACGTAGTGGATCAGGATTACAAGACCCAAACACAGCCGCGCTCAGCCATGTCTATCACTGTTGTTCTAAAGAAGATATATAACCTGCCAGGGAAATATGACAGGAAAGTGGAATTGTCTTTTAGAGGTAAGTGCTAGATATAGAGGAATAATCATATTGTCATATTGGGGAATAAATTCTATGTACAAAAATGTGTAGTATTTATATAATGTGTAATAGAGGGACTAACCTGTGATACCTTTGTTTAAACTTGTATATGCAAGACTTCTATTTTACTATATTTAAAAAGAAAAAAAAATGTTTACTGTCCAGGTTTTACTCACAAAACCAGGATCCTTCAGTGTGAGAATATAGCCATCTTCAATGAGGTAAGTGTTTTAGTTTTTCATGGTGAAATTTTGAAAGTTGTTTATGTAATTGCTACAGGATATTTAAAAAAAGTTATCACTGCCTCATAAAGGTAGGATCATTAGTTGCTATATTTTAGTTTTCAGTGTCACATGATCTTTCAGAAATCTTTTTAACAAGAACTATTTACTACTATTATCAATGTCTTTACTCTCACTGTTTGATCAATTTAATGCATCCTTGTTGATTAAAAGTATTACTGACCCCAAGCTAGTAATAGTGAACCACCTTCACATTTTATTTTTTCATAATACATTTGGGAAGACAACCTGTGAAAGCAACAAACGTAGCTGCTCATTCTTGTAGAATGAAGATGTAATCAGTGTTTTATTGAGTATGTTGGGAGGAGGTCTTCACAAGGTTATCCTTTAACTTAAGCTAACAGATACTGGAATGGTGGAAAGAACAAGAAAGACAAGACGTTCAATCTGAGTGAAGATAAATTATGTTCAACACTGGCTTTATGAGGAGGAAGTCCTTGGGATTTTCATTTATGGGAAATGCAGTGACTGTAAAGAAAGGAGAGATCTAACGCAAACACAATTTTATAGATTTTGTTTGATTTTTTTTTTTTTTTTAATGTGTATTTATTTTGAATGAATGATGCATTTATATATTTTTTATTTACACCCACACAAACTACCGGTCAAAAGATTGGAATAATTAAATAATTTGAAATTGGTCACTAATGCTGATTTGTTTAAATAAAAATACTGTAAAGCATGAATATTATGAAATATTTTTACAATTTAAAGTAGCTGTTTTCTATTTATTATATTTAAAAATCGAACATGTTGATTTGGTGCTCAAGAAACATTATCATCAGTGTTGAAAAAAAACAAGGGCACATTAAATTGGTCAAAAGTGACAGAACAAAACATTCATAATGTTATGATTTCTGATTAAAATCTATGCTAAAAAGCACTCTTACCACAAAATAAATAAATAGGCCACATAACATTTTTCAACACTAATAATGTTTCTTATTAGCATCAAAAAAAAAAACATTTAGCCTGTGTCCAATAAATGAACATGTTTGTACATTTAGTTTTAATCTTAGTGTTATTGTGTATTTACATGACTCCAGCACTTCAGATGGCCTCACTATGGGAAGGTTGAGAGGGATGAAATTCTGTCAATCAGCGTCTACAACTGCAGTAAGATGTTCAGCAACAGGTCAGAGCATGAATCGGCCCTCATACTGAAAATATTCATTATAAATATAAAATAAGACAAGGGAAATGAACTAAACGATTCTTGATGAACATAATATTTCAAAACAATTCAGTATATTGCTGTGTGTGCCCAGATTGCTGGGAAGGCTGGTGATCAGCCTGCAGCATGTGGTGTCTGTGGGGCAGCTGCTGCTCCGTGAGCCCCTCACAGACGGTCAGCACGGTCTCACTGATGTGAGTGAATGAAGAGCTGCTCTCAGTTAAACAAGTACTCTTCGTGATGTTCCGTCACTGGTGTGGTTAAGGGTCGCTGGTGTGGTGTTAGGTGTGATTGAAGCTGTTTTGTGTTATGTTCTGATGGATTTTATTGTGTAGATCTACATAGAGCTGGAGGTGAAGTACAACCCTCTTCAGGGGGCTGCAGGCGGGTGGGACGGTGACGACTTCATCAGAGAACAGGAGACTGATGGGTGAGAGACATTATGTTCATCTCATCCATCCATCCATCCATCATTCCTTCCTTCCTTCTGTTTTTCCTTTAATCAATTTTCTTTTACATTATTTCAACATCTTCTTTCCATTCATTCCAACTTTTTCCTTTTCCCATCCATGCTACCTTCCATCCTTCTTTCTTAATTTCCTTCCTTCCTCCCATCCATTTTCCCTTTCTTCTTTTCTTCCATCCATCCATCCATTCATTATTTCATACCTGCCTGCCTTCCTCCCTCTATTTCTGTTCATCTTCATTCAACTTCATTCTTTTTTTCCATCCATTTTTCCTTCCTTCTGTCCTTTCTTCCTTCCATTTGTCCTTCCTGCCTCTATTTCCTTCCTTCCTTCCATCCATCAATTCATTCATTCATTCCTTCATTCTTCCTTCCTTCTGTCCCTTCTTCCATCCATTATCCCTTCCTTAATGATTTCTATGCTTTCTTATGTCCATTCTGACTTTTTATTTTCCTTCTTTTTTCCATCCATGCATCCATCTTTCCTTTCTACCTTCTTTTCTTCTTTCCTTCCATCCAGCCATTCTTCCTTTCTTCTATTTTTTTTATCCATTCTTCTTTCTCCATCCTTCCCTCAATCCCTACCTCCTTCCTTCCTTCCCCCATCCATTATTCCTTCCTTCCTTCTGTTTTTCCTTTCATCTTTTCTTTCATTATTTCAACATCTTCCTTCCATCCATTCCTACTTTTTCCTTTCTTCCTTTTCCCATCCATGCTACCTTACATCCTTCTTTCTTTCCTTCCTTCCTTCCTTCCACTTTTCCTTTCTTCTTTTCTTCCATCCATCCATCTATTCATTATTTCATACCTGCCTGCCTTCTTCCCTCTATTTCTTTTCATCTTCATTCAACTTCATTTGTATTTTTTCCATCCATTCTTCCTTCCTTCTGTCCTTTCTTCCTTCCATTTGTCCTTCCTGCCTCTATTTCCTTTCTTCTGTTCTTCCTTCCTTCCATCTAGAAATTCATTAATTCATTCTTCCTTCCTTCCTTCTGACTCTTCTTCCATCCATTTTCACTTCCTTTATTACTTCTAATGCTTTTTTTACATCCATTCTTTTTATTTCCTCCTTTTCTCCATCCATCCATCCATCCATCCATTCATCCATCTTTTCTTTCTACCTTCGTTTCTTCTTTCCTTCCATAAATCCTTCCTTTTTATCGTCATCCATCCAGTCATTCTTCTATTTCTTTTCGTCCATTCTTCTTTTCCTCCATCCTTCCCTCATTCCCTACCTCCTTCCGTCCTTGCTTTCTTCCATCCATCCAATATTCCTTCCTACCCTCCATTTTGTTCTATCTATCCTTCCTTCATTTCCTCTCTTCTTCATCCTCCTTCATCCTGCTTTTTACCTATTTTGAATGGAGGGATGGACCCATGGTTTCATTCATTTAATAACTAAGTCACATTTCTTTAGTTTTGTGATGTCTTTGTAAATCAGAATTTTCTCTATTTCAGCTCAGAGCTTGTCATCAGGAACACAGGCTTTACAGAAGCAAAGTAAGGACATCTTCACTACATGCAGCTCATACACAATTTCATATTCTTTATTCATGGAATAAACACTGATATACTGAATAATTTGTAGTTCTTCAGACGGCTTGCGTCCTCAGCAACTGGATCGTGAGACGAGAATGATCGGGCGCAGTCTTTTGAAAACTGATGACGAGAATGGAGACGAAGATGATGATAATGACTACGATGATGATTATGACTTTGCAGATATCGAATGTGCCAACGTGACATTCACCCCCATTTTGAGGTTAGTTTCAAATACCTTTCAGTGTAATACATTACACTATACCATAAAGAAACCTTCTGTACTGCAGTGCAGTGTAATGCAAAACGTTACACATTGTATAACTAAAAATGTCTCATCATGTAATTCCCATATTTGAAATTTAATCTGAGAATGTAACACGTTTGATAAATAATACTTCTATAACTCAAGGCTTTTTATTTGTGTAGTCGTTGCAGGGCTTTAGCAAAGCATGAGCTTGCTGTCACACCTAAAGTGAAGTCTTTCCAGGTAAATCAATTAAACGAGGCCTGCTCATTTCAAATACAATTAATTCTGTAATTGTTTTCCTTATAACTGACTCTGTTTGATGAGAATCTAGAATGCTTAAATGTTTTATTTCACTCTTTTTCCCTGAGGTGAACGTAAATGTGATTGAAGCTCAAAAACTGGTCGGGGTGAACATCAACCCAGCAGTGTATGTGACTGTTGGAGATGAGAAAAAGCACACAGCTACTCAGAAGTCTACCAACTGCCCATTTTACAATGAGGTAACTACGAAGAACTCAGCTTTAAGCATCTGAAGTTTTAGGCATCTCTCTGATTTGTTTTGTTTCTGTTTTTGTCTTTAAGAACTTCATGTTTGAATTCCAAGAGACACAAGATGTGCTCTTTGATAAAGTGATTGAGATTTCTGTAAGTATTCTCAGAGACCCTATCGGAGGGCAATTAAAGAGGACTTACATAAGTTTCTTATATGTACAGCAGCTAAAATGGCTTTAATGCACTATTATTTTGTCTATAATGACTGATGATACACACGTGAACAGTGAAAAATATTCAGTATTGAAAGGATAATTCTACTTAATCTGACCTTTATTTTTGACTTGAATAAAGTAAGGTAGTTTATATATTGCCATACT
Organism: Acrossocheilus fasciatus; assembly: GCA_036784905.1. Lineage (NCBI taxonomy): Eukaryota > Metazoa > Chordata > Actinopteri > Cypriniformes > Cyprinidae > Acrossocheilus > Acrossocheilus fasciatus. The sequence continues at coordinate 19,663,860 of CM071948.1, forward strand.
TTACATTATCTGACACGATGTTTAATATGAATATGGTGCATATATCATTGCATTTTTTCCCCCCTTTTTTATATTTTAGGTGGTTCATAAGAAAATCCTTGCCTTTTTGATGACCCGCATAGGAACTTTTAAGATCGACATCAGCACAGTGTATCAGCAACCAGGTAAACCCAGATGAATAAGAATGAAAAAGTACTCATTGCAAGCTTTGATATACACAAATTAAGTAAAAATTACAGAAGTTGAGAGTTCATTTCATTGGTAAAACTATAATAACATTCCCTAGACATTTTAATGGTGATAATTAACTCATCACCGGTGGTAAAAACATTGATCATTACAACAACTTAACACATCCAAAATATCTCACAGATCACCGTTTCTACCAGAAATGGGCGCCACTTACTGACCCAAAAGATACCCGCTCGGGAATCAAAGGCTATGTGAAGTGCACAGTGAGTGTGGTGATGAAAGGAGACCCCATGGGCATGGTCAGCTTGGCACCAGCTGGCAGCCAGAATGATGACATTGAAAAGTAAGAGCTTGCCTTATGTTAACATGGCTGTTCTCCTCTTAAGGACATATTCCCCCTAGAAGACACATTAATATTAGATTTTTGGTTCCTTGGACATTGACATCAGTATGTTCAGTAGTCAGTTTTCAGCATCTGAAACCTAATATATTTTAGTACATTTTCATGTGACATGTAGGAACCTTCTCCTTCCAAAGAGGATGCCATCAGAACGTCCTTGGGCAAAGTTTGTCCTGAAGATCTTCAGAGCTGAAGGTCTGCCCAGCATGAACTCAGGTTTCATGGGGAAGATAATGAGAGACAAGAAGGTTTTCCTCGACCCTTATGTTCAGGTCACATTCGCTGGCCAGCTGGTGATTTTCTTTCAATTGAATTTTGAATGAGATATTTTGTTTAACACAGAAGGTTTAAACAGGAAGAACAGAAAGTCCTTCTCTCAATATGTTTGATTTTTTCCATTTAAAATTTTACTATTTTCAAATTATCTTTCTTTCTTTAATATTCTTTTTCTTTTTCTTTTCCACATACTTATCCAATGTGAAATAACACTTATGTCAAGGGATACACAAACACGCACACCCTGATGGTGCGTTTGTTTGTTAAATGGGCTGAGGTGCCGTCAGTATTTGAACTGCTCTTGGAGTCTTACAACACATGGTTTTGGCAAACATTTCAGCTCAAAATAAATTATGATGTCAGAGCTTGTTTCTGACAAAGTTCAAATGGAGCCAAACCTAAACTCTCTGTTCTTATCTAAGTAACACATGCTATATATACAGTAGTGTATCATCAAATTCAGTCAAATACTACATGAAGTACATGGTAGAATACTGTAAAAATAAAAAATAGGAACAAAATGTAAAAAAACATGTTTTATTATTTTTTTAAAATGCAATAGAAATTGTGTGAAAATTCATACAATTACATATTTAACAGGGGGAAACTTCAGTAGACAGCAACACTAATGCTCCTGAGTGGAATGAACAGATATCCTTCATTGAGCAATTTCCTCCTCTTGCTCGACGAATCAAAATCCAGATTCTTGATGATGCCAACATTGGAGATGTGGCTGTGGCAACACACTTCCTGGACCTTCTTCAAATCTCCAATCCCAACCGAAATGGTCAGTTTTAATAGCGACTACTGCAAAATGTACTGAGATCCCAAGTTCACCCAAAAATGAAAGTTCTGTCATCATTTACTCACCCTCGTATCGTTCCAAACCTATTTGACTTTCTTTCTTCTGTGGAACACAAAAGGTGATATTTTAAAGAATGCTGGCAAACAAACAGTTGTGGTTCCCATTGACTTCCATTAATTGTTTTTAATCATACAATGAAAGTCAATGGGAAACAAATATTTTTGATTACCAAACATTCTTAAAAATATCATCTTTTGTGTTCGAAACAAAGTCATACAGGTTTGGAACGAATTTTATTTTTTAGGTGGACTGCTGTATCACTTTAAGTACAAATGCATTTCTGAATCCCCCACTTATGTATCTGCATCATCATTTTAACAAGATACCTTCATGTTACCTTTTTAAACAACTTCTACTTTATTATTTTTCTGCAATCTACTTCGCCTCTTTCCTCCATCCATCAGGTTTCAATCCCACCTTTGGCCCTACTTGGGTCAATCTCTACGGCTCTCCTCAAAACTCCACGCTGAGAGACATCCACAGGGATCTTAATGAAGGTCTGAGTGAAGGGATCTTCTATAGGGGCAGAATATTGCTCTCACTGAGTGTGGAGGTTTATTCCTCCCCTACAGTTGTGGTGACGGAGAGTAAAACCAATGCTAATGTGAAAAGCAAAATGAGCAGGCTTACTCTTAAACGCAAGAGTCGAAGGTCCAAGGAGAAGACGGCAGGCAAAGAAGGTACCATTGGCAGATATCAGGAATGTCTAAAATGTATTTGTCATTAGTGGCAATATGTAATGTAAAATTTTATCACATACTGTGTGTTTTTGGTGTTATGCGTTCATACACACACAAACATGTTTCAAAGATCTTCTAGTACTCTAATCACATTTGAAAAATGATTTTATTCAGCAATGCAGAGGCCCAGTGGGGTTGCCGAGGAGTCTGAAGATGTTAGTGCTGAGGTACCAGCTGCCGTTACAGTGGAAGTGGAAGATGTCCACCCTCTTCCTGAGGTCAGTGACCAAATTTGCCTGACAGCAAGAGAGAAGACAGTCTAACATGTACTATTTCACCTTATACAGTTAGTTCTATAGTCTTCAAATCTGATTTGCTGAGCAGCATTACATGACAGCACCCAGGCCGTGTGGAAGTTTTTTTAGTGAGTGTTTCTGCAAGCTATATCGTTAAGGCAGGTGGTGACGAGTCTCTATGAGTGAGTCAGAGAATCATTCACTCAACTGATTCATTCACAGCACTTAGAAAACAAACAAAGGAGCTGTCTTTAAGTCATTGAATCATTCATTAAATTTGTTCAAAATACTGAATCATTCACTACTGTGTGTTGCTTGGAGACTTTCTTGGAAGAAAAAGAGACAAAATAATTTCCAATATTGTGTCTAAAATGTTCATTACTTGTTTACTAAACTGTTGTCTGAAAGTAATATAACACAATTGTGCTGATGTTAGAAACAATCATTATTACATGTACTGCATCTAGCATTACATTTAATCAATGGTGTATCTGTTATTTCCTCATGCAGAATTTCACTGGAGAGAAGGATGAGTTTTTGTTGTTTGCATCCTTCTTTGAAGTGACAATGATAGATCCTTCTATTGGCTCCAAACCAGTCTCCTTTGAGCTGTCTATAGGTAAGATTAGACTGTTTTATCTCATAATATAAACAGCTGTTTGAGTATAAGCCACTCATACAACAGTTTGTGTAGAGCTTAGTTTTATTTCAGTTTTAGTTTTAGCCGTTTAGCACTTAAGCTTCTTTAGTTGCTAGTTGGCACGCCCACATTTCAATTTTTAATTTTTTAATTTATAGTTTTCATCTATTATTTATATTGTCACTCATTTCAGAGTTATTAGTTTAATGAAAAATAAAAAAAATATATATATTTTTTGTTTTAGTTATATTTAGTTACGATAACACTGCTTCACAGGGAATTATGGGAAAACTGCAGATGTTGTAGTGAAGTCCAGCAAGAGTGGTAGTCAGGAGAATTTGGCTGAAGACAGGCAGCCGCTGTTGGAATCAGACGATGAGTTGGAGAGAGATGAACTTCTGAACCCTGGCCCTCAAGACAAATCCGTTACACCACCCAGGAGACCACAGCCCACTGAATACGACAGGTGAAATAACATTCTCAAGGCTGACCGGTTATTGTTATGTGAAGTGCAGCAGGATTATGCAAGAATAGCAGCAAATATGTTCATTTTTATCATTCAGATCGTTTAGTTGCATTCCCTTATTCCGAGAGAAACCATGTGTCTTCGTGTGGAGCTACTTCGAGGATCACACCTTCCGATTCCACAACAGCAATTGGTTGTCCAAGATGGCTGACCGACTGGCAAGTGACACTGAGCAGAAATATGACCATCTAAACTGTGTTACAGTCCACATGCTACCTTATTCTCCTCATGTCATCCCAACAGCATCTATTCACTTGATTGTTAGAAAATTGAATTTTCTAAGTTCGACTTGTGTCCTATATTCTTTAAGGATTATGGCATTGATGAAGTGGAGATGCTGTTGAAAAGATCAAAAATCAAGGCTAAAGAACGTTTTGTGGATGTCGTGCTGGAATTCTTTTCCACTTGCAAGTAGGACACATTTGCATGACTATACTGAGTCTGTATTTCCCCTCTTACATCGAACATTATAGATAATAGAAGTCTTGTTCTCACCGCTCTTAGGCAGTACTGCAGTAACTTAGACAGGAAGAGGAATGCTCGTCAAAACACCCTGGATAAGTGCCGTGTGGGGCTCATCAAAAGGAACATTGTGAGTGACTGTATTGATTTTGATGTTACAGAAGTACGCTGATGAATTATATGGTTAAATAGAGTCTTCATTGAGAATGTGCTATGAATTGCAGGCTTTGCTGGCCAAGCAGGCCCTGAGAGTGAGAAAGAGAGTGACCAGAAATACGGTTAAAGACAGACAAGCAGATCTCAAGAATATCGCAAAGAGGCTCCGCTTTTTGGCCATAGAAGTAATGCCATCAAGATTCAATGTGTCTTAATGTTTACCTCAATTTATAACTAAAAATGCATGTTGTTTTTTAACCACCAGAACTGTATGTAAGTGTTTGTGTTCTCATATGGCAGCCTCAGAGCACTCTGCCCGATGTGTTTTTGTGGATGCTGAGTGGAGGGAGACGAGTGGCCTACACCAGGATTCCAGCACCCTCTGTCCTGTTCTCACTGGTGGAGGAAGAGAAGGGTAAAGACTGCGGGAAAATCACTGCTGTGTACATGAAGGTGAATTCCTACTTCATATAGCTTATTGCAAAATCTTTTTCTGTCCAATCCAGTTTTCATGATAGTTTCTTAAAATAAAATTGGCATGATATAGTTTGAAAATGAACTATACTATGCATTAGCAATTATTAATATTGCCCAGTGCCCACTCATAACAAAAAACAAAACAAAACATGATTTTGTCATGTGAACACATGCTCATCACAACCATTACAATTAGATACAATCACAATTATTTTGCAATCTAACATTTTCTTAGTAAAATGGAGCAACATAATATTTTATATATATATATATATATATATATATATATATATATATATATATATATATATATATATATATATAATATTGAGATTTTTGTTGTTGCTTAAAAATCTGCATCAGTATATAATCAGTGAGAGTTTTTTGACATTAATACAGAAAGGATTCATTAATTTCAGAAGTGACAGTAAAAATATTTGTTACAAACGATTTATCTTTAAAATGAATGCTGTTCTTTCAAACTTTCTATTCATCAAAGAATCATGGTTTCCACAAAAATATTAAGCAACTCAATTGTTTTCTACCCTGATAATAATAAGAAATGTTTAGTGAGCACCAAATGAATATATTGGAATGATTTCAGAGGGATCATGTGACACTGAAGACTGGAGGAAATAAATTCCATTTTATACTATATTAAAATAAACCATATATTTTAAATTTAAATATTTAGCAATATTATTGTTTTACTGTATTTTTGATAAGATAAATGCAGCCTTGGTAGAAGAGACTTCTTTCAAAAGCATTAAATATCTTGCTGACCCCAAATTTTTAAATAGTATTTATTTATTTGAAAAGGGACCATTTACAAGTTTAACATAAATGTTTACATTTCATACATTGTGCTGAATTTAGCCAATGGCTAGTTTTCATCCGTGGTCCCTTGGCAGGTAATCACTAACATAAAAACATAACAGCAAACACATACAGTGCAATAAAACATACACATACATGCACATCCTTTCAGAGCCAAAATAAAACAATAAAAATAACAAACAGTTAAACTACAACCATGTAAATGTTTACAGAGTTGAGTTGATTTTACATAAGATTTTAGGGTCCCACTTTATATTAGGTGGCCTTAACTACTATGTACTTACATTTAAATTAATAATTTGGTACAATGCATTTATTGTGTACATACATGTTTTTACATTGTACTTATATTTTTAAAAATACCTATATGTAATTACATCTGTAATTAATTTCTGTAATTACATTTATAATTACTCTGTTGACCCATCCCTTACACCTTAACCCACCCTTAAACCTACCCAGACCACCAAACCTGTCCCTAACCTTACCCGTATCCCCTCTCAATAGTAGCAGAAGTGTTTTGCAATACAGTATGAACACAATAAGTACATTGTACTTATTTTTTGATGTAAGTACATAGTAGTTAAGGCCACCTAATATAAAGTGTGACCGATTTTAGTTTTAATTTGAAGAGTTCAATAGACGTGCACATCCTTCTGGTAAGGTGTTCCAATGACGCTAACCCAAAGGCAGGGTGATGCAATGGCACAACACAGAGTCTGTAGAGCGAAAATGCACAAAATCACAAAGTATAGAAGGGGCCAAACCATTTAAAATTGTATATACCATACACAAATTCGAAAAAAAAAAAAAAAAAAAAGCCTAAAATTATCAATACTAAAAAAATTATATTTCTCCAAAACCCTACAGTGGTGATGTTGGTTAGGCTTTTTGTCCAGAATTTATAAAGTCTTGTATTGTATGTGTGGCTTATTTTTGTTTTTGAATTCTTTTTTTCTGTAGACCCCTGGAGGACCAGTGGGGGAAATTTTTGCCAAACTGGAAGTATATATGTGGCTTGGTATCACAAAGTACGCAAAAAACTGTGTCACCAGCCTTCCAGCAGAGTTCAGACCCATTTACGAAGAGGCAACTTCTGGTGCATCAATTCCCCGTAACATGCCTCCCACCAAATTAGCAGTGGAAGGTATTTTAAGAAATTCATTTCAGCTAATACAAACATCTCAGATATTCTCCATAATTTGTCTCAGGCGACTTTGAAAATCAATATATTTTAATTTGGATGACATTTCATGAAAATTACAGTCCCTCCTTTTGTCCTTTCATCCAGACAGTCGTTATTTCCAGTTACGTGCTCACATTTATCAAGCGCGTGGCATTATTGCAGCCGATGACAATGGACTGTCCGACCCCTTCACCAAGGTTGTGTTCAGCACACAGTGTCAGGTCACACGGGTGGGTCTCATATATATCAACACTTAAGTTCATTTTTTTCTCTGTTCCCAATGAAAAGCACTGGATAGGAAAAGCACTAAAAAAACTAACTTTTATTCAATTCACATGAGATTTATTGCCCCTTTATGACAAGTCCATTCAGTCCAACTGGGATCTGAAGGGGCATAGAAATGAGCCATTCAGCCATTATTGATTGCAATTTTGTGTCTCAGAGATTGTTAAAAGATTTTATTCTTTGTAGGTGATGGAAGAAACTCTGTCCCCGACGTGGTGTGAGTTACTCTTCTATGATCAGGTTCTGATGGAGGGCAGTAAGGATGAGTACAGAGAAGACCCTCCTGTGGTCATCATCAACATCTATGACTACAACAAACTAGTGAGCGATAAGTTTTCAATGTGTTAACTATTTTGGAATGCTGTAATCTGTGAATCAACTGTAAACGGTAAACAAAAGCAGTACATTTTTAAATCAAATAAATAATAAAGCTGCACCATGTTTTCACATACAGTGTTAATGTCAGATATATTGGTTATTCCTGTTTAGAAAGTCTACTTATATACTGTATAAGAGCATATTACATCCATGAATAGACTAGAATACGAGAAGTCACACTTACGATTGATGCATTTGAATGTTACAACAGGGCAGCCCACAAGCCCTTGGTCGTGCATTTGCAAAGCCAGAGTTGAAGTTTGTGGAAGAGCCATATAAAAAACCCCAGCTGCAGTTTTTTGAGATCACAAAAGGCAAGAGCAAAGCTGGTGAAATTTTGGCAGCTCTTGAGCTCATCGAGTTGGATTACTCCAGCTTCGGAGAGGTGGGACTCCAGTTTTTCTCATTAATTTCACTGCAAAAGACAGCGAGAAGAGTCTAGCTTAACACACATATAGAAATGACATGACTAAGCATTCATTTGTCTGTTAGAAAGCAGCTTAATACACCTGAGTGAATAGAAAGATATATATTAAAATATTTAATGCTTTTTACAGTAGTCTCTTTATGTTCACCAAGGCTGCATTTATTTGATCAAAAATACAGTAAAAACAGTAATATTGTGAAATAATATTGTTATTATATTATAAACTTACATCTTCTACTTTAATATATTTTAAAATGCAGTGTATTATGGCAAAATAAATTATTATTAGGTAAATGTGTCATAATGTATTAATTATCTAATAACTTATTTTATTGACTAATGAAGTAAATTCATATGTTAATTACCACATTTGGTCGAAGCCACGCCTTTAAACTTCCAGTTGTCTGCTTTAATTATTCATTAGCTAATGATTCGCAAAGGTATCATTATGTTATGACTTTACTTGTTGACGCACATAACTATTAACTAATTAAGTAATATGTCATTGTGGTTATAGATTTTGAATTAGTTAGTTAGTCATGTGCCTCAACAAGTAAAGTCATAATGATACCCCTGCAAATCATTAGCTAATGATTAATTAAAGTAGACAACTGGAAGCTGAAATGCATGCTTGAACCCATTGTGGTAATTAACACTATTAGTTAATATAATATGTCATTAGAGAATTAATACTTTGACACATTTAACTAATAACAATTTATTGATTACTTAATCTATGAATCATATAGAATGTTCAATGTTGCTGATGCAGTATTTGTTAATAAATTGTTTAGTTCTTCATGACTTATACATTAACTCTGTGCATTTGTTAAGCATGAATTAATGCATATTAGTGTCACTGTATTGTAAAGTGTTACCAAGATGACTTGTAGCCAATCCTCCACCTCTCTCTCTCTCTCTCTCTCTCTCTAAATATACCTTTTAAATGTCATGTTTGTGTGCTCTGAATCCATTTCAGCCATCACTGCCACTGGATGTTGACCCCAAGGAACCTCAGTACATGGAAGAAGAATGCTATTATATCATTCCTGAGGGAGTTCGACCTGTGCTCAGAAAATACAGAATAGAGGTGCAAACTTGAACAGATAGTAACACATAAAAGTTGCAAGAGTTTTATCTAACATCAACATTTAAAGGTCTTCAATGCCAAAGAACAAATTGATTTCTCAAATGTGTTCATAAATCAAAATAGCAGCACAGTTTGGCCTACAGCACAGCCTACAGCTGACTGGTCTGGTACTTGTCTACAGTGTTTTAAACTCAAACCCTTAAACGGCAGGTGCTGTACTGGGGCCTGAGGGACCTGAAACGAGTCAACCTGTTTGAAGTGGAGCGACCTCAAGTGAGGATTGAGTGTGCCGGCCACATGATCGAGTCTGAGGAAATTCAGAGCTACAAGCTGAATCCCAACTTCAATGATGTGGTTAAACACTTTGATGTTGTAAGACTCCCTCTTTTCAAAGTATTAGACCTTATCTCAAGAGCTGTGTTGAGAACATGCTTGCCATATAAGCATTGATCTCACATCCTGTTTCAGAATTACTAAAAGCAGTACTGGTGAGATGTCTTGCTCAGAATGATTTATTACACAATATAAAGTCTTTGTTAGTTGTAGGTTTTTATTTGTGATTGTTTGGTGCATGGTGACTTTTGCTAACATCAAACCAGTAATTCTATATCTAACGTCCTATTAAAAAAAGTAAGCATTAAATATTTGATGAGGATGATTTAATATTAATGGTCTACTATTTTTATTATCATAATTGCACAATAGCTCATAACTGTGTATGTGTGCTCAGGAACTTCCAGAGCTCGTCTACCTGCATCCTCCTCTTACTATCTTCATAATGGAGCAGCGGGCATTCGGGAGGCTGGTCCTGGTGGGAACTCACTTGGTCCAAAACCTCGTGCAGTTTGGTCCCAGGGATCAAGAGGAGTGGAAAGACGAGGAGGAGGAGCCTGAGGGTATGGAACCTTTTATAGCTCATATGTTCGTGGTTTAAAGGCCAAAAAATAAAGCATCTGCTGTTCTGATATGTGTACATAAATAATTTACATTCAAAAGTGCACCAGACTCTTTCTTTATAAACTAGGATAGCATGAAACTTTGCTGAAACGAGAAAACACACTGACCACACTTATATGCACATTATTCTTATTTAGGATCTATATTATGGTTAAGTTAGAAGATAGTTCTGAAACATTAATTCAATTAACTAATTTCTCATTCATGCCCTTAACAGCAACACACAAGAATTACTTCCAATAAATTACAAAGTGAGAGCTCATGAGATTCCTATAGCACTTTTTTTCTTGTTTCTTGTATTGTTTGTAAGTCTGATTGATCCAGTGGATGTAGAATTAGAACACTGAATATCCAGTAGAACAGTGGATGCTCTAAATAATTTGTAATAATATTTCATAATAAGACTGTTTGTACTGTATTTTGATCAAATAAATGCAGCCATGGTGCACATAAGACACTTCTTTGAAAAACAAAGTATTTTAATCATATAGTATAACCACATTTTGAAAAATATCACTATTTTTGCACTTCTAAACATGGTCACTGTTGACTGGTTTTTAATACAGAATATAGACTATAGTTTTAAATATGTGACCCTGGACCACAAAACCAGTCTTAAGTGTCAGTTTCTCGAAATTGAGATTTAGCTGAATAAATACGCTTTCCATTGATGTATGGTTTGTTAGGATCGGACAATATTTGGCTGAGATACAACTATTTGAAAATCTGGAATCTGAGGGTGCAAAAAAATCTAAATATTGAGAAAATCGCCTTTAAATTTGTCCAAATGAAGTTCTTAGCAATGCATATTACTAATCAAAAATGAAGTTTTGATATATTTACTGTAAGAAATTTACTAAATATCTTCATGTAACATGATCTCTACTTAATATCCTAATGATTTTTGGCATAAAAGAAAAATCGACAATTTTGACCCATACAATGTATTTTTGGCTATTGCTACAAATATACCCCAGCGACTTAAGACTGGTTTTGTGGTCCAGGGTCATATATATTTTCACATAGAAAATGCTTAAACATTCGTTCACAATTTTAGAAAAGAAGCCTCCCCAGAAGACCACTCCTCTAACCACGGTGATCACCATGGACTTGAGTAGACTTCCTCTGAAGCATAGCAAAATTCCTGTTAACCCACTTAACTTAGTCAAGGTAAGTTCCACTGCCTTTATTTTCTGAGTCCATTAGAACGAACACGGTCTTTAGTGATCCTCAGATTGCCACTCACCATATGTGTGAAACAGTTCAAAATTGTACCTGCCATCCTCCACCACTTTTCAGAGGTTTTGCAAACACTTTTATTCAGACAGCTGCCATGAATCTGACTCTTTCTGCAGCCTAGATTTAAACTGCTGATTTTGTTTGGCCAGAGGAGAATGACACTATTTCGATACACTTTCCCCGTCTTAATACTGTAAAGCTGATATAAAGCCACCCAGCTTTATATCAAGCTGATGTAAAGCTGCTTTGACACAATTTGCATTGTTAAAAGCACTATACAAATAATAGTGACTTGACTTGACTTGATGTGGTCATGGGGTATCCAGTCTGGGTGAAATGACGTTAGTTGGCGGCTTTGGGATGTTTGAAATAGCTCCTAATGAGTACTTAGTGCACATGTTTTAACCATCCACAGCCTGCAGTTATTAAATGTGAAGCCCTTTGCACCCATTAACCTGTTGATTATGGTGTGAATCTGCTGGCTTGTTGAGCGCAGTGGAATGGGTTCCTGTGTCAGTTTGAGCTCCTGCTGTTAGATCACTCTGATTAATTGGGCGGCCACTGCATAGCCAAGACCCCTGCTGACATCCAAATGGGATGCTTTCAATCATGAGTGTGTGTGTTTGGCTTTTAAAAATCCATGTTCATGTAAAGGCCTGTTCACAATTTAAAGGTTCGGAGTGAAATAAGGATGAGTAAATGAGTTTTAACTTTACAAATAATGTATTGTGGAAAACTGCATTTTCAGTCTCCAATCAAAAAGGTGATTAAAAAAGAGGAGGAGTTAGAGGAGGAGCAACCAGAAAAGGAGGAGCTTGATTGGTGGTCTAAATATTATGCATCACTGGCTGAACTTGAAAAACAGGTGATAAATTGTTTTGATAATAGATTGTATAAACTGCGTGTCTTGTTGATTTTCTCAACATGTAAATGACTTGTTTCCATCTCTTCTTCAGGAGGAGAAAGAGGATGACTTGGAAGATGGACAAGATGGAGGTACTATGAGCGCAAGCAGGATTTAATTGTTACTCTATTATAAATGAATCAGCGTTTTTGAATAAATCAGTTGAGTGAATAAATCAATGACTCATTCATAAAGACTGACATCACTTGTATCACTAAATGTATCAACGTCTGAATTAGGAATAGTGTAACAACAGCAAATTCAGACATTTGAATGAAACCAGTTGGGCAGAGGCCTAAAACATATTTGGGTGCTTAAAAATGTATTACATAACAAAGTACCAAATGTAGCTGAACAAGACATGAACTGGAGGTTAGTCTGCTGTGTGAAGTACTCCAAACATGCACTAGAATCAATTATGGGTGGATTGAAAGTGAAATTACTTCTGAGAAAAGGTCTAGCGTAATTTGTTTGTGGATGTCACTTGGTTTGAGCTGTCTTGTGTGGTGACATTCACACATTTTTAGTGTGACCTAAGTGGCCACATCCTCTGCTTTAGAATGCTTAGGACTGAATGTATTTCAAAGTATCAGTGTAATGTCACATTCTGCAGATGGAGCACCATTGAGCATGTCAGCACTAGAGGCAGAGGACGATGAGGCTGTGATTGAAATAGAGCCGCCTGCTCCTAAGAGGAAGAAAATCGCCACCTTACAGGTTTGACATGTTCTTCAAACTGCAGTCCTTTTATTTTATTCAATACAGTGTTTACAGTGTTTTATATCTAAAACTATTTGCATTATTTTCAATTTACATTTTCTGTCCTTTTTCTTTGTTCCCACTTTTTTTATTTCATTCCTCAGCTTTACAAGTCTGAACTTGAAAATGAATTCAGTCAGTTTATGGACTGGTTGCACATATTTCCTGTCTACAAAGGCAAATCCAGTCTGGAAGATGAAGAGGAAGATGAAAGTACGAGATATATGGGTAAATATAAGGTGAGATGTGCGTTTTGGCAAGCTTTCATATGCTGGATCAACATTGTGACAGCATGCATGAAAAAAGTCAAGGATTAGAGGTTAAAGCGGAGCTGTGCTTCATTGCAGGGATCGTTTCTGATATACCCCATCGCACCCGAAGACGAGGATGCAGACTGTCAGATCACAAATGGAATTCCCAAAAATGCACCCATCAAAGTCCTCGTGAGGGTATATGTAGTAAAAGTAGGTATCGGTTGTTCAAAACAAATTCCTTTTTTAAAATAATAGTAATAAAAAAAAAATAATAATAATTAGCAAATTCTGCACAGTTAGTTGACAGAGTGGGCATGAACATCTTAGACAGTTTATATGAATGTATGAGGCAAAGCTTTATATTTTATATGTTATCATTTCTTTTAAGTTGGGCTTTTTTAAATGGGCCATCTATTTTCTAAATGCATGTTATTGATCTTATTGGGAATGATTCATCCATGCTTGTTTCTCTCTCTCTCGCTCTCTTTCTCTCTCTTCTTAAATCAAATGTCTTAATTTTATGGTGAAGCATTAGACTTCTCTCTGTTTCTCTGGTAATGTATGCCAGACTTCTCCAATAATTTAGTCTGCCTAAACTCTTCTCATTTCTTAGAACTGACTGCAATCTTGTATCATCTTTTACATTTGTAGATATATAGTCCTGCATGTATGTATACAAGAATTAGAAAAATGTTAAATGGTTTTAAATGGAGCATGTCACATTGAAGGATGCATTGCTTGCCTCACAATGGTACAGTTTTCTATAATTTCCCCTTATATTTTCTGTGCATTGAATCTAAATGTGAACTGTTTATGCTTTTTTCCCCTTTGAACCCCAAGGCAACCAATCTGGCACCCACAGACCCGAATGGAAAGGCAGACCCCTATGTGGTGGTAAAAGTTGGCCAGCAGCAAATGGACAGCAAAGAGCGCTACATTCCCAAACAACTGAACCCAGTGTTTGGAGAGTAAGTGCCGTCTGTTCACAAAATGAATGAATGTTCACAACATTCAGTATGGTGGCTGTAAGAATGAAAGATTCATTTTCATTTTTCGTAGAGGCTTTTCATGTACAGTATTTTTAACTCTTGAAGGCACGTGCACATTGACAGCCTGAACTACAGCTATAGTTATAACTTGAAAACACCGTGATTTGAGCTATCTGTGATATCATTATTCTCTGGTTTGGTTACTGATTTGATAGCCTGAGCACTTGTCTCCCCACAGAGTGTTTGAATTGACTGTGTCCTTCCCACTGGAGACAGAGCTCACGCTGTATGTGTTTGACCATGACCTTGTTGGTTCTGATGACCTGATTGGTGAGACCCGTGTGGACCTGGAGAACCGTTTTTACAGCCGCCATCGCGCCGGATGTGGACTGGCTCTTCATTATGATAAGTGGGTAATGGTTTCAGCCTGGGATGATGGTGGTGATACTTATTATAATGATATTATCTTTGTCGTGACCACGACTGTCGCTGCTTTAAGCTCATATCGGAAGAGCTCTCGGAAGATTGTTTGCAGTTGCAAAGAGACTGAGATGGCTTACAAGCAGTTTTGTGGCCTGATTTTCATTTGACTCTCTACAGGTTAAATCAGATTAGGATGTCTTGTGATTTCAGGGATGGCTATAATAAATGGAGAGATGCCAAGAAACCCACTGCGATATTATTGGAGCTCTGCCGCAAAAATGGGATTCCATCTCCAGAGTACCGAGAGTCTGAAATTAAAGTTCTCAACAAGATCTTCAAAGTTCCCAATGAGGCTTTTCCAGAAGGTGGAAATACAAGTTTATTAAAATAAAATAAAGGTTATAAAGCACCTTCGTGTAATACAAACAGTAGGAGTTTGGCATAAAAAAGAGATATAAAAAATATCCACATCTTTTTATTGTTTTATGGCACTGAACTGCAACGTTTGCCTTTGTCAAAATGCAAGCAACATACATATATATATATATATATATATAAGTATATAAAAATGAATATGAGACTTGGATCCTGCAGAGTTGCTGAAGAAGAATAAGAAGACTGAGGAAGACTATGCAGAGCTGGATGAGCATAAAGCTCTGAGTGTCCTGCAGCGCTGGAAGGAGATGAGAGAGTTCTGTGAAGCAGCATGTCCTCTGGTTCTTGAGCATGTGGAGGTCCGTTCACTGCTTAACGCCGAAAAGCCAGGCCTCCCTCAGGTCAGACTCCATCACACATACAATGACTGGTTAGCTGTCTTAGTCAAGACCAGTTAGCTTGAATCAAACCATCACTTAAGTTGTGTCCCAAATGATGCACTGTACACTATACACTTATTCAATGCATTATGTACTCAGTTATCTTATGTATGAATTATATAAGGCTATTTTGTCATCCAGCATACCCTCTCTTTATACGACGTTATTAAAGCACTGACAGTGTACTTCGTTTTTCGGTTAATTGAGTGCATCGTCTGGGCATTTGAAGTGCACCTTTTCTTTTATGGAATTTTCAGTGTGAGCAACACTAGTCACACTATGTATACTAAAAATGGCATAGAATAGTGCATAAATCGGGACGCACCATTGTACATAATCATATCTCTTAAAGTAATTTCTTATGTCTTTGACATGGCAGGGTTATGTTCACATGTGGATTGACATGTTTCCTGTGGATGTACCTCCACCACCACCTATTAATATCAAGCCTAGACTTCCAGAGAGGTAATCAGGACATCGCACATTCATGATACTAAAGAAATCTATGTTCCAAGAGCTAAGTGTTCACCAAAAAGACATTGAAAGAAAATTAAAGATCTGAAGATTACTTTCTACACTTCTCTCAAGAATAATAATTAGCTTATGTGCAATATTTGTGTAATGAGAGAATATTTATCCCTGCGTTTCTAGTTATGAGCTGCGTGTGATCATCTGGAATACTGATGATGTCGTACTGGATGATGTCAATCCGTTCACTGGAGAGCCATCAAGTGACATCTATGTTAAAGGGTCAGAATACACAAGAAATGAAATAGCCCAGAAAATCTAAAGTTTCTTTGATGCCACTTTACAGTTCTCTGTTCCATATAAAATTTAATAGTAATATTCCATAAAAAAAACAAAGTTTGGATTCCATAATATTATTTTTTAAAAGAAATTAAACCTTTTATTCAGCATGGATGCATTAAATTAATCAAAAGTGGAAGTGAGACTTGTGTTTATTTAAAGATTATAATATATTAACTATGTATTATATTTAAAATACATATGTTAAATAAAACTAGTTATTTTAATTAGTAATAATGTTTCACTATATTTATTTTACAAATAAATGCAGCCTTGATGAGCATAATGGATTTTAAACATTAAAAAATATAATTATTAAAATTTTACTTTTACATTCACCAGATGGATTAAAGGTCTGGAAGATGAGAAACAGGAGACGGACGTGCATTTTAATTCCCTCACTGGTGAAGGCAACTTCAATTGGCGCTTTGTCTTTCACTTTGACTATCTTCCTACTGAGAAGGAGATTATCTACAAGAAGAAGGAGTCCCTCTTCGCCCTTGAGGAGACTGAATTCCGCCAACCGTCTGTTCTGGTGCTGCAGGTCTGGGATTATGACCGCATCGGTTCCAATGACTTCTTGGGTTAGTGGTTGTAGTTACTAGTCAAGGTTTCATAGATGAAATTTTCTAGTCAGTCAGTAAAAACATAAATTCCTTTCCAGGATCCATAGAGTTGCGTCTCAGCGATATGGTCCGTGCATCAAAATCATCCGAGCAATGCAGCGTCAAGATGGCCAAAGACAAGGCTGGCCCTCGCTTCTCCATCTTCCGCAGCAAGAGGATGAAGGGCTGGTGGCCGCTTATCAAACTAAAGAGCCAAGAGGACATTGAGAGAGAGGAGAGGGAGGCAGAACAAGAGAAGAAAAACAAGAAGAAGAAAAAGAAGTCAAGCAAGCGTAGCCAAATGAAACCAGAAGATCTACAGTTTGTGGACAACAGTGGAAACACCTTCCTTCTAATGGTACAAGCACTTTGTCAGTGCACCAATAAAGAGTGAAATCAATGTGGTTTATTTTGTAAAGGTAGACTCAAACTCTTCATTCATTAATGTGGTTTGCAGGGTAAAGTAGAGGCAGAGTTCCACCTAGTGACAGCTGAAGAAGCCGAGAAGAACCCTGTGGGAAAAGCACGCAAAGAACCCGAACCTCTGGACAAACCAAAGTAAGAGACTAAAACGCACTATCTGTGCATATATATAGATATTCATATCAGTTTGCATCTTTACCGTGTACTTACTAAAATGTGCTACATAAATATGCTTTTGTTCCCTTAAGCCGCCCCAAGACATCCTTCAACTGGTTTGTGAACCCCTTGAAAACCTTTGTGTTCTTTATCTGGAAGAAGTACAAGAAGTACATCATTGCTTTGATCATTTTGGTTATCCTGGGGGTCTTCCTCTTCCTCATCCTCTACACCCTGCCTACACACATCAGCCAGCTTATTGTCAATGGATGAGAAGGTGGAAATGCACATAAACAAAGAAATGTACTGATCAACAGGGGAAATAATTATACACATGTACATAGCCATTATTTACTTTTAATAGGAAAGACAAAAGCAATGATAACTAGAATCAGACTTTAACAATTAAAACAATTGCCTGTTAAAGGTTCAGTAAGCCATTTCTGACTGTCTCTGTTGATATTTAAAATTACCAAAACAAACACGCCCCTACCCGAAATGATCTTGATAGCTCCACCCCCAAATTCACAAATAGGCAATGCAGTAGCCTCTCTCCCCATCAATAGTGGACACGCCCCTTACTGGTCATTGGCTAAGTGTGTTTTGGTGCTTAGTCTGATCCAATTTCAACAGTGTTTCTCAGAAATCGCTTACTGCGCCTTTAATAAATTCAGTGCAGTTTAATGCTTTATGATTCCATGTACACTGATGTTCAAAAGTTTTAAAGAAATGAATCATTTTAATCAAATAAATGCAGCCTTGGTGAGTTTTAAAAACACTTTTTTAATTGAATTGTTTAATTTTAATTTCCAATCATGCTGCTGCTATTAAATATATTATTTCTATTTGATTTTATATGTATTCTAGGACTGTTTTGTCAATAAAGTGATATGGTATGGAAAGTATATACATCAAAAGCATTGCCTTCATTCAGAAGAAAAATCTTTATTTTATGTCTAGACTGTCAGAACTTCACTTGTCTTTTTTCAAGTTTAGGGTTTTATTTGCAGAACTAGAAAATTCAGTAATTTGAGGTTCATGACAGAAGCCTATTCTACAGAGATACACAGCAGTAAATTTGATAAATGAAATGAGCTCCAGCCTGGTCACAGTACATGCTACAGCTTCAGTGCCACTGCTGCTCTGTGTGCTTGATGATATGACAAATAGAAACCAACATCCATAAAAAAAATGTGTATTGCATTCAGGAGCATGCTTCCTGCATCTTTCGAAAAGAGACTTTTCTCATGCAGCGCAATAATATAAAACGTGACAAAATGTGCCTTAGTGATAGTAAATGATGTTTCAGCACTCTCATTCCGGGCTGATCTCAGAGTACATGATCTAAACCCATTCATGTGAGATAATTGCCTGTGATATAGAGAAAGGTAATTATATAGAATCCCCCAGTGAAGCCTTACTGTCACATGGGAATACACCTAAAAACTAGCAGCTAATGGACATGCAAATGATCACTTAATAATAACCACAGTTTCCATGGTTATGCTCCTGAACTAATCAGTGCGATCTATACATCATCGCTCCTCAGTGTTACGAACAGAATGTCACAAAAAAGTGATCCTTAAGGTATTCTCTAAAATATGTGAATACCATGGTACCTGGATATGGTATTCATCTACATACCATCACCATGATGCAGGAGATCCATTTTATTTTCATCTCAGTTTAAATTGGATTGTCACTTTCATTTTATCAGCTTCCATCAGCCACAGCAACTTTTAGGAGTGAATACATTTATGAATTAATCTACAATATTTTGTAATATTTGACTTTTTTATGAGTTTGTTTTCAGTGTAGTCACCTTAAAGTAGGTCTATATATTTTTACAGTGCATGGGCTTTAGGCATCCAGCCACCACAGTGTGAGTTGTGAATGAACAGCTTGGGAATGTGCAGCAGGGGTCACATGGCTCTCTGCAGGGCCGTTTGGGCTGTCTTGGGTAGAAGGGAGCCTGCGGCTGACTGAGTGAAACTCTAATCAGAGGTGACAGCTGGGATAGGTGACTTCCAGGCCTTTTATTAATGATGCGTTATGTTGTGCTCTTTTCTACACTGTCAAATCAAAAGGCATGCATTGTGCGGAAATTTCTTTCCTTCTTGGAAAAGTTTTTTAGTTTTCTGATGTTCTCTGTTAAATAGCTGTGGTGTTTTGTTTGTGAATGAGTCAGAATTTTGAATGAATCATTTACCTGAATGAAGTGATTTCTGAAGAGCCTACTGAATGAATAATGAATACGCCCTTCACTGAACAAGTCGAAGGGGTTTAAAATCTGAACGACACAAGCCTGTGGATAAACAAACCGGGGCATCACATTTTGTATGAGCTTTTTAGCAGCAAACACTCAAGATGGGTTCGGTGAACACGGGGATAAAAAGTACCCCACGTGTACAATGAAATATACTGCTGTATTTTTGATGTTGTGGGCCTATAATTCTCCTGGAGGTCCTGGATATCTTGTTTAGACATGGCATCATGGATTCTATAAAAAAAAACAGATTAAAAAAAAAAAAATCAATAAGTGACTGACTCTTATAATGGGCCATGTTTGGATCTTCCAACCGTACAATAATCCAAACACAAACCTCAAAAACAACACAAAAATGAGTCACTGAGCACAAAACCAAGCTTCTGCTGGTCATTCCAGTCCTCTGACCTGAACCCTCTAGAAAATGAGTGGGTGAACTGAAGAGAAGAAGCACCAACATGGAGCTGGGAATCTAAAGGGTCTGGAGTGATTCTGGATGAAGGAATGGTCTCTGATCTCTTGTCAGGTGTTCTCTAACCTCATCAGGCATTATAGGAGAACATTTAGAGCTGTTAAACTGGCAAATGGAGGTTTCAAAAAGTATTGAATAAAAGGGTCCTGTTAATTGTGGCCACTGTGCATTAGAGAAAAACATTTATTTCATAATGATATTTTCCCCCATTTTAAATTCTTATTATCCAATGATTTTTGTTAGATATACAGGTGCATGTCAATAAATTAGAATGTCGTGGAAAAGTTCCTTTAATTCAGTAATTGAACTCAAATTGTGAAACTCGTGTATTAAATAAATTCAGTGCACACAGACTGAAGTAGTTTAAGTCTTTGGTTCTTTTAATTGTGATGATTTTGTCGCATATTTAACAAAAACCCACCAATTCACTATCTCAACAAATTAGAATATGGTGACATGCCAATCAGCTAATCAACTCAAAACACCTGCAAAGGTTTCCTGACCCGTCAAAATGGTCTCTCAGTTTGGTTCACTAGGCTACACAATCATGGGGAAGACTGCTGATCTGACAGTTGTCCAGAAGACAATCATTGACAGCCTTCATAAGGAGGGTAAGCCACAAACATTCATTGCCAAAGAAGCTGGCTGTTCACAGAGTGCTGTATCCAAGCATGTAAACAGAAAGTTGAGTGGAAGGAAAAAGTGTGGAAGAAAAAGATGCACAACCAACCGAGAGAACCGCAGCCTTATGAGGATTGTCAAGCAAAATCGATTCAAGAATTTGGGTGAATTTCACAAGGAATGGACTGAGGCTGGGGTCAAGGCATCAAGAGCCACCACACACAGACGTGTCAAGGAATTTGGCTACAGTTGTCCTCTCCTGAACTAAGACAACGTCAGAGGCGTCTTACCTGGGCTAAGGAGAAGAAGAACTGGACTGTTGCCCAGTGGTTCAAAGTCCTCTTCAGATGAGAGCAAGTTTTGTATTTCATTTGGAAACCAAGGTCCTAGAGTCTGGAGGAAGGGTGGAGAAGCTCATAGCCCAAGTTGCTTGAAGTCCAGTGTTAAGTTTCCACAGTCTGTGATGATTTGGGGTGCAATGTCATCTGCTGGTGTCCATTGTGTTTTTTTGAAAACCAAAGTCACTGCACCCGTTTACCAAGAAATTTTGGCGCACTTCATGCTTCCTTCTGCTGACCAGCTTTGTAAAGATGCTGATTTCATTTTCCAGCAGGATTTGGCACCTGCCCACACTACCAAAAGTTGGTTAAATGACCATGGTGTCAGCGTGCTTGACTGGCCAGCAAACTCCCCAGACCTGAACCCCATAGAGAATCTATGGGGTATTGTCAAGAGGAAAATGAGAAACAAGAGACCAAAAAAAATGCAGATGAGCTGAAGGCCACTGTCAAAGAAACCTGGGCTTCCATACCACCTCAGCAGTGCCACAAACTGATCACCTCCATCCCACGCTGAATTGAGGCAGTAATTAAAGCAAAAGGAGCCCCTACCAAGTATTGAGTGCATATACAGTAAATGAACATACTTTCCAGAAGGCCAACAATTCACTAAAAATGTGTTTTTTTTTTTTTTTGTATTGGTCTTGTGAAGTATTCTAATTTGTTGAGATGTCTTCCCCATGATTGTGTAGCCTAGTGAACCAAACTGAGAGACCATTTTGACGGCTCAGGAAACCTTTGCAGGTGTTTTGAGTTTATTAGCTGATTGGCATGTCACCATATTCTAATTTGTTGAGACAGTGAATTGGTGGGTTTTTGTTAAATGTGAGACAAAATCATCACAATTAAAAGAACCAAAGACTTAAACTACTTTAGTCTGTGTGCATTGAATTTATTTAATACACGAGTTTCACAATTTGAGTTGAATTACTGAAATAAATTTACTTTTTCACGACGTTTTAATTTATTGAGATGCACCTGTATACATATGCACATGTGAATGATAACATAGCCCTAATAATGCACACTTTTAATACATCAGAGAAAAATATCTAATAGCCTATATCATAGATAATCCGGTGACAGTTGCATAAACTATAGACTAGTCATAAAGGTTAGTCATATACGTCAGTTACATAAAACGGTGGATCTAATTTGAATCTAAAAGTAAGACTGATTACTGCACTGCTAGTTAAGCCTAACATAGTGGCTATGTTTATGCAACTGGCCCCTGATGGTATTATTATTCAAATTGCACTTGAAAACGCCATCTCCACAACTGGATAATATACTGACCACAGCAGATGCTTATAATAGTTTCACCAGTATTAACCACCCCAGCCATTGATGTGCTTTGTGGAGACCATTGACCAACTGCGCATGCGTACTATCAAACAGTCAGCGCTAGACTGACACTAAAACCGTCCTGTTTCCTCTTTATGCGCTTTCGCCACTATAGCCAAACATAACACTGCTGCACTTTACTTTGCTGCTGTGGTGACTTTTCAAACAGCTTGACACCAACTTCCTCACCGACAATATTATCATTTTTAATGGGCTTGCTGTGAAACATTTCTTTTATAATTTGCATGTTCTTAATTTTCCTCCAAAATGCCCGAGTTCATATCAGTGGACGAGTTTATCGCGGAGACTTTGGAGGACTACAGCTCTCCCACCACATCTTCCTTCTACACCAAAATGACAAGTTGCCGAAATTCTGCCAACAATATCGAGGAGGTATGAGAATATGCTTTCATCTGCTGTAATCGCTTATGTCTTTGACAGTTAAGTTGTACAACATTATGAATGAAACGAAGGGGTTCTGTCCTGTTCGTCAGCAGCAGCAGCAGGTCTCATTATGTCTTTGTGTCTTTATCCTGTTTCACTGCAGAACTGCTTAGTCCAATGAACGTGTTGGCTTTCATCTATTTTTCTCCATGAACACTGCTTCTCAACATTAGTACAGCAGACACTGATGCTCTTTGTCTTGTTGAATCCATTGGGCTGAGCGCAGACTATTTCCAACACCACAAACCATGTGATTTCAAGCTAAATCCTCAATGAAACTATCGAAAATTATTGTATTCATATAACCAGTGTGCTTTTAAAATAGTACAATTGATTAAATAGCATGCATCCTCTCGTTTTCATGTGGTGCTGTGATATAGTACAACTGAAAGAGGAAGGATAACAGATATTTCATTGCGCGTTAACGTACGTTTCCTCGTCGTTATTGCACATTATATTGCATCGAATGCTTTGCAACCTTTCCGTGTTTGTAGTAATATATTTCACGTTTTACTTCGTATTTTCCCGCTAGCTTGTGCTTCTCATCGCCTATCCCTCCTCGTGCGTCAATACGAGCTTCTGCTGTATTTTCACGAGCACGTGCCTTTCATCCAGCGTTTATTGAGCTGCATAAACAAAAGCCGGCTTAGGATTCATGGGTCTTCTGGAGCTAAGGAACCAGCCTGTAATGTTTCTGGATCAGCATCCTTTGTTGTTGTTGTTGTTGTTGAAACAACCTTCCAACGAACCAATCATTGCCATTTGGTTTTAGGGTTAGAGATGGGATGATTGGTTGATAGTGATGTTGCTCCAGGATCAGCAAAGGATGCTGTTAGTGAACGAAAATAATGCTTGTGTGAGGTATTTTCTCTGTTGTTTGCCAAGAGGCATCATTTACGAAATAATAATAATAATTAAATGTATTTTTATTGTTTGTTTGTTTGTTTGCTTTATAAACATGCATTTATTCATTATTTAAATTGATCTGAATACAGTGTGATTTATATTGCTATTGTATATTTTGACACAGCACAGGTCATCCTCTTCCTAATAAACCAAAGCTAATTTTTTATTCACACTGGTCTACATTTTCAGACCCCCAGTTGTGCCAATTTGAGGCATACAGCCGGGTCAGGGTGGTAACAATTGAATGATGACTGCTTTAATAAGAGTGACATAGTGGAATGTGAAGTAACCATGGTGATGACCTGGCCTGTGCAATACACAGCCATACAAATTGAACAGTGCACTGCATTACATGCTTGATTGTTTGGGCTTCATGTGACAGGATGGGACCCTTAATATCTAGTCAGCCTTGCACACGCGCAGCCTCAGGGGGGTTCAGGACAAAAGCGGTATAAGAGAATCTGAGTGGTGGTCTGGTTTTTCTTCCGAAGAGTCAGCTACCACTATCTAAACCATTCCTCATCCTTCATAACCTTAAGACTGTTCTCAGATCAGACTTCATCAATGAAGGACACCTCTGTGTAATCTGCCTTAGTGCAGATTTACAGGCACTGAAGTAAATCCGGCTGCTCAAAACAATTATTAGAAGCTCTGGAGGGCAAGCATATGAAATAATATTTGAACTCGCAACATACCTGATAGTTTAGAAAATTAAAGAGGAGGAAGTGAGAGGGGAATAAGACAACACAGATGCTTTGCCTTAATCTGCACTGACCTCAAGAGAGATAATGGGAACCCCATGCTATAATAGAGTCTGTGTTTAGGTCATGTGCCTTAATGACAAAGCAGGAACTGAAAAGATTTCCCTGGACATTTCTGTTGATGATCCAATACACACCTCGACTATCTCTCTTCAACACAACATTGTGCTTGTCTATTCCCATTGTATATTGCCAAAAGTAAATTGAAATGAGAGACGATTGGGGATTAGCAAAGGCACCGGAGAGGAATAATGAAAGATAATTGGAGTGCTTGGATAATCTGCTGCACTAGCAGGAGTAGCCGAGGCTGTTGTTGCACGCCTTGTTTTTCCCATATAAAGTAATGCAGTGTTACCCATTCATTCAGAATGGAGACACCTGATATTACTATTATCTTCATTCCTGGAGCATTTGAGGAGAGTAGGATGAACAAAGGCATAGTAGGGTTTTCCTCAAGTTTCTTAAAGGTACACTCAGTATTCTTGTTTTCTAATAAAAAGTTTTAAACATAGTGTTTTTTAAAATAATACTACCAGGTGCATCATTAAAATAAAATAGAATTAAATGAATTCAATAGGAAAAAGTAATTGATAACCCATTTGACGTTGCCCTGTAGCATTGTTTCCCCAGGGACTCAGTTAAATGCATTACTGTCAATTACTGCAGTGCTTAATGCTATGAAAACCAGTTTGATGCTTTTACTAGTGATTTCACAATCGTGGATCCCATTTTCTTATGGACTTGATGGGACATTTTAATGAAAACACTGCCATATCATTAAAACCTGTATGACGTTTCTTCTCTGTGGAACAAAATAGTAAGTGTCTCAGTGTGTCTCACTTACAGTGGAAGTCAATGGTAACCAAAACTATTTGGTTATCAATATTTCCTTAGAAGAAATTCATACAAGTTTGAGATGACATGAGGGTGAGTTAATGATGACAGAGCTAGTTATTTTTGGGTGAACTATCACTTGGTTTATTTTAGTATGTCATAAAGCCCCGTTGTGGCCATACCTTTTCAAAGGAAGTGGCATCAACATGTCATTTTATTCCATACAACATCTGCTGACTTCATGATAAACCTGCTCGGCATTCTTCATGCTGCTGAGCTTCATCTGAGTGGGTTTTATGCTATTTCAGAACAAGTGTGTGTGTGTGTGTGTGTCTGTCTCAGACCACTCTCTGTCTTTAGAGCACTGTGGACACAAAATAAATAGCATGCCTTACCACTTTATATGAGACCCACTGGTCTAAATGAGTGGTCATAGCACTTCTGGGCTGCACTTTTACCTTATCTTGCAGTCGACAGTTAATAACTGAGAACGTAAACTCATGGTGGTGTGATGGGTTTCACTTCTAGCCTTCTTGGTTAAGTAGCTGAAAACCAGCAGTGGTGAAGAGAGTGAATTGTGTGGGCTTTGCTTCATTAAGCACAAAAGAGGGAGATAAGCATCTGGTTGTGCTCCTCAATTATAAAATGCCTCAGAGCTCAAAACATTATTACTGCATGTCTCATGGTGGATTTGTGACTTGAAGCATTGGGCCTTTTATGTTTTAGTACAGAAGTTGTTCTGTTGTGGTGAATAATTAACATTTTTTCGATAAATTTAAACAATGTTTTCTCCCAAGGAAAAGAAATTAACTTTGGAAAAGGACCTGAAAGAAATAATGATAATACAATTTTAATTAAAATGTAGAGTTACGTCTAAACTGGTGCTTTGTACAATGACTGGGAATTTTTTTTGGTGAACTATATAATTAAAAATTTTAAATTCCATATTATATTATAATATTATCACATATTAAGGTATTATTTCATGTTAGAAAACCAGATCAATTTTGGTTTAGCTAGTCATTTTATTCCTAAATTTAAAAGGGGCCTTGGATGAAATTTTCACATTTTTAGCTTTTTTTTTTTTTTGTGCATTTTGTTAGGTTCTTGCGTGTCTGCCAGCTCCAGAAAAGCTGAAAAGAAAACACGCAGCCAGCTTGTTATGGGCTGTCTGAGACTGAAACTGTGTCATCTAGTGAGATCTAGGTTTCAATTTGCAGCCAGTTTCTATGTAGATAGCTGGCTATACTGATTGGCTTCATCACTCTGTCTCCTCTCCACCAACAAGCTGGTGTGTGGTGCGCGTTCTGGCGCAATATGGCTGCCGTCGCATCATCCAGGTGGATGTTGCACATTGGTGGTGGTTGAGGAGATTCCTCTCTTCTATGTAAATCCAGAAGAGAGGGGTGGGGTGTCTCATTTAAAGAGCCATGCACCAAAACAGGTCGCTGTCAACAGAGCTGTTATTGACAAGATAAAATGGGTGTTGTTTTGCACGACCATTGAGGAATTTTATCCAAAGTATATTGTAGACATTTCATAAAGACCCTAAAGAATCATACCAAGTTGTGGAAAATGGGCATCCGATGTCTCTTTTAATTTCCTATATTATATTACAATACTACATATTATCCTATATTAGAAAAATATAAAATGTGAGTATTTTCACTTTTACTAATATGAAAAAATATCTGTACAGGTGCTGGTCATATAATTAGAATATCATCAAAAAGTTGATTTATTTCACTAATTCCATTCAAAAAGTGAACTTGTATATTATATTCATTCATTACACACAGACTGATATATTTCAAATGTTTATTTCTTTTAATTTTGATGATTATAACTGACAACTAAGGAAAATCCCAAATTCAGTATCTCAGAAAATTAGAATATTACTTAAGACCAATACAAAGAAAGGATTTTTAGAAATCTTGGCCAGCTGAAAAGTATGAACATGAAAAGTATGAGCATGTACAGCACTCAATACATATTTGGGCGATCCTTTTGCCTGAATTACTGCAGCAATGCGTCGTGGCATGGAGTCGATCAGTCTGTGGCACTGCTCAGGTGTTATGAGAGCCCAGGTTGCTCTGATAGTGGCCTTCAGATCATCTGCATTGTTGGGTCTGGTGTCTCTCATCTTCCTCTTGACAATACCCCATAGATTTTCTATGGGGTTCAGGTCAGGCGAGTTTGCTGGCCAATTAAGAACAGGGATACCATGGTCCTTAAACCAGATACTGGTTGCTTTGGCACTGTGTGCAGGTGCCAAGTCCTGTTGGAAAATGAAATCTGCATCTCCATAAAGTTGGTCAGCAGCAGGAAGCATGAAGTGCTCTAAAACTTCCTGGTAGATGGCTGTGTTGACTGTGGACTTCAGAAAACACAGTGAACCAACACCAGCAGATGACATGGCAGCCCAAATCATCACAGACTGTGGAAACTTCACACTGAACTTCAAGCAACATGGATTCTGTGCCTCTCCACTCTTCCTCCAGACACTGGGACCTTGATTTCCAAATGAAATGCAAAATTTACTTTCATCTGAAAAGAGGACTTTGGACCACTGAGCAACAGTCCAGTTCTTTTTCTCCACAGCCCAGGTAAGACGCTTCTGACGTTGTCTCTGGTTCAGAAGTGGCTTGGTAGCCCTTTTCCTGAAGACGTCTGAGCGTGGTGACTCTTGATGACTCCAGCTTCAGTCCACTTCTTGTGAAGCTCTAACAAATGTTTGAATCAGCTTTGCTTGACTGTATTCTCAAGCTTGCAGTCATCCCTGTTGCTTGTGCACCTTTTCCTACCCAAATTCTTCCTTCCAGTCAACTTTGCATTTAATATGCTTTGATACAGCACTCTGTAAACAGCCACACCTTTCAGTAATGACCCTCTGTGACTTACCCTCTTTGTGGAGGGCGTCAATGTTCGTTTTCTGGATCATTGCCAAGTCAGCAGTCTTCTCCATTAATGTGGTTTCAAAGAACACGAGATACCCGGAATTTATACTGTAGGGATGATCATTAATTGAAACTCAAATGTAAATATTCTAATTTTCTGAGATACTGAATTTGGGATTTTCCTTAGTTGTCAGTTATAATCATCAAAATGAAAAGAAATTAACATTTGAAATATATCAGTCTGTGTGTAATGAATGAATATAATATACAAGTTTCACTTTTTGAATGGAATTAGTGAAATAAATCAACTTTTTGATGATATTCTAATTATATGACCAGCACCTGTATATATATATATATATATATTTTTCACAACCATCCTCATAATTCTAAATGTTATATGCCATTTTATTTGGCATGTACCCAAAAAAGTATGATGTTATATATACAGTATATATTACATATAATATTATATCCCATTTTGGAATATTATTTTATATAAGTATGAAAAATACTCATTTTTTTCCACATTTTCAGGTAAATTATTCCTTTAACTCTAAATTTGAGATCCATCCATCCATTCTTTAAACTGCTTTTCTTCTGTTGGGTCTTCTGTAGACTAAATTTTATATTTCATGTTATAATATAGTATCCCATATTAACATCTTATTCATATGATCAACATTCACAGCAAATAGTTTAAACAGAGTTTCTAGCATAAGGGAACATGCCATGCTGTCCATAAATATGTAATGCTTCTCTCCCAGGTATATAGGAAGAGAAGGATGGCATTTCTTTTGGCAGTGTAACTGAATCAACATCACGGTGTCTGTTTACCCTGAGTATTTATGGCTGGTCTTGTTTTGTTCTATCCTTTCTATGTGTGCTATAGGGAATTTAATAACCATTTTCATGTAATAGCACTAAATGCACACAAAAGCCAATCCAAAAGGCCAGGCAACATTGCTGCCATAAAGAACAAAAGAGCAGTGAGGTTAGCCATGCTGAGTACAGAATTCTCACTCTGCCTAGTCAGGGGAATGTGAATTTAAGCATGGAATGCTGTTCCAGGTGAACCACTGCATGGTTGAATTGTTATTGGCCCAGTATACACATAACACAGCTGACCAGAAGGGCTGAAGTTAAGAAAGTCAAACATCCTTGATGTAAAACGAGCTGTTCTTAATGTGATGATTTCCTGTTTTCTTAACTTAAGGGTCATCGGAAGCCCATTTTCCACAAGTTGATATGATTGAGGGTTTTAATGAAAAGTCTATAACACACTTTGGTTAAAATTTCTCAGTGGTAGTGTAAAACAACACCATTTTTACCCTGTCAAAATCAGCTCTGTTTTCAGCAAGCCGTTTTAGTCCATTTTCCTTAAATGCTAATGTGCATTTCAAAACATTTCAGTTCAAGCAACGCATTCCGACGACCCCTTTAAAGGAAGTGTTACATAAAGCATAAAGCATATACACTATATTCTGACTCCTGAAGCTATATGAGAGTTTTGTGTGAGGAACAGTCCAAATTTCAGTAGAAAATCCTGTGCTGAAAATTCTGTCAGCATAGAATCTTCTCGTTTTGTTTTCCACAGAATATAAGAAATCATTTAAGTTTGAGGGTGAGTAAAGAATTTTCGGTAACACTTTAGAATAGGGAACACTTATTCACTTTTAACTACGACTTTTCCCTCAATAGATTCCTAATTTGCTGCTTATTAATAGTTAGTAAGGTAGTTGTTAAGTTTAGGTATTGAGTAGGATTAGGGATGTAGAATAAGGTCATGTAGAATAAGGCATTAATATGTGCTTAATTTGTACTAATAAATGGCTAATATTCTCGTAATATGCATGCTAATAAGCAACTAGTTAAGAGACCCTAAAATAAAGTGTTACCGAATTTTCATTTTGGGATCCCTTTAAGTGTTGGTTAAGTAAGTCAGATGATTTGAGATCACACTCAAAGTGTTTCTCAATCTTGCTGTTTGAGGAGTTCATTACAGGCTTTCTGAACTAATAACAGTGAATTACATTTTCCTCTTCACACTATCATGTGTGACACCAATGAATATTAATTGCTTATAATCCTTTTATGCTGCCATTTGACAAGCCTGTTTCCTTAGAGAGTAAAAACAGCAAGATAAGACATGAGTGTCAGAGACAGAGGTCCTTGGCTTTGAAACAGGAAGAAGTCTCCATAGAAACTGAAATATTTTTTTAAAAGGAAGTTGATTTCAAGGCTAAGGAGAACAAAGAATATAGTTAATCTCAGTTTTCTGCATAGTTATTTTGTAGAGTTTTTGAAAATGCTCTCGTACACTTAACACACAGTACCAATAAACAGTGTTATGGACATGTTGCGAAAGCAGTCAACGTTTAGGATCGACACCCATATTTACTGTCCTGTTCGCTCCGTTGTCTGCTGAGAGTGCATAACATCCTGCAAGATCAGTTACACCCAGCACATCACCTATTCCTCCTGCTGCCCTCAGAGAGACGATACCAGGCCATCAGAGCCGGAACCAGCAGACTGGCCTTCAGCCTCCATCCCAGTGCAGTGAGACTGCTGATTGAACATCCACAACCGAACAAACCGAACAGTGAAATGAATGAAATGAAATGAGTTCATTTCACTCAAATAATAATGAAAGTTCGTTAGACTCAATTGAAATAAGTCCTGTAAACTCAAAATGTTGTTGTAGTAAGGTGAACTTAAAATGATTGCGTTTTCTAGTTCCCAGCATGCTTTGCATCAGACAACAAGGAAAACAAATGCAGAAATTAAGTGTTATTTTGTGTGTTTTTGCACAAGATTAACATAGAGAGACACAAGTTAGTACTTAAATGTTGTGTTATGTTAAGATTTACATAGATTTCTGTTATGTTGGTTTTGTAGTGTTACCATTGTGGTGAAGAGTAAAGCCTGTGGTTAGGTTGAGGATGGATAGCAAAACTTAGACTATGTATACTGCATGTTGTTTGACTATGTCATGAGTCTTTTAGATAACTACATTAGCGTGCCAGTGTGCTGTTGCAAACTAGCATTTAACTATAAAGATCTGAATGAATGTGCTGTTTATGGAAGCAAGTTGTATATAATTATCATTGTGATAAGTGGGGTGGGATCATGGAAGTGAGGCTTGGATTGGCTCCCATGGCTCTCAGCCCCGCCCCACTTGTCATAAAAATTTTAAGCTCTACTAACTTAAAAATATTTTAGTTTGTTTAGTTCGCGATAAGTTTCCTCAAATGTTTTGAGTATTCTTATTGTGTTTTACAGTGTGAATAGATTGAATATCCGTTACACTCAGGTGTACGTCACAATATAAAAGAAAAGATCACAACTTCTGTTTCACTTTAAAAACTCAAACACAGGACATATTCATCTGCTGTGTGAATGTGGCCATCTAAAAACCACCTAGAACACACTAGCAACCACATAGCAGCGTGTTAGCACTCAGAACAGCTAAGTGACCACATAGCTATGACTTTATAACCTGTCAAAGTGTATTCCAGCCTTTAATGGCTGTTGTCATTGAGATCATGTGCAATGTTTTTCTTCCTTACATTGATTTATATATGATAGGGATGTGATAGTAAAAGCACTTTTTTGAGTTGATTTACATGTTGCAGTGCTGTTTGACCTGGAACAAGAGCTGCATTAAAATATTAAATGTACTGTTGTAGATGACTGACTTTTCAGTTTGATCTTCAGTGGCACGTAAAAAAAACATGGCAGCTGCTCTTTCTTTTTTTCTTAACTGGAGCAAACAAATGGCTTTTCCAAAGGCATTCCGGGGACTGCCTCAAGTCATAAACCCAAACCTTTCTTTTGTAAGACTTTGGAGATTTTGCTTTTTGTAAAAATGTGATCAAATCACCTGTGGTTAAAAAGATGGGCACTGTTTAAGGCAATGCTGATGGGATATGAGCTATAGGGAAGTGTTACAATTCTGCAGGGTTTCATTCTCCACCCTAAGGAACAAACTGTTTATCCTGAATGAAGGGAGGGATAATTGGGACAGACATCCACAGGAAATACTGTTTCCCATTACAGATATGAAGAAACTAGACTGTCAAACTCAGGCGTGTTGCGACACTATGAAATAAAGTCCGGAATCTTGTTTGTAGATCCCCATATGGTGTTTGGAAATAGCTTAAATGAGCCAAACTGTTGAAGACTTCACCACAATTCACTATTCTGAACCACACACAGCAATGTATCATGCTCTCAGATGGCAGGCTGTAAACAAGCAACTATGAAGCTGTTAATTAGTTTTTCCTTGTTTGCTCTTGCTTATTTAGTGACACGACAATCAGACTTTATGCTCTATTTGCTGCCTTACAGTAACTCAATTGTTGCATAATTCATGTAGCTAGATTAGTTTTTATTATAGAAAATGTAGCAGGTGTAATTTCAGCAGTCCAGTTTCAGAGGGCAAGCTCTCTGGGTCTTTCATTATTTCATAATCATTTCACGATTGCATGTAATTGCTGTGTTTGAAACAGGAAATGTGTTTCTGTAAGGAGCCGTTTCAAGTTCTGTTTGTGTCCCTGTATGTGTGTGTTTCCTTGTGTTTGTGTGTATTTCAACATAGTTTAAACAAATTGAAGTGGTCTGGAATGAAAACACATTTACATTTATACATTTGGCAGAAGCTTTTATGCAAATTGACTTACACTGAATTCAAGGTACCATTCCATAGTTTGGGGTTGGTAAGATCTTTTAAAGAAGGCTAAATTTAATTGATCACAAAAACAGTAAAAACACTAATATTGTGAAATATTCTTAAAATGTAAAATAACTGTTTTCTATGGTAATATATTTTAAAATGTGATTAAATCCTGTCATGGCAAAGCTTAATTTTTAGCATAAATTACTCCAGTCTTCACTGTCACATGATCCCTTAGAAATCATTATATAAATTAATATAAATGTATTAAAATAAAATCGATCCCATGACCTCACCAGTGCTAGTGCCATGCTCTACTTTATGAGCTAAAGGGAAAACCTTGTGATATTTTATTGTTAAATTTTACATATTCACTAATCCTGTTTAAAAACCGTGCTGTTTTTTATCAAATGCATAAATGTAAAATCTTGATGTGAATAAGGGTGATACCCTTATTTTTTTCTTTCCTTTAACAGGCCTTGGACTCTGACCGCACAATCTTGCAGAAAATGAAGAAAGCAGCCAAAGCAAAACACATCTCTGGCCAAGGTTGTGAAATTACATTGAATCTATTGGGTGTATTTGTGTTTACATATGTGAGAAAGAACCTGAAAAGTTATCATTTCTCAGTTATTCAGGTGCTAGCAACATTTTGTCACAAATGTCTTTACTATGCCACCGTAGTTGTTTTTTGAATTTCATGCACATTAGTCTGTAAGCTGCATTCATTTAGTCTTTGAATCTGTATTAATTCATTAGAGAGATTGACAGCGTATGCAAAACATTTCCTCTGGCTCAACTATCTATGAATATGAATGAAGTAGAAGGCAGATGCCCCCTATGAGACCCAATCACGTCAACATCTCTATCTGTTTTTTTAATGTCATGCGCTTTTAGCCAAATCCCCATGTTTTCTCACTTATATCTTCACGGTTTGTGCTGAATTTCTGCTGCTGATCTTCTTCCAGACCACGTATCACATTTGGAGTCATACATCAATTCCATGGAGAAGTTGGCTGTGAATTTCCGCAACAATGGCGAACAGGAAGTGGCCTCTGCGTTTAATAAGTTTGCAGAATTCTCCAAAGAACTGCTGACACCAATGAAGAACTTGGTGAGGCACATGGAGCTCCGGAAAGGGCTTTCCGTTAGGCTTATGCATAATCCCATAGAGTGTTTTTAGTATTAGTCACGGTTTGGACTTACAAGATAGGCCTTATCTGCAAACAACTCAGCTTCCTTGCCAAAGGTTGTCTCAGCTCTCTGTCCACAGTTCCTTATCCCTTCCAGCCGTATTCATGTTAAATAGATTTTTAAAGTGAAAATATGTTTAATGTGCTAGTTTGCAAGTACATGCTGACATAAACTGGGTCTAAATGGGTTTTGCCAGCTCATAATTTCCATTTTAATATTTCTGTTTTTTATCAGTTGAAGAGCATGTTGCACAACATCAACTTCTTCCTGGACTCGCTGGTAAAGGGGGATCTGAAAGAAGTGAAAGGTGTAAGTTGAAATCTACAATACAAGCGATCCACTTGAAGTGAGATTTTTCGTGCGTTTGCTTTGTAAATGTTACCATCAAATAAATGCAAATGAATCGATCTATATACCTTTAATAAAATATTATACGTCAAAAAAGGAAAATACGCTCAAAGCATGAACTTTAAAAAATTGGAAGAAATTCATAGGTTCAAAAATTAAAATTTGGTAGCGCACAAGTATTTGCTCATTTAATAAGTTCAGCATAATGGAATCAAATCAATGTTACATTGTACCCCACTGTATACCATTATAGCAAATAATTACCATCTTGTACCATGGTATTCATACAGCACTCTAAGCTACCAAAAAAATGAAATGACAATGGTAATACCAACTTTCTGACACTTATGTTGCCTTGTTAATGTTCCTAGTATATATGATGCAAATACAGATGAAGTGTGCAGGATATTTTCCCAGAAGGCAACAAGGCATAGTAGAAATCTATTACACAGATCATTACCATAAGCACAGTGTTTAATGTGAGCAGATGGTAATGAGACAGACTTCTCTTAATTCTTCTCTGTCTGTCTTGATGCTCTTGTCTTTTACTGTAAGATGATGTAAGACTGACTCTATTCTAACTCCTTGTTTTCATCTTGTCAGGACCTGAAAAAGCCTTTTGACAAGGCGTGGAGAGATTATGAGAATAAATTGTGAGTGCTTTTTATAACACTGTTTTTAGCTTATTCCAGTCATTTGTTTCAGTGTTTTGTGTTTTTTGACCCCTACTGAGCAGTGGTTTATTTTGATTCATTAGACGAGAGATATTGCAAAACCTTCGAAATAAGCAAGAGAACAAGAAAAAATTGTATCACTGGTCTCTGTCACGACAGGCTGTGTTTGTGTGTGTGTGTGTGTGTGTGTGTGTGTCAAACAACAACCAATTTTAGAAACTGTGTAGGATTTATATTCTTTGTGCCTCATATGTTACATATTCTCTGTAGCATCGCTCTTCACTTGTTTTCTTTCTCATATTTATTCACACTTTTTTTTTTTTTAAAGCCATGGTTGTTCGGGTTGTTTAGTTTAGTTTTAGCCTTATGTACGTGTCAGTAGGACACAAGTGCTCCTTCCATACCAGAAATGTGTCCTTTTGGCATATATTAAAATGGATGTCATGTAAGAATATAATTAATATTATGAAACTGTAGGTGGAAACTCAAAAGTAGCACATACATTCTGATGCGTTTTCCATCCACACAAATAGGCCTATACAGTATATAATATAATGAGTTTTCTATATTTAACACAACAGAAATTGAAAGTCCTTGATCTTCTAATTTACTAACCTTCAATTGTTATCAGAAATCCTTTTAGTACTTCCCGTATCGTTATTTTGCTCCTTTTAATTTCTGTTCTTCATTTAATTGTAATTCTCGTAAGTGTCTCGCTTCACTTCTCTTACAATACTTTTGTACTGTGTTTCCACGAATCAAGTGAATACCATATTTGTGCATTATGTTATACTACACGATATAGTAGAGCTGACCACACTGTCATATGATTTTTGTCCCCTTCAGCACTAAAATCGAGAAAGAGAAGAGGGAACTGGCGAAGCAGTATGGTATGGTGCGTACAGAGGTGAGCGGAGGAGAAATTGCAGAAGAGATGGAGAAAGAGCGCAGGATGTTCCAGCTACAGATGTGTGAAGTAAGATCCGCTCATGTTTGTGTAAACTGCTATAGAGAAACATGACAGATGTTATTAGATTAATGATCAGCTCATCTGTATAGAAATATATGAACGGTGAAAACTTTTTCTATAAACCAAGGGTTTTTAATCGTTTTGCTGAAAGACTAAACTAGGGCTGGGCAATATACTGCTAAAACACAGTTAACCGGTAGAGATTTGCTACGTGGTCATGAAAACGTATCGTTTGCATGCTTTTTTTAAGCAGTTCCGTTCAAAAGCAAGTTATTTTAAGTTGTTGAAATGCAATCAGCAGTGAAAGAGAACTCATTTCGTGCTCTCTAAGAGACAGTTTCTGAGCGCTGTCAGAGAGGCACGTGCATGTGAAGACGGTGCTCATAGAGCACAAGAGTATTGAACTGAGTTATTTTTTGCCACTTTATGGGCTTTGAATTGTTAAATACACATGCTTGTATGTGTCAAAATTCCTGTCTTTGCACATAAACTCATAAGCACAGTAATTTAGGTCTTAAGTGAAAGCAAACAGCTGAGAAAGAAAACACATGTAACAGTATACTGAATCTGGGCGGCTCTTAAAGTGACAGCAGTCTAATATTCTTGCTGTTTGTCCTTCATGTTAATCAAACAACAAAAAAGAGAAAACCTCACTGCCCTTGTATAAAAACTTTTGTAACTTTAATAAAAAAATAAAATAAAATATGTAATTTACATAGTGAAGAATGTTCAGTAATATTTTTAATGTTTATGGTAGAACTCTCTTATGCTCACCAAGGCTGCATTTATTTGATCAAAAATACACTAAGCTCAGTAAAACTGTCAAATATTATTACAATTCAAAATAACTTTTTTTTTTTATATTTGAATATATTTTTTAGATGTAATTTATTCCTGTGATGGCAAAGCTGAATTTTCAGCATCGTTACTCCAGGCTTTTTGTGTCACATGATTCTTTAGAAATCATTCTAAAATGCTGATTTGGTGCTCCAGAAACATTTCTTATCATTATCAATACTGAAAAAAGTTGTTCTGCTTTATATTTTTTGTGGAAACCATGATGCTCTTTTTCAGGATTCTTTGATGAATGGAAAGTTAAAAAGGATTTGTTTGAAAAAGAATTTTCATAACAATGTAAAAAGCCTTTATCAAGTTAATGTGTCCTGGCTGAATAGAAATAATAATTTCTTTAAATCTCATTTGTTGTTTTCCTCATAAACAGTACCTCATCAAAGTAAATGAAATTAAAACCAAGAAAGGAGTAGACCTGCTACAGAACCTCATCAAACACTACCACTCTCAATGCAAGTAAGTCTGTGAAAAAAAGGTTTTGGAATAATAAAGCATAAAGCAAGATATTCAGTCCCCAACAATAGATCTGTCCAATGACATGAACCATACCATAGCAAAATGAATAAAGTCATCCGTGTGAAGAGAAATCTGTGGGATGGGCAGCACACCTGTGCCGGCTTGGCACCATCACCATCAGTGTTAAATGTGTGTGTGGTGTGACTGATTGCCTTGCTTTATACTCGCATCCCTCCACACTCGAGTCTGTCACGCTGTTTTGAGTGTGACTGGAATTTGAGAGAGTGCGAAACCATTGTAAAAAAGCATGAGAGAGGAATAAAGGTTCCTTGACAATTGACACTGTTTTGTTTTTATAGGATTTGTAATTAAAATTTCTCTCTCCTGTCAGTTTCTTTCAGGAGTGTCTGGCTGCTACGGAAAAACTCAAGCAGTACATTGATTCCCTAACGGGACATCTGAGTGCTGTGAGTGATCCTGCCCATGTTTGCTGCTTACACATATATGTTCTTAATGTTTGGAACAGATGACATGTTGTGGCACAAATCCCACTTAAAATGATAATCAGCTGCAATCACACTTATGGAAGTGGAAGAAATAAGGTTGAACAGCCCTATGGTGTTTTTTTTTTCTTCTTAATTTTTATTCATGCTTTTGTGTTGCCAAAGACTTTATACACAAAATACCCAAACCTCAAATAAGTGGTGACAGGTTTAACCAAACTGCATTGTAATCCTGAATGAAAGGGAAAGAGAAAATACTACTACTAATAAACATATTTTCATTTTTAATTAATATCATTATTAATCTTGTTATTATAACATATCAAATATATTATCATAATAAAAAATTATTATATAATAATATAATATATAATTTAAAATAAACTATTAAAATATGTCATATAAATTGAATACAATTTAATATAAAATATATTAAAATATATAAAAATTACAAAAGTATATTGTCTTAAATGATCAAATTACTTCTGTTCTTCTGCTTATTATTATTATTATTATTATTATTATTATTGAATATTGCTATTACTATTACTAATTTCAATAACAACAATAACAATAACAATACTACTACTACTACTACTACTAATAATAATAATAATAATAATTATTATTATTACCCACCTGGTTCCATCCCATTAGCTCATATCTTACAATACGATGTGATTAAGACTATAGTTTGAAATAGGGAAGAATTGTCCATATATTTTTTATCACTTGACAGCTCTTTATCTTGTAAATTTAGCACAATTATACTAAACTGACATTTCAATTGTAAATGCAGGGCGTTTATCATTTAGGAGTAACGGCTTACTCGAGGAAAGGTCAGAATGCATAAAAAGGTGCTGAAATCTAAACTGACTTTAAATAATTCAGACAGATAACCTGCATATAATCTGTCAAGCGATTTGATAGATTAGGCCCTGTATACACAAAATCCATTCAGGCAAGCAGGATCAACCCTGTGTGTGTGTGTGTGTGTGTGTGTTTATGGGAGGCATGGTCATGTGGTGGAGCGGCTAATCGGTATTCAGAACACATCTCACTTTGCAGCAATGAAGCTCAGGATGAGCATGACATTGGCCCCAATCACTCAGTCCGTGCTATCATATAGATTCCCAGTGTATTAATATTTCTTCATATACCATCTCATAATCAAGTCTTTATTTTTAAATTGAAAAGTACTGAGGATCCTTCACATCCTTTGTTCATTCTCAGCCAAATATATCTCAATCTCAGTGAGTAGATTGCTCATGCTGAGCAGCAAATGACTTTTGGGCAATTGTTCTGCATTGTTATGGCATCCCATCATCCCTCAAGCTAACACAGTGCATTCTCAATGTTCCTTCATCTCCTTCTACGTGCTTTGTGTAGTCAGCCCAGATCAATAGTCTGTAGGCTAAAAATAGTTAGGTCGATCATTTCAATATGTGTACACCCACACTGATGTAACCAAGGTGGCCAAGTGACTCACATTGCAGTATTAGTAGTTTTTACTTAACAAACCCAGAATATTAGATGTAAAATTTCAATCTACTGAAAAACCCTTCTTTATAAATCCTATTGTAGATTAAGCTAGTCTATTTGGATTCTTGGTCTGGTCTAGCTGGTTATTCTGCTGATCTCAGCTCAACCAGCTGACAAGCATCCAAGATTCCTCTTAAGTTTCGTTAACTAAAACTATTACAACATTTTTGTTAATTGAAATTGAAGCCGAAATAAAAAAGAAATAATAGATGAAAAACCTCAATTAAAACTAAACTAAAACTGAAATAAATAAATTAAACCTAAATAAGAGTATTTAAATAAATAAATAAAAAACATAACTAAAATTACAATGATAAATAGAAATATTAAAGTAAAAGCTAATTAAAAATATAAATACATACTATAATAGTTTATAAATAATACTAAATGAATGCTGCCAGAAATCCACCAGAACCACATTTTCTTGATGGTAAAAAGGTAGATTCTTTTAGTTAACATCCCAGATTTTCACTCTAGACCACGAAGAGCCACAAAAGAGCGACTTTTGTTTGTTTTCATCACGGGTTTCATCAAGGTTACCAGCCTCCGCCGCTGTACCTCACACTGACACAATCAGAGACAAATCAGCGCTGTAAGCAGTTGGTAACAGTACATTTATGGCTGATAAAGCAGACGCCTTCTTTCAGCTGCAGTGAAGTTGTGAGTGACAGACAACTTAATGAAAGGGCCATTGTCTTACCCAAAGCCTAAGTAATCACGCTTAGAAAAACACAGCTGAAGGAATGTACAAGGAGGAGAGGATGTGTAGGATGTGTTTGGAGAAATTTAAGTGTGTGTGTGTGTTTATATAGATCAAACATAAGCAGGATGATGAGAAGAGACAGCTCTGTTCTCTCAGAGATCAGCTCAGACCAGCTCTGCAGCCCGAATTCAAAGAGGTAAAGAATGACACTCTATTTGCACCTCATTCCCGTTCCACCGGCACACACATTTTTCCTGCTTTGGAATTTGCACAAATTTCTCATGCATGCTTTCACCTATTACACTCTCAGCTGTTCAGTTTACAAATTCTAAACAGGTTTTTCTAACACTTCCTTTGTATATGATTTGCATTGTGTGGTTTACTGTAATTGAAGGCTTATATGTATAGTGGAGACAGGGGCAAGTTGTCACAAGGACTATAAACTGCAGCTCTGTGTTCAGTTTTGTAATGTATAGGACTGCGGTATGTTTAACCCACTGCTATGCTCTGTTTTTCCTGTCTCAGAGTTCACCCACCACTATTGATTCAGCCCAGGAAAATCAATAACATTTTATGTTGCAGTGCATGGTGATATATATTATTTGTCAGGGTAATAAATAGACAGGGTCTTAAGGAGTAATTTGTTAGTCCTGTTCAAGTATTTAATGGGATTATGGTGGAGGGAGATCAATGTATATTTGTTATTGTCAATCATCTTCTACAATAATTTAAAAAAAAAAATTGACTGGAATGAATGTGAAGAGCAGCTATTAATATAATTGTTTTTCTAAATTCTTCTCTGACAAAATAGCAGTCCAGGAGAGTAAGTCGAGACTTTTTTTTTTTTTTTAATTAACATGTGATGTTATAAAACTGCTGTAATTAACCATGAACACTTGCATGTGAACTG
This sequence comes from Acrossocheilus fasciatus, assembly GCA_036784905.1. NCBI lineage: Eukaryota > Metazoa > Chordata > Actinopteri > Cypriniformes > Cyprinidae > Acrossocheilus > Acrossocheilus fasciatus. The sequence continues at coordinate 19,705,074 of CM071948.1, forward strand.
TCACCTCATGTTTCCCACTGTAGTTGAAAAAAGTTAGCATGTGACATTATAACTAAGAATGTACCTTTTTCTTTCAGACTCTACTGCAAAATTTATATGCAATTATCATGTTTTTGTTTTCTGAAACCTGTTGATATTTGGAATATTTCAGGTTAAACATGTTAGCTCATATCACATCAAACCGTGCAAAGTCTTATTATTGTTATACTTTATACTCAAATGATTAATGTTAACAACATCAGCATTGCGTCACTATGAGTATAGTGTGTTTTAGCGTGTAGAATTCAGTTTCTGTACAGTCTATTATCTAATTGTCATACCATTCGAATTTCATATTAAGAAATTCTTTTAACCCAAAAAGCAAATTATTCTCCCTTCGAACTGGTTTTCTTTAAAATACAAATCTTGTGTAATCCCAGGATATCTGTAATCAGAAGCACATTTAAAACTGCAATATAATTTAATTTTATTCACATGTGTTTCATAAACGCATAATACTTTCTGGATTACAATCGCCATCAAAATGCTAAATTTAATTTTTCTAGCTGCTGTGAGAAAAGACTAAACGATCCGTCACCTGCAGGATCCTCACATGCGAGAGCCTAGTAGCCGGGACAACTTCTTTATGTTTACAGACGTGATATAATGGCGCAGCGCCATGCTCAAATTTCCCTCAAAAACCTACCCGTACCACTCTATTATAAACTAACCGTTGTGAATCGGGCTAAAGTAAGGCGATAGTTTTGAATACTGGCTGGTTATGTACTTTATGTATTTTTAACCAAAAAAAGTTACGGACTGCAGCTTTAAAATCAAATTATTTCAATTCTATTTTTTTATTTTTTTTTTACAAAATTTCAGGTATGATTTGAAATGATGTCCTGTTAATATTTTTTAACCCAAAATATTCCTCTTTTTATATAATTTAAACTCATTGCATGATTGACATTCATCTGTTTTGCATTTCATGCATGTATCGACTCTTCATCAAAAGTGTGATCGGGTACTTCCTTTTAGTGTTAGCACTTCTCTGCATGAATGATGTGAAGTTTGTGTGACTTTCTCCTCAGCTTGAGTAGTTTAGATTTTACGTTCAGCTAGATCAGCTAAAAATGAAACGTAAGTCATCATTCAATCCCTGTATGACATTCCGTTTTCCATGAAATACAAAAGAATATATTTCACACAATGTTCACACTGCTCTTTACCATAGAATAAAAGTGAACTGTGACCTATCATAGTTACATGGACTAATTTTAATGGTACCTTTATGTTGCTTCTTAGTCATTTTTGGAGCAGAAACCCCATGGTTTCCATCAACGTTCATGCTATTAAAACGAGCAGAGGGCACATTTGTGTTCCCAAGAACAAAAAAGAAATAAAATGAAACACTACATGTCCCTGTTTTGTGCAATATCCCATGCATAGAGACAATGAAAATGAACAAAGCTTATAAACCATAACATTCCTGTTTGTGTTTCTGTTGTGCAGGATTCCCTAAGCAGACAGACTGTGTACAGCATGCATCAGCTTCAAGGCAACAAGCAATATGGTACAGAGAAATCAGGCTACCTCTACAAGAGGAGTGATGGGTAAATGAATGAATGTTGTAGCAAATGCTTGTAATGATATCAGAGTTCTGTCCCCGGATCCTGCATTCTTCAAAAATGAAGTATAATCCACTCATTCATTAAGATTTCCCTGATAAATCCTTTCGGAAGTGCTCTGGTAGCCCTTCGTTTCAAATGATTTATGTGCTGTAGGACACGCTGTGCTGGGAGTTACACACGTATCTGTCTCTGCATTCACTATAAAGCTTTGTGGGTTGATTGAGGAGAATGTGATGTGGATGCTGTGCTGTAATCTCATTTCTCTGATAGGTTGAGGAAGATGTGGCAGAAGAGGAAATGTACCGTGCAGAACTGCTATCTTACCATCGCTCATGGAACTGTGAGTACTCACATCTCTCTCAGTAAATCCAGCAGTAAGCATTTTTTTCTTCTGCTGGTTTCTGTGATAAAATGTAAATGCATCCTGGATATGTGTTTAGTTCTACAGTGCAGGCTATATTGCCACGGTAAAACATGGTATAACATTAGTAAAGCACTCTTCGGGTTTTTAGTTTACCAAATGAAAATAACAGATTTTCTCAGAAATCTGTAAGGTCTACGCAGACCAATTTTTGTTGTCAAAAACATGCAAATGATATCAAACAATGCACCTTCAAATGGCATTTCACACCTAGTATTGTAGTATTGTAATGTGTGGATCTGTCATTTTAAATTTTGTAAAGTTCTTTTGGATGCTCATTTTTTTTATTTATTTTTTTTATTTATTTTTTATACTCTACAGTTCTAAAGTTTGGTGTTATAAGATTTATAATGTTTATAAAGTCGCAAGTATCTTTTGCTCACTAAGGCTACATTTATTTGATCAAAATACAATAAAAATAGTAATGTAAATGTAATTTAATTCTGTGATGGCAAAGCTGAATTTCAGTCACATGATATTTTTATTTTTGTTATATTATGTTTTAGTTATGTGCATTTTCGACGGCTGAAACCTATGTTTATACGCAATACAAATGAGATGTAAATTAATGTTATGATTAGTTATGATATGTTTGTGATGATGTGCTATCCTTTTGTTGCAGCCTAATAAATCACCAGCTAAACTGAATCTCCTCACCTGCCAAGTCAAACCAAGTCTGGAAGACAAGAAATGCTTTGACCTCATCTCACGTGAGTTAACCATGCATTCTCTCAGCATTCCTCAACCAAGAGCTCAGTCCATGTTATATAATAGAAAATAAACCCCATCAAAGGTAGATTTCAGGATCTTCATCTCAAGCTGAAGCGTACCAGCCTCAGGCTATTTTTGGTGAAGAGAACTGCTTAATTGTATCCGCATGCATCCATGCATTATTCTGGCCTCAGGTCTCTAGTGTCATTCCTATGTTATGTAACATTCGTGACATATTTTGCGATACAATACTGGAGTCCTTGAACTAAAGGCAGGTTTTTCTGAAAACAGGGCACTATTTAAATTATGTATTTACACTCGAGCACAAATAGTTTGTTCTTTCCTGCCACTTGTATTTTAACAAAAGACCTCAAAGCTGTTTTATCTCTCCTGATTGTTTGCTGATTACACATTAACTGGTGCCAGCTGAGGAGGAATTGTGAATTTGCAAGGAATAATGTGGATTGTTGTTGTTTTTTTTAGATAATCGCACTTACCATTTTTTGGCTGATGATGAATCTGATTGTGTGGCGTAAGTATTTCTATTGTTTATTCACAGCAACAAATGTTCCTCAAATGGCCCTATTTGGTGTGTTGATATTTCAACCTAAGAGAACCCACTCAAGCATTAATGTACTTGGATGAGTCATTTTAACACAACTGCACATAAATCCAAGCAATAAAAAGCAACGAAATGTAATTATGCATAATTTATTGTTATTATAATAACGTGTAACAAGGACACCTTAATATAAAGTGTTTCCGAAATTTTCAATAGGGTTTAGTTTGCGTCCCAGTTGTGAACTATGATTTGATACTTTCTAGTTGGATGCAAGAGATGGTGCATTCTGATTGGACATAAACCTATTTTTTGTCAGTTTTCCCATAAGAGATAAACACTACATTTCACTACAAGTCTGGGTTTATAGGCATTAATGCTTTTATTAAACAAGGACACGTTATATAGATCAGAAGTGACAGTAAAGACTTTTACATTGTTACAAAAAATAAATCTATTTCAAGTAAATGTTTATAGAATTACACTTACATTTATTATAAGAATATTATAGAAGAAATAATTACTGTAGAAGCAATAAATACAACTATTACAGAAGAAATAAAAGCACCTAAATATTGCATCAAGAAATTACTTTTAAACATATATTAAACAGAAAACATTCTAAATTGAAAAAAACAATCACAGTATTAGATTATCGCAGTATTGGTCAGATAAACACAGCCTTTGTGAGCACAAGAGACTTCTTTTAACGCTTGTGTATGTAAAAGTGAGTTTTATCACCGCTTAATAAATACGCTGATTTCATAGGCTCTTTAAAGAGAAATGCTTTTACTCTGCCAGACACTGATCTGCCTGAGTCTCAGTCTGCCCATGTGACTGTCAGATGAGAATGTGTAGACGGCGTCAGATAGGAAAGAGCTTGCATAATTTTCAGCGCACACACACCTCTCCCAAGTTGACCTTTCCATCTTGACAACGTAACAGAGCCTCCTTTCTTGGAGAGAAAGAAAAATATGTAACATTTCTTCCTCTGATGTGGCTGTCTGTACAATGATTGAAGCGCTTCCCATGTCAGATCACAGCCCAGGCTTCCATCTTCAGCTAAATGTCAGAGTTGAAGAGGAGCGAGTGAAGAGATTATCGATAGTCACATTATACCGCACCTTTTAACAAATGAATCCAAGAGACTTTATTCACTAAATGGAATTGCACAAAGACTTGCACTGTTTAAAAAATTCCCTGAGCTGTGACCGAGGGCGTCTTCTCATTAACTGCTGATGAACTCTGATGTAACCTCTTAGAGCAGATCATTATTAGTCACAAATGACTTTTTCATGCATTGTGCCACCTGGGAATACTGATATTATTTCGATCTGAAGTTTCTTGTCGCCCTCTAATGGTTGTATTTATTTTTGCACGTTACTAAAAATATCAGGTGGATATCAGTGCTTACAAACAGTAAGCAGGAAGCTCTAAATGTGGCTCTGGATGAGAGGAAGCCAAGTGGGGAAAACAGCGTTGAGGATCTGACACGAGCCATCACTGAGGATATTCGCCGCATTCCTGGAAACAACGTTTGCTGCGACTGTGGGGCCCCAGGTGCAAAAATAAAGTGTATTAGGCTACCATGTTACATGAATATTTGAATAATTCGGTACCAGGGCAGCAAACACTGTTCAGAATAGCTGCATTTTTCAATTTCCAGCCCTTAAGATTTTACATTTTAGTTTCCCTTAGTCTTAAATATTTTGTTACACTCTTGTTTAGTACAGTGGTTATAACATTGTGAGTCATCATTAATAGGTTCGGTATGTTGTTCCAGAAGACTGTAAAAAAAGAAATGTAGCAAAAGTTAAAAGGGAGTTTGGTCAACTTTTAGCCACAAAAATCTAAAGTCAAGGGGAATGAGCAATTCTCACAGACAGTGTTTATATGATAGAGTTCTTCGTATTTATTTTAACAGCACAGTTGGAATAAAACAGGTTTAGAAATGGAAACTAAGCAGTTTGAGCAAACAGCTGCTTTGGAAATGGGCCCCATCTAGCACCCTGAGCTGGTCCTCGGTTCATGCTGTTTTTTTCCAATGCCTGTGCATAAATCATGTTTAATTAAATTAGAATCCAGTGAGTGAACATGAGCGAACAGGCCTGCAGGATTAATTGGCACGTTTTCCTCTAAGAAATGCTGATGTTTTGGCTGTAGAGTTCAGATTTTCATTTTCATGAGGATGTGCCATTGAATATTATTATATTATTACTGGAGCTCTTTTACACTGGGCCAGTGTTATTATAGTAATTATTAATATTTTGAATGACCTTTTATTGTTATATTTTCAGTTTTCATTTTGATTTTAGTTTGTTAGTATTTTAGTAGTTTAGTAATTATGTGCTTTCGTCATTTTTATCGGTTTGTTTTTTTATATCTTTAATATGTTTAATATAGCTTTAATAGCCAAGTCAACATTTCTAAAACTATTTTTAGTAGTTTTAGTTTTTAGATTTAGCTTTAGTTAACAACAACATCTGACCTTACAGTAACTTTTCATGAGGCTCCCTATTGGTTACTAGTTGTAAAATATTGAATATTTTTTTAAACATACTCTATTTGTACTTTGTAAATGAGTTATACTTCAATGCTAAAAAACATGAGGGATGTAAAATGGGTAATCTTGTCAATCAGGTTGTATTTATTGTTCATTTACCCCAGACTGTCAAGCAGCCGATAATGTGTTTTCCTTATATTCTTTCCTTTCAGATCCGACTTGGATCTCTATAAACCTGGGGATCCTGACGTGTATTGAGTGCTCAGGGATCCATCGGGAAATGGGTGTACACTATTCACGTATTCAGTCGCTTTCTCTAGACAAACTAGGCACTTCAGAATTGCTGGTGAGGATCTACAGTGCTCAACAGATGAGGAAAATTTATTCATGCACTATTTACTGCAGCAGGTTGACGTCTTTAATGCATGTATAGAGACAGAGTTTTTCACAGTATGACAATATCAGCAGTTTGTTATGATCTTTACCACTACCCACAGATTTATGGTCCTTTCTCTCTCTTTTGCTCCTTAGTTGGCAAGAAACGTGGGGAATTCAGGTTTTAATGAAATTGTGGAGGCCAACCTTCCCAGTCCCTCTGTGAAGCCATCAGCAGAGAGTGACATGTGAGTGATGAGCAGCCCTGTAATAGCTCTTCAAATGGCAGCCAAATGGTTTCAGCTCTTGGAGTCTCTGTGTCCCCATAGCACCCGGTGTCTTTAGCATTTCCCATAGAATTCGTACCACTCAATTTCCTCTCAATCATGATTTTTTTCCCCTGCAAAAGAGAACTCTTCTTGACTGGGCTGGCCGTAACCTGTCTGTACACAATTAACCTGTCTGCAGATGGTGCAAAGCTTTTAAATTTGTTTTAAATTGATCATTCATGAAAGTAATTTAAAAGCTGAGGAACATCCAAATTACTTTAACCTTCAAACTGAACAGTTTGATTTACCCCGCTGTCGCGAACAATGGAAGAATGTATGGTTGTTTACACTAGCTGCCCTAAACGAATAGCGCTATTATTAGATTCTTGCACAGAGCCCTGAAATAACATTCATATTCATAACATAACTTCTTTAGGGAAATGTTTAGTTCACTGCATTGTACGTTCATTCCGGATTCCCATTCTACCATCACCGCCCGACCCTGACCCCGTGTTGGAGAACTACAGTCATTTGCACAGTATGGAAAATATTGATTTAGTGAGACTAAACATGGAAATTAAGATTTTCCTTTTTTAGATGTCAACACTATATTTTCAGCATCTATTACTCCAGTCTTCAGTGTCACGTGATACTTCAGAAATCATTTTAATATGCTGATTCAGAGTTTAAGAAACATTTCTTATAGTTATCAGTGCTGAAAAGTCAAAAGCACAGCTATTTATTTGAAATAGATATCTTTTGAAACATTATAAATGTCTGTACTGTAACTATTAAACAAATTAATGCATCCTTGTGGAATTCAAGTATTACTTTCTTTCAAGAAAAAAAATCTTCTTTGCCCCAAACCTTTAAAAAGTAGTTGTAATACTAAAAGGTACAGCAGCAAAAATAGCCTATGCAGCTTTAAGGGTCAAAGAGAGGGTGCAAATCGTCATGTAAATCTGAATAACAGCTGTTTTTTGTTCAAGAATCCTTGGATTTTTTGATTAACATAACTGAGTTGGCTTCAGGCGTACTCTTAAAGCGTGGCCCCTTTTAGAGCTCTCACAGCTGTTATCTGCTGGTGTCTGTTTCAGAGCTCAGAGCTGGATTTTGTCCTAATGGCAGTCTCTGTAGTGTTTCAGCCCACATCTGCCTAACATTGTAACCTGAAAAGAGAGGAGATTTGCACTAATGAGAGCTCCAGTTATGTTGTCTCTTACCATCTGTGGCTTGTAATGTGCTAGTAGACATGGCAGAGATATTAAGTTTTACAATTTCACTGGATGAAAAACAATAACACATTTTTTGGGTATTGGACATCTGTTAATTCCCTCTGCCATTTTTGATAACCAACAAAAGGCAGCATATTAAAATAGTTGGTGTTATTTTCAGGGCCATACGTAAGGACTTCATACTCTCAAAGTATATAGAGTGGCAGTTTGCACAGCGTAGCTGTGGCTCACCGGAAACAAAACGCAAATATCTGCAGGACGCTGTGCATAGTCGGGATGTCTTCAGCCTCTTACAGCTTTACGCTGAGAGAATGGACTTCAGCCTGCCACTGCCATGTCCCCTACAGGTCAGCAGATATACATTTCCTGCTTAAAATGATAGTCCACCTACAACATCAACTGTACCCCGCATCGTTCCAAACCTGTATGACTTACTTTCTTCTGCGGAACTCAAAAAAAAAAGATATTTTGAAGAATGTTGGTAACCAGACAGTTCTGTTTCCATTGACTTCCACTGTATATTTGTCCATACAATGGAAGTCAATGCAGGCCACCAAAACTCTTTAATTACTAACATTCTTCAAAATATCTTCAAAATGCGTTACCCAGAAGAAAGAAAGTCAGACAGGGTTGGAACGACATGAGGGCGAGTAAATGAAATACTATCCATTGTACATGAATATATTACCTACTTGTAGACCTTGGCTCCTTCATTTTAATTACTTTTTTTTGCATATAATTGCATATGTTTTGACAGGAAAAGGGGGAAAGTGCACTGCACCTGGCCGTCCTATTGTCTGACAGGACTTCACTTCATGTGGCTGACTTCTTGTTCCACAACTGGTCAGTTAGAAAAAATGGCATTATTATTCTGAAAGTGGCCTTAAGCAGATTCACATATGGATTATCTTCATCATAACTGCCTTTTCTTCTGGTTTCCTGTTTCAGTAATAATCTGGATGCTCAGACTGTGAAGGGGAACACTGCTTTGCATTACTGCTGTCAGCACAATAAAACCGAGTGCCTTAAACTTCTGCTCAGAGCCAAGGCCAACTCTCATATCAGTGAGTGGGACCCTCAAACCCTAAAACCACTAAGACGTTTTTGCTTCGAGTTGTTTCATGCAGCATATGTTGGTTTCTTTGTCCAGTTTTTAATTTTAAGTTATCTCTGTTGTAATAGGAGAAGGTTTTTAACATTAAAAATATCACACACTTCAGCTTTAACGTTAATTGATACTATATAGGGTTTTGTCAGCATCGTATTAGTCATTGTTAAAGGAAGGAGGATCGCTGTGTTCTTCTGATGCTTGGTTTGGATGTTGTCTCATTCGTCAGGAGTTGATTACAGAGCAGGATGATCATTGTGCTGATGATAATTGCTGTTCTGTGATAGAGAATGATAACGGAGAGACGGGGCTGGACATGGCTCGCAGACTGAAGCACACGCTGTGTGAGGAGCTGGTGAGTCAAAGAGCTTTTTCAGCAGTAACTTGTTAAAGCAAGTCTTTAATACTATTCATGTGGGTGTGACGTGACCTGTATATTAACCAAATGTTCAAACGTGCTGTACAGTTCAGCTACATCAAGGTCATGCTCATTTCTATAAGCGGGGTTCCCACACCTTTTGGCCAATTCATTTCAATAGCTTTTCAGACACTTGTGATTAATGGATAGAGATTTCTTTTAAAATCATTCACAAGGTGATGGCATGACTGAAAAGAATATATTTACTCTATAAATGTTTTTTTTAATAGTTTTGTGACATTTCCATGCCTGGGAATCACAATGTAAAGTAATATATTTTATAATATAAGAAAAATGTATTTCAAAAATTGTCTATTAGATTTTTTATGTTTTTGAAAGTATCTTATGCTCATCAAGGTTGCATTCATTAGGTCAAAAATACAGTAAAAACTATAATATTGTGAAATATAATTATGATTTTAAAAAACTGTTTTCTATGTTCATATAGTTTAAAATGTAATTTATTATTGAATTTTCAGCAGCCATTACTCCAGTCTTCATTGTCACATGATTTTTCAGAAATCATTCTAATATGCTGAATTAATGCTCAAGAAACATTTATTGTTTTTATCAATGTTGAAAAAAGTTGTTCTGGTTTTTCCTTTAGGATTCTTTAAAGAATAGAATGTATAAAAAGCATTTATTAATATAAAAAGCTTAATTAATCTTACATTTTAAATGTCTGTACTGTCACTTTTTATTTAATGTATCTTTGCTGAATAAAAGTATTACATGTGACCCTGTACCACGTTACCAGTCTTAAGTCTCTGGGGTATATTTGTAGCAATATCCAACAATACATTGTATGGGTCAAAATTATCGATTTTTCTTTAATGCCAAAAATCATTAGGATATTAAGTAAAGATCATGTTTCATGAAGATATTTTGTACATTTCCTACCGAAAACTTCATTTTTGATTAGTAATATGCATTGCTAAGAACTTCATTTGGACAACTTTAAAGGCGATTTTCTCAATATTTTGATTTTTTTTGCACCCTCAGATTCCAGATTTTCAAATAGTTGTATCTCAGCCAAATATTGTTATTTATCTCAGCCACACATAATTAATAAAAATAAAGTTTAAAGAATAAAAAAAGGATTATATAAAGAATAAAAATCTCTGACCCCAGTACATAATTTTTGAAAAAAGAAAATGTTTTTGTAGATATACTCTAAAATATTTCATAGGGTGATTTGAGCATTCATTGAGTATCGTATTTAAATCTCAACTTTTTTATTTTGGCCTACAAACATAGATTACACTAATAAGAGTAATTATTTAAACTTAAGTATTCCAAGGAGTGTTACTGCAGACAAATGAAAAATACCCCAGCAATCTCTACAAACTTATGTTTAAAAATATATTATCCAATAATAACAAACACCTAGAAGTCATGAAAAGAAATTGGTCAAAAAGTCACTGATCCACATATCAAAATAATGATGTGTCATGTTCAGATCCACCAATCACAGAACAACCAGTTCAACATGCACGTGCACGTGGAGTATGAGTGGAGACTCCGGCAAGATGACCTTTATGAGAGTGACGATGACCTAGATGACAAGGTAACAACATAAGAAGACTATTTATTTGCGTATCATGAAATTCATTGTCCAATGTGTAACAGTGATGGTCCATTTTTGTAGATGGGCCCAGTGAAGAAGGAGCGCTTAGGACGGCCGTTCAGCTTGTATCACAGTAGCTCTGCCTCTCACGGTGGAGGGGGGTTGTTCAATGTGGGTCGGAGGTTGGCAATGGCCCGGGGAGAAAACCGGAGGGAGGTGTACGCCAGTCCCAACTCTCAGACACGCAGCCTCGACAGTCCCCCTCCTCCACCCCCTTCATCGCCCGCACCGCCACTGCCACCTCGAGTCAGAGGTGGGAAACTTCTCTTCTTTTCTCTGCTCTTCTCCTCTACAGTCTTGTTTACTCTCCTCATGTCCTTTCCAGCTCCAAACATCCCCCCTCCTCCCCCTCCTATGAGCTCACCTGATGGCTGGACGCCCCATGATGTGAGCAGCAGTAAGAAACGAACCCCTCCTCCCCCTCTTATCATCCGACACAAGCGCACCTATTCTGAGCCCGCCCCTCAGATGCCCCCCAGCCCCCACTCTACACGGCAGGGACCAACAGGTATGTGACAAATCTGGAATGATGCATGTCAGATGGTTCCCATTCACTGGTCAATAGGTGTGAAAACCCTGCATGCATAATTTATTTTCATGGTTTTTTTTGTTTTTTTACTTTCTTGTGTACAGATTATGGAGTACCTGCAGGTCCGAGAAGCTTCGGTGGTCTAGACTCACCTTTCCAGAAGTGTGTGTAAGTGCTTTTTGGAGCCACAAATGATGACTTCTCACAGTGTTTTAAAATAAAAGCATTAGCAGGCAAATGTGTGACAGTCTTAAGTCGCTGGGGTATATTTGTAGCAATAGCCAAAAATACATTGTATGGGTCAAAATTATCGATTTTTCTTTTATGCCAAAATCATTAGGATATTAAGTAAAGATCATGTTCCATGAAGATATTTTGTAAATTTCTTACCATAAATATATCAAAACTTCATTTTTGATTAGTTATATGCATTGCTAAGAACTTCATTTGGGCAACTTTAAAGGCAATTTTCTCAATATTTTGATTTTTTTGCACCCTCAGATTCCAGATTTGCAAATAGTTGTATCTCGGCCAAATATTGTCCGATCCTAACAAACCATACATCAATGGAAAGCTTATTTATTCAGCTTTCAGATTATGTATAAATCTTAATTTTGAAAAATTGACACTTAAGACTGGTTTTGTGGTCCAGGGTCACATATAATCATTTAGCCAAGATACTTAAGAAACTGTCAATTGTGAGCAAAAATTGCCTTTGGCAAGTAAAGGAACAGAATTACTTATTTGGCTAGGAAGTTGGAAAATGCAAATATTAAACATAAATCAATATTAATGTTAAAATATACAGTATATTCTTCCGTTCAAAAGTTTGGAATATGAAGGATTTTTAAAAATGTTATAAAAGAAATCTCTTATACTGGCATTTTATTTCATTTAATTAAGAGTAATATTGTGATATATATTACAACTTGCAACTTTGTTTTCCAACTTGTTTTCAAAATGTAATTTATTCCTGTGAAGGCAAAGTTGAATTTTCAGCATCATTACTCCAGACTTCAGTGTCACATGATCCTTCAGAAATCATTATAATATGCAGATTTGCTGCTTAAGAACCATATTATTATTAATGTTGAAAACAATTGTGCTGCTTAATATTTTGTAGAAATTGTGACTTTTTTCAGGATTCTTTGATGAACAGAAAGTTTAAAAGAAAGTTTTTTTGTAACAGTCTTAATATATATACTAAAGAAATTACTATGCTACTTTTACAGTAAACTGCATTGTTTATATATACAGTACAATGCAATACAGTATATTGTGTCGTATTGTGACACATACTGATTGTAAGACTTCCTATTTCAGCTCAGGTTCTCCCAAATACACCACGTCCACTCTCAACTCCCTATCTGAGCTACCAGAACGAGGTAATTCTTTAACTGTCCAGTTATCTTTCCACTATATTGTTGCCAGTTAAGTTGTTTTGCTTATCACGGCTCATGGTTTTTGTTACGATGTGTTGTGGCTGTAATCTCTCTCAGCAGGCTTTCGAGCAGATGGGGAGAGCAGCTCGTCTCACTTTCTGTACCAAACCCCACAGTCCATCAGCAGCGGCGGACGACATGCCCCGGCCCTGTCCCTGTCCCTGTCCCTGTCCCCCACCTCCCCACGCTCCTTCAGCCTGGAGACTAACGGCAGCTCCTCTTCCTCCTGCCACACTGCTCCTCACCCACTGCCCAGAAAAACTCTGGTGAGAACAGAAAGCATGAACTAGAGAGATGAATATCATATTGCTCACAGTTTGTTCTTTCATAGCTCAGGAGTTTTAATGTTCTCAGATGTTTCTTCTGAAGGAGAAATCAAAATATACTTCACTTGGGTCTTTTTTCTTAGAAGAAACAAGAACCTTAAGAAATTTAATTTTTTTTAAAAATTTGGGTCAGTACGTTATTGTAATGTTTTTGTCATAGTCTCCGTGTTACAATGTTTTATTGTTTTCTAATGTTGACACATGTTCCACACTCATTGTGTGTTTTGCTTCTAACTTCACCTTTCCCAGCTGTTTTACATCAGTCAATTTACCAGCACCAAACCAGCTTAAACCAGTCTGTATCCGCATGGGAATTAATGCTGGTCTGAGCTGGAGGGGCTGGAGGAATGTTATTTTGTTTAGTTTGTCTTTGGCTGTTGGAAAGACATCGAGTGATGCAGGCGTTCCTTGACATGTTCCTCATGCTTGTGGTTTCCTATAACAAATTACTAAAAAGTCTATATTACTTAGAAGCCATATGATACAGTTTTTGCAACTTGTTGTTTTTGTTTTTTCAGATGAAGTCGAAGCTGAAGCGTGTTAAAGCCATGTATGACTGTGTGGCGGATCATCACGATGAGCTCACCTTCAATGAGGGTGAGGTTCTGGTGGTGCTCGGAGAGGAGGATGCTGATTGGTGGGTGAGTATAAGAATGAAAGAACAGATAGTTTGAGATCAATTTTAAAGAGAGATCGAGAGACATGACGGTCAGTTGTACAATTTAGTAGACATTATATGAAAAAAATTAGCAGAATGATGAGATTGACCAATCAGTTTCATGCATTCCAGAGAGCCATGCAAAAGTAGAATTGTTACGTCATGACATTAGTGTTAAGGCCAAGCTGAACAGCTAATTTGCCATGGGTCCCTTTGGGAATGTCTGATATATTACTAGTATTTGATGTATAAGGGAAAAAAGCTGTGTTGGTAAAATTATTATTACAAACTTTACCATTTTGAACATAAATGTGACCCTGGACGACAAAAGCAGTCATAAGTCGCTGGGGTATATTTGTATCAATAGCCAAAAATACATTGTATGGATCAAAATTCTCAATTTTTCTTTTCTGCCAAAAATCATTAGGATATTGATATTGATATCTTAATTTAAGAAAAATTGACACTTAAGACTGGTTTTGTGGTCCAGGGTCACAAATTACATTGTCATACCTCAGAGTTTTTAAAACCGTTCTGTGCTTTTTAAATGTAAGTTGCTAACAAATTGCTACAGAAGAATCAGTGTTATTTTAGCATTATGTAATACTATAGTATTTATTTATATTTTCATTTTCATTTTAGCTTAATTGTTAGTAATTTTATCTACTTTTGTCATTTTTGTTAGATTTTTTTTTTTCAGTTTTATTTTATATTTATATTTGAATTATTTACTTTTTTATAGGCTTTATTTCAATTACTGAAAAAGATAAACGTTTGATGTTTTGGTTCGCAATAGCAACACTGATAAGAATGAAACAATCTATGTTTTAGGGTTTTTTCACTTGAGTGACTTTTTAAGTTATGCTGTTGGTTATGTATCTAAATATCGGTTTGCTATTTTGTACTCTTAAATTCAAAATCATTATTTCAAAAAAAAAAAAGGGGGAAATCCTGAGGGAATCCATGGCAATAAAATGCTTATTCTATTGTGCTTCCTTGTTTGACATGCCACTAAATATAGTACTTTTTTTTATTTCACGCTTTATTTTCAATAGTTTTTGACTCTTTGAAGTACCGTTGGCATCACGGACTTAAATTCCTTGTTATGGTTAAAGATGGTTTAGATGAGGAAGCTGCAGGGTTCTTGTTAGCCTTCGACAGACTCATGCTGTGTGTGCAGATGAATCGTATGATCCCATGGGAGCAGATGGAACTGATCAGAGCAAAGCTCTCAGGGTCCATGTTTTATTCTGCTCTGCCTCCATATCTGAGTCAGAGAGCCGCCCATACGTCTCCAGTGGGCTTGTCTAATATCCTGCAGATTCTTCTACAGGAAAAATAGCCTCTGGATGGCCCATCAAAAGAATAAAAATGTAGATTCACAGAGAAAAACTTGGCATGCAGGAAAGAGTTTTTCAAGTGAAATGGATCCTGATTCGCATCTTATTTTAAACATCCTCACACGTCCCAGATCGTTTGTGTTCGCATCATTGCCTTTTCCTATTAAGGACGCACAGCTCTTGTTCATAACATGACTTCCTTTATTGTTTCCGCCCCTTTATTTAATTGAATGTATCATCGTTCCTTTTGATGACTTTAACCAGAGCCAGTAATATCTCCCTTTCAGCACGGCTACATCGAGGGACAGCCAGACAGAACGGGCTTATTTCCAGCATCGTTTGTCTCTATGCTCGCTGAATGAAGCCGGCCAACGGAGCTGAAATCATAGCACGGTTGACTCTACTGCCAAAGCACCCTGGGAAATGAGGGGCTTGAAGTCTACCCACAGAACCATCGGTAATGAAGAATCAGCATAACAAAGCAGCACTCACAGGCCCGTCTGCAGCGCCAAGAGAGATGGGATATGTGGAACATGTTGTGCTGTGAGCAGAACTTCTCATAGTTTGCAGTTGTTCAGGCCCCTCACATATGAGAAGCATGCCCTCTGATCCATCCACAGACCAGCCTCTGCCAAAATCTACCATCATGTACTCTCCTAAAAATGCTTCAAAAGCACACACCGCATGAACTGCATGTTACATTGAACTGTACTCAAATGTGAGGAATCATAAATGTCAGATCATAGGTTTGTATTACGAAAATGTAATGCAGAGATAGTGTTAACAGCTTTAAAGCACAATCATCTGCGACAGGGATTGAAAACACATCCGGGTCATATTTCGCCTACATTGTAAAGAAAAAAATAAGTATTTTTTTTAATATACCAAGAATGTTTGCTTTGTGACTTTTTTAAACATTTAAGCACATTTCCCCCCAAATTCTTAGTTTTTCAAAAATTTCCATTACTGTATTAAATACTGTAAACAGTATTTTTTTAAATGTAAAAGCAGGGAAAATACCATAGCACTGGTATACTATAAAACGTCATATTTTTTGCATTGAAGTAATTAGAATGAGATTTTTTTCACATTATAGCAACAATTTGGGAAGAAAAGTGCTTTAAAAATAAACACAAAATTAAATTTATATAAGTTGTAATAAAACTTTAACGGTCCTAAAACAATTCTTTCTGGTAAAGTTTTTTTTTTTTTTTTGGAACAGGAGATTATGAGATCACCCTTTTATTGTTCAATTATTTCCGTAATTTCAGACGAAAAATCACTGAATAAATGGTTAAGTGGTTTATTGAAAACAGACCACAGATTAATCACAGGTTCACACACAACATCATGAACATAGAAGCTTACAAAGATGTGCACACACCACGCAATTTGGCCATTTCATCCATGCGATCAAACCATCACATTCAGCTGGACAGTCTTTGAACATAGACTAACTCCTTAAAGTGCTTCGAGAGTAGAGAACTACTTGTGGCAGAAGACATTTTTGCTAACCATGTCACACCCAGGGAATATTAAATCTGCGGTTTGAGAATATGACAAGTAAACAAAACCATAAAAACTCATTTGGCCACAGTTTTTTTTGACGTTACTGCTCAATATCTTGGACTCCTCCAAAATAATTCCACCAGTAGGGAGGTGGAAAAAATATTCAATTATAATTGGTGAGCGGTTTCTCTACTTGCATTAGAGGAACTTATATATATATATATATATATATACACACACACCGTCATGTATTAAAAATTGAACTTGTGGTTTTAGCTCTGCTTTTTATTTGTTGAAGAACCTGAATGGAAAACTAGGGTATTGTGAGATATTTATGTATTGTGTATCTCATTAAAAAACAGGCTTGTATGTTTTTCTGTATCTTTTTATTTATGCAACAATATCAAATATTTTTTATTTTTAATACGGTCCTGGATGCCCTTAAACTGTGACTTTTGAATTCAATTCATTTTTTTATTGTTTATGCTTTGGTTCTGTTTCTAAATAGATTGTTAAAACACACTTTCATGTTCGTTTCTTTTTTTAATTTTGTCTAAACGATAATTCTCCAATGATGATTTGATTCGCATGTTCAGGATATCTGTGACTGTTCTCCATCCAAACTCCGTAAACTGATAAAGCCACTGATTGACATGAAGCAAAGAATCCAAAGCTAAAATACATTTCGGAACAGAAGAAGAAAAAAATCTTGAAAACACTTGGCAACAAACAATGAAATTACAGCTCAAGTTTCAACCTTGTCACAGTCCTTAAAACAGTTCACAATAATGCAAACTAGAAAAGGGGAAAAAAAGACCACAGAATATATACCACTAGTAATTTCAACTGTAAAAATACAGAGATCAACTGTAATTCAGGGGAAAAAAAGAGATAATGAATGAAAGATGTATGAAAATACAGCATGTGCTGTAAATCACAAGGCAGGTTATTGTATGAGTGCCACTGAGAACACTCTAGGGACGGCTTTGGTCTAAAGGTATATAATGATATTAGACACGTAACACACAACAATGCAAACAACACAATCTTAGCTACAATCTAGAATGTGTTTTCACAGCTCCATGGGACAAATACATCTTCCAGCATGTGGTTTGGCTATATTTAGCTGATTTCAGTATGGTTAAATAACAACAAAACTTTTAGGTGAAAAAAACCCTTCAAAAAGAACACAGGAAATGTGTGGTGACTTGAACGGTGTCAGTGCATCTCTGTAATTGTCTGAGGTGAAATCTAAAACAACATTTGTGTATGTCATCATACACTATTCAAACTCGTTTCTGACTTTTACAAATGTGTGTATTGCTTATTTGACATTTTGAAACATTATAATCCCCAACCTTGTCATCTAAAAAGCTCTAATGCACCGCAGGTTGAAGTTAAAAGTCAACATGAAATTTAAACTGAACTTATGTACTTCACTTCACCCAAAAATAAAATTAGTGTCATCAGTTTCTCACCCTCATTTCATTCCAAACCTGCACGATTTTAAAAAATATATTTAAAATACAGTAGTCAGCATCTGAAGTTGTCCTAAGACAAGAACGTTTTAGGTTATAGGACAACTTTGATGAAAGATTTTGATCTACTTCAAATGTTGACTAGTGTATACATTTGGAAAAATGAAATGAAAGTCAATGGGGTCCAATATAGTTTGAACCCCTATGTTCCCCAGTGTGAGGAAAAAGTTATTTTTGGGTCAACTATCCTTTTAATACTGGGCTTATTTTGCATGATTACATGCTATTTCAAAGAAAACGGTCTGTTTTCATAAGCTTTCATCAAAATTTAACAACTTGCTTGGCCTCCAAAACGCATTTCCTTTTTGGCTGATGTAAAACTCTCCAATCAAAACATCAGAAGGTGCAATCAGGTATTTAACACCCACTTTTCAAGATCCAATCAATTACCAATAGATAAAATCAAGCCCCGCCCCCTCTCACTTAATATTCTGTTGCTGGGTTGCGAATTCTGCTTCATGTAGACTTTAAGGCTTTGATGCCCTGAAAACTGCTGATGATCAACATCTTTCCTGCAGTGTGGACAGCTTTGTTGACTATACATGAAACTAGTTTTGCACATTTGCAGTACAGACACTGTGTGAGGCTAGTCAGAGCAGTTGCAGTAAGAAAGAAATATATAAGGAGGCTCAGATCAAGCCGTTTTGCTTACTGTTTGTCATCTTCAAAGTTTCAATGCCTGGAAGGAAGGCAATCATCCATCTTTTCTTCAGGCACAAAGCAAGTGAAAGAACAGGATAAGTTCATTTGGTCTTAGGACTACAGCTTGATGTCTGTGGGTTTGGTTCAGTGCAGTTCACAGTGGTCAATTAATGGTAGGGTGGATCACAGATCTGCGTCTCTTTGGCTTCCATACAGCTGCTGCACGTCCTGGCTTGAGCAGTACTGAGTCAGTGAAGGCCACAATTACAGGCTCATCTGTACAGTTTGATTTTGCCCTCTTTGTTGAGCCTCTGAATGATCTCAGTCTCGAAATCTGCATTGTGGACGCCCGTCTTTCGAAAAGCACCGGCGTATCTGTTGTACTCCCAGTAGTGGTGCCAGTTTCCTTGCTTGTCTGCCCCATATCCAAACACTGACACCTGTTGGGATTGAACATTGTAAATGAAAATAGTCTGGTGATGCAGAAATTGTTATCTTGGCTGTAAATACAAGTACAAACCTCATCACAGAGATGCAGAGCAAATATAATGGCTACTATCCCGGTGGAAGGGTACCTTCC
The DNA here is from genome assembly GCA_036784905.1 of Acrossocheilus fasciatus. Classification (NCBI taxonomy): domain Eukaryota; kingdom Metazoa; phylum Chordata; class Actinopteri; order Cypriniformes; family Cyprinidae; genus Acrossocheilus; species Acrossocheilus fasciatus. The sequence goes on from CM071948.1 coordinate 19,724,474, forward strand.
ATGACGCTCTGTCCATTTGTCATGTGTGTACTTAAAGAAGGCTGGATTTACTACTATCACCTGGACAGCACACATGGTAGGTTGAGTTAGGCTTAACAGATGGATGCATTTATGGATTTACAAGCTTTAGTGTGATTAAAACTCACCTTGTCTTTGTCAGCTTCTACACGATTTTTCACTCTCATGTACGTCCTGTTTGGGATATACAAATAGTTTTAGCAAAGAGTGAGGAAAACGACTTTTAGAGTGATTTTACTTATAATCTGTTGTGCATTTTTTAGAAAGATTATGACGTACATTTTGATTTCTCCTGTGGAAAGGGCGCTGGACAACCACTGCATGTCTTTCAGTTTGAAGGGAAGAAGGACGAGATGGACACCGGGTCTCAGATCGATCGCACTCTCTGGGTACATGAAGTGGTGGGTGGTTCGGTTACCAACATCCTCTTCAAATCCCACAGTTACGGCCTTATTCATTCTGTGGGACATTCCAGTTCAAATGCATTAGTAAAAAAACTCCTGCACTTATTGGTTACATTATTCAAGAAAAAAAATGTCCATACAGTGTACAGATAAAAAGATATCTTTCAAATATCTATCGAAAACATTTTTTTTGGCAGAACCTGATTTTACCAAGTGCGAGATGTTCCTGGAACAACATTGTGATTAAGCAATCGGATCTGAAGAACCATTTTATAGTTTTTGTGAAGTTTAGGCATACAATCGGTGTTTGGTGCTTGTACATCAGTGTCATTCATCTACCATTTCCTCTGATTTTAGGGATTACTCATGGTTAAGTTTAAGTTTAGGTGTAGGGATATGGTCAAGACTAAATTTCTGGATTAAAATGTTGTTCCACGGTCAACAAAATATGTTTACCTAGGAACACATCTAACTCAGCAAAATCAGGGCGTGCAATTTAATTGATGAATTGTCTTTTTATAAGTTTAGACCAGACATACAAAGAGTAGAAAACAGACCTAATAACAGCTGAGTGGGAATCTATCAAGGCTCCATATTTGGACTTCAACAGATTCCCCGAGTTTCCAACAACCGCACATTTCCGGCACTGGTTCTGCTGTGACATTTCATTCTCAGTTGGAGGGGAAATGATCTTAAACATCTTCTGGATGATGTCCTTGATCATTCCATCAGATGCCTGCAAAGACTATACAAAACAATATGATAAGTACAACTTATAACTTACAAAGCTAACCTCCAAATTTCAAGCTACTAATCTTTACATCTTTAAGGTTAAAAGGGAAGAAGTTTGTGCTATCCCAACTATTCAAATCTTATTGTATATGCAGAAAATAGAAGAGGTGGGAGGAAAATAATCCATTTTGCAATGCATCACAATTCTCTCTTCAAGGATTCCGAGTCTTCGAAATTTCCAAAATTGATTCCGAGCTAGTTTTTTCTCTTCATACATGTGATGGCACTTGTGTGCACTAGAGACAGTCGTTTTTGCTTTATCACACAAACACACAATGTCGAATAAGTATATAAACTTGCATAAAGTTTCAAGGTTGAAGCGAAATACAAGGCCAATCACAGGCTTAACTAACTTAACTAAATAAAACCGTAACTTAAAAATGAGTAACTTTAAAAATACGACATTCAAAGTCAGTAAACTAATTAATTTATATATTAAAAATAATAAATACTTTGCCTCGAAAGTACCAAGTAGTCACACAGTGAGGAGAAAAAGATGCATAATCATCGCATCACAGCCCTCTGAACCATAGTCGAATCAAATCGTGAGGTGCCTAGAGATTTCAACCCTAGAAAATACTGCCCAACGTTTCTTGTGTGCCATGTGAAAATTCAAAACTTGAGGCACACCAATGTCAAGCTTATCCGAGTACGCTCCCATAGCCTGCAAAAGCCTGAAAGCCTTTAATTAGGCTAAATTAAACCTTACTGAAACACATGGCAGGGCCGAAGGGCCTACTTGTGCCCTTGTTCCCTAGGGAGAATTACTTTTTTGTTTAAGGAAACCAGATAATGACTGCAGCTCTGGGGATCCACCGCCATTGCATTAATGATGTTTGGCTAACAGATATGATGGTAGTAAGTGAACTTGAGATGGTCTGGAATGAACACACCAGCTGTTGTCTTTCCCTGACTTATCCATGTGCCAGAAAGGGGAAATGGTATCTAGCTACGATGATACGACTTTAAAGGCATGCCTGAGAATCCCAAGAGCTATTCTGTCTCTCTGAGAGGCCAATGGCTGTCTAGAGACTAACAAATGAATCTAGGAACAAATCCAACATTAACTGTCCAACTCATTGCAGAAATTGGAAAACTAAATGTACATAAATCTACATCAGTGGTGTGCAGTGATGTACTGAAATGAGTAGGCAAAAAAAAGTTTTTTTTTTTTTTTAATCAAAAGTAAATTCATGTCCCAGTTACTTTGTCTTGGTTAAATATCCTTAGAGAGAAAAAAAAAACAATTAAATTCTTGATTTCAATTTTTACATTAACCGTGTACAAACAGTTTGTAGCTATACAAAATGGCTCGTTTTGCTGCTTGATATTGCAAATTGGTGTGTCTTACCATAATGTATTTTGCATATGAACACACTGGTTTGAGTTGTTATTCTTCTCGTTATTTCTCTATAGAGGCTAATGTACCGGAAGTCTTGCCCATAGGCTTACTTATGCGTTGAAGAATAATTAAATTACTTATATTTTCACCAAATTTAAGACTTAAACGATTAACAAAGATCATGATTGTTTATGAGTAGGCTATGCAGTAATTTAGTCAGTTCTATCATTGCTCAGTTCCCAAGTCAGTGGAGATATGAGCCAGCTGCCACATCACTACCGTTTTGATGAGAGAATGGATGTGAAAAAGAAAACAAAAAAAACTTCATAATAACTACTGATATTATAAATCAGGATGTGGTCTAATAGTAGTCAGCCACAGCAATGCAATATTTTTCATTGTGTGTTAGCGTGTTATTCAAAATGCAAACTACCTATTTTCTAAATGTAAGTTATTGCTCGTATTGTGAAGTATTCCTCTATTTGTTACAATGGAATGTACATCACCATACGGAATAAATCATATCGGATGTTTGCATTATCTTCATTTGGGGGCAAACATTGAGATGAATGTGAATTATTTGATTAATTATCAGCATTTCATGCAATTCATTTCATTTGAATTTAAAAATGTCTGGCAGCCTTAGACTAACTAAATGCAGAACTTAAACCATCAGTGTGCCACTTACCAGCCACCACTTCAGAGAAAGTGGATCTATGTCATCATCCCTGCCAGTGAGGTAAGGTTGCTGTTTATGATCATAGTGTTGGTCAAACCACTCCGACACACCCTTGTCTGCTATACAGGATGGACAGCTACAGGAATGACCTCGTCTTGGCTCTGTGACAACCGTCTGTAACTGTGTCTGGTTCTTCACTGGCATCCTGAAATCGTGATGAGTGGGTAAATCTGTGCTGGGCACAACACTGGCCTTCTGAATGGTGTGAGCAGCTATCATTAAAAACAAAATAGCACCTAGCAAAGCGCCTAAGTACAGTTTTCTTCTCAACATCATGGTGAAGGCAGACTAAACCTTGGGGTATATTTTTCAGAGAAAAGATTTAAAGGAACCACGGCAGTAACAGGAATTCAATTCTGGCTTGGCTTATTCCTGCCAAATGGATTGTGGGTTTTATGGTCTATGAGGAGTTGCTTTACAAAATAAAATGGCCTCTGAGGTGGAAAATGACAGGATTTTCAATCCAGGATTGTCCATTATGGTCTTGTTCTATCTGTCCATCCTGTCATGATTTTGCAAAGCCAAAGCACAAGGCCTCACAGTGGAACATAAAAAGAGATAGACATGTTGTTTGTCAGTGTTCAATTCAGTGAAGGAAATGAGTCGGAGGCAAAGCAATTTCACTTCCTGTCTGTACAGCTGTAAGCGTCTCTGCTCATATTCCGTTCCGCATTTATTCTAAAGTAGCATCCACTGCTGCCAAAGCTCCTCATTCCTGAAAAATACAGAAGAACATCAACATTAAAAAAGGTTAAGGTATTTTTAGGGTTAACATTAAGGTTTTTTTTTCTTTTTTTTTTTCACAATTTCATTATCTGATTTATAAATGAACTGCTTCACCTTTCAAAAGTGGTCTAAATAGTTCACTCACAAACAGTGCTGGGTAGATTTCTTACAAATTGTAATCCATTACTGATTACAGAATGAAAACTGTAGTTAGTAACGTAATCTAGGTTACTCGTTTTAGGTAATGTATTCTGACTACTTTTTAAGATTACTTTTTTATTAAACTTGTTTTAAACTTACCATTAAACACGCAATATCGAAAATATATTCCTTGAAATATTTCTTTCTTTCTTTTTGTCTTTGTGAATATACTCAAAGCTGAATGGTATGTATGACACACTGTAGGATTTTTAGAAAACAAAATTTAAGAGAGGAAAAAAAAGAATAATTAGGTAGAATCAATGAATTATAAATAATATACTGCCATTGTGTAAATAAAAGTAACTGTAATCTGATTATGAGCATTTTAAAATGCAATATACCCTAATTACAAGTACTTCATTTTTGGAAACTGATTACATAATCCAAATGGCATGTAGCCAGTTTAGCTAGATTTAAGTGAATAATAGCTTAAAGTTAAGTCACTTCCTCACATGAAGCCACATGAACTACTTTGAAGGTGTTTTTGGATCCTTTTTGAAGCTAATCCACATTTCTCGTAACTGCATGGAACAAGAGTATTTTTTCCTTCTAATTGTGTTCCACAGAAGAAATTAAGTCATATGAGTTTTGAAGTACATGAGGGTGAGTAAACAATGACAGAATTTCCAGTTTTATGTGAATCATCCTATTAAAGTCAACTTACGAAGGCAGTGCTTTGAGGCAGAGCTAAATGAAAGAATCGTTTAGCTCCACAATCCTGTTTTCACCTTCAGTCATGATGAATTGATGTAAGAGGAAAGTCTGTCTAAATCTAAAAACATATAGCTAATACAAGACAAAATGCAGAAATGCCACAACTGTTGTCTGCTGCTGAGAATGCAAGACTGTGGCTGAACCTCCCTCGCACCCCCACCACTTCCACAATGAAGAACTATATAAATAAAGCGCCGCTGACTGCGTTGGACCAATCGCACCAATGCAGCAATCCATCTTTAGATTGATGACTGTCACATGCAACTACTCCCACAATTCCCAGTCTAGAGCTCTGTACTTGATCCATGGTACTTAAATAGCCTGCTTGATCTCCTTAACAAGCATCCTTGAAACAGCCACTTTACTTTGAAAGAAAAAAAAAAAGGCTTCCCCGGACACCACAGCCAAAGTGACTGCAGAGCAGGGCTGAAATTTTATCCTATATGCTAAACAGGAAGTCCCAGACTTTCCTCGTCAGTTAGGGAGCCGTGTCCAGTGGAGCAGGGAGACGCTGGTAATGGGGTGGGGGATGTGGGATCAGCTGACGTTCAGCTGATTCGGAAGAACCGTCTCTCTGCCAGACAGCTGTCTCACTACAGACCAAACAGAATTACATCTCAGTTCAGCGTGCCAAACCCACCTAGTCAGCAAAGTGGCGGTTCAGATGAGTCTCCCCCACCGTTCATTATTCAAAGTGAAGTATGCTCAAAATGAGCTTAAAGTAACCAATCCAGAGCTGATGAATCCAGAACGTTCTCATTCGCTTAAGCTGAAAAACAAGCGGCCCATTCAGAAAACAAATCAGGAGCAATTACAACAGCTGTAGTGCACTAGAAAGGCATTTAGATTCCCTACAAGTGCCTCTAAATATATATTAGGCCAAAGTGATATTTGCACTGGTACGTAGGGAGCCTGCATAATATGACGTTCTTCTAAAGATAACAGTGATTCTCACAATTTGAAAATAGAGCAAATGTCAATGTCTTGTTACCCTGCCAAGTTACCGTGGATCAACACTCCTGCCTAATCTGGCTTTGCATGGTCAAAGAACAGATAGAACCACCACAATGAAAACCTGCTGTGTGTTTTTCAGTTGCATAGTTTTAGCTGAATTCATTCATTTGCATACCAATGTCAATTGGGACTCTCATTCTGCTGAAACTAGAAGCTCCTCAACGAGTGCCAAACTATTCCGATTTGATTGCTCATTAAAATGTGCCCTTTACTCAGCAAAAGGGACCCCTTTTCACAGGACTTCTGCCCAAACTTTCTGTGTGAGCCTTGAGGTACGTACTGGGTTTGGAAGGCAACCACACTTCAAGCAAACAGTAGTTGATAAATGCCATAACCTTTCAGAACTATCAGGGCTGTGAATACAATCTCAGGATTTGGAAAGGACCAAATGTAACTATTCTCTAAAGACAATGGAGGTTGCTAACTTTCCATAAATATAGTGCACTGTGGTCTTCGTTAACAAATCTTTCAATTCAATTTAAGTTTCATTTTATAATGCTTTTCACAAAAAGAAAATGCTTGTTTCTGTCCTACAATCAGGAATTCTGTTATCTACCAGATATAGTGTATCAGCGTAACATACATATGGTAGTAGCATACAGATATAACAAATGTGTCAAGTAGTAATTACAACTCATTACAATATAATTACAATGATTATAATATAATGATAATATTAGGCAGTTTTGTATATGGATCCAAAGTTGGCGTTATCTGAAATTGTTGTGCCTTGTTATAAGTTTTGAGAACATATTAAGATTTTAAATAATTTAATTATTGTTCTTGATCCAATCACAAGCTGCTTTCAATGCAAAATGTATATAATATAATATAATATAAATTTCCACCATGATTTGGTTGTTATTTCACTATTGTAATGTAAGTTCTCTTGAAATATGGTCTAAAAATATATAATTAAACTAATATAATGATAATAACTTTTAACTTTTTTCTTTCTTCACTTAATTTCTTTTCTCTATATACTGCATTTATTGGTTAAAACAAAAAATATATCTAAATTAAATGAAATAAAAATGAGAAGAACAAAAATAACCTATAAACCTAATAAATAATAATTGGGGAAGTCTGAACTTTCTAATTGGTTAGAAAGTCGGACTAAATGGCTGCCCACTGCTTCTGGTGTGTGTTCACAGTGTGTGTGTGTTCACTGCTGTGTGTGTGTGTGTGTGTGTGTGTGCACTTAGGATGGGTTAAATGCAGAGCACAAATTCCAAGTATGGGTAACCATACTTGGCCACATGTCACGTCACTTTCATAAAGTAAATAATTTGATGGAAGCCATAATTTCACACTACCTACACAGAAACAGAGTCAACTGACCATGTCTTGCATGTTTAAAATGTTAACTGCTGATTGTAATCTAGTTCAATTTGAGTCAAAGCATGTTGCATGTTGACAAAATATATCTGACTTCTAATCTAAATGTTCTGGTGCACGTTTCACCATCAGTGTCTACAAAAAGTGTCTGCAAAAGTCGAGACTGAGGCATCCCCTGGAAGCCACTCTCATTTAACCACGCAAATGAAATAAACATATTCTCCTGTGTTACCAAACATAAACAGTGTCTGAGGTTTTCCATTCCATTTTTATTTGCTACACCAACGAACACAGAAAATAAAAAATAGTAATTACGAAACAGCAATCAAAACTGCTGAGGTGCTGAGAAACCTTGCTTTAAAAGATTTGCCCTGGATGCCAGCCAAAGCTTTTTAACTTGCAGAGGCGTGAGAGGCTTGTTTTGCTCAAGGCATGTTAAAGAGTCAGGCCATGTTAACACTACAGTGTGAGTTTCAAGTGAGGTGTGAAGTGGACTACTAAGGGAAGAGGGGCTTTTGGGGTCTCACATTTCCAGGGAAGTTGGTCTTGCAGTTGTGAAGATGCATGTGGTGTGGTTCCCTCAACAAGGGAAGGAAAAATCCCAAGCACACCATCCCCCACAATAGTACTGTAAGCATAGCACACTTATCAACCTTTCTTATAGCCAGAATATCTTTCAGAATGCAAAACAAGTCTGTCTCATTTCCTTTTCCTTTAGCCAACTCGCGTGGTAACTCTAAAACTGATCTTAAAAAACTGAAATAGCCACACTATAAAGTATACTTTATAAAACTTTGTAAAAATGCTACTGTAAAAACCTGTTACACAGTTAACTGTACGTTACCTTGAAGTATGCAGCAAAAATATTACATTTCAATCGACAAAACATACTTCCAATACTTTTATACATTAATGCGTTTTACTGTATTGTTTAAGCAGTAAATTTACTGTACGTTTTAATAAGTAAAAATAAGAATCACTTTATTTTAAGTTATTTTAAATATACTTTCACAAAATACTGTAAAACTTTTTAAGTTATATGTTGTATTTTAATCCACAATACATCTACTATATACTTTACTATATATACACACACTATATAATTTAAGAACTGTACATTTCTGTAATGTATTTTTACAGTAAAGTTCCATAGCTTGCCAGTTTTGTACAGCAAATATATATTTACAGTGTAACTACACTGCTGTGACAAGACTAAAATTATATGACAGAAAAACGCTAGTAAAAACGGAAACAAATGACAAATTACTCATGAAGCTGTCAAGACAGCTGTAAAACTGCACAGGTTTCCCAAGTTCCATTGTGTTTGTTATTACAGCTTTCTTCAGTAACCATGTTTGGAGGAGTCGACGTTACTATGGCACGTTTTTGACAGCTGCAACCAACACAAAACGTAATTCTGATACAAACCTAGATAGTATTTGAGAAGAATTAGGAAAACGTTTCGTAGCAACTTTTTTAGCAAACGTCTTGTGGTAAGAAACACAACTTGAACCGACTCCACTGAAACCCTTCATTCACACACAAACGGAAAGGTAGTCTACATTAGATGTGATACTGATTAAATAATAACTGGTCTAGACGAATCCCATTTATTTTAAACCACTGGTCGCATTTAGTCATTCTTGGGTTGTGTGTCAAGACATCGTCAGCCACTTCCTAACAGCATTTTTGGCCATCATATGGCGCAAGTGGTCGACCATTTGAACGCAGATTAACTTGTGAGCCAAAAAGCTAAGTAGGCATCTCATAAAGTTATATGAGACACAGACATGGTTACATCCAAATGAAAAGTTGAAAGTATTCCTTTTAAATCTTCCGCACACAATTTCAATGATCTCTAATTTAGGAAGGTAACAGTGTACGTTTGAAAAACATACGTTAGGTAGGTTATCAAAGACTCAAACCGTTTCCTCTAGAAGTTCAGCTCAAGATTAATATTTTAGGTCTCGAAATAAAACTTGTAACTACAACCTGTTGTTTAGAAGTAAAAGGGACTGGTTAGCATTGCATTAGCTAGAAGTGTGGGTTAAAAAAAGAAGTAGAGCGAAAGAAAGAACATAACTTTGAGGCGGCAGCTCAACTCCGTTAACTCATTTGAGACCGCCTGCTCTCATCAGATTCTCTCTTAGTTATATATTCAGTTCGGTTTGTTAAAGTTGAAACGGGTTTAATATAAGATCAGATGCAGTCGCTTAGAAAGCGGTATAAGTTTAGGCTACTTACCCACCTTGTTCTCAGCTCGAGTGTGGCTGACTAACACACAGTAGCCTACTTCGTATTGCACTGAGGAGAAATGATGTCAAGCTTTACGTCCTGCGTCTACTCCCTCTGTGTGTGTGTGTGTGTGTGTGTGTGTGTGTGTGTGTGTGCGCGCGCGCGCCTAACTGCTCGACAAAAACTATATTAATATTAATATCTCTTAATTTCTCAGCACCAGTTTGTATGTGCTATTATATAAGTTTTGTTTTAAATGTCACTTTTACTCGTTAAGAAATGAACATCATTTTAAGAAATATTAAAATGGTATGCATTCACATAATATGAGGATTCAAATCAAATCAGACTTCTAGAAAAAGCTGTTTGAATCTATATGGAGCAGGTGTTGCCATGTTTATATCACATGACCAGCTGTTTCCTGCAACAGACGTTTGTGTTTCTACTACTACTACTAATTAGGTGCTAATTATTATGACTGCATAACTAAGACCGTAAGCCCTTTGTTAGAAGATGATAATTTGCTTTAAAACACAGTGAAGTGTGCATATGTGCACAGTTTTAACACACGTGGTGAATGTGCTCAGGGACAACACATGTTGTGTCAAATTTAACACAATTTGTGTGTTAAGATGGATCACAAATCTACTGTGTAGTGTAATATAACACAAACGAATTATGTGTAACTGCGCATTGTAATGTGGGGAGGGCTTGCGCAAAGGGAGCTACGGGAAATGTTAAGATGTAACTCAAATATGAGAGAAACATAAAAATCTAATAGTGCTTATCTGCACATTTGGCATCCGTCCTGTGTCTGGTTTGCATGGTTTTCTGATAGCTGTCCATTGCTTAGTCAATGCAGCAGTTCCCTGACAGGCCACTGAGGTTGTTGGGAGTGCAGTGTTTACTCAAAATGAATTAGCTTGACATTAATTGACGTGATAAAGCAATGCAGCTTCTACACAACTGGACAGAAGTCTAGACCTTTGTATATCAGTCCCCGAGGTTATTTATGCAGGAGGACATGATGTACTTTTTGATTTTCAACATAGAACCCTGATTTAGACAAACAGCTTTTGCTTTTATCACAAACATTTAAAATAAAAGATTAGGAAAAGGTAAATGTCTTACCTAATTAGAGCAAATGGAAAGAAGCTCTTTATTGCACAGCATGGTAATAAGAATAAAAGTGATCCATTTTCTCAAGCACAGAGACAGCAGTGAGTACACACATTTTTGCAGAAGACTACAGGAGAGATCCAAGATAAGAGTAAAAGCAACCATTTTTTGCGCCCATCAGATAAAGCAGTCACTTACAATGCCCATTTTTATAGGACAGAAGAAATGTGCCAAATTGGTTGGTAAAACTAGTCAGTAGAGTGTGTATGCTTGTGATCACTTGCATGCACTTCAAACCGCAAAACTGAATCGATGAAGAAAGAGAACACACATTTATTAAACCACAGTAACTGTACATGTCTGGTAATTTAAGGCTGAAGATACAGTAAAAGTAGATGTTTTCCTGAAATGAGAAATTCAATTTTGAAATGAGAGGTCATGTCATTGTACCATTGTTGATAATTTACAATATGGTTTGAATTAAAACTAGTGTGTTCATGTCCATATGTGAGCATGTTAAGATGTTGTTGTGTAATGTTGGAACTATAAAGAGAATGTACGCCATATCTAGTTGTTTAACAGACTTTAGTCCAACTTTGGCATAAACTCAATGTAAACACTCAGGACACAGACTGAAATTTGGACATCTGGCAAACAAACTGAAAGTTTCTTTCGCAATGTTACTAATCTTTAGCTGTCCTTCTGATATTGCTTGTATAGATGTTCAAGAACATAATCAATTGTTTTCAATGCCATATCATTTCTCAAGTTAATGACTATATATGTATAGCATCAACATAAAGTAAGGTCATGTTGCTTTAAGGAGAAAAGAAGGTCCACAAGTTCTATAGAAACAAGAGAACAACTGCTATTGTATGTGCATGCTGCATGTACGTGACCAAATACAGAACACAAAGTACTTGTATAAGATATATGGTTACTGAAGGCTATGACAGGATGCTAAACAAGTTATGTACAATACCGTAAAGCAGTTGAGTAATAGTTGCAATAGTTTTACATAGTAAGCATTTGTGTAGTTGAACATAACAAACAAAAAACCAACAGACAGATACACACAGAGCTGCTGATACAGGGGTTGTTTTTGCTGCTGTTTTTAATCTTTGTTAATAATTTGCAGGGATGGCAAAAGCTGTTTGGCCAAGGAATTGCTATTGAAGGACAATATGATAAGCAGGTGAGGAATGAACTAACATGAGATATCCACGTAGGACTGTGAGAAAGCAAAATGTGAGACAATAAGCAGCTGTGTAAACCATCATTATCAGTTATTAAATTTAATAACATATGTATAGTTTTGGCTGATTTCTAGGTAAAGGATTTTACAAATGAAAATGTATTTGCTTGCTTTATTTTAAAAAAAAAAATCAAGATTATAAAGAAGCAAATTATTATAACGTACTAGTTGTTGTTTTTTTTTCCTTAGTTTGTTTTTATTTTATTAGGAAAAAAGAGGAAAAAGTGTTGTTTTCAAAAGGGTTTGAAATGAACTATACTTGTATTATAGTCACTGGTTCATATTTCCTCACCCCGTCAGCAGTCATGGACAAGATGAAACAACCCCTATTGGGCAATAGCTGGTGTCCAGTTACATATGACTAAGAGACAGGGATTTAACCACAATTTCAAAATGTGCATGCTGGCATGGGAACTTGTCTCTTAAAATAATGTGCTTGCAACAAATGAGGTGCTAGCAACAGACTATGTGAACAAACTTTTGCTTTTTATTATTAAAAAGAGTTGCAGTTTGGCCTTTGTTTGGTAAAATGTGTGGCTGTGTGTGTCTGAACAAAACCGGTATCATCACAAGGATTTTTTCACATCACTTCAGAGGTAATCTGAGAGTTCAGTGTCTCTGACTGTGAAGTAAAAGTATTTATTACATGACAAGGAGACAGTGAAGAGGACCAGGAGGTGCTTGACACTGAACGTGCAGGAGTAAAACCGTACACAAAGCCCACTTTTAAAGAGTGTTTTTCTCCTGAGGGAGCATGGCTCTGCTCCCAGATATCTAGATTTTACAGCATGAAAGCTCACTAATGAGTCTCTGTTTCATGTAAATTTCTTGACTCTAAAAGATTGAATACCTTGGCATTGAAATAGCATTTGACTCCTCACCTGAACTAGCTGCACTAACAGAAGGCATGATATTTACATTTCTGCTTTTTCATTTTTCATTTAGATTTACATTTGATATTGGATATGGATGCTATGTGGACTGCTTCTGTGTGTACTTCAGGGCATGGACATGCATGCTTATAACTTGGACTATAATTAGCATGTTCATGTGAGTCAAAAAGAAAATTACATGCTTGTATCTTACAGTTAGTTGAAAATAAACTGTAAACATCTAAATGTCAAGGTTTACTAAAACAAGTGTAAACAAGTGTTTACTAAAATTAGTAAATATGACAGCATATACATGGTTAAACTTCCTTTTTTGATGTTTGTTTTACAGTTAGAGAACACGGTCTGCATACTGAGGTTTTGTCAACCACTGAGCAAAAAAAAAAAAAAAAAGAGGTACTTATATGTATAATAAACTTACAGATAAATGTAAACTTGTGAAATAAGAGCAGAAAATATTGCTTTGTGCTGTTGTTACTCCATCACGTGGCCTTTTTGTCATATTTGTTTTAAAATGAGAGGCACTATGAACCCCTCCGTCATGCATGTAGCTGCACATATGGAACAAGTCAAAGTTTCCATGTGTAGACTAAAGAGTAAAGCTGACCGAGCGGCAGTCATTAAGTGGAAAACCTTAGGCAAAGTTTGGAAAGGAAGTAAATGAGCTCATAAATCCACAGAATGTCTGCTCATGTCTCCCACACTCATCAGACTGTGCCTGTACCATCTGTACTGTGATCAGGACATAATCAACTTCATTTTCCTTAGTCTTTATCCTCAAATCAGTCAAATCAAAAATTAAACTTGAGTTTGTATATGAAGTTTGTTTAATTGTTTGTTTTGGTCAGGTGTGAAAAAGTTTAAGTTTTGCTAAATTTTTAGCTTAGGCTATATATTAACCTTTTATACATTATGTATTTTAAGTATGAAACGTTAAGTAGTAAGTAGTTTTCCGAGTTAATTTTACTTCATTCCATTCATGCAAATCTCAAGTCACCAGTAATATAGTAACACTCAGTAGCCTAAAATAACTTGAAGGCAGTATGCTAACTCTTTCTTTTTTTGTTCTTCAAAAATTGAACAGTAGTAGTAATAACCATCTTTTTATACATACTTCTAGTTCTAGTTCGGTAGCTTGCAGCACTATAGCAAAATTAAGAAAGTCATTTGTTTTTCTCTCTCTATCGTTCTACATCCTCCCCAGTAGGTGGCGGAGATGCACCAAAGCGGGTTTGCTAACCGCCATTTAATCCAAAAGAACAAGAGGAAGCATCATAGCAACGAATTGCGACTTTCCTTCAAAATGGCAAGTACATTTCAGCACTTAAACTTGATAACGTGTGATTATAATTGAAAGAACATGCTTTTTCGGTCGTTATTGTCTCGGTTAGGGTTTTTTTTTTTTTGCGGGCTAACTTTGATTGCAGGGCTCGAGTAAATATAATAAATAAAACTAACGTTAGCCTACATTTAGGGATGTCAATAATCAATAATATAAATTGCAAACATATCTACAACACATTATAATTGAAGAAATTCTTAGAATATCAGATGAAGAGACTATCTCAAAATTGTATTTTGTTTTTATTTATTTATTTAACGTTTAGTGTAAAACATAAATTCTGCAAAAATGACACAATGTATATATTTTAATGGTTGACTCAAACTATACTGCACAATAATCGATCTAAAAAGACTAGTTACTAGTTAATATGATAGAGCTCACTGGTGCAGTGTCCTGCTTTCCTCCAGTCCAGCAGATGGCAGTAACGCAGAACCGACCGTTCACATAATACATCTAGTTCCGTAGCTTGCAGCATCAATCCAAGCAACGAAAACAGCGACTTACCTTCACAATGGCAAGTACACTTTAGCTCTTAAACGTGATAATATGTGCGTATAATTGAAAGTACATGTTTGTCAGCTCGTTATTGTCTCGGTTAGGTTTTTTGCGGGCTAAATTTGACTACAGGGCGTTGTCATTTAAGAGATGGCTACTGCTCGAGTAAATATAATAAACAAAAACAAAACTACGTTTTTTATGGATTTTAAAGAGCGGCTATTCTAAAGGATATTAGATATTAAGCAATGACATACAGCTTTTTTCGTGTTACTTTTGCCGTATTAATCACTTGTGCGTTTTTGTTGCAGGCTGAGGTGGAAGAGACGATCAAAAGGATTCAGAGTCAGAAAGGAGTACAAGGAATCATCATTGTTAATGCAGAAGGTATCCGGCAAATGAGAAATGCTTGCAGACGTTTTAGTTTGGGTGCAAACGATGTGCTTCACTGGCAGCATGACATTGATAAAACAAAGAGATCTTTGTTGTTATATCTGTAGTATTTCTATGTGCTCTTTAAACAGGCATCCCAATCAAAAGCACTCTTGACAACTCAAGCACAGTTCAGTACGCCGGTAATGTCCACCAGCTGCTCATGAAGGCTCGGGGAATGGTGAGGGACATCGACCCTCAAAATGATCTCACCTTTCTCAGAGTTCGATCAAAGAAGAATGAGATCATGATTGCCCCAGGTAAAGAGATGTACACTTATGAAATGCATTAGGTTAGTGCATTGATCCTCGACAAACTTCCAAGCCAGACAATGACTTAAAATGATTTAAATCATTAGACATTTTTTAAAATTACAATAATAATAACTATTAAATGAATAGTTCACCCCAAAATGAGAATTTGCTGAAAATTGACTCACCCTTTGGCCATGGTATATGTAAAAGAGTTTGTTTCATCAGCCAAATTTAGCAGTACATCCCTTGATCCTCTACAGTGAATGGGTGCCGTCAGAATGAGTGTTCAACAATCCACAAGTTATTGTCACGATTCCAGTGAAGCAAAAAGCTGTGTGTTCAACAAATAAACAAATCTTGTCTCCATCAGGAGAGAAATATGTACTTCACAAGGCATTAATTGATGGACTGGAGTTGTTTGGATTACTGGATTTGCTGTTTTTAGCTGTTGGGACTCTCATTCTGACGGCACCCATTCACTGCAGAGGATCCATTGGTGAATTAGTGATGTAATGCTAAATTTCTCCAAATCTGTTTCCGAAAAGGAAACAAACTCATCTACATCTTGGATGGCCTGAGGGTGAGTAAATTTTAAGCAAATGTTCATATTTGGGTGAACTATTTATTTTAAAAAGTGAAAACAAAGCCACAAAGGTCAACACTGTGTCACTGCAGCCGCCGTTAGAAGCGCTGGTTCCTTGTTTTTGAACGCGAATCTAAACCGTTTTCTGTCATTGTGTGAGACTTCTGGTTCAATAGCCACTGTGGGGAAATAAGAAGAAGAATAATGAAGTGCAGTAAACGGTAACACGGTTTGCACTACAAACCAGTGTGTTCATAATTAACAATACATTAAAATAATATGGTAAGACACACCGGACTGCAATATCAAGCAGTAAAACAAGCTGTTTAGTAAAGCTAAAAACAGCTGGAAGTGGATGAGACCGGAAGCCAGACACATTAAATTTACAAATGGCCGCACCCGCTCTTATGCAAAAAATAAGGTGGATAGTAACCTGAGGCTAGACCAGCCAATGTGCACGCAACGATCTTAAGTGCCTTATGATTGCGCATGCGCTTTGGCTGGTCTAGCCTGTTGGAAACTTTTCCACATCGAAGCAGAGACCAGGAGACGTTGGGATATCTTTCATACAGAAGTTACTCTTTATTGAGAACTCGCTGTGCGTCGCGCGTCGCTGTAGTCATCCAAGTCCAACTAAAGCAGTGATACATTGTAGTTTATATACATTTAGGGGGCAGTGATTAGGAATGGAAACAAAGCACCTGGCTGACGACCTTAAACAAAGCATGCAAATGAAGTATTCAGGTACAGCAACCTGCCCCATTTAACCACTCCTAATCCAATCAGCATAACTGTCCAAAGATTGAGGCAGGGGCATCAAGAGCAATTACAAACAAAAGGCAAGAGTCTCCGTCGTCTGGCTCATTTCACTTACAATAAGAGAACAGGAACTGACAACCTCTTGCTACAAACTTTGTATAACACAGTCGTTCATCTGATGTCACCATCTTCACCATAAACGCTAAATACAATGTATATAACTTCTTCAGTTTGTACACTATTACATTGGAACCTAGATTTAACATTTTATAAATTTGTAATCCAACAAGCCTGAAAAATAAGCTTTTTAAATGCTAGTTGAACATTAGAAACAACATTCATGAGGCAGTTAATTTCAGATTTTGTTGCTTATTTGAAATATGTAATTTAATTGCGAGTTCAGGGAGCAGTTTTTGAGATTTTCAGGATTCCCCATTGATTTAAATAGGACTTGGTCTTGTTTGAGCTGCCCGGAGGCATTGCAAATATGGTCGCAGAGTGAACAGACTTTCCTTGAAAAGGGACTTTGTGTATATTTCTATTCAGAATACAAACACCTAAATAGATGTATGAAAGTTGTATATGACATATAATTGTAAATAGACTGATTAGTATTTTATTCTGTTCTCTCCGCAGATAAGGACTATTTCCTGATCGTCATTCAAAATCCTACGGAGTAGTTCTGAATTCCTCGTAGTTGTGTTGCTGTAGTATTTTTCCTTTTTTAATTAATTGCCAAAAGTGTTTCATTTCATGTTCTAGGAAAGCTTCATCTTATTACAAATAAGATACGAAGTTTATACTGCTCTTGCTTATCATTCCCATATTTTGCTCTTTGTGTTGTAACTTCTTGTTCTCTCATATTCTCTCTCTTGCAAATTCTCCAGCTGCTCATAATCTATAAGCATCAACATGACACTATGACATACTGTACTTGTTTATTCTAAAAAAAAAAGACAATAAACCAATAATGCATTTCCTTTCATTTATTTTTAGCCTGTATATTTTCATATGGAATGGAAAGATGAAGCCAAAGTGTTACACAGTTTGCCATAATGTAAAACTGTGTTTAGATTCGAATGTATATGAATTATTGATCTGTTAAACGATTTATAATGTTCAAAATACTTAATAATTAAGCTATCATAAAGAGTTACTAAAATACTGAATAGTTACAGAAACTTAATTTATAAGATTAGGATACATACTTTGAAAATATATTGTAGTACGTTCATGTGATTGTACGTGGACTGGGTGCTCTGTCCCTTTAAATCCTGCTATGACATCACGAACTTTAGTACATTGTCTGGAGCTGTTTTGCTTACAGTGAGTCAGGAGCTCGAGAAGAAGCGAAGTCGACCGACTATTCAGCATATAATATAACGACTTTTAGTTCATTTTTTTTTTTAATTTAACACATTCAAATCCAGTTATGCCATCCGACAGACCCTTCAAACAGAGACGGAGCTTTGGTAAGACGAGTTTTATTCGTGCTGTGTCAGCACAAGTGTGTTTGTTTTTGTCCCTAGCCTGCTAGCAGCTGGGTGAGACACTTTACAGTTTCCTATAAGGCCTCAGATGCTTATGAAACGATTTTAGAGATAAATTTTAAGATTTTAAGTAAAACTGTTCAACCAAACCGACAGAGGTCAGTTGGTATCCAGTGAGCCAGCCTGGCCCATAGGCCTTCTCTTTCAATAACAACAGCTTTAATCCACAGATGATTTGTTAGAGATCTTCTACATAATATACACGTATTTTTATATTGGTGTATTGTTAACTATATTTAACCAGCCAGGTATTGGGAAGATTAACATCTATGATAGATTATCTATGATATTTATTTACCGAACCTGGTATTCTTGCCTATCAGTTGGTATAAAATAAAGAAAGCAGTCCTTTTATGAATATACACTGTGATTAATAACAACATTAAAGAAATGGACGGACATTACACGTGTTGGTGAAATGATGCTGTAATTTGAGCTCTTTCTCATAGTCCAGACTAAGGACAGGGTGTGGGGAGGGAGGAGCATAAAACCCTTGCATAATCTTACTAAACATAACAAAAACAACATATCTGCTGTTTTAAACATGTCTGTAAGTGTCCAGGCAAATATGTTCTGCACATTTATCCTGCGTTTGGGATTATGTAATTGACATGGATGACCTGACATTGGATCAGTTAAGATGATACATTGACACAGAGTTGGGGCTCTTACTCTGTACCAATAAGCAAGCCGGTTTGGTTTTGTGATTTAGCATTTGACATGCATGTTTTTTTTCCAGTGTTACTTGGATTGACCCAATCATTATGCTCTTAGAACAAAAAGACTTCTCAGATAAAATTGGGTTACTCTGGTTAAAATAAGAGTACTAATCCCCTGTGAGATAAATTGTGTGACTGGTTTCATAGCAATGTTTTATATGCCACAAACTCTTTGGGAAGAATGACTTTTCATATTTATATATCTATGTTGAAAATAGAGTAGGGTATGTCAAACAGCAAGGAAACAACATACCAGCAACAAGCAACCCTTACTAGTTTCTTTTGCATCAGGAATGTTAATTGCCTGTTTCTGCTAAACAGGTTTTATGTAAGTGATGGTAATGCAGTTATAATAGTGTTTTGAGGAATGAGGGATAACTACAGTGATTTCAGTCATGTGTGCTTCTAGTTATGTAAACACATCCCAGTGTAGCGTTGTAGTCTATGATCATTTAAAGTGCTTTCTGTCTAAATGAGTGTAATTAAATCTTTGTTTTATTTTTCTTGTTTTTCAGCTGACCGTTGCAAGGAAGTGCAGCAGATACGAGAGCAACATCCTAATAAAATTCCGGTGAGAAACTCTTTCAGCTTATGGATGTGTCATAAATGAATTAAGACTGAGTGAGGAAGGACCTTATTGCTTTCAAGATATTACTTGCATATCTTCTTTTAAGATGCAAAGATTCTTCTAAGGGGGCCTTAAGATAATTTAAAATGTTTGAAAAAGTAGCTTTAAAATGAGCTAAAACAACTAAAAATCTCAAAAATTTCATATTTTAATTAAGCTTCCCATGGTCTTGGGAAACCAAGATATGTGAGAAAGCAGTGTTATTTTATGTCAGTAAGAGATTTTAAATCAGCATTTATTTTTAAATTTTCCATTTTTATTTTAGTCGTTTTTAGTTTTTGCAATTTTGTTATGATTTTATCATGTTTAGTAGTTTACTATGTGGTTATATAATTTATTAACTATATATTTATAGTTTATTAACTTATGTTTTTAAAATAGAAATGTTGTCTTAGCTGAAAATGAGCTGAAATTATACATTCTTCAGAATGTTTTATTTTATTTCACTTAACATTTAATTCATTTCAACGATGATTTTTTAGTTTGTTTGTTTTTGTTTAGTTAACCATATTAACCCTGGAGGAAGCCTAATTTTAAAAGTGTGATTTCTAAACCTGGGAAAAGTCATGTAAATTAATAAAAACTCTTAAAACTCCACGGGCATTTTATATGAATATACTAGTCATGCTTAATTACTTACTTAATTCTTATCCAGTAAATCTGAAACAACTGGAAAAGTCACAGACATTTGGGTCCTTGGAGTAAAAACATTTTAGAAGCACTGCTCTAGACCTATTTCAAGACCATGTCAAGAGACTGTATCAGTTTGTATTGTTAATATTTTTTCTTCCAGGTGATCATTGAGAGGTATAAGGGAGAAAAGCAGCTTCCTGTCTTGGACAAGACCAAGTTCCTCGTCCCCGACCATGTTAACATGAGTGAGCTGGTAAAGATAATCAGGTAAACATAATATCCCTAGATCCATTTTTTTTTTTACTTGTTGAATTTTTCAAAACAGGTTGTCGAGTGTACATTCCTGCATGACTTTTATTAGAAGCGCAGAGAGCTTTTTTTGTCCATGTATGCTTGTTTCAGTCTCATCCGGTTTGTTTACTCGTCTGTGGGGGTTTGAAGCAGGGTGGGGGAGGAGAATGCAATGGTGTGCCAAATTTGAGTGTCTGCTGACCCTGTCATCCACAGGGACTTCTGCGAACGCTTTTAAACGCTTTGAGCTTGAAAAATGTTTGCACAACATCCATATTTTCTGTGGTGTATTATTTTCATATATCCATTGTGGTGTATTATTTTTAAAATAAGACTTTGGTGAGCTTAAGTTTCCTCTTAAGGGAAGCTTGTGTTGCCTTCCAGGTATTTTAACACAGACTCAGTCAGATGATCAGACTAAGAACATTCTGCTGGACCCATGCTGCCTGTCATAGTTAATTCTTGGCTGCGAGTCATGACTGCTTTATTTATAGTTCAGATTGGAAATAATGATTAAGTGATTATTAGAATTTAAATGCAAAATGTGTCATTTCCACTTCACTAGAATCACAATTTACATGGCGGTTAACAAAATAAATAAACATTGGGCATGAATTATATTATATATATATATATATAAATATTTCAGGTTCAACACAAGTTCAGTCAACATAATTTTGTGCTATAAAAATTATTTACCCTCAAAAATGAATTACCCTTTTAAAAAATAAATAAATAAATAAAAAAGGCAAAATCATGGATACGTTGAGACATTTTCATATTAATGAGGCAAGTTATTGGAGGATTTAAAAGCAGAAATATGTGTATTATTATTAAAACTGGTGTATTATTGTTTATAGAGTTGTTTAAGGGTTTTTATGGCAGCAAAATTGTTAAATTAAGTGTAACTTTACATAAAGTTTAGTAGTATTTTTTTTTAACAAAAAATGCATACTATCATGCATATTGTCTGCATCTTGTGGCTATATTATTGAATCAAAGTATTTTAGGATTTACTTCCATTGTAAGAATCTCAATGGAATCTTTTTAAAAAAAATTTAATTAATTAATTACTTTTTTTAAAGAAAAGGCAAAATCGTGGTTTGGTCAAACATTTTCAATCTTTAAAAAAAAAAGAAAAGATTTTTAAAGCATAAGTGTGAAGTTTATTAGTTTTAAAACTTGTGTGAAATTTAGCTTTAAAGCTGTTTAAATGATCACTTATACAGTTGTATAGTATTTTCATAGCAACGAAATAGCAAAATTGGATACAACTTTACACAAATTTTTGTTAAAGTGATTCGTTTTTCCACACAAAAATCATATCAGGCATATTTTTTGCATCTTTTGGCTTTGTTATTGAAACAATGAGTATTTTAATGTTTACTTTGATCTGTAAACCAGATTTTTGTTTTAAAGAAAAAGAGGGACAAGTGGACATTGATTTTTATGGTAATCAATATTATGCCACAAATGCTGTTGACAGAGTTGAACTTGTACTAAATCCTGAATATCCCTTTAAATTTGACTTGAATGTGCATGTTTTCGTCGTTATAATCATTGATCAAAATGTCTCTGTTTTCCAGGCGTAGACTGCAGCTCAACCCCACCCAGGCATTTTTTCTTCTTGTCAATCAGCACAGCATGGTCAGTGTGTCCACCCCCATTTCTGAGATCTACGAACAAGAGCAAGATGAAGATGGCTTCCTCTACATGGTTTACGCCTCTCAGGAGACCTTTGGTTGCTAAGCAGGCCACTCGACCTTTGAGGGAGGGACAGCAGAGGGAGGGAGAGACGTCAACAGGAAGCAGGCTCACCCAAATGCACCCATCTCTCTCTCTCCCCATCATCCCTGCTCCTCCCTTGCTGGTATGAAACAAAATAAAGCCGTCGATTCTTCTCCATGTGACACTACAGTGCAGACCACAGCACTACTATAACACTATTCAGACCCTTTGCCCCAATTTAAACTTAGTTGTTTTTTTATAAGCTCAATGTAGGTATTACACTGTTAATGCTTCGTATTTGGCCCCAGTTTTTTCCCCCTAGGCATTTTATTATTTTTAGGCCGTTATGTCAAATAATTAGTGACACGTTGCTGTAAATAGATGAGAGTGTGTTTTATTCTTTGTTTTAGGATTAATTTGCTTTTTCTGTCTGTTTGCTTGTAGTTATTACCTGTTACCAGACCTTAGTGGTGCTGGTGTAAGATTATAAAATCTTACTTCTGAATTAAGTGCTAATTCAAACCAAGTGATTAATCATAATGCAGCATAATTCTCATAAAACTTCCTGTCAGACATATTCTGTGGTGCCCAAAACAAAACTGTAAGGAGACCAATGGCTCCAATGGGTGTAGTTAAAAAAAATTAATTGAACTGTCAGAGGGTTTCTGAAGCCTTTATGAGCCTGTGTTTATTTCTGGGCTCCTGTGTAAAAATAACTCATCATTCACTCATTGTAGAATAAAGATACCGCCTGACGGTAACTGTACTCAAAAGCCACATTGATCTTTACTGTACACATGTGAGCCAGAAGAACATCTAAAATCTTGTGGCATACAGTATTCTGCAGTCAGACTCACATAATCGTTAGTAGATGCGAATAAATTGCTTTTTTTGCACATCTAAGAGGACAAAACTATTAGAATTTCAACAATTATAGCACATAATTGTATTCTCCTTTATACTTGTTTTTTTTTTCCTCCTGTGTCACCATACAAGCTGTATGCCTTCTGTTAAATCTCAAATGAAGGGATAGTGATGCACTACTTTGCATGTTTTTTCTCAACCTCTTTTTATATTGATTTATGCTATAGATTTGTTAATTATTTCAGCTTTATTTAAAGCAAAAAAACCTGAAAGAATTTGTAGATGTTTTGAAACCAAAAGAAAAAAAAACTGAAATATGTATGTCTATGTATGTTTGAAATGTTTGAAAAATGTGTGTATATAAATCATTGTATGATTGATGTGATGTGTTATGTTTTTAATTTCTAGACATGTATAAGCACTGATGATATATTGTCCAATACCATATATGAACCTAACAAGGTTCATCTAGGGGAAAAAAAAATAAATAAAAAAAAAAATATATATGTATGTGTGTATATATACATACACTCTTCCATAGTCAGCAATGACTGAAGAAGGGCTACTACTATACATACATACATATATATCTGGAGATATGGGAGAGAGGCAGTAATGTTGAGAGGCAGACAATTATGAGACAGTAATGTTTTTCTAATACTATATATTTTGTTTCATGCAAATCATGGATAAAAATCATCCTTAAAGAGACACAAAACTGCCCAGAAGTGCTAAAAGACAATTGACGTTTACAGTTAAAATTTTGAAACGATGAAAGATGCATAAATTTAGTTCTCAACAGCTGTCCCGTCTGTGTTTGAGATATGGCGAACGCTTAATTTTCAAAATTATTTAACATCTGTAACTGTAATAACTGTTAGTAGTATAGATGTTTTCCTTTGAACTAGTCTTGATATATTGAGCTTTACCTGAGAGTTTCTGTATGATCAGGTAGTTCAGTACCACACGATGAAGCTGTAACGAACACTATTGTATAATGTGCATGTATTTTAAGATAATACTGACCAACAATGTATGACATTGCAAAAGGAAAATCTCAAAAAGTAGCTTTAAAAGAAGTCACATCATGATAATGTGCTAAATGATTCACACTAATATACACAGAAATATAAACACAAAGACATGGATAATTTTGGTCCCATTTTCCAACGTGGCTAGTTAGAAGTTTCTTTAAGAGTCTGTAGCATCCTGTGGCCATCAGGTGGCAGTAATGTCTAGCAGGAGATGAGCAGTGAGTTGGTGAGAGACTGGTGGCTCTGTGCTCTCTCTATCTTGTCACTATTAGAGAGGATCTCACACGCAGCCAGTTCATGACAAAGAGCATTGAGCACCTCCAAGATATGCGCTTTCCCTGTGGATCAGTCAGAGAGGTGTTAGATGCATATAAGGGTTAATCCACTATACACTCAATTTTTTAAATTTCTTTCTTTTTTTTTTTTTTACTGTAGATTGGGGTCCAAAAGACCACTAGCGACAATGCTTCCATTTGCTTGCATTTTTTTTTCTAAATAAACACCATTTTTAAAATAATAAATTATCAGCAAAGAATAAGCTGAATGTTCACGTCTCCTGTTTATTTTTTTTTAGCGACAGCAGCACAGTTCAGTGTTATTTTAGTATCATTGAGATACTAATATAGTTTTTACTGATATTTTACATTTTCATATTGCCTTCTCATTTTAAATGTAAAGTTTTAGTAATTTTGTTGTGTGCTTTTGTCATTTTATTAGTTATTTGTTTTAAATATTTATCTGTATTTTATTTTAGTTTGAATTATTTTAGTGCATCAATGAAATAAAAATGAGAGATATTTCACTGGCAACTTAAAAATCACAAAACTTCCATCTTAAAATAAAAAATAAAATAATAAAACATCCCAGCTTTTAAAGTGGTCTCAGACTGTATATCTAATGCTCCTGCCACATTTTCCCAGCATACCAGGCTTGTTAAACACAAGGTTTTATAAGAGCAAAGCTGCCAAGTTAAAAGTTTTTGTGTCTCTTACCATGCTGAGGATCACTGCAGGACTCCAATGTGCTGAGCAAAATCTTTCCTAAAGATCTTCTTGAGACATTCTACAAAAAATGTACCACCATAATAAATGTTAAGAAATGGTAATTAAATGGCATTAAATAAATTACATAAATGATATACGTGACCCTGGATCACAAAACCAGTCATAAGTAGCACGGATATATTTGTAGCAATAGCCAACAATATATTGTATGGGTCAAAATTATAGATTTTTCTTTTATGCCAAAAATCACTAGGACATTAAATAAAAATCATGTTCCCTGAAGATATTTTGTAAATTTCCTTCCATAAATATATCAAAACTTATTTTTGATTATTAATATGCATTGCTAAGAACTTCATTTAGACAACTTTTAAAAGGATTTTTTTTTTTTTTGCAGCCTCAGAATCCAGATTTTCAAATAGCTGTATCTCAGCCAAATATTGTCTGATCCTAACAAACCATACATCAATGGAAAGCTTATTTATTCAATATAAATGATTGACCCTTAGGTTTTGTGGTCCAGGGTCACACATAAATGAATGAATACATTTCTAAAATGGCAAAATGCTTAGTTAACCCTAATTTTAATGTGTCGAAATTAATAATGAAAATGCAATCAACCAGCCTGACATGACATACTGAAGATATTAATTGCACAAAATACTGTACTTGTACAGAAACAACAATTAACAAGCAGGATAATCAAACGTTGCTAAATGACTTCTTAAATGAAGTTTATATTATTTTAGAACCATTAGCAAGTCCCATTTGTTTGATAAACATTTACAACAGCATCACTGGTCTGACAAGTCTCTACAGACTGACCAGCTCTCGCAGCTGCTGCAGAAGCTGTAGCACATCCATCAGTTTCTCCTCCACCAGAGACAAACGCACCCGCTCCGTCTCCAACATCTGCAGCTCCAGGTGGAGCAGCTCCGTCTCCTCTGCCTTCTGTTGTAGCTCCTGGACCAGGGCGTCCCTCATCTGCAGACACATGACACTTACTGTTGACCTTGCGCAGATTTAAACACAAACGCTCCAACACACAATGAATTTCAGGTTAGGAGAATCTTTGCCAGATGTGCCGATAGCTCATAATTCAGTTGAGACGCATAATTTCTCAGACAGAAATAGTTCAGATATGCTTGTTTTTGGCCTGTCTGACCACATGTCAAAAATCCACATCTGCCTGCGCTCGCTCGCGTTAAGGCTCGGCCCAAACTGGTTATGCCCAGATCGTTCGAGGATAGTTTTTTCCACGAATATGTGTGGGGCCTTTTGAAAAACACTAGCAACATAGTTCACGTCTGGTGCTTCGCAGCCGAGCTGTGTCCAACAGCTCAATGTAGATGTAATTGTGTAAAGGCCTGGAGGTTTATTCATGCGGTCATCTGATTGGCTGTTCACACAGACACACACGCAGCTGGAGAGTGAGAGCTGTGGCTTCTCTTTGAAGCCTGTCTTCTCATAACAACCGCTCGGTGGGCAAGTGCCTTGTAATCTAATTTTACACCCCTGCACCCGAAAGCAACTATGAACGTAAAAGTAAAACAGAGCTGAAAGTCCTAGTTGGGTGACGTAAGGCGTTGAAAAGAGCAGCAGCAGCAGCCAAAGTTTATTTGGATGAACTTCTGCCCTCGCGTATGAAAACGTCTCATTAGTATTTGAAATGTTTGATACGGATTTTAACTGCTGGGTTACTATGTGTGCTCGTGTTTGTTTTTCTTTAGAGTTTAATATGATTCTGTTCCTCAGCTGCTCATGTCCTCCAGCTCAGATATTATTTGTTTCTATGGCAATGCACATAATAGCAAAACGAATCCAAATATTTACCTTTCACGTCTATTCACCTCAAAATCGCATCAGGTATTTCTGGCTATGTAAGGTAGCTGAATAAGCACCTTCATTCATTAGCCACTTTCTTTTTTGTTTTTACATCACAGCAATCACATAAGAGAAATGAAAATTTCTGAGTATTCATCTCAACAAGGATGTGAACTAGTTCAGACATAAACAAACCTCAGAGATTGTTTCATTTTAACCCTTGGAGCATTTTATAAAACTGTTACAGCAGTTAAAAGGGATAGTTCATCCACGAAATGACTTTCTTTTGTGAAACACAATATATATACAAAAGGGTGTAACGGAACTAAATTGGAAACTTCCAGTTTTATATATTGTCGATTTTGATAAGAAACAAAGTCTCATCTTTCAAATACTGTCCATTTGTTTTAGGAGAATTTAGGAAACAATAAATGCCGGGTTACACTTTATTTCGATAGTCCACTTTATGCATTCTACTAACTATTCGTAACTTTGTAACTATGTCAACTACATGTCTACTAACTCTCAGTAGGGTAGGTTTAGGGTCAGTAGAATAAGTTGACATATACTTGCAAAGTTTCTCATAGTCTGTATGTTGTATGTTGTATGTTGTGGACCCATAAAAATAAAATGTTAGGAGATATTAAGCAGACAGTCTACTAATACTCTAATGACTGCTAGTTGACATGTAGTTGCAAAGTTACTTACTGTTAGTAGAATGTCTAAAGTGGACTATCGAAATGTGATGTGTGAAATGATGTTTTGGCACTCTTTGATGAGGTGAGACAGATCGCTGTCAGTTCAAACAGCGGCACAAAATGCGAGTGAGCGTGATCATCCCTTCCCCTTTTACTACTAGTTTTAACATGAAATAAACATGAATGAACATTTCATGCATCACGTAATTGCTCAATCAGTGTTTTACCCACTGTGTAAACCAATATTATCAATATAATTCAACAACAAAATGTTGTAATTTATAAGTCAATTTAAATCTACATTATGTGCAATTTCCATGTTTTTAAGTTGAGTGTTGATTGTTATATTTAAAAAATAAAGTAATTCAATTTAAGTTTGGGCTCTGTTGTTAATTGTAACCTTGTAGTAATGTCAAAGGGCTCCCTCTAGTTTAGAGCATAAGATGAGGTAGATTTTTATGCCTAAGAAAATTTGATTATAAATATCAAATGTCTCTCTTTTTATTTGTCCATACAATGGACATTCTTCAAAATATCTACCTTCATGTTCCACAGAAGAAAGTATGCCATACAGGTTTGAAATGACTTGAGAGTCACTAAATGACAGAACTTTATTTTCTTTGGTGAACTATCCCTTTAAGTGTTAAATATATCACAATATTTCACAAGCTATAAAAAAAACATCACTTGAATGTGGTCATACCTGGTCAGTGTCCATTTCTGCCCTCTTGGTCTGACTCTCTTTCAGTTCTAGTTGTTTGTTGAGTCGTATGACCCTCTCCAGCAGCTCTAGCACAGCTGTCTGACTCTCCTCTGTGCGCGAGTCGCTGAAATGAGACAGCAGCTTCTTCACTGCTTTCTCATCACACCTGAGAGCACACAAAACACATGAAGATCCAAAACAAGTAGGATAGAAAATACTGGCAGTATGTTTCCCTATAAGCCACTTACTAATTCTTGGCATGTTTGGATCTCATTTGATTTTCAGAGCATACCAAATAAATGTAAACAGCTGTACGAGGGATTTTTTTTAAACACACTGAGTGATATGGTTAGGAGGGGACTGATGTACCTGTCTCCACAGCAGGACAGTCTGGTGAGGATTCGCTTCACCTCGTCCACTTGTCTCTGTTGCTCTCCGGTCCATCTTTCTTCCTCTTCATCAGACGCCGCCTGACCCTCCACTGAACGGAAAAGCTGCTCCTCCACTGCGTGAACACAGAGCATAAACATTTGTCTTTACTGTGAAGCAAGGTATCAAAATAAAAAATGCATTTTGTTTTGTTTTACTTGAATAAGCCAGTTCAATTAGATGTTACCACATTACGATATATACACTCGTAATGTGTCAATGCAATTTTTTAAGGTTTTTGTAAGAAGTCTCTTATGCTAACCAACGCTGCAATCATTTAATTAAAAGTACAGTAAATTGTGAAATTTTAAATTACTGGATAGGGTTTAGCCTAAGCCAGGATTAGGCCATAGTTCAATTAGGACATTTAAGAAATTTTTTATAAACGTGCCTTAGAAAAAACATTACTGGTGTGCATCTTGAGACAAAACAAAGGCTCTGATATAATTTAAGATCAGTCAGTGCAAGTTTCTTTCATTTGAAACAGCTCAGACTTACATTTTAGTCTAGGACAAGGCTTAAGCCTCGTCTGTGAAACCGGGGGACTGTCTTTTATTTTAATACATTTTTAAATGTAATTTTGTCCTGTTATGGCAAAGCTGAATTTTCAGTGTTTTTAGTTACATGATCGTTCAGAAATCATTCTATGCCCAATTACTGTAATATCAAGGAAATGGTCTTCAGAAATGATTCAGAAAATGATGAAAGTATCAACTACATGCCAACAGAGTCTCAAAAAAGAGTTGAGTAATGTCAATATTTGTCTTACTAGCGTCAGGCACAGTCTCGGCACGTCCCGTCGGAGAGCGTCGATCCTGCTCTGTGTCCAGGCAACAGCGTGGCGCGGTCTGACTGGCCCCATTATACCGTCTGTCTGGTTTGTTGATGAATGGAACCGATGTTTTAGACACTTCAGTTCTGTGAAGAATAATGTACAGTGAAATAACAAGTCAGAGTAGATCAGATGTAATGGGTAGTTCTGGTTTAGGACAATATAGTAACATAACACTAGCAATGAACTGCTTAGGGCTTGTGCTTAAATTGCAACAATTAAGATTTATTAGTTAATTTAAGCATTGTATTAATGTTTCATCCACAAAGACACCAAGATCAATGTAATTCTTATCCTCAACCACTGTAATACTTTCACCAGCTCTTGATCGGCAAAGGTGGTTGTGGGTAATTGAAGCCAGGCATGGTGACATAAGATTCATCAAAGCGAAAAGAAAGTTTAAGGCTCATGAAAACTACTAGACATATGAAACACAGTATGCACTATGATGAATGTTTAACATATGGCTGATGTCATTTACACCAACGCATATCTGCAGCCAGGTATTAAAAGTACATTATTTTGAACATTTTTAGTTTTGTTAGACAGCTATAAGTGAATGTTTCTGTCATTTCAATGAAACGGTTTCTCTGAGCTTTGTGACAGAAGAAATGCAATAGGGGGCTTTCATGAATCAAAGAATAAATGTTTCCAGATGACAATGTCCTGCCTGCAGAAGAGAAAAAAAAGTAAAAGGCTGCAGAAATCCATTTACTCCAGCATGAATCCCAGAGAGTGAAAAAAGGGAAAAGAATTTGAAGCCGGTTGCACTCATGCATATATCCTGCTGCCATGAGGAACCCTTCAGTGCAGAGCGGCCATAAATATAGGCCGTATGAGCCCACAAAATCATCCCTCGGTACACTATGCTTTCACTTCTGAGCGGTACGCACAGTTTAAGGTCAATATTTGGAATCCACATTGTCAGATGAGGGGGTGCAGTGTGTTTGAAAAAGGGGGTGGGTCGGTTAAAGGTGGGTTTGAGGGCTCTCTGATGACCTACAGCTGCCGAAGGAGAGTACCAGGGAGACCCTAAACAGGCCTGTCATGGTTGCTGCTGACACTGAAGTAAGATATTATGGTCTAGGCACAGTATACAGTGTAACTAACTAGAGTCTAATTGACAGGGATGTTGAGTTTGTGTTGGAATAATGTGTAATGTACTAAAAGAAAAGGCACTTTCTAAGAACAGGTTACACATTTTTAAAAAAACTAAACAAACTGGAACTTTAAACGAACCATTAAAGATTTTTACATTGCTAGAAAAAAAAATCAGATACATGCTTTCTAACTTCTATTCATCAAATAAATGTTAATAACTTTCTAATTATTAAAGAAACCTAAGATTTTCCATTATTAAGAATATTAGGCTGCACAACTGTTTTCAATATTTATAGCAGGAAATGTTTCTTGAGCAGCAAATCAGCACATTAGAATGACTGAAGGATCACGTGACACTGAAGACTGAAGAGTAATGATGCTGAAAATTTGCCATCTATATTAAATGATGATTGTGTTCATGGGGTGCAGTCTAACATGTTTTCATGCTTTGTTTTTTAAAAAAGCATTATTTTTCATATAATTTACCTTTATTCTACACCGCTCTGTCCCTTCTCTGATAAACGCTTGGATTATTTCCTGGTTTTATGAAGCCCCTCCCTCAGAAATATGAGATGGGCTCCGATTGGTTAGCTGGTCCAGTGTGTTGTGATTGGCTAAACCGCCTCTAGTGCGCATCTAAACGTCATGCCCCTCACCTCAGCAGCATGTGCTCCGGTATTGTAAACAATGAATGTGAATGTGAATGTGAATGATGCATTTATATGGCATCGTCTATATTGCTTATCAATTTGAGATGCAGAGGATATTAGTGAAGAGGATCACGCAGAACCTGTGCAAGCACGGCTCTTAATGGTATGTTTGTTTGTTATTGTCTCATACTTTTAGATACGCTGTTATTTGTAAATGCTACTGATTCTGTTATCTTTTAATATTCGGTTTTAACCTGATTAAAGCTTTAATACAGTACGGCAACCGCACGCACGTCCATGTATAACGCTTCTCATTGCTATGTGAAAATAAGTGTATAATTGGAACAGTTCATTGTTGGAGCTTAGCTGAAGATCTGAATGAGAGAGAGAGAGAGAGAAAGAGAGGGAGAGATGCAGAGCATGTGCGGAGCAGAGGGATGCGAGGAACATGATTAATAACCGCTGCTCTAGAACCAAGCGGTAACCTTGCGGTCTCTCTCTTGAAACCAACATGGAAGCCATGGAAACCAGCATGATTTTTTTTTATAACTCATCTGTTAACTCAAATAATATTAAGCCTTAAAGTTCTGCATAATTAAGGGCGTGGCCACTTGAGTGACAGGTGGATTGACGCTGCTGTCACCACCGTCGCACTAGATGGGCGAGGTTTCAGCAACCAGTTCCACCCACGTCCGGCCCTTTTGCCCATTTTTGATTATCCGGGAGTGACGCGCTGCCCAGATGGCGACGGCAGTCTCCGCGCACTTTGATTTTGAAACTTGTGAATCCATTAGAATCGTTAGAAGACAGAATCGCGATTCATATATAAATAGATTTTTACATGCACCCCTACTTTTCTCTTCCTCTTCTCTAAAGCAGCGCAGCATGGCCTCGCCCCCTTTGCTGCATGTTCCCGGGGGCAGGGTTTATCTGGGTTCGTTACGTCACGAACCCGGGAAGTAACTCGTTATAGACCCATGAGCCATTTTTGTAGGCATTAAACTGCCATAATTTTAAAAGATGATATCTCCGTTTGCATTGAACTTTCAGCTTCGTAACTTTGCAGATATTGTTTATACTCAAACAGCAACATTACACACCAACTAACGTTAAAAAAGTGAAATCGCAATCAACCACCCCTTTAATGTATTCTTGATCAAATAAATGCAGTTGAGCATAAGAGACTTTTCAAAAACGTTCAAAAAATCCTACCAACAACAAACATTTAAATGGCAGTGTATGACTATGTTATTTAAAAAAAAAAAAAAAAAAAACATTAAATAATCTTGTACCATATTCATAATAAGTGCCAAAACGATAACTTTGCACCTCTGGAAAAGCAGGACAATATACTGTATGCCACATTTACTTAATGTCAATATCAGTCTTGTAGAAGTGATTAGAATTGTCTATATGTCAAACACTGCTGACAGGGTCTGTTTTTTGTCTTCATGACTGAGAATAACAAATGAAGATGCGCTACTGAAAAGACTCTGTAACCCACCGTCTGTAGAAATGGACAGATGAGCACACACTGAGTTAAAGGAACTCTCTAGACACCTGAATCCACTCCAAACACATGGAAAGAGTCTCAATATTAGATCCAGCCATCTTACTCTTGGCCTCTTCAAACACTGACTGTGAAACAAGTCTGGCCAAAGAAAGTAGAATGGAATGGTTGCATAAGGGGTTATGAAAAAGCAATCAACATAAAAATACAAGGGTGGAGATAAGTATTTTCTTCTTAACAGAACCAAGTGCGGTGGGTATCACTTAATAATGGCAGTTTTTTTGGGCATATAGTAACACTAGCTTAACGTCATGATAAATTAATAGGCTAACCATTTAGTACCTTGTTCCTAAAATTTCATGCTGGTCTATATTACCTCCAAAGACCTTTTTTGGTAAGTGATTATGAAAAAACCAAGCTATAAATTAAATTAGTCAAGTTTTTTGCATTCCAGATTCGAACTCACAGCACAGTTCAACATGTCATGAGTATCGAGTACAACACAAGTATGTGTGCTAACCTCTAGGCCACAGCTCTAACAAAATGAGAGAAATTTAAAACGCAGTATGTTACATCTAATGCAGACTTTAGATGCTGAAACATATTGGTTTTATTTCATAGCATTCACAAAGAGAGAGAACAGAGCATATATCTGGATAAGACAAACACAAAGCCCAAATATGACAGAACCTCCATCTGGCATACGTTAGCTCTCCCAGCCGCTAATTCCATTCTGTTTGATTCCATGTCCGCTGTCTTCCAAACATCCACCTTATATACAAAGCAAACTTCTTATTTAGTGACATATTCCTAATATTCCTTCACGTTTCTTTGTGATGGAGGATTTCTAGAATTTAAATTCAAAACAGAAGCTTTTATGATCAATATTTCTTGGAAACCCAATGGGCTAAAAGTCTAAAAGTTTTCTTTTACTGGAAAAGTGGAGGTGGATTGGACATTTCCTAACCAGTCTGCACTGGCAGTACTAGCGTCTGTCTTTCTGATAAGTGTCTGTAGAAAACTTTACATGTCACATACTGAACCTCAAACCATTCTTTTTTTGACACACATAGGCTAAAAAACTACCTGTATGTGTTTAAAGAGGAAAAAGACAACACTTACTCATCATACAGTACTTTGAGCACCGAGTTCTACCAAGCTTTCTTCTTCATTCTTTTTCTTTTTAGAAAATTTAGAGCAAGTTACAAATGGTTGCATGTCTCATCTCTTGCCTTGAACGAGGACTCTATTTTGGTGGTCAAGCTGCTAACAATAGGTTTCTATCTTGCGACTATATTTACACTGCGCCGGAGTGATGTGCTAACGTGGGGCGAGCCCAGCTGTTTGTGGTTTAGACGTGCACTTCCTGTGTTTATTACAGCAGGATCTGAACTTCCAGACCCCCTCCTGCACCCAGTTTACTTTCAAAGTATTTCATTGGAATGAAGACTCAGAGTAAAGTTAGAAAGATGAGACAATCCTATATGTTAAACAACCACATAAGTAACAAAATTTCTGCCCGGATATTGCAAGGTTCTTGATAAATGCTGATAAAGCAATTGATTTATCTTGAGACTATGAAACAGATGTCCACAATTAAGACTAGGCACATGGTTGGTAACACGATACCCTGGTTAAGTAAGACTAGAGAGGCTGAGTCAAACTGGCAGACATGGACCACGTGTGGATGCCCAGATGCTGTTATTCCTCCACTATACAGTCTGAGACATGGGAAATCACCTGATCTTGGCGGTGGATTCTATCTGGAACCGTTTGGAGATTCCAAACAGAACCAGACGGTAATTAATCAGAGTCCGGAATCTTTGTTATTACGAGGGCAGTCCCAGTAAACACAGCTTTGAAGGAGGTTTGTGAAGTGTTTACGCATCTTCACAAGTCATAAACATGAAACGAACACACTGGAGAAGAATCCAAATGGACTTAAACAGATTGAGCCTCGTGCACATTTCCATTTCAGACAAGTCAAAGTGTTCGCAAAGGAAGTGGGAGAAGAAAGTTTTCAAGAACGTTTCTCCCACAGCTTGGGCAGTTTATTAGTGCTGAGGTCTGCAGAGAAAGAGTATCAGCTGGCCGAGGGTGGGAGGAGAAAGGGAAATGTTCGTAGCTGTGTTTGAAAATGGAAAAAAGTCAAGGTCTTGGGACCGTTTTTCATTTTCAAAGTGCTTCGAAAATACTGGACCAAAAAATCATGCTGTATAAAATTCTCCTAAAGACAACATTTTTATGAGGCCTCATTTTGTTGACATTTCTTTACCTTATTCAGACATAATAGCGGGGAATTTTCAAAGGGTTGTTCATTCCATCTGTCCAGCCCTGTTATTATGTGTTGAGGTACAACAGGTTACCCAGACACATTGTACGTGAGTCGGCAGCACCGCAGCTGAAATAATAGTCCTCTGAATAATAACTGATTATTTTAGAGCGGTTAGACGGCCTTACATTTAACATGTCAGTCTCTGTGATGTCAGCAGAGCTCAAAAAACTGCACAGAGCTGATGATAAATGCAATGCTTTTCACCTGGTATGAATAGAGAGACATAAAGCACGTCTGAAAGCTGAGCGATAAATAGAGTAAGATGGTGGAAATTCATCCCCACTGAACAAACAGCCGAGTGTTTGCCTCTTCCTCCAGATGGTGGCTCTTGTCCCCCCTCCTCTCTTTGTGTTCCTCTCGTACCGTCTGTCTCTTTTGTCCTGAGGTTCGCCTCGCTGCGGTTCTCTTGGGGTCTAGGCTGAGGGCTTCGGTCCATCTTGGATTCTGAGGGAGAGAAAAACGCCTCCAGGCAGGACACACACGGATGGTGTGTTTTTCATGGAAATGAACTGAACAGAGGTCTGTTCCCACCACCTCCCCCATGAGACCTGGCCTTCATCTAAACCTCTTCCTCTTTCTTTATTAGGGCCAAGAGGGCTTCAGGAAACCTTACACAATATCTGTGAGATCTACACTTGGACTTTCTCTCATTCTGAATGACTGGAAATGGCTCATTAAAAAAAAAAGCTAATTTCTCCAGGGGCCGCATATCACAATAATACTTTTCCGTTATACTACCATTCAAAATGTTGGGGTCGGTAAGTTGTTTTTTTTTTTTAAAGAAATCAATGATGCATTTTACAAAAGTGACAATAATGACAAGTCCCCCCCCCCCCAAATAAATGCTTTTTAAAACATTTTAAAAAGCACAACTGTTTTCAACACTGATAATAAAAACATGTTTCTTGAGCATCAAATCAGCATATTAGAGTGATTTCTGAAGGATCATGTAACACTGAAGACTTTAGTAATGATGCTGAAAATTTAGCTTAGCCATCACAGAAATTAATTTAAAATATATTAAAATGCAGAATAATATTTCGCAATATTACTGTTTTACTGTATTGTTGATCAAATAAATGCAGCTTTGGTGAGTTAATAATGGACTTCGGTAACACTTTAGTATTGGGACAATTCTCACTATTAACTAGTTGCTTATAAAGCACACATTCAGCATGATCATATTCTACATCCCTAATCCTACCCAATACCTATACTTAACAACTACATTACTAACTATAAATAAGCTGAAAATGAGGAGTTTATTGAGGCGAAAAGTTTCAGTATTATCTAATGCTTTGTTAATACTGAAACTATTAAAAATTGAACTAACCCCAAACTTTTGAATGGTAGCGCATTTTAAGAGTAAAAGTACACACATAAAGGATCTGAAAGCATAAAATGACCAAATATTCTGTGACAGGGCAGATTTCTTTAACTTTCTCTTCCAGAACATCAATGAAGTCATAAAATCACATAACATTGTTGTGCATGCAGAAACTGGAGGAAATTGTACCTCTGACGCTTTGATCAGGTCCAGGTTTGTGTTATCACACATATTGAAGAAAGAAATTTGACATTAAATGGCAGATGGGGGAACTGAAGTAAGCTATTAAAATGTGTGATTATTACAAGAACTGCATTAAGGTCTGAACAAAAAGGACATAAAAAATAGCCAGCAGACACACCTCTCTCCAGATTAAAGGCATTGCTCTCAGTGTGAATGGGTCAGTCCATGACCCGCGGAGCATGACCGGTATTCTCTGCGCCACACTGGCAGCTGCATCAAAAGCTATTCTCCACCGTTTTTGTTTTCAGAGAACTGTGTGCCCATTGGATGCACTCTAGGGACTTTTCAGCACTTGCCCATGGGGTGTTCGGGCCTCAAAGAAAAATCCTGCTCTGATCTGCCACATACCAGCCAGAGAGCTCTGCACGTGTCTAAGGCACAAAGCACGTTTACATTTCCCTCCCAAAAAAGAGCAGCTGAAACACAAGCCTCCTGACTGCTACAATTACTTTCATTTTGAGCAGACAGTCTATTGCAGTTATTGCTAAACTTTGTGAACTTAGATGCACAGTGACTAACTCTGAAATAGAGTTTCAAAATCCCGGTAAAACTGGGTAAAAAAACAAAAAACAAAAAAACAATATTTAAAATATAAGTGATGGCAAAGCTGAATTTTCGCTCCG
This sequence comes from Acrossocheilus fasciatus, assembly GCA_036784905.1. Lineage (NCBI taxonomy): Eukaryota > Metazoa > Chordata > Actinopteri > Cypriniformes > Cyprinidae > Acrossocheilus > Acrossocheilus fasciatus. The sequence goes on from CM071948.1 coordinate 19,761,855, forward strand.
CTCCAATTTTAATTTTTTTTACTCCAGTCTTCAGTGTCACATGATCATTCAGAAATTACTCTAAAATGCTGATGATTTTATGTTTAAGAAACATTTTTTTTTATTATTATAAAAGTTGTAAAAGTTATAAAAGCATTACAATAACACTTATGCTGCATATTTTTGTGGAAACTGTGATACATTTTTCAGGATTCTTCGATGAATATAAAGTTCAAAACAACAGCATTGATCAGATTAATTTAAATCAATTTAGTGCAGCCTTGCTAAATAAAAGAGTTATTTTTAACTTTTGAATATATATTTATATATATATGGACTGTTCATCAATATTTAATATGTTTATCTGAAAAATTACCCAAACTAGAGGGGAAAACAATCTTATTACCCTAGATTTAGCATTAAAATGTCATCTGGACACATTGCAGTCCACCAAAAGATACTGTGTCTGGCAAAATAAGTTCAATAACTGCATGCAATTTTCTACTATATTCTTTTCAAGTGTGAAGACAGACTAAAAATGGCATAGAGATGAGAGGTCTGTTACTGGTTATGGCTGACAATTAAAACAGCGGCACAGCCCAAGGAATTATTTACACCCAAACTAATAAAGTCTACAAAGGACGCTGTGCTTCTGAATAACATACTCTTCGTCAGCATCACAAATATTTGGTATGGTAGTTTAATGTAAAAACAAACAGGAACTTGCTTTTAAACATTCTTAAACAGCATGCCGAGATCTCTAAACTTGTTGAGGGTGGTAGGAGTTGTTGCTAGGCTATAGACAGGGAGTGTTCATCCATTATTCTCTAGAGCGGGGAAACTGTTTGAAGATAGATGGGAACTTTCAATCTGTTTAGGTCAGGCCTTGCTGGGCTGAATGGAACTCTCCCCAAATGTGTCAGCTCCATTGTGATCTGGAATGAATTATTTGCCTTAAGAGCATCAATGGAGGGGCCATAGAAAGGCTTTTTGGTAAAGTTCACCACAGACTTTACATAGATTAGTGTGGCTTGGAGGTATAAAAGTGAATGTTTATTAAAAAATGTCAACGTGTGTCTGTCAGTAAGACTTGCATCTTACTACTGAATAGATGGAATGACCACCTTAACATTCTTTAACATATGTCTTTCCAAATCTGAAAAAGAAGGACACTATAGTCTTGAAATGACTGCAATAATGTCTCTCATTAATAAACCAAATATATCTCTGTAAATGAGAAAACACTTTTAACTCCAGACTTGCAGTAAATCCACTTTTATCAGGACTGCCAGGAATGCTATCCCAAAATTAGCATGCAAGAAATATGTAAACATTGATGACGTTAAGCCTAACTCCTTCTAAACGTAAATTAAATGGCTGCGCACTAGGAAAGTTCAATGACAGCCCAAGTATAAAACCCAAACTACGAAATGAGTGGCTTCCAGCAGTAGCTGTGCATAATTTCAGCTAACCAAAATGGGAGCCCATTTGCCACACACGTTGACAACTAAACAAACCCAAACAAAACAAGGTCTGCACTCGAGAAGCAGAACCACATCAAGCCAACCTAAATAGCATGTATGTTGGCACACTTTTGCACAGTCAGGGCCAGCAAGTTCTGGTGGGAGCCATTTTAACCCAGAGGAATCTCACTTGAGTCAGATCATTTGAAGCTACATTATGCATTATGTAATGAGACTGTTTACTACATTCAGTCTGGGTTAGATGACAAAAAATGCATTAGCCTGTCACAGAGATTTGCTGTAATCTCATTAAAATCCCGATAAACAAAATCAAATTGTTATTTTTCCTTTTTTACACTCAGCATCATAAAACAGAAAGTACTATTTAATGAATCTAAGATAAGCTCTGCAATTTCCGTAATACCTTTCAAACTGTTGTAAACATCCTCACTTGTTAGGACAGTTGCCAAATTGTCATGTTTTGACATGAATTTTTAAATTTACATCAGTGAAATCCCCAGAAACAGATGCCAAACTGTGGTAAGTGAGGATAATTTCTTCTTTATGTTTCATGATTGCTGAAGTAAGCTATCCCAATGTAAAAACAGATTACCTCACCATGACAAACGTCTGTGGGAATACATGATCCCTATTAGACCTACTGAATGAACGCTGTCAAAACTGCATTAACCAGCAGTTCAGTAAATAAAGTGTTATGCGTTTCACTTGTTTTGTTGCATCTGGCACTTTATGTAAGTGTTATACTAACCTGTAGAACAGAAGCTCCATCTCTAGCTGCTCAATGTGCCTCTGCAGAACAGGCACATGACTGGCTTTGGTTTCCAGCTCCTTCACTTTCTTGAGGCCACTGAGCACAGCTTGTCTGGCTTCCTCCACTCTTTTTCTCATCTCAACCTGCTCCTTCTTTAGAGTCCTGTTACATTCCTCCAGCAACAGCATGGTCTCACGTGAAACTTGCAGCTCCTGCTCCAGCTTCTGGTTGAAGAACATGGCTTCCTCGATCTGTCCATCCCGGGAACTCCGGATGTACTCCACTTCTCTCAGGAAACTCTGGATGTCCTTCAGGTTTCCAGAAATGTTGGGTTTCTGAGCTGCTCGCCTTTGGTGGGCGATGAAACAGCCACCCTCTGGTTTATGTTTCGAGTGGCTTTTCCACAGGCCCACCTATGATACACAGAAACATGTCAGCAGAATGTTACAGCCCTTATGATGATTAACAGATTTTCAGAGCTGGGTGGATTACTTACAAATTGCAATCCATTACTGAATCCAAATTACATGACAAAAATTGTAGTTAGTAATGTAATCCATTACATTACACATTTTAGGACTACTTTTAGATTACTTTTGACCTAACTCATTTATCACATTGAAAAACACAAAGAGTAAGAAAATATATTCCATTTGTTGTTATTAACAACATGAAGTGCATTAAACATTATATTACATCAAGGTTTCCCAAACTGTGGTTTGTGAAGGAACTGCAATAAATTGAAAAGCCAATAATTATAATTAAATCATAAAAATATTAAAATAAAATAAATCATTTTAAAATCAATCAAAATAAAAAACTTACTAAGAAAATGAAATATTGTTATATTTGTTTACCTGCATGTCATGTGACTATCAACATCAGAGAACATCAGAGAACGAATGAACATGCAAATATGATATTTAATTATTAAAATATTTATTTTAAAATTTCAGGTGTACTTCAAGTAAATATAGAGGATCAGACTACAGAAAAGTTTGTGAATTTGAATGTGTTACCACCTAACTGGCGATTGATCTCTGTGTGAATGTCCACAAAGACAGGAAGACTTTCTGAGTGCATATAAGCAGTAGGCTATATTTAGAAAGGAAAAAATAAAAGATGAAAGAATTAGGGAGAATCAATTATGTAAAATTTTGAATAATTTATTACTGTGTAAATAATATGTAATCCATAAAAGAGTAACTGTAGTTACAAAAGTAACTGATTATGAATATTTTAAAATATTAGGCTACAAGTAGGCTACTTAATTTTTGGAATCTGATTACGTAATCAGTCACTACACAGCTCTGCAGATTCTTTCATAAAACTACCTATAATTCAAGTACACTTTTAGAGAATATTGTTGCTCGATTTCTGCAAGTTATTATTAGAATAAATCTGTCGTGTAAAGTTGATCATAATGCCTGTACCTGTAAGGCCAGCGAGCGAGCATCACTGCTTTGAAGAGCCGCACGCATGTCTTCCACCAACTCCCTGAGACTTGCATTTTCCTCCTCAAGTTTGGCTATCCTGTCCTCAGCCTCCTCGAGGGCCACGATTTCCTCGTAGCACTCCCTGGTGCAGGAGCCCAGCTGCCTACAACCTGACGCGTGTCTGTCCACAGTGGGAGAAGTAGGCTCTTCGCTTTCTCGCTTTACGCTGGTACCCAAAGACAAAAGCTTCTTGCGCCGCCTCAAGGGGCTCCTGAGTCTGATCTGCGTCTCTATATGCTCGCTCTCCTTGCCAACCAACAACCTCCCGTTCTCATACTGACATCCAGCTTTAGTACTGAAATGACCGCAGAGTTTTGCGTGAAACTGCCTGAAACTGAACTCTTTGGGTAGATTATCCAATATCCCCGCGCACTCCTCCAGATCACTCTCTTTACTGAGTCCTAAAATCTCGCAAAGAATGTTAAAATCCTCGGCTGGGATTTTACCGTCTCCCTGACAGTCTAGGTGATGAAATATCTCTTGGAGGTATTGATCCAGCCCGGTTGCGAGGACTATAATTTCGTTTTCCACTCCACGGTCTAGTCCGTAATGATACGCCAGAGTGCTCACTATCCATTGTGTCCTGCGCGCGGGTCGGCTGTATGGATCGCATGCGTCCGACTTTTCCATCCTTTTTCCCTCACAAGAATTCCATTTATAGCGTCTAAATGGATTAATGGATTCAACAGATCCTCTAAGCATACAAACAGCATACCAAGTTCAAGTCATCTGAACACCAGACCGCCCCACTCTTGTAGTAGAAACGCTCGCGCTGTGCGCGTGGGGGCGTTGCTGTGAAGGGAGCACTGCCCACAAAATCTTAACCGCAGAGGGGGAAAAAAACTTTTGAAAAGAAGCTAACAATTCGATAGTCATTGTGGCGGTATACATGATATTCAATACATAGGCCTATACAGATCATTGATTGATATAATGTGTAACATATTAAAAAACATACTAAAATCTACTGTGCAACTACGCCCGCTGTTTCACATACAAGGCTTAAACCTAGTCCCAGACTTTCAACTGAAAGAAACTTGCACTGACTGATCTTAAAATATATCAGTGCCTTTGTTTTGTCTCAAGATGCACACCAGCAATGGCACATTTATAAAAATTACTTAAATGTCCCAATTGAATATGGTCTAATCCTGGTTTAGTCTAAACCCTGTCTGTGAAACCAGGCCACAAAAACAACAACAACAACAACAATAATAATGCAGGTAAAAAAGATAATAAATCAAGGTTAATCAGAATTTTAATTTTCATGAAGAATGGCAATTAAACATCACTGAAAAAAAATTATTCATTGAATTTACCAATTTTTTTAAGGTAAGTGGTTGCAATCAATTTATTTTAGCTACATTTAAATAAACAAATTTAGTTGACTAACTTTCAACAAAATTTGTTTATTTAAATGCAGCTAAAATAAATTGATTGCAACCACTTACCTTAAATGTTTTTTTAGTAAATTTTAGTGAATATTTTTTTTTTCAGAAGATATGCAAACTGTAACCCGTGCGATACAAAAATGGAACTAAAGGAACAAATATCCTAATGTACATCGATTCATAGAGTGTTTTTAACTGTAAAATGTTGTAAAAGTAGGCGTGTGAGTTATATTGTGCATTAAGTCATTTATCTATATATATATATATATATATATATATATATATATAAAAATAAATAAAAAAAAATCACAGTAGACTATTTTAAAAATTAAACCAAAATGTATTGTCCCACTAAGATTTTAACCGTATATTCCAAGGTAACATGAATTAATTAATCAATGGTGAGAACATTTGCATTTTGACTGTATTACGTTTACTTATATATATATATATATATATATACGTTTACTTAAATATATATATATATATATATATATATATATATATATATATATATATATATATATATATATATATATATATATATATATATATATTCGAAGATGCCCTTTTAGTACAAAGTTTTATTTTCCCTACCGTTTTTTTTTTATGGCAGCATTGGAATTGTTTTATACATTGCAGATCTTTTCCTTTCAAACGTGTAGTAAGTAAAAGCTTTGAAGTGCCGGCGGATTCGAATGTCGATTGCTTACTGTGTAACTGCTGTTGACTGTAGTTACAGTTCCATGCGCCGCTTGTCATTTCCTATTTACCAGCGCGCGCGCTCCATTATGTTCGCGCGACTCTGGTTGTCAAGGCGACGCAAAGCATTCCATATTACAAAAGCCAACGTTACAAAGTTCTCCAATGCTCATGCGATCAATTAAAACATAAAAGTAGCGCTGAGGAGAAAGGCTGGAAAACCGCTTTCAGTTATGGTAAGTTTTCTGATGAACTTTATCAAATAATAATGCTCATTCAACATAATGTTTAAATAAATAAAATAATAATAATAAAAAAATCGTTTTTGTATGTTGTTCTTTTTGTATTGTGCTATCACATACAGTATCATCATAGATAGTACTTTTTTGTGATCGTCCTGTATCTCCTCATCCAGCATTTCTAGTTGACAATGGAATGCACTGACTTAGCACCTGATATAGAGAGAAGTGATGAATACGAGAAGATTCTCAAAGAATTGTATTCAAACTCCACACAACGCACATACCGTGAATCTGATGGTGACAAAAGTAAAGATCCATATATGGAGATGCCAGAATCCAGTCCTGAAGATGAACAAACCTTAACAACATTTACAACAGACTCCAGCTACATTGTCACCTGTAGAGTCAGCATTGCATTAGCTATCTTGAAAGGTATGGTGGTGGTATTGTTTCAGTGCACAGTGTTTCATATCTATATATGCAATCCAATGTTGCATTTTAAATATTTTTTCTTGACACCAGCAGAAGAAATAAATTTGCATTGTTTTGCCAAAACTGTCTTATACATATTTTTAGCATTATTCTTTATTTTCTTAAATCAAGCAGAGCATGAGGAGCATCTCACTAATTCTGAGAAAAGAAGAAAAGAGACAAAGAAAGATGCATCCATTGAGGTAGTGGAGGCCCCCAGAGCCCAGGGCTATTATTGCATTGAGTACAACATGCTGCCTGATGAGCCTGCACCAACCAGAGCGGATCTCGTGATGTTCGGCTTGGCAGCTAAACTTTACATGGCGAATGAAACTAAGGTAAACTATTGGAATTAATTAGGGGTTGATTCTAAGCAATAGCTTGTAAACGATCAATTATTTATATGTAGAATAATACTACTACTTTGACCTGATAAACAAACAGTTCTTGGTGATGTTAGTATATGTTAATAAATTATGCACAAGGATATGCTCCACTGACCCAAAGAAAGCTGGTTTAGAGTTTCAGTTAATGGCCTCTTTGGACTTCTATTGTGCACCTTGCTGTTTAGGGGCGAACACCTTTTGTCTACCTCTTGCATGTGTATTTTTTCTTCTTCCAGTGACTGTAAATGAATTGTGTATACAGTAGGCTAACCAAGGCTGCATTTTTTGAAATCAAAATATTTGATTAAAAAAAATCAGTAATGTTATATTAAATATTATTATTGTTTAAAATTACTCCATTCTTCAGAATCACATGATCCTTCAGAAATCATTCTAATATGCTGATTTGCTGCTCAAGAAACATTTTTTATTATCATCAATGTTGAAAACAGTTGTGCTGCTCAGTATTTTTGTGGAAACTTTTTTTCAGGATTCTTTGATGAATAGAAAGTTCAAAAGAACAACATTTATTTTAAATACAAATTGCTTGCAACAATACAAACCTCTATTTTCACTTTTATGTGTTACTGTCAATTTAATGTTCTTGCTGAATAAAAAGCATTAATTTTCGTTAAATAAACATAAAATCATACTTAACCCAAACTTTTAACAATAGTGTAATTCTGTTGTTGTCTTTCGAAACAGAATAAATTACCATATGTGACCCTGGACCACAAAAGCAGTCTTAAGTCGCTGGGGTATATTTGTAGCAATAGCCATAAATACACTGTATGGGTCAAAATTATTGATTTTTCTTTTATGCCAAAAAATCATTAGAATATTAAGTAAAGATCACATTCCATGAAGATATTTTGTAAATTTACTACTGTAAATATATCAAAACATCGTTTTTGATTAGTAATATGCATTGCTAAGAATTCATTTGAACAACTTTAAAGGCGATTTTCTCAGTATTTTGATTTTTTGGCACCCTTAGTTTCCAGATTTTCAAATAGTTGTATCTCGACCAAATATTGTCCTGTCATAACAAACCATACATCAATGGAAAGCTTTCTTATGATGTATAAATCTCAGTTTCGAAAAATTGACACTTAAAACTGGTTTTGTGGTCCAGGGTCACATATAATAATGAAATCATGTGCTATGTGTTCTGACAAGGTGCTGAAGCCTTGGCGAGAAGGAAACCAGTTGTGGGTGAGTTGGTCTCAGACTTTAAAACTCAACGTCACCAAAGAGCTCCTGATTAAATTGGCCTCCCATAAGATCACTGTGAGAGTATGGGACAGCAAAGACAAGGTGTCTTTCAAAGCCAGGAATGACAGACCTAAAGCCTTCAGACTGCCACAGGAGAGGACCGGAGAGGATCCAGAACAAATGGGTATGACCTACCCCCGTTTTATTGATTGTGCTTCCTATTAGGATTTCCTTCATTGTAATGTTGGTATCTTTAAGCAAGATCAAGAGTTTAGACACCGCAGAGTTTAATGACTAAAGTAAAATATGTCTAGGATAGATGAAAAAATGAAAGAATATTTAACTTACCCAATTACTTTATGAGAGGGCTAGTCATAGTATGTTGTAACTGATTTAAAGACAGTAATTTGTATCACAGTATAAGCAGGAAAATGAGTGTGAATCTCAGTTTATTACGACAGGTAATTATGAGATGGTCAGATCTGGCACTTACGTCCTCACTTCTGTTACAGTGCTGTGAGAATGGAGAATATTATATGCAAGTAGCACAGTACAATGCAAACACGCTGCATTTCTAGTTATCATTCTTGAATAAGAATTCCCTCAGTGATTTAAAATCATCCAAGTTCTCACTAAATGTCTTCAAAGGTGGCATCAGGAAGATGGTTTGTGAGATGAGAGCTGTCTATGAGAAGGAGAACATAAAAATAAGAACATCTATGAAAAACCACAAAGATCTAGTATCATCAGACTATAGGAAGCATTTGGAGCTTCGCTGTGCCACAGGTACGACATGCTTATACTGTATGCTAATAAAAGATTTATGATGGTGATTATTATGTTTTATAACAACATGAATAGGTTTGATTGTATATGTGGTCATACTAATTATAGCAAAGTATCCTTATAATGAAAGAAATACATAATGTTTAAAAACCATCAGCTGAATCCAAGTCCTCTAGCTGAAAGACTTTAACCATTTGTTAGTACAGTTCAATTAAAAAAATTGGGGTTGATAAATATTTGAAATAAGTCATTTATGCTCACCAAGGCTGCATTTATTTGATCAAAAACAGTTAAACTGTAATAGTGTTAAATATAATTACAATTTAATTTAACTTTTATATTTTAATGTAACTTAAATTTACTGGCAAATCAAAGAACAGAATTTATTCAAGATTCAAAGCGTTTATTGTCATGTGCACAGTGAGGAAAACACGTTTCCTTCTACAATGAAATTCTTTCTTTGCTGTCCACAGTGAATGCCAAGACAAGTGCAAAAACTATATTTGAATTATTAATATTTGGTAACATATCAAATGCCTTTAATGTCACTTTAGATCAATTGTATGCATCCTTGCTGAAAAAAAAGCATTAATTTCTTAAAAATAAATAAATAAATAAAAATCTTACTGACCCTAAACTTTTGAATGGTAGTGTAATCTTTAATCTACTATTAAAGAATTGATGAATTAATACTGACTTGATACATCTATATACACTTGAAGAAATAGTCTCATCACAATTTTATCATTATGATTCTTTAAGTAGCAAGTTAGTGGGCGCCCTTTTTGTCTATTTCAATTTAGCTCCTAGTAAGAGTGGTTTAACAATAGAAGAGAGCCAAACATCACCCACTAAGAAGACACTGTTCCAGAAACCCACCCAGGATGCTGTAGAACACACAGAGGTCAAACAGGAAAAGGAGGTCGCCTCACTGGATCTCAGTTTCACTCCTCTCTTTGCAGGTAATTTTTTCCTAGCAACCTTATGGTAGCTTTTGGAGCATAAAAAGAATTTTCTGAATTTTATGCTTCTAAAACACTCATTAGTAGCCGACAGCTGTTGTATTCACTCACTCTTACGGCTCTTATACACGTTTCCTGTAACTGAAAGTTGTGTTTATATAATCCATCATGAACATGACTTTTGCGAGGCAGCTTGCCATTTAGGGGCTGTTTCCCTTATTCCTGAGCGCTGTGGGGTGGATTTGAGTAAGGGGCTTCCCTGCAGGGGCTTCCCTACTTAGCTTCTAATTGGCAGTGGAATGGCACCAGCCAAAGCCAACCGACTGCTTCTTTAGCTTTTGATGTGTCTCATCCAGAACTCCAGCGGGAGCTCCTGAAGAAAGCCTTCGCTTGGGAAATATTTTAGCCTCGTTCCCATAAAGCCGAGCCAGACAAATCATGTGTAGCTCCTTTCATTGCAGGGTTGGATGGAGGATGGAGGCCATTACCCAATCCTGTTATTATTTTGCCAAAATATGATCCACTAAGGACCGAAATCTCATATGCTTTTTATTATTATGATGGCTATGTGGAATGATATGGGAGTGAAGGGCACTCCCATAGTTAGATTATGACATACTGTATATACTACCATTAGAAGAGTTTTGCACCCAGGTGAAAAACAAGTGCACTTCCATAATGTACTTAAAGTGCTCTATTTTCGCGCACTAATTTTGTACTTAATATACTAAAAATTATCCTTTTGTGCTTCTTAAGGTCAACTTAAGATCATCTAAGTGATCTATTTTGAGACACCGTGAATATGAACTAAAATGCACTTTTAACATGCTATCTTTGTATTTAAAAAATGTATTTAGCTACCACTTGTAGTACACTTGAGTGTACTAGTGTACGAAAGATGGGTTCAAGTGGTAGCTAAATACATTTTTTAAATACAAAGATAGCATGTTAAAAGTGCATTTTAGTTCATATTCACGGTGTCTCAAAATAGATCACTTAGATGATCTTAAGTTGACCTTAAGAAGCACAAAAGGATCATTTTTAGTATATTAAGTACAAAATTAGAGCGCGAAAATAGAGCACTTTAAGTACATTATGGAAGTGTACTTGTTTTTCACCTGGGAGATGAGATGCATTAAATTGATCAAAATACAGTAAATACATTTATAATGTTACAAAAGGAATAAGTTATTTCACAGGAATAAGTTACATTTGGAAATACACTGAAATAAAAAGAATTCTTTTAAATCACAAAAATAAATGAATGTATACCTTTATTATCATTGTCCAACTGTACAACAAAATTTTAGTCTTTCATTCTGAAGAGTGCATGCACATAACATACAACAAAAAAAAAAGATTAAAATTTTTTTAAACAGATTGTACAGATTACAAATTTAAACAATGCAAAATATTACATATGTGCAGAGAAGGGCAAGTGCAAATATAAACGAGTGTGTACCATTTATGACAGAAATATATTAAAAATAAGATAAAGAGAAAAAATTAAAAGGATGTATCTGTCATATACATATTGATAAAAAGGTTCCCAATACTACTGCTTTGCTGTATCTTTGATCAAATAAATGCAGCCTCGGTGAGCATATGAGACTTCGGTAAGAAACATCTTAGCAATCCCAAACTTTTGAAAGGTAGTGTATGGTATATATTTTTCAATCATCAGCTACCTGGCTGGCATGTACTGTCTTTATGTTAGGGAGTATGATGCTCTCTGACTGCCTGGGATGCTGTTCCGGAGGAGTACAAGAGGGATTCTGGAATATCACTCTTGATCAGCCACTTATATCTGAGCAGCTAAAAGCTGAACTCAATCCACTAGTCATCACAGTTTTATCGGCTTCCTCTCTGCCATCATCTCCCGTTCCTTTCCATGTACTTAAGGTATGCTATTTCAGAAATGATTAATTTGATTATTGAATAAGAACATATTAAAACACATTATCACATTCATCTTTCAATAGGCAAAATGTCATCCTGTCTACTGTCAGTACAAGTTCTGCAACATGCCTGTTTACAGAACCAAAGGCCATGTTCACAACGCTAATATCTACTTCAAGGATGTGAATGTGATTTTTACTGGTCTGCTGAGCCCTGGAAAGCTGTTTGAGTTTCTTAACGGTCCACCCATGAAGATCGAAGTCCATGATCGGGATAGAAAAAAGGAAAATCCCTCCAGTACACCAGCTATATTTGGGACTGACCCCAGTGATGCCAAAGAAGATTTATGGGTTGCGCGTAATGCATTAAAAGCAGGTACTGAACTTCATGATCCATATGGCATAGCAAAACTAGATCTCTCAGATCTTCTTCGAGGATGCAGATATTTGAAGCTGAAATTGCCCATAAGGAGCTCTTCTGAGGTTTCCTCAGACATTGCAATGCCAGTGGGTCATTATCTTGAAGCTGATGCCCAATTGAAAGTTCGGGTGGAGATAGCACATACCCTTCAATGTGAAGATAGCAACAGTTATAGAGATTGCCCCTTTGGTCGCGTCATTTATGTCTTCAAGTATAACAATACACATGTCTTAACCAAACTGACATCAGAAATTCTACAAATCAATGCAGATGCCTTCCAACTAAAGCATTATCCAGAGGAAACAATTCAAAGGCTCCTGTCTGGTCATAAAATAAGCAAAGACAGAGAGAACAAAAGGCTGAATGTTCTCACTGGATTTCATATGATGGATAAGGCTCTACACCTTTTTGTTCTGGAAGGATTGAAGGATCAAGCAGTCAAAAGACTGTGGACTACAGTGCCTATAAAGTAAGAAAGTCATCATTTAAAATGCTCCCACATGTGCACAACATTTACCAAAATGCAGCAAAGCAAAAATTCCTGAAGATCATACAGACTGATCTGATCCTTTCCAGGTTGAATGGTGATGAGGAGGAACAGGTGACTGCGCTGTATAACTCAGACTTGAGTTTCTCAGAGCGACTGTATGACATACTTGACATGGATCTGAGTCCCGTTTGCCTTGTAAAGCCACTTGAGGCCATTTTGATGGAGCCTCTGGTGTTTCTCAGAAATACAGTTCCTCATGCCTGTCTTGAGGCCTTGAAATGGTAAAACTGCAATTACACTCAAAGAGCAGCTCCTTTTTGCCTTATAATTTCTAGAAAGGTCCTTCTTTCTTGGTTTTCTCAAGCACATTGATTGGTTTAGGATAGTATTAATGTTTGACTACAATTTCAAAATGGTAACAAGTACCAGGTGTAATTTGATGGATTATACTTCACCAAAAACGTATTATTTGCTAAACCTAGAGGAACTAACGTTGTGAAACACAGATATTCAAAAAAGTTTATATGTTTCCTATTAACGTTTTAGTATAAGCCACATCTGCAAAGCAAAGAAGCTTCAAGAAGTAGTGCACCACGACCTGTTTCCATCTGCCGGCATGATTCTAAGCTTAGGCAAGGAGTTTGGATCAGATCTCAGGAGAGGAGAGCTATGGTCGGCAACAGAGACACAGCAATCTCAGGATATACCTGATCATCATAACATCAGAAAGAGAACTCACACACCTCTAGACAACTTCAACAGAGAATACCTCCAATGGAAATGGAATGAGGATAATAATGTGAAGGACTTTATCCAGGTAATGAATGATTCATATGTTTAACAAAGTGGGGAAATTGAGTTAACACTTAATTGAATGCATTTTTTTTTAAATTTCAGGCAAATATTGAAGACATCCGCAGGGCGAGCGATTTACAAAAGTCAAAGCCTAATGCGTTTCTGGATAATATTACTAATGGTCAGACCATCAATTACCACAATGTTCAAACAATGAATTCCCCAACTCTACTGTACAGAGAATTTTTGAAGGTTGGCATAATTTTATTTACTTTCTAAGCTTGAAAACTATGAAAAAAGTTGACTGTGATGTGCTTAGGCAGGCTCCTGGCTCTTTTTGAGATTATATTACCATGTCAAACTTAAAGTAACATGTGACTATTTATTATTTTTATAGGACTCCACTTGCATTCGCTTCTCTTATCCAGGTTTTAAGGGCAGTATTGAATCTAACCAGCACCCGAAGCGGCCAGACGATGCTCGGACAGAGGAGCTGAGAAAGGTGCTGTTGAGGTTATGCCATACTGCTGTTACCCCCATCTGTGTCATGTTTCTCTCTCTGTGTAATGTCAACTTTATGGACATTCCTAAGAGCTTAAGCAAGAAGATAGAGTTTTACCGATGTTTACCTACCTTGCCCACTTCTTTACAGATCCCCAGAGCTTAAGACAGTATTTAGTTGCAAGTACGGTGACAGGGCTAATGCTGATTGACTCATGGGACACACAGCGTTATCTAGAAGCATGTGCTTGCCTGAGATTGATTTATCAGCCTTTCAGACTCTCTAACTTATTGTTCCCTACTGAAAATGAGCATAGCACACAAAAATGTGAACCTTACAGATGACAGATTGATGTTATCATTAGAAGTTTGTCCTATTTGAGCAAATGAACATGTATATTTATGTTTTTCCAAAAGCATTAATTTGTTGTAACCATCTCTTTTAAACATGGATTTTTTTTTTTTCACAGCCTTGGAGAGAAAACATTCTACATGGGAACAAATTGAAGCCAACACTTTCCAGATTCAGGCTGCCATGGATCCACAGACATCAGGATTTTGAACTTTACTCCAAGCCCCCATTAGAGTTTGGACTAGAACTCCCGCTGAGCATCCATTTGGCTGGTAACATTTTCTTAAAGGGGTCATGAACTGCCTTTGTTTTTTATTTTGTACTGTTCTCTGAGGTCCAATTATAATCCTATCAAGATTTGTACATCAAATAATAGGCTATTTTGTGTGCTGTTTTGACCCCCTCATTGAAACACTCCGTTTGAATAGGCGTGGCGTATTGTAGACTCAGAAGTAAGTGGTCTTCTGCGGAGGCGGGGTTTAGCCACACTATTATATCAAAGTGGCACATTCCACAACCTGTCATTTCGGCAGATTGGCTTCAATATATATACTTGTAAGTTTTTAGACTTTCGAGAACATTTTGAGTTCTGAAACTTACAGAATGTTTTTATAGCCTTTTGTATATCAAATGGGATCAAGGGAATTTTGATTTCTCAGTTCATGACTCCTTTAAGATGAACAAATCATACATTATTATTATTATATAGTTACATATATACACAAAATGGTGATTTAAGTTGCAATATTCATATAATTTTACCTGTATATATTACCTTAAATCTTCCACTAAGGGAAAAGTCAGTTAGGGGTGTTTTTGCATTTCACTTTGCTGCTTTCCTGTTGTTTTCCTGTGTAACTGTACGGTAGGCAGATATTATGTACTTGCACATGAGAACGCTTTCAAATAAAAAAAAAATCAATTTAGCAACATAGAGAACCCTTTAACAGTAATACTGTCTATTATAATATCAATTCTGAAGTCCTCTAATGTCATTTTCAGTACGGTCGATAACTAAGAAAGATGATGCCTTGTATTTTGTTTAGGAGAGGCTCTCCATGAGGAGCAGCTTCAGGCTTCACATGCTCAGTACAACAGGTGGCAGAGGAAGATGTTGCTCGATGAGACCTCTATAGGACGTGGAAGAGTTCCCGAATTCAAATGTCACATGAGGAGAGCTGGTCTGGATAAACTACAAGACATACTGAAAGACAAGCCTATGAAATATTCTCTGAAGAGGCCAGGAATGGCTTTAAAAGTAATATAAACCTAAACGATTTCCTAAAACGACATTACTGCAGAACATAAAAATATGCATGACAGTCAAATATCATTTTGAAAATTATATCAGATTTATTGTTAGATTAACATTTTTAGAAATCACATGGACAGACTGTTATGTCTCCTAACAGAGAGATCTCCAACAAACGTACTTTTCTTTAAAACGTTTAGGCTTGCTATTCTAGATCTAATCCCTGTTTCCCACCCCCCCTCAGCCCATTCCCGTTATTTCTGTGGTCCAGCCTTCTGAAAAGACCGGCTCAGCAGAGAGAGAGGCCAATATTCCATTTGCTCCTGGACCTTTTCAGAACCACAGCCTGAGCTGGGATAAAAACACGATTCCAAGATACTCGTCCCAGTACAGCAAATTCCACTTCAGGTTAGACATAATCCTTGTTCTTCAGTTTGTACTGTTTAATAATTAATAACAGGCTAAGTTTCTGCACCACAACTTGGAAAGAAGTGTGAACCATTCACACTACTTATATAAATTCTCGAAACAAACACTAAGAACGTCCTGTAAGCACTTCTTGCGTGCAGAAATGAGTTTTTTTTTTTTAATCTAATTTTAAACCGCTCTGTCAGTAACGTTCAGATTTTTTAACAGAGATTACTGGAGGCCACATTCCTTTCTGCACAAGCGTAGTGTTTTAACGCTCACAGATGAAGAGAAACGCAAACACTCCTGTCAGAAGCCTGCTGAAGCCCCAAAGACACCCATGATAACTGCCCACTTCAAACACAGCAGAAACATCACAGAGATGAGAACCAACAAAGACATCACCTTACATGTGCATTAAAGGTATTGCTTTATAATGACTTTATGTCATTCAACCAATATTAAGATGCACTTAGGTGGCACTAGAAAACTGATATAAAAAGAACTAAAACATTGGAGAGTGAGGCTCAATCAAGACTGCATTGTGAGAAACGTAAGTATATTTAATTGAATAATCGTAGCAGATCCTCTCACTTTTGTTGAATTAAACTGAGACACAAGATTGTGGGAAACCTTTCGGACAAGAGCCATCTCAGAAGGTTCTGTCCAGAGGATGTGAGCAGATATACGCCCTCTTAGCTAAGACGTCCTGGGCGATCTTCTTTATGTTGGCATCGTTGTTCTCCGGGGAATCTGGAGAGATCACAAACCCCAATCCATTCAGTGAACGCTCTGATCTAATGCATTGCATTGACTGGAGTTATTAGGCAGACGGTAATTGAAACAGTATGAAGAGCGCATTCAAGTGTTAGCGACTGACTTATGGTTTGTAAGGTTGTGGAGGAAATTCTACAACATGTGCAAGTGCTTTGTCTTGCTATGCAATAAAACGAGAAAGGCTGGTATTAATTATAGCTGTGCGTTTTACTCACTTTTTTGAAGCTGAGTCAACAAGTAGTTGTTCTTGAAATGAGCATCCTTGCAGAAAGTGTTGGTGAGCAGCACCTGAAACCCAGTGGAGATTTAACAAGGCTGTTTACATTAACGATTTCAAAATTAACAAGCAAGCAAATTTCCTTGATTATGAGGTTTTTGTTGGCTAAATTATTTTACACTCTTTGACCTAAGAGCAATTCAACAAAAGTAGAATAGACAGAAAAAAATGACACGGAATTATGAAATGTATGTTTAAAATCATGCAAACCCTTGCAAAAAACTTGGATAAAGCCAATATGCAAGCAAGCAGCGCAGCCACAGCATGACAAGTCATTAAACTGTTTCCGTCAATTGTTTCTCTCATGCAAAATCAAAACAGCTCTGCTGCTATGAATTACAATTCAGCTTATTGAAATGCCGCCCGGGACCAATCCACTTGTGAGAAGAAATGCATTATTTGTCACATCCACATTCCTTTCAAGTTTAGTCCTCTAAACAGGTCAAGTAAATGAGCTGTTTCTTTTTTTTCTGCCCTAATCTGTACTTGTTCAACACTGCATGCTTCATTAAAATGCTCTGACTGAACACTGAACAAAAGGCTGAAGTCTTGAGGCTCAAAACTGAGAATCGCTTCACAGGTCGAGGTAATGTGCTCCTTTAACATGGCTTGCTTTGAAACTGACCATGTGACTTCAGGGTGGAAGGTTTAAGCGTCTGTTACCTCATGGTCATGGTTGCGCAGGCCGATGCTGATGGAGCGACTGGTGCGGGACAGGACGGCTGTCATGGCGTAGAGGTTAATTAATACATCTGCAACTTTCTTCAGCACAAGCTGCTCCTCGACAATTGTCTGAAACAGATGAAGTTACAGATAAAACTGTAAGATGCAGAAGTGAAACTGTAATATTAGGTTTTTGTTGACAAAATGCTTTATATAAGAATCAATAAAGTTTATGCAAAAATTTCATAAAGTTTAGATTTTTTGTTTGCATTCTATGGACACTACCATTCAAAAGTTTGAATTTTCAGCATCATTGCTCCGGTCTTCAGTCTAAAATAATGCTTCAGACTTCATTCCAATATGCTGATTGAGTGCTCATGAAACATTTCTTATTATCAATGTTGAAAACAGTTGCGCTGCTTAATAATTATGTGGAAATTGTATGTTTTTTCAGGATTCTTTGATGAATAGAAAGTTCAAAAGAACAGCATTTATTTGAAATATTTTTTTGTAACAAATGTCTTTCCTGTCACTTTTGATCAACATAAAACACCCTTGCTTAATAAAAGTACAACCCAAATTCCAGAAATGTTGGGACGTTTTTTAAATTTGAATAAAATGTAAACTAAAAGAATTTCAAAATCACATGAGCCAATATTTTATTCACAATAGAACATAGATGACATAATAAATGTTTAAACTGAGAAATTTGTTTTATGCACAAAATGAGCTCATTTCAAATTTGATGCCTGCTACAGGTCTCAAAATAGTTGAGACGGGGGCATGTTTACCATGGTGTAGCATCTCCTCTTCTTTTCAAAACAGTTTGAAGAAATCTGGGCATTGAGGTTATGAGTTTCTGGAGTTTTGGTGTTGGAATATGGTCTAATTCATGCCTGATATAGGTTTCTAGCTGCTGAAGAGTTTGTGGTCGTCTTTGATGTATTTTTCGTTTAATGAGGTGCCAAATGTTCTCTATAGGTGAAATATCTGGACTGCAGGCAGGCCAATTCAGCACCCGGACTCTTCTACTACGAAGCCATGCTGTTGTAATAGCTGCAGTATGTGGTTTTGCATCGTCCTGCTGAAATAAAGGCCTTCCCTGAAATAGACGTCATCTGGAGGGGAGCATATGTTGCCCTAAAACCTTTATATACATTTCAGCATTCATAGTGCCTTCCAAAACATGCAAGCTGCCCATACTGTATGCACTTATGCACCCCCATACCATCAGAGATGCTGGCTTTTGAACTGAACGCTGATGACATGCTGGAAGGTCTCCCTCCTCTTTAGCCCGGAGGACACGGTGTCCGTGATTTACAACAAGAATGTCAAATTTGGACTCTTCTGACCATAGAACACTTTTTTTTCATGGTAGCAGGCATCAAATTTTAAATGAGCTCATTTAGTGGATAACATTTGTTATGTTATCTATGTTATATTATGAATAAAATATTGGCTCATGTGATTTGAAAATCTTTTAGTTTTCATTTTATTCAAATTTAAAAAACAAATTTCCAGAATTCCAGTTGTATTAATTTCTAAAAAAATAAAAAATAATCTGACACCAAACTTTTGAACATAACTGGAGTATGTTCAAAGTTTGGGCACACTTAACTTTTTGGATCAAAACATTTATGCTTGGAATTGGCATTGTAGATAAATGTCTTTTTTAATTTATTCACAAAAATCTAATACTTAAAACAAAATCAGTTTAGATTTGCTTAAAATGTTTTGGTCACAACATAATTCTGTTGGTTTCGTTTGTTATTTCATAGTTTTGATTATATGAAACAATTTTGTTTAAAAATTGTACTGATAATCATATAAGCACATATGTATCTAGAATTAAACACTCTGGCTCTATATTATATTTCAAGATGTTATAGTTGATCTAGGTCACTCAAAGTAGGACAAATAAAGGCAGTCCTAACGGTTATACCCATAAAGAGACAAACACATCCTGTGTCTGCCTCTCTACAGTTCGCATTTCACACAGCATGAAGGCAAAAACACTGCAGCAGTGGGATTTATTCCTCTAAACGTTTCCTACAGATGAGAATGAATGAAGATGAAACAGGAAAAACAGTGTGGATATCTGAAGCACTTCCAGGCTGCTCTCTTGTGACTGCAGTCTGATTACAATAGCATGGCCACACAGACGTCCATTCAGAAAAGAGAGAGAGGCCAGCTGTCTCATACATGAACATTACCTCAACCCAACAGGAAAGAAGGGACCAGAAACAAGGTCCCAGCAGCGCTAACAGCCCACGCTAATTACCTTGTGCGTTACAAGGGGGGAAAAAAACACGTCTGTGTGTTAAACCAATGGTAATTTTTCATTTTCTGGCAGCATCTGAGGAATGTGCACAAACTCAGATTAAAAACTGATGGTGAGGAAAATGAGATTGATGGGAATGGTGACTATGAGGCTTAGCTTACTATAATTATCTGTTTTTATGTATAAAGAAAGAGTTTTGCTTTGGCAAGACATTATCTATCATACAGTAAAAATAAGTACATTAAATAAAAAAAAATCTGAAAAACTCTAAATTCTAATTATTTCATTTATTAAAAATGAAAACAGCTTCAAAAGTTTCTAAATAACGCAATACATACTAAGTCAAACAGTTTTACCTTTCCATATCGGTACAGTAAGCTTTCCACAGTGGAGCCGAAGTGTGCAGCGTTCTGCTCAAACATTTTGGCGCTCTCCTGTGGGAGAAAGATGACATCATCACTCCTCTGAAAACGAGCTGGGCTCAATTACCCGACCACACGGGTTAAAAGGAGAGATCAGAAGGAAGGATTCCGCCTGATGAAATGTGACTGGCAGGAGAACTAGGCAAGATCAGATGTGAGGGTGACAGGGCTTTTACTGGACATCCCTGCGCTGCTGTTATTACCATGACGCACAATCAGTTTATGAGCACTGGTGTCATTTTACTCTATATTATGACAGATTACATCTACATAGAGCACAAGCAGCACTGGTTCTGTACCGTCAGACAGGGGTGCACAACACCATCTTTGCCGGTCAGTCCAAAGTCCACCGTCCTCACCACCGAGTCCTTCAATTTCTTTCCCAGAATCTCAAACACCACCCCCACATTTCCCTTCTTCAGCTCCCTGTGAGAAGAGGATGTCATATGTCAAACCATGCAGTTATGTTACTTTTAAATATAAACTTAATTATCAAAGACATGTTTTTTATATTTCTCACATACTTTATTTTTCCTGTTAGTATTTTGCCGGCATACTGCATTCCAGTAAGTGCAATGTACATCCTCAAAATCTCATTAGTGCCCTAAAAGCAGGAAAGAAAAAAAAAAGCACATTATATAATACATTCAATTGTTTTTGCATGTTCATTCTGGAGCCTTACATATGTGACAACATGCCCCCTGGTGGTAAAAAGAATAGTGTGTGTGTGTGCGCATGTATATGTATATGTATATGTATGTGTGTGTGTGTATATATATATATATATATATACACACTTGCAAAAGTATTCATACACCATTTTTTTTTTTCACGTTTTGTTGTTTCTACCCTATGTTAAACTGCTTTAAATTACTTTTTTTTCCACAATCTATACTCCATACACCATAATAATAAAGCAAAAAACTGGTTTATAACATCTTTGCAAATTTATTAAAAATAAAACTCATAAATGATTCCATTGCATAAATATTCATACCCTTATCTGGGACAGTTGAAATTTAGCTCAGGAGCATTCATAATATTTGTAGATGTTATTACACTTTGAGTGAAGTTAACCTGTGGCAAATTCAATTGAATGGGTACAATTTGGAAAGGCACACATGTCTTAATAAAAGGTCTAACAGCTGATAATGCATATCAGAGCAAAAACCAAGCCCTGAGGTAAAAAAAAACTGCATGTAGAGCTCAGACCACAGTGGTTTGCGTCAAACCACACATCTGTGAAAGTGTTCAGAAAAAAAATTCTGCTTCATTGAAGGATCACAGAAGCATGTAGTCTCTGTTACCCTTAATGGAAGAAGTTTGAAACAACCAGGACTCTTCCTAGAGCTGGCCTCCTGGCCAAACTGAACAATTAATGGAGAAGGGCTTTGGTTAGAGTGGTGAACAAGAACCTGATGGTCACTCTAGTTGAGCTCCATGATCATATGTGGAGACAGGAGAAACCTGTGTGGCCAGACTCAATCCTCTCCTCAGTGAAGACACATGAAAACACACTTGGAATTTGCAAAAAAGCACCTAAAGGACCCTCAGACTGTGAGAAACAAGATTCTCTGGTCTGATGAACCTTAATACCAAGCATCATGTTTGAAGGTAACCAGGCATTGCTCATCACCTGCAGAGTACCATCCCAAAAGTA
Organism: Acrossocheilus fasciatus; assembly: GCA_036784905.1. Classification (NCBI taxonomy): domain Eukaryota; kingdom Metazoa; phylum Chordata; class Actinopteri; order Cypriniformes; family Cyprinidae; genus Acrossocheilus; species Acrossocheilus fasciatus. The sequence continues at coordinate 19,783,917 of CM071948.1, forward strand.
AAGTGTGCTGGTAGCAGTCTCTTGCTGTGGGGCTGTTTTTCAGCGGCAGGGACTGAGGGACTCCGAGTAGAAGAAAAGCTCAGTGCAACAAAATATAGGGATAGCCTTAATGAAAAACCAGTCTAGAGCATTCAAAACCTCAGACTTGGCAGAAGGTTTACCTTCCAACAGGACAATGACCCTAAACACACAGCAAGAGTGGCTTATAGACAACTCTGTGAATGTCCTTGAGTGGCCCAGCCACAGCCTAAGATTGAACCCAATCAAATGTTTCTGGAGAAACCTGAAAATGTGTGTCTGCCCCAATGCAACCTGACAGAGCTTGAGAGGTGAAGAGGTGAGGAGAAGAATGGCAGATGTTCAAAGCTTGTCACATCAAAAAAAAAAAAAAGAAAAAAAAAAAAGACTTGAGGCTGTAAAGTTAGTTAATGGTATGAATACTTATTTCAGTGTTTTATTTTTTAATAAATTTACAAAGCTAGGCCAATTCTGTTTTTACTTTGTCAATATGATGTATGGGGAAAAAAAAAAAAAACAAGGTGAAAAAAATTACTTTTGCAAGGCACGGTATATGTGTGTGTATATATATAATTTATTTATTTTTTGTTAAATTATTACACAAATGAAATTAAGTACATTATTGTTCAAAAGTCTGGTGTTTATGAGATTTTTTTTAAACTACATTTTATTTTTATTCTGCAAGGATGCATAAAATTAATCAAAAATAACAGTAGAGCCTTTAATAATGTGACAAAATATTTCTATTTTAAATAAATGTTGTTCTTTTGAGCTTCCTTTTCAAAGAATCCTGAAAAAATGAATCAGAGTTTCCACAAAATATTAAGACTAATATTAAGGATAGTGTGACACTGAAATTGACATTTATTTAGTTATTTAGAATGTAAAAAGCTTCACAATATGATTATTTTTTTTACTTTATTTGATTAGATAGAGTCCTGGTGAGCATAAGAGACTTTTTCCAATAATAAAAAAAAAATGTAATCATGTTCCTCTGTACCTCAAATATCTGGAGGATGCGGCAGTCCCTGAGGTAGCGCTCGTAGGGGTAGTTCTTGGTGAAGCCCAGCCCTCCTAAAACCTGCAGGGCTTCACTCACACAGATCCAGCTGCCCTCAGAGCTGAAGACCTGTATAATCAGCACTGAGGGTCAATGCTCCAACATGTTGTTTTTCATTTATAATAAGTTCAAGTGATTGACTTACTTTACCTTAACCATAGCAGCCTCCAGAGAACAGTCTGGGACTCCAGGTCGGTCCATCATTCCAGCAGTGAGATAAGCCATGCTCTCCATCACAAACGCATTAAGGGTCATGGTAGCAAACTTATCCTGAGCCAAAGAAAAATTAAACCATATGCTGACTAAGCAAATAGTAAAAACAGAATCATTCAATATGATTAAATATAACATGTAACATACCTGAATCATTCCAAACTCAGAAAGGCTCCTGCTGAATTGTTTTCTTGTGCATGCATATTCTGATGTCAACTCTGGAATGAAGTGCCATGTGGATTAATTTAAATTGAAAGATGTATAGATTACATTTACATTTACAAGGATGTGAGTAACAATAGTGAATTTTTAATGAATCGTGTTCTCACCGATCAGCCTCTTGATCATCCCCGCACCTGCGCTGCCCATGCTGAAGCGCCCATTATTCAGAATGTTCATGGCAACCTAAAGATGAAGCGTACATGTCACGTGTCAATGCAACATCATGTCATCATAGTATTACAAATGTGCAGTGAAGTGCTTGGATCACCTTAAAACCACCACCAACTTCACCAATCACATTCTCAATTGGCACTTTGGTGTCTTCAAATGTGACCTCACAGGCTATTGAAAGAAAGGACAAATACTCAATGATTGCGCATGCAAAAAAACAAATAAAATAAATATATTGTTTTTTTTAAAAATAGTTTTATCATTTACTTACAAATGTGCATGTGCATGTAAAAAGTGTCCAAATACCAACTTCATTTTGAACAATAAATACATAGTTGTTTTTTAAAGTTTGAAACCACTTAACCATTTACTTTAAGTAATGCCTATTTGTTCCATCTTCAAAATAAAAGCCACTTGGTTTGAAGTACAGTATATACTAACATTCAAAAGTTTGGGGCTGGTAAGATTTTTTAATGTTATTGCAAGAAGTCTCTTTTGTTCACTAAGGCTGCATTTATTTGATCGTGAAAATGACAACAACAGTAATATTATCACAATTTTAAATAACTTTTTCAACATATTTAAAAATGTTATTTATTCCTGTGATGTTAATATCATTTGACCCTTCAGAAATCATTCTAATATGCAGATTTGGTGCTTAAGAAACATTTCTTTTTCATTAAAACGTTTGAAAACACTTGTGCTGTTTAAGATTCTTGTGGAAACCGTGATTTCAGGATTGATTCATGAACAGACAGTTCAAAATAACAGCATTTATTTGAAACGTTATAAAAGTCTAATAAAAAAAATACATATTTAACTGTGACTTAAATGTCCATGATTTTCTCCAGCTTTGAGGTGGAATAAAATTCAATCACCAATACATTTCAACATTAGCTTCAAGCACGAAAGTAGATGAAAGTTTAAACTTACTGTTTGAACCTCTGATGCCCAGTTTGTCTTCAGGCTTGCCACTGGTGACACCACCGAACGCCCTCTCTACAATGAAAGCTGTGATCTTATCTTTCTTTTGACCGTCTTTGTCAACAACTTCAGTTCTGGCAAACACAGTCATGATGTCTGCCCAGCCACCATTGGAAATCCAAAACTTGAGAGCAAACAATAATCAAAATTACCCAATAAAGTGATTTCACAAAGCCAAACACAATGACCTGATTGAGGCAGTCACCTTTGTGCCATTGAGCAAGAAGTGCTTGCCATCTTCTGTCAGCGTAGCGCGTGTCTGTATAGATGCAGCATCACTGCCACTAACATGTGAGAGGACATGCCATTAAAAAACAATAACCAAAGCAGATTCGAAAATGGATTGGTTTTTAATCTTAGGTTAAATGTTTTACCTTCCAGGTTCAGTGAGGCAGAAAGCTGCAACATTCTCTCCTGTTGCTAGTTTGGGCAGGTATTTTGCTTTCTGAGCATCATTTCCAGCTATCAGTATACCCTAAAATACAGAGATTGTAATGGAAATTGTCAATTAACATAGAACTTACAGGAATAGCAAGTAAAAATTTGCAGTAAATGGGTGCCATCATAATGAAAGTTCAAACAGCTGATAAAGACATAACAATAATCCACATGACTCCAGTCCATCGATTATTGTCTTGTGAAGTGAAAATCTGCATGCTTGTAATGACAAAATTACACAGATCAAGCATCGTTTACAAGCAAAACAGTCTAAAACAGTTCTAAACAATTTTAGAACGAGAAGACAACAGGAGGATGGGCTTTTTCACTGGAGGGTTATAGCTATGGACTCGTATTTTGGCCAGAAGTGACAGATTAAAGTTAAATGCCTTAATGATGAATTTTTTTCTTACAAACACACAGCTTTCCGCCTAACAAGTCATTAACTGACAGACTGGAGTTGTGTTGATTGCTGGATTATTGTGATGTTTTATCAGCTGTTTGGACTCTCATTCTGATGGCACCCATTCAGTGCAGAGGTGACGTAATGCTAAGTTTCTCTAAATCTGTTCTACAATGAAAACCTACATTTTGGATTGCTTGATGGTGAGTACATTTTCATTTTTGGGCGAACTATTGCTTCAATACAGGACCCATAATGCAACACAGGAAGTCATTTGCTCACCTTTAGGCCAATGGCTTGATGTGCTGCAAGTGTGACTGCAATAGCCCCATCTAAAGACGTGATCTCTCCTAACCTGGCATACATGGTGTTTGAGAGGCCCAGACCGCCTGGGGGAAACAGGCAAACAAGAAGATGAATACTCTCTGACGGTATATTAGAAATTGTTCCATGTATGAAGTCAGAGGTCAGTCTTACCATATTCTTCAGGTATCTGGATCCCAAACAGCCCCAGTTCCTTCAGCCCATTTAAAGTCTCAGGCGGAATTACGGCCTCATGGTCAATCTTCATGGAATCAACTATGGTGATATTTGCACAAGTACAGAGAAAAATACATTTCTCAGTCATTCAATCATTTGTATGAAAACATATAGGAATATGCAAAAGCTGAGATCAGTAAATAACACACACACACACACACACACACACACACACACACACACACACACACACACACACACACACACACACACGTTTGACTTATTCCCTTGCTTCCACCAAAGCACAAATGTATTTCAGAAATCAGTTTTAATTATAAATTGTGAATTAACTACATTTAAAGCATTAAAATGACCTTGTTGACATACTTTTTTTTCATGAAAAATGCAATCACAAGGGTATTTTTCCTAAATCAATACAAGCCAGCATATACGTGACATAATATATGAAGAGAGACCTCACAATAATTACACAAAAACTCATTAATACATGCTTGTTTTGTACCCACCATCTTCATTGAAAAACTTTTCCACAGGCTGAACAAGTTGGTTTATTTCCTCTAATTCTTCATTACTGATTTCTGGGTAGGGAAAAACTTCAGCCTAAAAGATGTATATATAATTTTAATGTACAGTATCAATACAGTCTTATCCAGAGTATTTAACCGAAAAGAAAACCATCCACTGTAATAACAATAAATATCATGAACATTATCGTCGCTATTATTGATTATAAGACTCCTTGACCTTGCTAAAGTGTTGTCATATTTTAATAGGTATGTCAGTTATGTACACACAATAAAGCAACAATTTATTCTGTAGTTTGTTGACATTACCTTGTTTACTTTGCCCAGGAACAGATCTTTGGCATATGCCAAACTCCTCGCACTGGATCTAACGGAGCGTCGCGACTGAAAGTGATGCAGACAGTCTCGTGCAGCAAACACATGTCTCCCAAGTTTGACCGATCTTGACAAAACGATAAGTTTGTTCAGGTTCATCTTCAACGTAGATACTCACCTCAATCACCCTGCAAATGACTGAGACACCTTTCACCCATTTTCGTCTCACATTGATGACGACACGAGTCCGTTTGGGTGCAGTACATTCCGGGCCCTGCAGATGTCAGTGTTTAGCTGCACTACACAAATTATTCATTTCAATGCCAAGTGAAAGCAATGATTGTCGATTCTCTGTGGTCTCCGATTTCATCACAGTACTTGCTCGGATTTAGCTGAGTTCCTGGGTTCAGATATTACTGAAATCACAGTAATGAGCAGCTCAGCGGGTCTCTTTCCTTCCAGTCCTTCTTTGGGCAGCGACGCCGCGGTTAGTGTTGACAATGAGGATTTAACCCTCAAAGCTGCTCTATTTATAGCCTACAGCAGGCCAGACAGACCCAGACAAAAAGGGCACAGTCTCATTCTCACCACCTGTCTATAGGTCACATGCATAAGAAATTTTATCCAGTCATTCACAACTTATTTATTATATTTACAGAAACACGAATGTTGAAGCTTCCAGCCTTGGTTAGAGTCTCTTATGCTCACCAAGGCTGCTTTTATTTGATAAAAAAAAAAACAGTGCAACAATAATATTGTAAAATATTATTACAATTGAACTGTTTTCTATCGTAATATATTTTGTGTAATTTATTCCTGTGATGGCAAAGCTGAATTTTCAGCATCATTACTCCAGTTTTCAGTGTCACAGGATCCTTCACAAATCATTATAATAATGCGATTTGGTGCTTGAGAAATATTACTTCGTAACAATGGTGAAAAGCGCTCAATATTTTTCAAAAGAGTTCAAAAGAACAGGATTTATTTGGAATAGAAATATTTTGCAACACTTTACTGTCACTTTTAATATATTTAATGTGTCCTTGCTGACATTTTGAACAGTAATGTATGTTATTTTTTATATTTTCAAAGCATTTGTGTGAAGTCTTGGCTCCTAATTCAGACCTCATGTACGGATGCTAGTGCATAAAGGAGGATGTACTGACCTTGAGTTTGACATCACAAATGTAAAGATACCAAGAAACTTTATCAAAGCTCACAAAAGCTCTCAAGGAATACTGAGAAGATGAATAGAGACTAACCTACCAGTTATTCACAGAGTGCTTTAGTTTGATCACTATTAACCGAAACATCTGAATAAAAAACATGTCAGAGGGAAAAAGACTATTGCAAGAATTCCGAGAACCAGCAAACCTTTCATAAAGCCAGTTACGCAATGAACTTTCTGACTCAAGTGTACCAGTATGTTGAATTCAGTTTGGAGAGTTTTGAAGGCTATTTCTAATGATTCATATATAACTACAATATAAGAACTTATTCATAAATGGCTTTTGAGATTCACAGAATATTTTAAGGACTTAAAACATAATGTGTGCTTTAATACAGAACAATACAAGTTAGGAATTTTACGGTATATTGTTTTATTTCATGTTCTCAATATGGTCACAGTTATAGTTAAACATCAATAGGGTCTCATCATCTACTTAGAAACAGAATGCATATTAAAACCATCCTCTCTTTGATTGGTAATTAAAAAAAATGAAATGTATGAGTGGACGCACATGAAAGGCGATGAGAGTTATGTAACAGTCGGCTTATTAAAGAAGATCCTATGACAAATTTGAGAAGTACATTTGGTAGCAGAAGCAGTGTCATGTTAATATGAGTCTCTTTAAGGTGAAAAAGGTCTACACCGTCAATGCGATGGCTGAGAGAAAAACAAAAAAGTATTATACAGACTATGTACACGTCAACCCAACCCCCTACCCTTACACTTTCCCTTTATCATCCATATTAGATTTATATACGATATGCTTTTTTTTCTCCTATTTTCTCACATTGGTTTGTGATATATACAGCGACACAGGCTTTTTACAGAAAACAAAACGGAAGTGTAATGATCTTTTTAGGGGGTAAACAAGTGATATACATGCCGAAATGCAGTGGCACAGCATAAAATGTAACAGCAAGCCAACATCATTTAAAAAAAACAAAACAATCCAACAAACAAAAGATGAGGGAAAAACATAGTAAAAAGAAAGCACATTTCTTCATTTTTAAATAAGCTCACATTTCAACCAGAGGTGCTAGGCATCAGCTGCATGCAAAGCTTTGTGACTTTTGACTTGACCGTCCAGTACTGTACAGTACAAAGCTGAAGCACCACAATACATTTACAATACACTGCACTGAAATCCATACAAAACATTTAACACAAAGGTGAAAAACCTAAAAAAGAAACGAAGAAAAAAAAAAAAAAGGAAAAAAAAACATAGAAAGAGACATTTTCTTGACAGTTGTTTGACTTTATGGTGGGTTGTTTAGTCAGAAATGGCTTCGGGTGATCACATTTGTACACAGAGATGGGCTGTCCTAGTCTGATTAATGCTGTACTGTACAAATTACTGGCCTCAGTGCATCTTGGGAACAAGCCAGGTATTATGAAGTCTGATAATGACGTAAACATGGATTTATGCTCTATTATCTGTAAGCTTCTATTATTATTATTATTATTATTATTATTATTATTATTATAATACGGATGTGCTCCGGTGGCACTTCATTACAATTAGGCTACCGGCTAATATTTTTCTTTATAAACTATTTGACGTTCAGTGTTTGATTTTTCAAGCCCAGATAAACAATAAACAGATGTCTCCTAATTGAATCTATTTTGGTACGAAACAGGATAAAGACATTTTGAATGAAGAGAAGTCTACAGATTTTAATATGTTCATCATCATCATCATCATCATTACTCATTTAACAACGGTCAACTGTAACACTGATAATATCTCTGGAAATATGCAATATCTAGAGAATATTTTGTACAATATACATGCAAGAGTACTTTAGTTGACATTCCTGACTTTAGGTTACAGGTAAAACAGAGACCAGGGAGAACAAGATGCCGGTGGGGGGCGAGAAACAATATGGGGTTTGAAGTATGATATTGGAAATATGATAACAGAAATGACAAACAAAACAACCAACTGGCTGAATTTACAAAACTGAAACATACATATTGCACATGATTAATCAATTTAAAAAAAAGAAAGAAAGAAAGAAAGAAAGAAAGAAACTCAGAAAAAAGAGAAACAACGCACAGCAAATGTGCTGACACTGGTCTCGTATAATAAGCGAGCTCATTTCAGCCGTGGTTTCTGTACATTAAGTGATTATTTACAAAGACGAGTGCTGTTCAGAAGCTCTGTACTTGAGTTAAAAGAGCGTCAACACACAAAACTATTACATCGAATCACAGCTCCGTCACCATTTATCTACTTACAGTATAAAACAAGTCAAAAATTGAACCGAGAAAGGGGATATGTGTGAAAAAACATGTCCAAATCCATTCATCCGACCGACCCACTGCTACATATTATATGCAGTTTACATTACATTAGATTACATTACATTAGCTGTGTTTCTGAGCAAGTGAAAGGCATTCTCACAGGAGGACAGAAGAATATGTATCAAATCTACTTCATTTCCACACAGAAGAGGGCACACGCTCAGCCTGCTGAGAAAAATCAACATCTCTGCACAAACTAACTCTTGAAATATGGGGAGAGAATTCGATCAGCTCTGGCTTTCCTCCGACCCAAACACTACCCCTAATGTTAGACGTCAAAATAGCCTTCTCCATCACACCGGCTTTACCATAAACATCTTCAAATGTACATTTATTTCATATTGATTTATTCATCTCTAAAAAAATAGTTAAAAAAATAAAACCATGTTGCAGCAGTGGCCAGGACAGACGAGTCGAGGCCGTGGAGGATCCATCCATGAGCTCCCCTGTTCCGCCCGAACCCTTCCCACAGTCCCTGTGATTGGTTTGCGCTACGTAGATCCCGAAGGAGGTGGAGTCTTCCAACTCCAAGGCAACCAATAATTTCCATGTTGTTCAACTGGCCACCTACTAAGTTCAGTATCATTGAAAACTAGTAACTCCTACGTCGAGAGTACACAGAGAATACTGAGATTTTATCTGAGGCTTCGGATCATTTTGTCCTATAACAATAATAATAATAGCTGCTAATATTATTATTATTATTTTACAAAATACTATATGCACGACATACACAAAGCAAATCTTTTTTTTTTTTTTTTTTTTGGAATAACTCAGTCACTGCTTTTTAATAATTGGCACGTTATAGTCCCCTAACTATATCACAGAAATGTGTGGTCTACAGCTACATTAAATACTGGAACACCGCTCGTTGTGACCGACTTCTCTCAAACCGTACTTTAGTTTCTGCAAACTAATAAGCAGACTATTTGATAATGCATTTAGGTAATTAAGTACAAGAAAACAGTTGCCACGGTCTTTTGCGCATGCTCTTGCTTCACCACCAAAGTCGAGAGGGTTGAAAGTCTCTAAAATCGAGCCTAAAAGAAGCAGCAGCTTTATCTGGGGCTCTACAGCTTGAGCAATGACTGGTAAGAACTGATGATTTGAGTTCTAGCCGCCCCAAAAGAGAAGGCCGGTGCTACACAGTGTGGCTCCCCCTTCCAGAGGAAACGGGTGCTAGATGAGTTGAAACGTGAGTCATGGTGCCCTTTTGTTCGTGTCCTTGTAGGCAGCAACAATCCGTCGCACGTTACAATCTAAAGAGATGCCCAACGGTCACCCCGCCAAAAACAGTCCCATTCCCAAGTGGAAAGAGTTCGCGGAGGGGCTCAAACCACAGTGCTGATGCCGCTGTGTTTGGGCTTGGTGCTGCTGGCTGCCGGAGGAGGGGCCGGAGGCTGGCTGTGGTGGTGAGGTGCATGCTGGGAGTGGGAGGGGTGCGAGGGGTGCGGCCCATGGCCGTGGGGACCGTGCGCGTGGCTGTGAGAGGACGAGGGGCCGGGCGGGGGGTGGTACTGGTGGGGCGGGTGTTGAACATGCGCTGGGGGGTGGTAGTGATGGTGGTGGTGGTACGGAGGAGGATTCTGCATGTGGCAAAACTGAGCGTGGTGGGGGTGCATCTGGGCCTGGGTCTCGGTGACGGTCTCGCGGGCCGTGTGGTGCAGGTTGGTAGGGTGCGGGATGTGAGAGATGAGTGTCGGGTGGGAGGGGTGTGAGGGCTGGGGAGGCAGAGAGGGTGACTTGCCCCGCTTGGTGCCGAACAGGGAGCCCAGGAGAGAAGAGGAGTTGGGGATGGACTGCTGGCGGGAGGGGCAGTCGCGGCTGGAAGTGGCTCGACGCCGTATGTGGGGGCTGCTAATGATGGACCCCTGCAGGAGGACGAGGGAGAGAGAGAATGGAGAAGTTAAACACGAGATGTGTACAGCATGCTTGATGAGTCAAGAGCACATTTTTAAATGTTCATTTGGCCTGGTTTAAATGTGTAATCATTAGGGTTGGGAACCAAGAATCAATTTTTCTGTTTTCAAAAAACAGCAATGATTTTCATGACATTTGGTTCTATTAACATTATTTTTCCACAAATTATTAAAAAACTCCCAATCGTGTAAGAAACGAGCCATGAACTCATGAGTTATTGGTTTGAATCAGTCTAATGACTCGCTCACTGAATGAATTGATTTGATTCTTGAACTTATGTCATTACTTTTATCACGTCCAAATCAAGAACCACAAATGAGAGACTTCAGTGCTGTTATTGACTAGTTGTTAACAACACATTCAGCACCGAGCTTTGTCATAATAGAGATTAATTTTAATTAATAACAAAACGCACTGAAATGCAGCAAAGTTTATTTTGTTTAGTATATTTGTTAAGTTCAAGTACCAAATATTCAGAATCAAGTATGTGTACATAATTTGATTTTAAACATATTCTTTGATTCCCGTCCTTAACAATTATATATTCCATATATTTCAAATAATAAAACAGATATCATTCAAAACTTTGGGGTTGGTAAGATTTTTTTGATGTTTTTGAAAAAAGTCTCTTACGCTCATGCAGGCTGCAAAACTGCATAAATTAAATGGTAAAAAATTGTTTGCAATTTAAAATAGGCCTAACTGTTTTCTGTTTCAACATATTTCAAAATGTAATTTACAGTGGTGGCCAAAATGATTAGAACACTAGCATTTTCACCAGCTAAAAAATGGTTTAAGTCAGTTATTTCTATCTTTTGCTGTAGTGTGTCAGTAGGAAACATCAGTTTATATTTCCGAATATTTATATTTATATATATCTATCTGTTGTAACATTATACATGCATCCTTGCATTTCTTTCATATTCTTTAAAAATAAATCACACTGACCCCAAAATTTGAACGGTAGTGTAATATCTACCAAAAAGCAATGCAAATTTAATACCCGAAATAGTATCACATAAAAAGTAAATGATTCCATTTATGTCAGTATTATAAAACAAGGACACCGCACTCAAGCAATGCATCATGACCATCCATCAGCAGTTAATGCATTTATAAAAGACTGAAGCAGATCCCTGAAAGCCATGCATTACATGCAAAAGCTGAGACAGGCAAGATTGAGTTAGTCAGCCTTTAGTAATGTTAAAGCGAGCATATGGGCTTATCCTGCATTCCCGGATGGGCTGCCAAACAAACCGGCAAACATGATAACCTTTACGGACTAAATGGGTGACAATCCAAATCCAGTCTATTAAAGCAACACCTTTGCTAAACTCCCTCATGTTTATTATGCTTATCTGCACACAGATGGGAAACAATTTCAAGGCATTCCGAGGGGTAAAAGGTGCTTAGGGCTGCAAAGGAAGAGGTCAAGTGGTTGGAGGTTGGTGAGGAAATGAAGACTTGCACTTTTTGAAGTGCTCAGACGCATCATTCTATTGTTCACTTGCAACGGCCAAGTGAAACATGCCACCAGGAGTCAAATCGAAACCATTTACAAAATAAAAAGACACACACAGCCCACGGTACGTGACTTGGGATGTTTGCATTAGTTGAGTCATGCTGACTAAGTTGGACCGTGGAGATGTTATGATATGTGATGTGAGCCACGGGGGCAGAATTCCCCGTCATTCCACATAAGCTCCACAGGAACAGGCAGCCCATGCATGCAGGGTGGCCTACTTAGTCCAAAAACAACACCACACACATACAGACAGTGGAAACTACTGAGCAAAGAAGCAACCAAAAAGAAAAGATGGTAGACAGACCAGAGAAACAAATGAAGCAAAGTTGCAGTTTCAAAATGCAACATTGTCACACAGAATAGCGGCCTGTTGTAGGTTCTTGCGTCCTATATCACGGTACTTACTTCCATATTGCTGTCTAGAGATCCTGCACTGCTGCGGCGCCCCCGCTTGCCTGAGCGAGACATGCAATATGATAGATTAGAGCACGCTCGAACAGTCAGATATATAGAGGCGTGTGTAGAGGCATATATATCCTGCCTCCCTACAGGGGCGCTATTGAGACACGAAGCAAGCAGCTGTTGTCCGGAAAGGGAGGGAGGGTAGAGCCAGGTGGGTCAGGAGCTTTCAAAGGGCCAAAGGATGAAGGTATACTGGTCCTAAGATCACTAAGCATAAAACTACATCTTCAACATCTTCAAGAGTCTTAAGCAAACTGGGGTTTGATGACTATAAGCTGAAATCCCTCCACAAGATCGTAGCAGCAACTGAACAAAAACAAGTAAAACTGTAAAAAAATCTTGATCGTTCCTGATGTATGGACAAATACAAATGTGGCAGCCTAGACTGGCAGTATGAAACCTTTGTCGATCTTTAATAAGCACTGAATGATTGAATGTCAGTGTTAGGAGAGCTATCAACTGTTATACGTGTAGTTTATCTTAAAGGAATAGTTCACCAAAAAATGTGTATTTGCTGAAAATGTACTCACTCTCTGGCCAGATGAGTTTGTTTCTTCATCGGGACAGATTTGGAGAACTTAAGCATTACATGACTTGCCCACTGATAACAACATGATAAGTAATCCACATGTCCATCAATTAATACCTAAGCTTCGTAAGAAAGTACGCACTACGATCATACTAGAAAGACCGAATTTTCATTTTTGGGTGAACTATCCCTTTAATTAAAAGATACTGCACACATTTTCAGAGCTGTTTTCACTGTAGAGGATTGCTGGAATGGGTTATTCATAGCTTTGCCAGACATCTCTCTAGATCACATGTGTCGTGACTCCTGCTGTCAGACTCAGCGGCCAGCTTGGTCGAGTTCAATTCGCACTTATGGAGCGTGATTGCGCTGTTAAATGTTTTTTCTAACAGAGAAAGCATGTGAGGTCACACTATCCCTTATTTTCTGTGTAGTGACTGCCATGTTTAGGGCTCAAAACGATGTGCTAGATAGGGTGAGAAGATAATCACAGCTTGTGAATTGTGTGAAGGTTCAATTATAGAGTGGTAAAAAACAACTAATGTGGAAGATAATATTTATCAGGATGCATCTAGCTTCATTAGGCATGGCAAAGGACATACACAATAGGGCTGGGTGACAGGTTACTATCATAAAGATATTTTTCAGCATTTTATATTATAAATATTACAATTATACTATAATACCAACAAAATAAAGCTGACTATAAGATATAGATAGATAGCTTAATATATATATATATATATATATATATATATATATATATATATATATATATATATATATATATATATATATATATATATAGCTTGATATTTGTTCTGAAATTGCCTGTTTTTTTTATATTTCAATCATAGACCATCATATCAACCAATAAACCATGGAAATACAGTATAGAATGTTTTATGTATAAAAAAGTATTATTTTAAAATTACAGTACATATTACTATTTTGAATTAGCTTTTATTTTTATATTTTAGTTATTTTTTAAAATAATTTTTGAAAATATTTTTTAAATATTTATATTTTATTTAAGCTTTATTTCAATGTAGTACAGAAAACAGTACTGGTTTTCTGGTAGTTCTGGTTTTAGTTTTAGTTAATCACATTGGTAAAAATATAGTGAAAGCATGATTTTGCATACTCATTTTCACTAGTCAAAGACCTCAAAACTAGTCCAATGACAAGGACTTTAGGAAACCTAACAGACAAATAAAAGCACATTAAACAAATTAAAATCATCTTAAATTGGCAATAAAATCCTTGAATATGTTACATATCACCCAGCTCTAATTGATAAATAATTGAGGCTACACTAATGGTTGTGGACAAACACCAATTTAGCAGCAAGCATTCAGCGCTCTACTTTGGCAAGAGGCGAAGTATTGTTTGGACAAGACTGCAAAAAATAATCAATGTTTGTGACAGATAAAGCCAGAAATACATAACATGTGTGGGTCTGCACACTCACCTGCATCTGAAAGGTCACGTAAGGAGCTGCTGAGGGCACTTCTTTTGAGGCCTTCACCCATGGCGTAGCTGTCATCCAGGCTGGTACGACTCAGATTGCCATTTCCTGTCTCTTTCTTCAGCCCTGAGCTCTGGGAAATGCTGGGACGTACCACACCTTTCTGCTTCTCCAGTTCGGCTGCATAAAACGACGTCAACTTCAATGATCATGTCATTTCACACACATTTCACTGCTTTTAGGCACAATAGACAGAGTTTGCTGTGTGAAAAACCAGCACATTGCTCAAGCCCCTTATGGCTTTATTTCTTCTGTGGGCTATCTTGGTCCCTCTTTCTTTTTTTTTTTTAAAGAATGTATTATAAGAACTGCTTACACTCTATTCTGTACTTCTCCATCTCCTGCACCTCTGCGATGGACTCCCGCAGGTCATCTGTGAACTTCTTGCGGTCTTGCGGGTTGGGGGCGTTGAAGTTAATGAGAACCTTGATATCTGCGCCTGGAAGAGCTGAAGTGAGACGCACTCCATTGGGATAATCTGAAAAGCAGCAGCGGGAGAGAAATATTTACAGACTGGCGGATCATGACAGCACTCAGACATGCCCTTTTCAGAGGGACGCACTGATCGATATTCTCACATTTCGCAATCGCATATGACAGATATTTTAATCTTTTTGTGAGAAAATGCACTGTAATACACAATACTTTGAGAATTAATTTGTTTTCAATCAACAGCCGAAGTATTTTATGACCTTTAACTCCTGGTTTTTACTCGACACGCCAGCACGAAAGTGAGAAAGTGCAATAAAACTGTACGAACAAGGAAAAACATAGTCCGGAAAAGGGGGATATGGGGTCAGAAGGCCTTTGACCTTTCACTGAGGGTACTTACACTGGTTTTCAAACAGAAGCACCTGCATCCCGTATAGAGAAAAGGACTGCCTGAAGCTGTACGTCACCGAATTCTTCTTCTTCTGGAAAATCTTAGTGACCTGAATTGAAAGAATGTCACATTAGGACCCCATCTGTTCCTAATTATCCTTGGCTCTATTCTTTGAGCATTTGGAAAAGCTGAGTAACACTTTCTGATCATGGACACATGATGTACAAAACTGCTGACCTAGAATTGGACTAAATGTGTCTTGCTGATCATTACACAACCATAACAACAAAACATAACAAAAAACGTTAGACTGTTCGACCTCATTTTTTCCTGTTTTTACATGTCTCGTGTTGCATCATTGGGCTATGATGTGTGTGTTTACTTACCACTAAAAGGTCATTGAATAGGAAGATCTCTCTCTGGTGGAGACCCAGTTTCTGAGGTTTGTTAGGGTCTGGCACTTCAAACAGCCTGCAGTAACATACCAGCCTGCGATGTGGTAGAGACAGCACCTGTGTGTAGGACACGAATATTGATTTATTGAATACTGAGACCCAAAAATACCACACTATCATTCAACTTACTATTGCTGCTGTATATAGTATGCAGGCCTATACTCTACAGAGTACAAAATCTACAAAAATGCATTTAAATTACCAGTATTCACTATTTTAATGAGGCGTTGTTATTTGATCAGAATGCAGTGCAGTAATCAGTAACTAACATAAAATAGGCATAATAATGATACAAATAATTTTATTTTATTAAGTAATATTTATTTACTTTAACCCTGCAACCTACTAGATTATACTAGAAAAACTGACCAGAATGTAGCTTAGTGGTTTGAAATGTGAAATAATGCTTATTGCTTCACTTATTTTATAAATACAGTATCCAGTATATAAAGTGCTGTATTCAATGAGCAACATAAATAAATAGGTTTAATAATTTTAGATTTTTATGTAATAATACAGATGTTTATATATATATATATATATATATATATATATATATATATATATATATAAACATCTGTATTATTACTATATATATACATCTGTATTATTATTATATATATACACACACACACTACATTGTACTTGGAAAAAACTGAACAGAAAGAATGCAGAAAAATAAAAAAATACAAATTTTGTAATTATTTTACTGTTTTGTAACCATGGTTCTCTGATTTAAATTGCTTAATGATGGTAAGAGGATTAAAAACAGTAAAACATTATACTCACACATCCAAGACCATGGTGCAGAGACCCGATCTGAAAAGTGAAAAAAATGAGACCGATGAGTGAGGATCATAGCCAGAGGACTGAAGGGAAGCTTGAAGGTCAGAGAGTGGTCTCTCTCTCTCTCGTTATCAAGACCCCCCTCCATCTACCTGTCAGCTGTATGAATTGGGTGAGAATGGAGGTTAATGAGAAGCCAAACTGCTGCTGCTTGAAATTGTGACAGGAAGTCTCGGCCCATTTTCAGGAACCTAATTACAGCACCGGGATGCAGTATCTGCAGGCAGGGGTCTCGGGCACAGCAGCCTTCTATCTGAGCTCCGCAGGAGATCTCCATTATGTCCTCTCCAAAGATGCGTGGAAGATACACCAGGGAGAAGGTTTTCCTGGCAACCAAGTCATGTGTGCTGTTTCCATTAAAGCTTAAATGTTAATTATTTCAGCTCTGAAAACCCACAGTGCTTCCAAATTCAACTGTGTGACAGGCACTTGATGTGGTAATGAAGATGCGAGTTCATTATGGGAACAGCTTCAGTTAGTTTAGCCTTGGGAGGGACCAACAACTCTGCTGGAGGGATGATGTATATTGTACTGATCTTATGTGGATTATACAACTCTCCAGATCTACACCAGTCGAGGTAACAGACTTTAGTCAAGGCAGATGATAATGGCCTGCCTTTTTTTTTTTTTTTAAAGAAATTAATACTTCAGTTCCAGATGGACGCATTAAATTAATCAAAAGTAACAGTGAAAACCTGAAGAAAGTGCTGCTCTTTTTAACTTTCTTTTCATCAAAGAAATCAGTTTCCACAAAATTACTAAGCAGCACTGTTTTCAAAATTGATAATAAGAAATGCTTAAAATCAGCATATTAGAATGATTTCTAGCGATCATGTTGAAGACTGAAGACTGGAATAATGGCTGCTGAAAATTAAATCATGTAATGGTGGTGGGGTCCCTTCTCCGTTTCTCCCCAACCACAAAGGGATCATTATGCTGGAAGACCCCGTTGGACAAAATATAATAAAATATTTAAAAATTATAAAATCTTTTTAAAGCATGTCTATAATTTTCCATTAAATATATAATATATGCCTCTTCTACTGAAAAACTAATATGGTTGTAACTTGCTATACTGCATGATGAGGTAGTTGAGTTCAGAGCAGGTGAACTGTCAGTAGATTTAATCTTTAGGCAACTCTGAAGGCCTCTGCGGAGAAGCAAATCCCATTTATCACTGCAGAGCATCATGCAGCCCTCGCCACATGACTTATATACACGCACAGACACCACAGTCAGACACCATGAAGGTCTCAAGATAGGTATTAGATCTGTCATAAAGAAGAACATCTCGTAGATAAAGAATCTTCTATGAGTCTCAATGTCATGTGTCTCCTAAAGGGATAAAAAGTGTTTGTAAATGGTTCCTGACAGAACAATAAAACCTATAGATCTACACTGCAAAGAGGGGCAAAAGCATACAAACACACAACATAGGTAAGAGAACGAACATGTTTAACCAATGTCCTTGGATCATTTCACACCACTGGGCCATGACTGGAATCGATAAAGTGTCATTTCTAGAACCGGGGTCAATGTAAGTTCACAGCATGATGGATAGAGATGGACTGTTCACTCACCGGCTTCTTGCCAACGATGAGTTTCTCCACCTTCTGTACCTGGGAGACGTGGTCTTCGTTAGTTTTAAGTTCTCGTTTCCGGATTCGCTCATAGATGCCCACCAACATCTCTCTTGGGATGTCCTCTCCGTCATCCACACCTGTGCACAGGAAGCAAAGAGCAAAACAAAAAGTCAATGTATAATTATGGCTTGCAAAAGATTTACGGAAATTCTAGGAGAGAATTCAAAATGTAGGTTAAGCATATCTGAATTACGACGTGACTACATTTACATAATCAAAGTTAAAGGTGAATCTCTATTCGTTTTTTTTTAGTATGTCAAAATCCTCTGAATGACTTTGAAGGTGAATTTATGGATGGAACAGATTCAGTTTGCAAAGAAAAAACGTGAATTTGAATCTCACCGCGAAGGTTCTTTACAAAGTCCTCCAGTTTCATCTTCCTCTCTGGCTTCACGTTTGGGCTGTACATGTCCGTGTTGAGAAGTATAATGGCAAACGCCAGGATAAAGATGGTATCTGGGTTCCTAAACTGACGCACCACCCCAGGGTTGCAGATACAGTAGCGCTGACTGAATGGAAATAAGAACAACAACAAATGAACAAATTAATATGAGACTGCACTTCCACAAAATCAATAGCTGCTCTGGTGAGTAATTGGTTCTAGATGCACTAGCATGACAGAGAATGGTAAAAGTGCCACCCTGTTAAAGAGCTATGTTCTTTTAGATAACACTTTAAACAGTTCATTTGGAAACTGTGTCTGCCTCAAAGGGTTTAGCTATAACAATATTTTTTGAAGGTCTAAGAGTGGCAAGCAGGCAACCGTTGGAGTTATCTTCACATGCATGTAAGCTGGTGTGATCGCTCAAATGATGGTCCTTGAGCAGCCTATCGAACAATATTATCTGTGGGCTAAGGGACTGTTTTATGTTTTTGTGTTGGTAAAATCTAATGAAGGACAAGAAAGCAAACTATCTTAGAGAATTTCTTGCTTCTTACTGGATATGAACAAGGTTTAAGTGAAATTGCTAATTGATCCATTCTCATTGTCTAATCACCAAGCTTCCCTTAAAAGGACAGTTCACACAAAAATTAAAATAATGTCATTATTTATTCACCCTTATGTTAGTCAAAACCCATCCAACTGGTGAATTTTAAGGTGAATATCCTGGCCAAAAAATTCACACAATAATATGAAAATAAATGATGTCAATGTTGAAATAAACAACGTCTGTCAATCTCCAAAAAATGGCCAAAAAATATATCAGAAAAATGGTTCATATGACTTGAGAGCTATATTCCAAGTCTTCTGAAGTAATATTGTTGCTATATTTTGGTAGAGGAACAGACCATGCACTAAAAATCTTGATCACTTCATAGAAAAAAAAATATTTTGATTATGAATCACTGGATAATAAATCAAAACCAGTCCAAATGACTCATTCATGAATCAGATGGATGTAATCATACCATCTCAAAACAAGTGAGTTTCATTTTTTGGGTGAACTGTACCTTTAAGGGTGCTTTTTTTTTTTTTTTTTTAAAGAATCAATTGAAATGTTTTTCACCTGAAGGCTTCAATGAGTCGCTCCACTTTCTGAGCCTCTCCCTGTACCCGGATATGTGCCTGGAATTTTCTCAGGGCTTCATCCAGCTCCATTCCAGAGAAATCCATCTCATCTACCACACAGCTGGAAAAAGATAATGAACAAAGTCAAAGGACCGCTACATTCTTTCCTGCACTGTAGTATATCCATGATGGTGTATTCCCTATTAGTTTGGAAGTCTTCTGGGAAAAAATTGCATTCTATTCCATGAATTTTATTAATTTTCATAGCACACATGAAGATATGGTTACTGCTTTTAGACAAAGGAAAAAGCTAGACAAATTTAGTCTTTCCGATAAAAGCAAGTTCTATCAGTCTCTAAATCACAATCATGGGGCATACAAAGCAATCTGAAGGAGATTTTGCTCCAGGGATACTCAGAGTGCATTTGATCTCACATGTCAAGATTTACTGATTTCAAGGAAGTGCTTTAAAAAAGTGCTGTCAGACTAAGCTGAACACAGACTGCATGGCCTTATCTGCCCCCATTATCTTGACTGCTACTGTCAGACTAAAAAGGGAGGATGAGTTAACTTAAGAGTGAGAATGAGTTGATTCACATCGCTTCGGAAAAGTGCTCCATGAACCCAGACACCTTAGTCAATATGTACAAAGCGGTGCAAGAGTCCATATATATTATCTCTCTCTCACACTGAGATTCCATGGAGGACTGGCTGGAATAATCGTTTGTCATTTGTGGACTAATTTCAAGAGGTCACTAACAATTACAGCAAATGCTTGTGGTTACAACAAAAACGAACCAGTTTCAATTGTTCTGAAATAGAATTAATATTTTCCACCTTTGATCCTAAATGCACTCGATTTAAAAAGAGGAGATTAAATTGATGTGGGTACAACTGTAAAGAACCCGTTTCTAAAACAATGGACTAAGAATTTGATCCTACATGCACTCAAAGCCACATGAGCTTGAAAGGCTTAGACATGGTGGTCAGTTTGTCTCAGGAGGGAACACATAAATTCATAAAGGCTCCAGTGATACTGGCTTAATGTAAGTTAATTCTGCTGTGGTAAGGATAGTGAAGGATAGCGAAAGGCATAATTACAGAGGAGCATCCTAAAATTAAAGATTATGACTGAATTCTAGTTGATTTTTTTCTTTGTTTTTTGTAAATGTATGTAAAATATGGTTTACATGGAGCATGGATCGATTCAATTGAAAAACGATTAAAAAAAAAAAAAGTTTAACAAACTGTAGCATCTGCCAGTAAATTATTTAGATTCAAGCTGAATTGTGTCATTTTTTCCTTTTACCTGTCCTGGTTTAATAAGCAGAGACAGCTAACTAAACCCATGCACAAAACAAAAACCATTGAAAATTACTGCATATTTGAAGTAACATGGCTTTTGAGTATATTTCACTTAGAGTGAATACAATACACCCAACTAACCCAGTTAAATTTGCTGAACTTACTCAAGAACATCTCTGTTAAACTGTTTCTGCCTGTTTCCCAGGAACTCGCCAATCATCTGTCGACTCAGCCCTTTTCTCTGTAACAGGAAATGGGCAACTCCCACAGGTGTGTCTGGGACAAATCCTCTCTCAATCAGGTACTGGATGCCTTTTTCAGGTTTCCTAGAGACAATAAAAGAAGATCAAGAATCTGAACAGTGCCTGCACTGGTCCCAAAGTGTGACTAACCAGCTCTCAGATCAAGTACGTTCTTGCGACTGGACTGTTACCATACAAGATTAAAAGGAACTTAATGGTCCAGTGCAAAGACAGGCAAATCCACAATCATCCAAGATTAGAGTTTCCCACTCTAAACAAGGCTTTAAATGAACAAACACATTCTAAGACACACACAAAACATGCACAGCCCCAGCAGCAAGCAAGCACCTTAATCCATTCAATAAGAAATTAAATCTGATTTGAAATGCCTCATGATTACAAAATAAATGATCAAGCATAATCCCTACGTTGTTGTGAGGAGATTTAAAAAAAAAAAGACAAATCTTGTTTGTCTCATGTACACAACATTAGATGGTAAACTCTGGTTATGAGGGCAGTGTGCTTTCCTTGATCAACAGCCCAACTAAACTAATAGTGTTCTCATCACGGTTCTAATTGCTTGATCGCTAATCAAATTTAGAGCGCTGAGTGGCAATCAAACAGCACCACATGCATGCACACAGACACGTACTGAATAAATAAATGAGCCAAAATTATAATGAATGTCTGGAAAAGGAAAACACACGTCTATTGTGCTTTGTGTGCTTGGTTTAGATGATAATTGAAAAAACATTAGCTCCCGGCATTGTTTGCGCACTAAGATCTTTCACAGTTATTAACACAGCTCCGATTGGCGCTAATGAAAATCATTACTCAGTGCAACTGAAACATGACACTCCAAAACAGAGCATGTGAGCAGTGTGGGAATGAGGAGCAAAGTAGCATCATTTTGCCAAGACTGGGGTGTGAGGTTCCTGTAGCTCACATAGTTAATCATGATACTAGCAATGCCAAGGCTGTAGGTTTGGTTGCTTAAATCCAAGTCAATTTTGATAAAAAAAAAACATCGGCTGTAATTAATGTAAAAAGCATAATGGAATTGCATGCTGGCAACAATTTACAGCATAATCCTGCTAACATGGGCATTTAAATGAAAAAACCATACTGAAACAACTTAAAATGTGGTCAAGTTTACCTTATGGCACCTATTGAATTAATTGGATTCAAGTCTGTATTTATAACATGCAGATATGCCATGTTTAGTCAAATGAAGTTTCTTGAAGTGGAAGTGACCTGTGATTAAGCTATGCCTCATGCTGCTTCACTACACTATTGACAATGGACCCACTTTGTCAGTGAAATTTAGCTTAAGTTTCGCTAATGTGGTTTTACAGTAACAGTGTGCAAACTTTTCTAGAAGCAGAACATTGAAAACCCGGAATGGATTTGTAGCGGATGCTCCACTCTACTCACATTATCTTTTTCCAACTAGCTTTCTACAACCAAAAGCATGCATTCACACTTCACCTACTTGTTAAAAAGGTTCAGGCCGATACGATAGTGCCTCTTGCGGATGATATCATTGCTGAATGCGGGCGAGTCCCAACTGTTGCGTGTCTCTTTATGATACGTCTGCTTGCTAAGAGTCTGCTCTCGAAGACTATCCCTGGATGAGGACTCCGAACTGCAGTTGATGGTATCATTGGAATTGGAAGTGCTATTGATGCTGTCGTTATCACCATCGGAGAAGTCAGACTCGGATTTGCTCTGCCGGTTGGCAGTACCGTTGATTGCCAGGTGGCTCTCCAGTTGCCTTGGCCGATGCCTAGGAGCATCGTCATCTCTTGCCGGTCCCCTTGGTGGTAGCGCATGAGAGGGGATGTGTTTTGGGCTGCCCTGTTGACTGGCGATGCCCCGTTCGTAAGCGTTCTGCCTCTTGAGTGAGCTTCGATCAGAACGGTCGCTCAGCTCAACCGAGCTATCGCTGGGAGGTTCGATGGTAAGCAGGGGAAGGTGGTCTATCCTCAGTCTCTGCTCTTGACACTCTAGAGATGGGGTGCTTCGGCAGCTAGTGTCTGTGTCGCCCTTTTCGTCCTTATGAGCTAGAGACCAGTAGTCCTGCGAGTTCAAAGAACGTAGACGGAGGTCTGATTCTGTGCTAGAAGGTCTGTCAACTGATTGTGATAAAGGAAGTGGAGGGGAGAGCTCTTCCTCATCTATATAAAGTGTCACGTCGCTGTAGGAAGCTGTCATTTCATCTCGCTTACGGTGGTCACTACTGTGAGAAGGCTTGACCTGGTAGGTAACCTCTTGCTCCATATCTGGATGACCTCTGGTTGGCTCTGGCTGTCCCTCATCTCCATGTAGGCTGCGACAGTTCAGAGCATCATCTATCGACTCTGCCAATGACTTCACTTGTCGAGAGAAAACGTCTTCCAGCTCTGTAATGGCGTCCGTGAAATCGCTCTGGACCGCAGGTGACTTCATGTTGGTGGGGACCATCTCCCCACGCTCCGATTGCACCAAGGCTCCTAGTTTAGAACCATCATCTGTAAGTGACACCTGCTTCCCCTCAAAATATGAACTGTGGACTTTTTCAGGTCCTTCAAACGAAAACTGCATTCTCATATTGGACAAAACTATACGTCTGGACATGCGGTTCTCCGACATAGAACTCCTGAGGCGCTCAAAGTTCTTGTTCATCTGATATTGGCGGAAGGCAGTCTGGATTGTTCGCGCAGCATGTCGGGTTATAAAACGCCCTCCATACTTGCGCTCCAGCATCTCAACCTGTGGAAACACAAACATTATGCACCACTTTTAGTCAGAGCAGCAAAACCCAAACATGCAAAGCATATCCCTTCTTTCTTAGTCCGACATAATTTTATTGTTGACAGGGATTTTGTTCTCCCTCCCATGACATAATATGACTTGACCAAACCACAAGCCAAAATTGTTAAACCACATAAATAAAAGAAACAAATAAAAGCCACACATGGAACTAACTATTAAAGCTTGGGTATTTTGCCAGGTAGGATGAATAAAACCATTTCATCCCTTATAAAGGGATGGACTAAAATCATGGACTAAAGAACTCCTTTAGCTTGGTACCTAAGAAACCAGATGTAACCCACTACCATGCGAAAGTCGGCTCAAGACCTTTTTAGCCTGAAGAACGGGCAGAACTAATCACATTTCTCAGCTCTGTGAGACCTCACACAGAGACGGTGGGCAGCACGCCTCTGGACAGTACCACAACACCGTCACTCTGAATACGAATCACTCTCTCAGCATGCACTGAGTTATGTCCTAAAAGGTTCTCATTGATCTCATATCAGCCTTTGGGTGTATTAAATTACTTCATATGAAAGACATGCAGTCACCACAAGCAACTTTAAGGAATTAATGTTCACCCAACTACAATAAACTAGATTTATTTACACAGTCCTTTGAGGGGAAGTACATCAAGTGTAAGATGAAGCCACTGAACCTCAATCACACTCCCTCTGCACTAAAAAGGCTCATCGCAATATGAATACAAATAGCTGGTGAAGAATTTATGGTTTCTTGGTAGCATTCCAGTTAAAGATCATGAAGAACTCTACCTGTTTGTCTTGGAGGTCGGTTGAGAGCTCATAGCTCTCAGACAGTGATCGTGAGCGTTTGATGGCCTCCTCTTCTGCCTGCTTGCGAAGGATCGATTGGGAATGCTGGAGTTTGGGTCGCCTCGGGCGCTGCCGTACGTCGTGAGCGTACAGCGGTGGGCCGTCGAAGTGCTCGCCACTGATGATGGCACTGCGGCTCACCGGCCCTCGTAAATAACCACCACTGTTCTCTAGAGAGGGGCCCGCCTCACCACCCGGAGCCTCACCTTCCACACTGTACAGGGAAAAAGAAAGAAATTGTAAGTTGATTGAGTGGGCTATAATAGACAAAAAACTGTTTATTTCATACCTCAGTAACCGAGGCATACCAATAGGGATTCAGTTTTGATTCAACGAGTCAGTTGTTCAAGAATCAGACTACATTGGTTGCATGATATGTTTTTGATTCACTAAAAAGATTCGACTCATATAAGTCATTTGTTTTTGAATTGAACTGTTCTGGTTATGTCATAATTTCACACTGAATACAAACAGCAAACTCAGATTCACAACTCTATTAAATATGACAAAAGATTAAATTCAGACCAAATTCTACACACCCAACACTCTTTACAGTACATACAACACACGCCACTTTGTTTTTTCCAGACACAAAGTTCCTTGTAAATCCCACTATCCACTCCCACAAGCTTACACGTGAGATTATGAGTTGAACTTTGACACTGGTGTGGAGGTATAAAAGCTAATGACTACGTTTATAGCATCTCACAGGCAAAACAATACACAGGCAAATGGAATGATCAACACTTCCTGCAGACAAAACTCACTTTCAGATGGTTAAGTTTGCATTTACTTCAGTACTTTGGTGTAATCCGTTGCTTTATTATAACATACAGCTTCCATAGTATGTGTTTCAACTCCTCCAGTACTGAATACCAAGATAAAACATCCTAGTAGTCTAGTGTCAGCTGTCACATACATCATGCTTACACTCCAAATGACACACTCCGGGCCATAGCTCTGAGAATCAACAGCATAACTCCTACTTGTCAACACCTTAGCAGAGGTATACCTGCTGCGGCAAATGACTTTTGTTGCTTGAGGTTATGAGTAAAAAGAGAACTGTGACACATTCGTAAACAGACAAACAATCACACACACTTTAGCCACTTCTAATTGTGATTGCATGGAAAGGTCAAAATACATAATGAGGGTTATTTGATTACAATGCATATCAGTCACACCAGTGAAAGAGAGATGACAGATATAGGTGACTTTGATGTTAGAAACAGTCTTATAATAATCAATCTCAAGACCAGTGACAAAACTCATATAGATAGGTCTGGTTCAAGATACCAATTTTATATATACGTTCTTCTTTTAATTAAATCAATTAGTGTGCAGTAGAGCGCTCAGCATTACAGAGATGAGAACACTGACACAGTCAGACTGATTGAATTTGTTCATCTTGTATAGGGGAAGGCGGTAGAGGAGAGGATGTATGAAAGTTGGAGCACTGTTTGCAGGTGTTTCCAATCTTGGATAAGACAATACGAGAGCCTGGTGCAGATTGACTTCAACAAGCAATATCCTCAGGGGCCAGGCTCTATTGAGCCGAGACACCCTTATACACCGCTTCAGCTAGTGCTGTGATCATCAGATGACATACAGAGGATGTGCCTGAGAGATGTTGGGTCGAACTTATAGAGACTGTTCTCACACTTCCTATCAGGTCGGTATTCACCTGCTGCTTCTGTAAAAATGCTCTGAAATACAGATTCAAAAGGGAGGTCAACACGATGACCAGACATAAACATGTTTCCTCAGAGTCACAGGTCATGGCTGTAGAATCGATTCTTGTGTGAGACAAGAAGTCATCTCCAGCGTACACAACAAATGGCATTTTTACTGTTTTTTTAACAGTTGAATTAACAACTTTTTTTAGCTTCTAATACTTGTAAAGAATAATTATTTGTATTACAGGCTAAGTTCAGTGTTATTTTATTAACTAAAAATAAAGCTATTAAAATAGTTTTCATTCATTGAAATGCCAGTGACATTAAATAAAATAAAAACACTAGAAAATTTTAAATGTTGCCTTGGCAACATTTAAAATATGCTGACATATTAATATTACTACAACTAAATCAATTAAATTAAAGCTAAATAGAAATATTCAAAAACAATAAACATTACAAATTTAAGTACATGATAACTGACTACAAAATTAAGTTAAACTGAAAAACTGAAAACAAAAACTGAAAATATAAAAAAAAAGTTAAATATAAAAAATATCAATAAATACTATAATAATAGTAGACTACTAAAATAATTTCAATTAAATATACATTATAACAATTCTTATAACCTTTTATAGGTGGTATAAATGCAATCCAATAATTGGCCTTAGGTCCACTTTATATTATCAACCCTAAACGAACAATTGTGTAAAATACTACTGAAAAAAAAATAAATAAATCATAACGTGCAAAGGAACAACAAACGCTACTTATCATATATCAAATATCATAGTTAATTTTGAAGTTGTATATATGTGTGGTCCACTAAAAATATCTGACTCAAGAGTCATTTGTTTGTGAACTGGAACACAATGGTTGTGCTGTACTGAATCGTATGAATAATTAATTTAGGAATAAGACTACACCGATCAGAAGATTACATTGTTTATTTCATGCTGTATCTTCAGTTGCACAAGGTTCCCAACCATAGTACTGTCTGTTTTATCATGCAGAGCACATTGAGGCATCTCTGAGTGCCAATGCTACTTCCAGACATGACCCAGAGTCATGAACACACATAAAGCCCACCTGCTGCTCTGAAGGACAGAGCTAATGAGAGGGCAAGATGGGTAAAGCAGGAGGTTATATATAGATTTAAAGGTTAATGCAGTGGCCTTGTTTCATGCATTCCTACATGCACACATAAACATTCCCGCTCTGCCCACAGTGTTTGGTAATAAAGGAAGATGAACACGTCTTGTTACATGTGATTCTACATTACATGAAAACACAACGCGAGGTAATTCAGATGATGAATTTGGCAGCTAATTTCCCCACATCTCTGCACTGAGGCCACCCGGCTCGAATGACTTTCGGTGTCTGACGCCTGATGTCTCCTGAAAGAGCTCTCAGCGGGTCCTTTGAAGGGTGGCAGCAAATACAATTTTCATTTTGTTTGGTTGCCTTCTCATCTCTCTGAGGAGAGCTGGGGTATTTTCAAAGCCTGACTCCCCCTAAACTGTGATAGATGACGGTGTCTGAAAAAGTCGCAATTATTGTGAACACAACCGATATAAAATCCTATGAGGATGCCGGATGACAGCTCTGTGAATAGATTCAATGAAAAATATAAGAAAATAAATACTTGGAAGTGTTTAGAGATCCTCACAGTGATGGTGTGGGGAAAAATGAACACCTTTCTGAAATGGAGGACATCTATTCATCTCAGAGCAACACAAATGGGCTAAATGTTCAAGGTTGAGACAAACTGAAGTTACAAGGCGAGATAAAGCTGAATGAGTGGCAATCCAGCTCTCATTTTAATTTTCTGCCTCGTGTTATTTTATAAGACCGTGAACGCTATAGCAAATTGAATTTAATGAGGAAGAAAGCCTGCTTTAATTGAGCCGAGGACGGCGCTCTCAAATCTATAAGCTGATGCTCAAAACACTAATTAGAAATGGGTGCATTGTTAAAATGGACACAGATTAGCTTCGAACTCTGACAAGTTTTAACTTGTTTAATAAAATAGACCACTAGGGGCACCGATATGCATTTTGAAAATTAAGCTAACTTTAAAGGGATCTTTCACCCAAATGTAATAAATTCAGTTTGGCTTAACCATCACTTAGCTATATCTTTATTTTATTTCACCCAAATGTGGTTTACAGCATATCAATGGCGATTTTATCCAACCAAGCGTAGTGTGGATCAAATCCATAATTCAAGACAGCTGGCCAAGTTCTATATTTTCCAGAGGGTCTCATTAGACAGCAAGATGAGGTGTCTATATAGAACCAGTCTGGGCTTCAGTCACGTCCAGATCAGAGAGACGTGGGAGGTTCTGACAAGGGTAAGAGAACACAAGTGCTAACAAGATGGTGAGGTGTTAAGATCTGACAGAAGATGAAATGCACCGTCTCTTGCTCTTCCCTTTGGAGTTCTCCTAAATGAGACTGTTAAAAGAAGGCCTCTATCTTATAGTGTTAAATTACTTGTTTGAAACTCAAAGCCAAGAAACTATTGACTTACAACATGCTGATATAAAGAGGAACTAATCACTGGAAATTTCAATCATCTCCAATTGCCATGGGTTGAAGTACAACTGGCTGAACTGCATTTTATTTACATTTCATTCCTCTGAAGAGTCCACAATTACGCTTTTCCCCTTCCTTTTTAGGCAGCAATTTCTGCTGAGCTTATTTAACCTCATACTTCCTCTAATTGACTGTGAAGCTGAGGTGCAGATGCTGAGTCTAACAAGGTAAAATAACAAGCTCATTTACATTTCGCTAACTAAACCACATTTCATTTGAACTCTCGGATGCTGATTTTGGAGTCTTTTTCATGTCCTAAACCTTCGAGCTCTGAAGGTTTTACTGCTACCCTGACAACTGACTTTAGTTTTTGTTTATGCTGTATGTTTAAGATTAGACAGTTAAAACAATAAATGCTTCTATAGATGAAAATATTTTGCCATACTTGCAGAAAAAGGTGATGTTCTGCTGTTAACAGAGGTTACACTAAATCACACTAAACCAGAAAATGTCCTCAAACAGCTTCGAACAAGAAATTGATGTAATAAAGATATATTTTGTACATATAATATAATATAATATAATATATAACAGTCTCTTATGCTTACCAAGGCCGAATGTATTTGACCAACAAGACAGTAAAAATAGTAATACTGTGAAATATTATTACAAAATGAAATGATGGTTTTCTTTTTAATATATTTTAAATTGTAATGTAAATTATTCCTGTGATGCAAAGCCAAACTTTCAGTATCATTACTCCGGTCTCCAGTGTCACATGATCCTTCAGAAAACATTCTAATCTGCTCAACAAACATTTCTTCTTATTATAATGGCTGAAAACAGGTGTGCTGCTTAATATTTTTGCGGAAATATTGTGAGTCTTTTGGTAAATGGAAAGTACAAAAGAACAGTGAAACAGAAATATTTTGTAACATTCTAAATGTTAAAAATGTATTTCATTTAAAGAAAAAAAAATCTTACTGTGGGTTCTCAGGTTTTGAGGGGGCAGAAGAAGCTGTTAAAATTACAGATGGGTTTTTTTCCACAGAATTACGCACATGTATAGATTTACTGTCATTGATCAGTATTTGTACACCTGTATTTGCATATAATGTTCTAGTGCAGATCTTTAAGGCCCTCACATGACATGTTTTGTGCTTTAAATCCAGGTTTGAGAGCATTAGCTGACCAGTCAAGCTGCATTCACAAGCGTGGCACGTTGCATGAATGCAGCCCTGTTGATGACTGGGAAATGCTCCGGCATTTCGCATAAAGCACTCATTGTTCAAATAAAGCTTGTTTTACTAACATCACCAAGCTTATTCTGGTATTACATGAATTTCAATGGGGCTGTTCTACTAATATACATATACGTCTCTATTTGTTATGATTAAGAAGATCGAATCGTTTTGTTGGCAGTGCCACTATGGCACCTTCCCATAACCAAGTTAAGAAAATATACAGCCGGAAAACTAACACTCACACAAATACTTCATTCATTAGCAATACAACATGCAGAATGGTTGATGTAGAGACCTCACTAAAACAGCTATTCTCGTTATAACTTTGACTAATACAATCCACATTTACAATCAGTGATGGAGAGAGGTCATCAATGACAAAAAGAAAAACAGAAAAGGAAAATTCTGGAATGGCATTAAAGCAAATTTTCACAGAAATGACATGGATATAAATGCGTCTCTCTGGCGCAAGATTAACTGAAACATCACTCAACCGCACAACTAGAAGCAGAAGTGCACTCAGAGCAACAATGGAGGGGTTTGCGCAATAGAGGAAGATCCCCCATAATTCAAAGCAGGTAAATGAAACAAAGAGTCACAGAGCTGGAAGTCTCATAAAACATCTGTGATCTACTCAAAAACACCCCAGATACAACTATACACCCTGTCCCAATGAGTACAAACACAGTAGAAACACACTTAAAACTTATTTCTACTTCTCGACATGTTCTTTAACACACACACACACACACACACTGAAATCTTACCAGCTCCCCAGTTCCAGCAGAGACTGGCTTCTGTCTGAAGCGCAGTGCAAACACCACATGTCGATCTCTGATCCCTACAAACATCAACATCCCTTTGGCCTGTGGCTGCCCATCTTCTCGCCAGGCAAAGCCGTCTCATAGGAAAAAGAGGCACGCTCTCAGTCCGACTAAACACCACTAAATCCTCACCCTCTCCGTTGCGCACGCTCTTTCCTTCTCTCTTTTTTCCTCTGACTTTGTAGAAGGGGTGCTCTGAGGGGTGTGCAGAGAAGGGGAGGGAATTCCACAGTCCGGAAAACTAATTACGTGATGGCGGGAATATAAACGACCAGCCCGACCCAAAGAGGAGGGAACGGGCCGGCCCGCCGAGTCTGGCGCAACAGAGCCAAAAGAACGTAGGCTGGAAAGCCATGAAGGTATTGGGAAGCCCCTCTGGAATGACAAAAGGATGTGAGTCTATAAATAGCACGATCGCAGGATGGACTAAAACTGGACGGATTGGATGGAGGAAGTCCCGCTCTCTCTCAGGTTTCAACGGCTGCAGTAATATGAGCTCGTAACGTGTCACACACACGCTCCAGACTGGACTGGAGAAGTGTAGCCAAAAAGTGCTCTTAACTCTGCTCCGTCAACGGCCAGTTTACACACTCATGATGGAACCTGAAGAAAGTCAAAACCCAACTTTGTACTTTATTAAAGCAGCTGTGTGGATTTCTAATGCCTTAGAGGCATAGTTCACCCCCCAAAATAAGAATTTGTCATCATTTATTCACCCTCATGTCATTCTAAACCCTTTCTTTTCTTTGTGGAACACAAAAGACAAATGTTTTTGTCCATACAATGAAAGCCAAAGGGGTCTAAAACAACACTGAACCCCATTGACTTTCATTGTCAGATATGCTTTTCAAAATATCTGCTTTTGCATTCCACACAAGTTTGGAATGACATGAGAATGCGTAAACTCTCCCTTCAAAAATAAAAATCCTCATTGAGGAACACCTAAAAACGGTCTAAAGTGCATCAAAATGTCAAAAACGTTGTCCAGTTGACGCCTTTTTCACAGACAAGGCTCTGTTGTCTTGTAAAAGAGGTCTAAAAACACACACAGCTGTATTTATAACTAAGGGTTTGAATAACATCTCTATAATCTTTTCCCTCTTTTGCCTCCTCCCGTCTACTTACATAAGGAGGGCGGCCTGGCTTACGCATTTCCTTTCTGACATCATTACCTAAACAATGGGCGTCGCTCAGGCAAAGCCCAGATGCTATCGCCTGCCCAAGTGTGCAGTTTAGAGTGTCCGTGCATGGGGTCAGAGAAAATAGCCTCTCAGTGTAGGCTAGCGTGGTTTTAGGAGTCTCATCAGAAAGAGAAAAGAAAAAAACCCGACACGAATAGCTTCCAGGTGGTGACATCTTGGAGTTTGGTGTCTAACGGTCGAGAAGTGATGTTCTCTAATTAGAGTAAAGGCTCAAAGCTGTTCTCTAGTGAGGGCCTCTCTTATTTCCTGTTCCTTGTTCTCTTCCTGAATGAAGAATCCCTAAAGGAAGACTAAAACAGGTTGAAACTGGACTAAAGTGGTCCAGACAGCCTCATTAACATCTGTTCTTCAGTGGTAGCCTCAAGATGTACATGTGCTCTTCGTCAAAGATCTTCAGCTCTAAAGTGTAAAGCAGCAATGAGGGAAGAATCACAGCAGGAAGCTGAAAATTGATCATGTTATGTCCTTACGGATCACACGAGCCAGTTTGGTAATGTCTCGGCACACAAGGAATTAATAAAAGCATCTATGAGGACAGAACATCTAATGAGTCAGAGGAGTCATGTGTTCAATAGTGCATGACTCATTCCCGAATAGGATGGACACATGCAGGAATAATGAAACGCCACTAAACTGATGAATTGCTATTTTGTATGTACAAATGAATGCAGTTGAAGTCAGTGATGCAAAAGCCTATTACACTTTTCTGTAGCTTGTACGAAGCGGGAGGTCACTGTGACTTAGTGCTTTTAGAGCCACCTGACAGAGTTCATTACTGAGGTCCTCAAATCTTTTAATGCTAAAAGGCTTGGGGAGCAATAAAATCTTTCCTGCTTGTCAGAGTAAGGCTTCAAGGAAAACAGCGTGACAAATTTATTCATTTGGTTCTAGGTCCACTTATCTGTCACTCTATTATCTGGAACTGAGGCTAAAACACCACAATGATCATGGAAAACATTTATTTCCACCATATATTTGAAGGATACTCAGCTATTTGCCGAATACAGAGTAACTTACATTTCAGACTCAGAGAGCCTTTGTTTGTTTTTACTTCACCAATGAAAATAGTTCCAAACAAAGCCACAGCGCAACAGTAGTGAATGAATCAGTTAAATGAATAATTCACTGACTCACTCATATGTACAGCCATTTCATTCATTTCTGAATGGTAATAATGGTAATGATTCAATGACTCACTTTTAAAGACAGTCAGTTGATGCCACCTACTGATGAGTACACCTTTTATAACTATTATTTTTTATTATATATTTATTTTAAAGTCTCAATGAATGGCTCCTTTTTATTCTTTCTTTTTCTCATCCAGCTGTCGTTAATTCGTTCATTGCTATTCTCAGGCTGCAGTCTGGGCTAACAGACTGCTGAGCTTCCTGTGAACTCGAAAGAAGGATCACAATGTGTCATTCCAGGTCTGACTTCATTCTCATCTTCAATCCATGGAACAAATTCATTTCCACCAGATGAATATGGAAAAGGCATACAGCATATTTGAAAAGGGCTGGACTGATTTTTTCCCCTGTTAGCTCAATCACTGATTCCTTAGAAACAAAACCTAGTGAATCTACAGTACAAGTGTGAATTAAATTACAGGCTGAGGTCACGGAACAGCTTAATCTCTGATTTCAGTTGCGTCTGTCTGAAAAAAAAAACCTCATTGTTGAAATCTGTCTACAGTGACACAAATCCCCAGTGTTATTCTGCAGTGGATTTTGGTGTGAAATTACATGTTATCTCCACTATGGATAATGAACTCATTTTTTTTCTTCTCAATAGTTACTTTGTGATCCATTCTTAAAGGGATAGCCTAGTTCTGTTTTTATTACTTATGCCATTCTCAGTAAAACACAAAAAGAAACACTTGGAAGAATGCATTCTTGTTTACATATAATAAATATGATTATATATATATATATATATATGTATGTATATAAAAATAAAAGTGAATATGGACAGACCAGATCTATTAAATTTCCAAAAGAGCAACCAAGACATTCTTCGAAATTTCTCCTTTTCTGTTCCAAAGAAGAAAGTCAACATAAGGGTGAGTAAATGATGCCTTATTTTTTATTTTTATTCATGTATTTATTTTTTTTGGTTGAACAATCCCTCTCAGTGTTTTGATGTGAAATCAGGAATCTACAGACTAGTGTTTTAAGGTAACAACCACTCTGTAATCTATAGAGCTACAAAACAATAACAACAATCACGAAATAGTACAGAATGATTTCAATGATCATTCCAAGGCACTTAACGAGGGTTTGCAATGCACATTACCATCATTTCATGTACACATAATTACATGGCATCGGCCATCCACCCGGCAGCCGCCCCAGCACTGAGACGCAGACATGTTTGCCTTTAGGTCCAGCTGTAATTTAGAGAGCATTAAGCCTCTTTGGGTTAAGTGCTCCTTGCACCCTTCTTAAACCTGATCAAACAGAAAAACAAGTCATCTTCCTGTTTTAAGGGCAGTGGTGGACTAGTAAACTCCAGTTAATTGCATAGCTAGTTGTTTATCAGCAAATACTGTTCATTCGTCCACAGCTAATATTCTATCCAGACTGACCCAATATTAATCTTAACCTTAATGGAGCAAGCTCCAACTCAGTCCTGTTTGACAGATAACCATTTCCTGTTTAGTTTATAAAGCCTGCAGACAAATTTGATTAACACTGTCCATATAAGGATATCTAAACATGCGTGTTCGAATGGGGGAAGTTTACCTCCATCTATATTTGCTGTCCCCTCGCCCCCATACGCCATAGTGGAGCTTAAACACGCTTTTGGCTTCTCTCACAGGCCTAATCTCTAATCTGAAGGATCCTGTCCACGTGTGGTCCTCCATCACGGTTTCCCCCGCGCGGGTCTTTGTGATGGATTAAGCGTTGCACAGTTGCACTCCCTCCATCCAATGCAAAACAACCACTTCTGTTTCCTGCATCCTGACTGAAAGAGCAAATAGCTTCCCCGCAGCGGAAATGCGGTCCGTTTTGGAGGGTCAGTCGTGGTCAGGTGTTTTTTTTTTTTTAAAGGCTTTGCCCTTTCACATCTTCACCATGCTTGAGAGCTGCTTTAACTCTCCATGCCATCCAGCAGTGACAATACAACAAATGTGACAAATGACATTAGGCCTGTAACACCCCACAGGCTCAATTTTGTATCTTCTAAGCTCAGAGCCAGTTACTAATGACAAACATGCTTTTCATATTGCCTGATAGGAACATTCAGATTAGTCACATTAGAAAAAACGAAATAATGTTAATGACTGTGTCGCTTAAAGTCTAGGTAACCTCTTTAACAATAAGGAATCCTGCAGTGGGTTTGCCTTTTGATGTTGCAATACACAAAACGATAATAAACCACTGAATTACTACTTTGAAAAAGTCAACCAAGTGCTTTCATTGGTATTAAAATATGTTGGAATTTTTATCAAATTTGTTGAGCCAGTGCCTTTGTTTTTCTAGTTCTCTGGTGTGCTGTAAGGGTCTTTGAACTGAAAAAATAATAGAGAGAAACACTGCCCGCCAACTTTTTCAGTGGCCTTGTTTTTTTTCCTCACAGGAATTTATAAAAAGTTTTTGTTAATGAGCCATGAACCAAACCATCCAGCTACAAGGTGCCTAACTAGATTCCCATGAAGCATTACAAATGACAATCATTTTAAAAATGATGGCCATACATTTTCATGTTAAAACATTTCAACCAGTGTAGTAGCCTGATTCACAAATAAAAGTCTCTTATGAGACCATTTATTTAATAAATCAGTTAAAAAGACTCACAAGTTACTGGTTTAAATCTGTTACAAATTTAAATAATGACAGTAATGACAATTTTTTTTTTCTACATACAAAAACAGTATTGCTTAGTTTGGGCCTATTAGGAGGTTTGGAGGACGAGGCTTTGAATTTAGATTGTTTAGGAAGCCTTCCAAATGAAGTCTTTCCTATATAGGTTAAGATCTTAAGATTTTGTTGGATGCAGTACTGTAGTTTTCCAACATCTCTAAGGTACGCGTTGGAAACCACACAAAAACTCCTAAAACCAAATTTAGGAAATGCGTGATAAAGTAGAACAAGCAATTTCACTGCTGTAGCTAAAGCCATTTATGGATAACTCAACAGGAAATGAGAGCCTTTTATCTTTCCAATCGTTGTCCTTGCGATGTATCTAGAGGCATGTGTGAATAACGACAAGCGATTCTGTTGCTCAAGCACAAACAGACAAACAATCAGGCCGGGCAGTTTCAGCATGCTCAGACATTATCAGGCCCCAGACATTCCCTCTTGTCCAAAATGACCGCTGAGGTTGAGTCTAAATAAACAGAGTTTGGTGGACGTGTCTTGTTACCCTCCCTGTCTGCTCTCTCCAGTGCGGCAGGGACAGCGTAGCGCCATCTAGAGCCAGAGATCTGCCTAGCAGCTGTCAAAGCCTCAAACTCAGCTCTCCAGTATGCCCCAAGGATGACAGGCATGTAACAGTGGGCAGTCTGTGACAGCCTTAGACTTCATTCAGCTGTCTGACACATGACCCTCAGACTGCCATCTTTGGGTCGATAAAGGAAGCAGACAGAAGGAACAGCCAGGCTGCACAAGAACTAAGGAATGAAAAAATCATCAAAGTTCAAATATCAGTATTAATGTTGCATCAAAAGAATTGATTCCCACATACAAATATTGACTCTTTACTAATGATACTTTTATGTAGCATGAAAATGATTTGCTTTGAAAGAACATACACATGTAATACAAGTACATACAATATTCAAATAGAGAAAGCAGTGTAGTATTGACGTATTTTACTTCACTAAATATCCAAGTTAAGTATGGCATTTTTATAGGCTAATAGTTAATGCTGTTAAATAAAAATTTTAAACTATTATAAATGGAAAACACTCTTATTTGTATGTATATTCATTGCGCACTACCATTAAAAAATTTAAAGATGTCTCACCAAGGCTGCATTTAATTGATCAAATTTTCTATTTTAACATATTTTAAAATGTAATGTATTCCTGTAATGGCAAAGCTGAATCTTCAGCAGCCATTATTCCAGTCTTTAATGTCGCATGATCCTTCAGAAATCATTCTAATATGCCGATTTTCAATATTTAAAACACTACTGAAAAGGTGTATTGACAACTGTAACATTTTTTCAGGATTCAATGATGAATAAAATTCAAAAGAAAAGCTATAATTTAAAACAGAAATGTTTTACAAGAATGTGAAGGTCTTTACCGTCACTTTTGATATTACTGATTGCAAACTTTTGAGTGATAGTGTGATACATTATGTGTATAATTCACAGTTTTGGCCTATTTAATGCTAACAATAGCTTTTTAATGTTCAGTGTCTATTAATTACTCGTTTTGCCCTCAAAACACAAAAATGTCTATTCAGTGGAGGTATAGGTATCAATTTGAGCAATATTAGCCTTGATAGTATAGTATATTCATCAGATCAAAAAGCAAAGAAATGACATCCCAATTCCTAAATTACAGCAAAGGTTCATCTGTGCATGTTTGTCTCTTTAGGCACCTTGATTGATGGGTAGTGACCAGACAAGTCCCATCTCATCACAGTGAGAGACATGTTGGCGGTACAAGGGCAACTGACACATTCAGATCTAAGTCTCTCTCTAGTCCAGTGTCAAGGTCATTTTATTAACTCAGGCACTGCAAAATATCACCCTTTCACATGCTGTTAACTCTCTGTTTCACGTCATCTGTAATTGTGGTAAAAAAACAAAACAAAAAAAAAAACAGCAAGGGCTATTTGCAGTTTGCTAAATGTGCTAGTGATATGTCATGGCTAAATGCAAAACTAGCTGAAAGAACAACAGACACAAATCACACGCTGCCAAACATCCTCAAATCTAACAACAATAAAAGTGCATATCCTACCCATCTGAAGGTAAAACACTGGCTGTCAAAATCTCCTCTCTCTTTCTCGCTTGGATTTCCTTTACTGGAGGGCACCAAAAAATTTGGGCACCGCTTCTATTCCTTTACAATGAATTCCTTTGCCATCGGCTACACACACTCAGGGCATTAAGAGGCAACCAGCACCTCCCAAAGTTGCCGTCTGCTCCAGTCACAGCATTAGCACTGGCACCAGGTAATGTCTCTGCCGTCTGTCCTATCGTGTTGTGTGTTCCTGCTCTGCTGAGGAGGGCGCGGGCAGTGGTTATGTGGAAGTGCTGAGTGTGTGTGTGTGTGTGTGTGTGCGTTGATGTTTAAAGGAAGGGAGTGGTGCCTGTGACATAGCTGATTGCTTTCTCTGAATTGAGTGTGATTTAAAGTCAGAGTGAATGTGAAACCGTGCTTGAGATCCTGTGACAAATAATCATATTTTCTCATAATCATATCTAGCCAGAGTTATTATCGTAAACGAAAACCCTTAAAAAAGGTTTTCATTGCTTAAAAACAAAACAAAACAAAAAAAAGTAATAATTCTCATTTGTGTTTAGTTGAGGTACTAAAAAAATGAAACAAACTGTCTTTACAGACATATTTAAAATAAAATAAACTAATAAAAATGACAAAAACCAACAAAATTACTAAAACTAACTAAAATTCAAATGAAAAAATAAAACTGAATTCAAAGTATTAACATTAGTATCTCAATATTAACAATAATATCTAGCTTTACTAAACATCAGGGCTGAAAAATGATTAATTGCGATTAAATCGCATTCAGAATAAAAGTTTGTTTACATACTATATGTGTGTGTGTACTATGTATATTTAAATACACACACATACATGTATATATTAAGGAAAAATATGTTAGATTTATATATAAAGTATTTATATATAATATAAATTATACACAAGTATAAATACATATATATTTGTATATAATATATACAAATATTTGTTTGTATAAATGTATACATATATGTGTGTGTATTAATATATATACATAATAAATATACACAGTGCACACAAATATAGTATGTAAACATAAACATTTATTTTGAATGCGATTAATCGGCCCTGCTAAACATATTAATGATGAATTATGGAGGAAAAAAGACTATTTTTTACTTGCCAAAAGAAAAACAATGTCTATAACAGACAGTGAGTTATGACTAAAGCTTACACAGGTGGGCCATTTGAGCCTTTGTTAAATCCTCTGTGGATTCATCTAAACCCGACTGTCTCAGTAATGATTTCTAATACAAAAAGAGAATGAATCGTTTTCATCGCTCTGCGTTCATACAAAGGAGATGACACTGAATATTTCTTTACAATAATGTCCTGTGTCAGTGAAATAGAAATTTATACGGCCATCCATTCCAGAACGATCCCAGGGCTCAGAACGTGCGGCAGATCAAATGATCAATTTCACTCACACATGTGGGAAGTTTCACACCAGGACCTTTGTGAGAACTTCAAGGCGCATGTCAAAGTCATTTATTTCTCAATACGTAAGAATGTGGTATGAAATATGAGAAGGGCTGGAGTGGTTTCAATTTGAGCACTCACTGCTCAGAGAAACTTTGATACCATTTCATCTCTTAAAAACTGTTTTATAAAGGATCACAGACCTGACATTGTGGAACTTCCCTTTTTTGAATCACAATGATTCAGAACTGTTCCTCCACGTCATTCGTACTAAATTTGATCATGGCAACCAAAGTTTCAACTAAAATATGGTTGCCATCATTAACGTTTGTAACAGCCACATTGAAAAAAAAAAATCAACACTTTGAATGATGGAAAGTTTCTATACCAAATGTTATTTTATCATCATCTTGTCCTGTGGCATGAGAAGCAACCATTAATACATATCCATCTAAACTATTTCCAATCATAAACAGA
This sequence comes from Acrossocheilus fasciatus, assembly GCA_036784905.1. NCBI lineage: Eukaryota > Metazoa > Chordata > Actinopteri > Cypriniformes > Cyprinidae > Acrossocheilus > Acrossocheilus fasciatus. The sequence continues at coordinate 19,824,041 of CM071948.1, forward strand.
TCCCAAACAAGAAATGACCAGAAGGTCTAATTCTCCTTCTCCTGCTGATGAATTCATTTGCAATTTCAAGGTCAGGGCACAACAAAACAACACAATTTGTGTCAGCCATTTAGTTCATGAATACCAATGAAATGGCATTACATGCAGCCCTTCCACTAAAGTCGCATAAAAGAATGAAAATGTTATGGAAAACCGCTGTGAAACATTGCATTTCAATGCAAGCATAAAGTCAAGGAATGATTAGACTGATCACATTACACTGTGAATAAATATTTATGGTGGCTTATAAACATCAGAATTTGTGATTTGATATCTCCAGTGAAAATATCAGAACAGATTGGGACTTTACGACACTTTAACAAAGAAAAAAAAAAAAAATTAGATGAGAACACTGACCTATATGTTCTGGCACCCCTGGCAAAACGGTTCATTTTTTGTGCCAGTTGAGTACATTCTTATAAAAGATAATAGCTTGAAATAAACCGATCCCTGTAAAAACCGAGCACAGCAAATGGTTAACAAACTCCTATAAAACGCACATTTTGCAATAAATTCCAAACTAGTTTACTTGAGTTACCTGCTGAGGAGGTCTCAGGCAACATTTGCAATTATACAAATAGTGTAGCACATCTGGGAGCTGTCGAGAGTAACCTTTACAAGGGGCATTCAGCAGACGTGTAGGGCCGTCCATGCATACCAATACAGATACGCAACTCAACATTGCTGCACACTGCTTATACTGATCTAGAACCAGAACCACTTTCAAATTCTCTATAAACATCAATAAAACCATGTATCTTCTATAAAAACCATACGGTCTGTAAACATCAGATTCCCAGTTTATTTTGCATACCTCAACTTTACTCTAAATTTTCCATTAGTTAAGTTGAAAAGCATTTAATCTGTGGACCTTCTGCACTGAAAAAAATAGTGTAGCTCTGCGGAATGGATTTAAACATGTTAAAATGTGTTAAACAGAACCGAGAGTACTGCATGCTCGGTTGAAACACATTCAATAAATGAACATCAGTGGAAATTGGTGGCCACAGAATCTGAGTGGGCCTACTTATTAGTAATGCCTCTTTGCATTTATTAGCAATAATGTGGAGTTTTATAGCAGAATACTTATGTTGTGTGGACTATCAATTCTTGTCAGGTTAACAGGAAACAGAAAAAAGGCATGTTAACACCGTGCTTGCTAGCCAGGCTCAAACTGTTAACACAATAATCTATAAAAGCTATCTATTCCATCTTTCAATCAGAGTTTTTGTCCTAGCTCTTTTGACTCTATTTTGGTTCCTATTTCTACATGGTTTCAGTTTGTAGCCATACCCACTGTGGCCCAGAATCTCTCTCCCAACAGATTATACATCAGATATGATTCTAATTGTTTAATCATGACACTTCAGTGTGAAGTCAAACAGCTTATTGTCTTGTAGGCCACTGAGTTATGTGTATGCTAGCACGCTAGCTATAAGTGCAGGCAGTATAATACATTTTCCAAAGCATTGAGCAAAAAATTATAGTTTGCAACAGTCAAAAAATATGAGTTAAACTAAATGCACATCTTTTAGAGAGCTGACTGCAGATCGAACTGTGGCCTCTTCTGTTCAAAACAAACATAACCTGGTGAGACCGCTGTGTAAGCGGATGAAAAGAATTTCTTAGGCCTCCGGGTCAAATCCCATCCATCCCAGAAACCTTTTACTTGTCTTTACAAGCTTGACTATGCTTTTTCTCCCGTGTTGACAACATGTTGCCACACTGAAGCAACGGAAGCCTATATTTACATAACTGGGCGTAACACCCTTTTGATGGTAATCGGACGATTTCTTATCAGGCTTGTATAAGGTGGAAGAAAAGAACTACGCTTTTCAAATTAATGAGAAGTCAATGAGCAGGAACGCAATAATTATACGCTGTGCCCTTAAGGTAATAATACCATGATTTGTCATGACACACAGCTAAAGAAAGAAGCAACAGAAAGAAAGGGAGTATAAACATAGCGTGAGCACAATATCTGAAGAGTGACATCTCATTATATAATGCTTTTCTATAACTGTTGTGCTGGAGGGTCTGCAGAAAACCTGAGAGAAAGAAATGACAAAATCTAATTTAAGAGTAAGAAATACAAAAAAGCATTTAAATGATAGTGTATTATACACACACACACACACACATATATACATATATCAATCACAAATTAAAATGCTATTTTAATATATATTCTAACATGTAATTTATTTGTGTGATGGTAAAGCAGATTTTTCAGCAGTTATCACTCAATTAATTCTTCTTTTCCCCCATATTATTTTACAATGTTTTGGCTTAAGACAAATAATAATTTCAAAGCCAATTATTTTGTACTGAAAGCAACATTTTCACACAGATTTACACAATATTTAAATAATTTATACACTAAAATATACCGCTGCCTTTACATTTGCTAGTTCTTGACAAAATACCCAGGCTTCCATGCGATGGAAACTTCGCAATCTCCAGCAACTATAACCTCTTTATGTGCCAAGTAATTGTGAAGTTTCTTGGGTATAGTGTGTCAGGGGATCTTACGATAAGCTTGGATGATGTGGCCTGTCAGAAATGACGTAACCAGCAAGCCGCAAAACTGCTTCTGTCCGTCCCTCCCTTCCCTCTAGCTGCTTAGAGTCTGTTTCTTTAACTTCACATGTAAAGCCGCACATGCTGGCACATGCACACACACACACACACACACACACAGCCTACAGTCAAACATCTGCAGTGCTAACACTGCAACTCTGTCCACGCCTCATCCCATAAAGCAGCTTTCAGTTTCATGCTCCTAAACAGTGATGTGTTTCCATCGGTCACACAGAGGCCATTCCTTTAAAACCCACGTTTGAAATCTTTCAGATCTTGGCACAGTTTAAATGCCTCGTTGTCTTTCATATCTAAGGAGAAATGAAAGCTGATGTGTGTAATTTCGAAACTAGTGGTGGGGTTTTTGGTTATTCTGAAAGTGATTTAGTATCTTTCAAGTATTTGTATTCTGTCTAAGGAAATGAGTTCTTGATTATTGCAGCTCAGAGAGGAGGCAAGGTCACTTCCAAAGGTCATTCAACCGATTTCAAAGACTTAGCCAAAGATGCAGTTCCGGTGAAATGTTGCTCTCTTGTTAAGAACGAGGCATCCTCCATATGCCTTTTGCTCCTGTTGAAAGATAGCCAGGTGGCGATTAGCAAGTCCTGCAAACCTCAAACCCAAACAAGCCTTCATCATCCTACACCTTGTTGTTACGACAAACACTGGCGCTGCATTCTCCTCCTCCAGATTCCTGAGAACTTTTTATTCTGAGGCAGACTCAGCTAAGTAAAGCCAAGTGGCAATTATCACAGAGCCTGCTGCAGATTGACTGAGCACACCGCAACAAATTACAAACGATCTTGACATCGTCTATAAACATGCCGTTTCGCTACATAACAAAAATAATGTTTAAGGGCTGTTTACTTGAAGCGGACAGCAAGAGTAAATCTGCAGCATCCAAACAGTGTGCTGTTGTTCAGATTCTAGAGATCAATATCAAGATTTGAATTTCTGTACTAAAATAAAATGGCGAAACGCATAACAATGCTGCTAAAATTGTTATATAAACCAAACAAACTCTTTTCCAGCAGCAATCATCTAGAGTTTGTGATTATCATGGAATGCTTTGCATGGATATGGAGAGTGAATCACTACACCAGAGCTGACCAGACAGGTGGCTTTAATAAGCACTAAAGCAAAAATAGATCATACCACTGAGCCTCCAAAAGCAGAAACACTCTGGGACGAATTCACTAAACAGCTGCATTACTTTTGTGAGCTGTGTTTCAGTGAATGCACTAACCACCCACAATTCAGTCTGACTGGATGCTAAATACACTAATTACGTATTTACATCAAGTCTGATTTACATCAAACATGAGAGACCTCTTCCTTCCACTACTTAATTAGGAGTTGGGTATCTGGGTATATTTTGAGAATACTGTGCAATATAGGACTCAACAGTGCAGAATTTTATTATTATTTTATTATTTGTTATTCATTTTTAATTAAGATTTCTACTTGCACTCAATGTTTTTTATAATATAATATATAAGACAGAAAATCTATAAAGGACAGAAAATCCTTTTATATTATAATTTTTAAATGTATTATTTAATATATATATATATATATATATATATATATATATATATATATATATATATATATATATATATATATATATATATATATATATATATATATATATATATTCCCAATAATATAAAATATCTATTATTATACTGTTTTATTTTTTATTATATAAAATAAATTTTTCCTTCAAAAGAAAGAAAAAAAAAAAAAAAAAAAAAAAAAAAAAAACTTGCAATGGCAAACCATTTCAACCCATTCTAATTGATGGTGCTTGTTGTGCTAGGGACAAACCCCTAAGAACTAGGGTGACCACCTGCTAATAAGCCCAAGGGGGGACAAGGGGTATGTTTCTGAGGGACAATGTGGGACACTGCCTGGCGCGGCGGTGCCCCCACCCCACGGGCAGACTCACTGATAGTGGTTTACCCATTTCTAGCACATACCACCTTACATGGTATATTAATAATGCACTATTCCCCTAAACATGTGTAATTGCTGATGTATGCTCATGAATAGGCCAACCAATGTGTATTTTTTTCTAAATGAAGATTCATAATATTTTGAACATTCAATGAATTGACAGATTGCGATAGAGGCTATTTACACTAAGTGAAAATAGCAGTATTCTTTAGTGGTATGCTATTTACACAGTGCAAATAGCTTTAGATTCTATTTATTCTATGTTAAAATAGCAGGATTCTGCTAATTATTGCAAATATTGAATAAAAGGGTATGATTAATTGTGGCGAAAAACATTACTTATTGCAAATAGTGGCACTTATCTGCACCTCTGCATTGTAATACATTATAAAATAGTATGCAATAACTTATTGAGTGTAATTTTTAAATTTTATTTCAAATTATTAAATGGATGCCACCTTATTGGGACAAAAGCTCTCCCTACACCTACCCTATCCCTACCCGATACTTTATGTTCAACTTTTTGATTATTTCCTTCATTTTTATTAAAAAATAAATGCTTTTCTGATGTGATTTGAAATTTAAAAAGGGAGAAAAAAAGTTCACCAAAAGGCAGATTCGAACCCCAGTCGATCGCGTCAAAAGAACGATAACACGCGCTTTACCAGCTGCGCCACTAAATCAGACAATTGAAGGTTGTCTTTTGCAAATTTGACTATCCCAATCATAAGTTTATGGGTGAAGTTTGTTAAATAGCTTCTGCCAACAACATGGCTATTTGCACTTAAATAGATACTCCGATTTTTTTATTTATTTTTTTATTCCCAACAATTAAACAGTTGCCCACAGAAAAAAAACAGGGGGTGCTGCAGCACCCTCAGCACCCCCACTTCCCGCGCCCCTGCCTTTCAGCCACAAATATTCATTTTTCCAGTCTTTCTTGTACCCACACCTTCTCTTTTTAATTGATGATGGCGGTGCCTCAGACTCAGTCTCTTTCTCCATTTTTCGAATTGGAAAGCGCGCATCTAAAAGTTCCTTCCCAGTGTGTCTGGTATGCACGTGCGTGCGCTGTCATGACAACAACGAAAAAGTTGACAACGACCTAGTCAGCAGTTCAACTGAGGGGTGGTGGGTGTGGCAACAGTAGCGTGCTGAACTATCAAGTAATGTTCGTTTGGCTGCCTGGGGCTCGAGGATATAGAGTGACCAACTTTTTTTTTTGGGCAAGTATTGATTATGCGTGACACGGTCTCAATTTGCGGGACGCATGAATTAGGCTTCAAACGCTGTGCACGCACGCGCTACGCGGGACGGGTGGTCACCCTACTAAGAACGGTTCCAGTTTCCACAAAAATATTAAGCAGCACAACTGTTTTCAAGATTTATTATAATAGGAAATGTTTCTTGAGCATCAAATCAGCATATTAGAATGAATTCTGAAGGATCAAGTGACACTGAAGACTGGAGTAACGGATACTAAAAAATACCACTTTGCCATCACAGGAATAAACTACATTTTAAAAATATTAAAATAGAAACAGTTCTTTTAATTTTACAATATTACTGTTTTTACTGTATTCTGATTAAATAATTAATCAGCATAAGAGACTTCTTTCAAAAACATGAAAAAATTTCCTTATTGCCTTATTTCCTTATAACCCACAAGGTTACACCTTAGGTATTTTATAAAGAATGCGGTCATGGTCGTTACCAAAAAACTAAACAAACAGAACTGATCAATAAGAAAATAAAAGATCAAATTCTTCCAGTTCTTCAACATTCATGGAAAATATAAAATACCCGGCCTCTCATTCCCTACGCTCTGTCCTGAGAGGCTCCCTACATGACACAATGACACAGCAGATTCGGATGAGAAGGTACATACCCCTGCTTTTTACTGCATCAGCCTAGCTTTGCAATATTTCATGGCCAATGACTAGATCTTACATCCTGAATACTAATTTAAAGACAAGTCCTGCAGTAACTCAAACACAGGACAAATTTGGGTGCACCAAACACTCCCATGAAATGCAATGATAATCAAATATTTAACATTTATTTGGAGCTAAGAGGAAAGAACTGGTATCTCATCTGCTGACAGAGGACAGAGCTGAATCTTAATTTGCTTGACCTCAATTTTCAAACTTATTTATATATTTAAGCCAGTTATTTAAAGCACCAAGACAGCTGGGGTGTCAGCCATCACAAGGTGCCAAAAATGCATTCATTTAAATAATATTTGCACAATGCAAATTGGAGAACAGCTGCAGAATATATAAGGCTTTGAGACCTTTACAGGATAAGCAGTTCGTTTAGTCCATTTTTATAAAGTTATTATTTGCCACCCACAGCGCTTTAAGATTAGTACCAGCTTTCCATATGATGTTTAACAACGTAATGGCTGGTGACATATGTGATATGGTTTTATCTGCGGATCAGCAATCATAATCTGGAATAACAGTGCCCTGTTTCCGAGAATCACATGTCAGCCAGCCTAAAACCAACACACCCAATCTGATAGTGACCATCGCTGTCACATTCCCGCATTCACATCACACGGCCAAACACACCAGCGATCCCCTAGACACAGCTGGAGCTGTTTGACAGAAATAGACTTGTTTTGTTGTGGCCCTGTGAATCCCTTGAGGAAAGCAGCCATAATAATGGCAAGATCGCACATGGGAGACTCAAACCCCAATGTCAAACTCACCAACACAGCAGTGCCCAAAGTGATCATTCAGATCACATGACAGTCAGGATGTGTTCAGCCCAACAGCACAGTGACAGCAGAAACTGGGACCATTAGTTTCATACCATCATAACGCTGTGTGATTTGTCCTTGTTTTCTAGTAGATGTGTGTTGTGCGACAGCAGCGAAGATGACTGTGTAACCCTAGGAAGAGGTCTGAAATATTCTTGATGAGTCATGCGGGGTTGGATGACTATACAAATGCACAGCTGTTATTAATGTCACAGAAGAACAGACATATTTTGGGGTGTTTGTGCTTAGGCACAAATATAGGTATAACTGGCATGGATATTTAAAGGGATAGTTCACCCAAAAATTTAAATGCGGTCATCAATTACTCAACTACTGTGCATTTTCAAATCTTCATGGCTTAATTTCGTCTGTGGAACATAATTGAAGCCATTCTGAAAAATGATTTAACTGTTTTTGTCTACTGACAGTCAAAAGGGTCCAAAAAACGCTGGCATAAACAACAAACAAAACAAAACAACAACAACAACAACAAAGCAAAACAAAACAGAACAGACCAGAGCACAAACCAAAACAACAAACCAAATCAAACAAAACAAAACAAAGCCTAAAACAAAACAGAACAGAACAAAAAAACAAAACAATAAACCAAATCAAATAAAACAAAACAAAACAAAAAACATAGCACAACACAGAACGAACCAACCAACCAACCAAACAAACAAACAAACAAACAAACAAACAAACAAACAAACAAACAAACAAACAAACAAACCAGGTTTGGAATTACTTTCTATAAATGACAGAATTTAAATTTTTGGGTGAAATATCCCATTATATGTCCTCAATTCAAGCTAATATAAATGATTTCGAACTAACTGTTATCGATAGCAGTATTAATATAAATATTTTAATATTATGGCCAGTAACCCAAAACTAAAATGAATCATTTAAAATGTTACAAGTGATTTTATACATCACAATGTTGTAATGCACAGTAAGAAATTTTTTTTTTTTTTTTAATCTACATCATAAAACTGGGAAAATTAACATTTAAAATTAAACAATCGACTGATAAAATCAAAAGAAACAAATCTGTAATATCAACAGATTTGGTATTGATCTATATGGGGCATCCCAACTATATAATATATGATTTTAAAAATATGAATGGCTCAGTCCCACGTTCACATATTACATGTGCTAAACTTAGAATCTAATTACATCAGCAGATCCAAAGATAGTTCAGCTGAAACTCATATGAATGCAAAAACACCACCAGCTCAGATGAATCTTGCTGAATTCATAACCACAAAGAATGATTATTGCTGCATTATCTGATACCAAGCAGCTTAATACTGCATAATCTTCCCACAAACTAAAAAAAATCCACCCCCCAAGGACGCCACAAGAGCCAAAACACTCCCTGGATCACACCAGAAGACCCCGGGAGCACAATAAAAGCAGGAAAAATACCCAGGCTGGCATCAGGTTATGGATGAACAAAACACGTCTTGCTGTACATAAACATAAAACAAGGAGAAACCTCTAACACAAGTATGTAATTTTTTCATTTACTCTTGCATTTAATTCCTTTAATGGTTGTCGGGAAGCCAATCTACGTGAAATGTGTTTGCGTCAGTTGTTTCTGCTTCAATGTCACCATCCTAATGGACAAACATAATAAACAAGCAGATCAATGCTCGCTACCCAGAGCTCCGTCAGCAAAGTTATAGAAAGAAATGTAAAGTCAAACTCTGGAGGTCATCAGAGATTTCAGATATCATGCAAAAGTTTTATACAGTCAGTTTGGCTTGTGTCCTCCAGCTAGTCTGCATCAGTCAGAATGACATCAGACTACGGAAGAGAGCGAGAACGAGCGAAAGAGAGAGAAACATAGCTGCATGCCTCAACAGCTGCTGCAGTCATCATTGCCAGACACCTGCGTGCTGCTCAGGCATCCGCACACACACATACACACACACACACACACACACACACACACACACACACACACACACGTACCTCTCACTCCATCCTGAGACCGGCTGGCCACAAATAACATGCAGCGTCCGGAGGTCTGCTCTCTAACTTAAGCTGCGGAGGATAAACTCAGTCGTCCCTGAGCACCAAAAGCCTGCTTTGTTGCAGCGGCCAGATCTCCTCTCACCTAGCGTGACGATGCACTCCACTGGGCCGTCTGCCTCCCTCCTTTCCCCCAGCCTCCTGTCCCTCGAACACCCTCTCGTTTTCTCTGTCTCTCCACGTCACTCTCTCTATGCTCCTCTCAACTCAACCCCTCCCCCTGCACTCATCCCTCTCTTCCCTCCCTCTCGCCCTCTCTGTCTTTCTCCTCCTGTGTGGTTTCTGTTGAAGGTGGCATCTCGGTGCTCTTGCCCTGCGCAAAGGGGGCTGTGTTCTGTTCCTCTTTTTTATTTTTTAACCATGCTGCAAGGTCACGTTTTTATTTTTTACAGTTCAAAAAAAAGGGTTGGACAGAATGAAAAACAGAGACAAAAAAGGTAACTGAGAAGGAGAAAGAAAAATTATTGCATGCAACCAGAGGGCAGCTGCATAAAATGCTTATAGTCTTAGAAAGTTATTCATCATTTTGTTTTTCTTTAAGATTTGTAATAACTTATTTTTTATTCAGTTACATAAAAACATAGATTGGTCCATGTTGAATGTGAAAAATAAGACTGATTGTGCCTTGGTTAACTGCTAATAAGTCAGATTAATTCTTAATGGGATAGCTCATTCAAAAATGAAAATTCTGTCATTAATTACTCTCCCTCATAACGTTCTATATCTGTAAGACTATTCATTTTCGGAACACAAATTAAGATGTTTTTGATGAAATCCGAGGGCTTTCTGACCCTAAATACACAGCTAGACAACTGACAAAGCCCAGAAAGGTAGTAAGGACATCGTTAAAATAGTGATATCCATGTGATATCACTGGTTTAACCACAATGTTATGAAGCTATAATACTCGCCTGAACGCACGGTTGAAGACTGACACAGAAGAGGAGAAATTGTTGAATGGAGTCGTTATTTTTGTTTTCTTTGCACACAAAAAGTATTCTCGTAGTTTCATAAAATTAAGGTTGAACCACTGATGTCAAATGGGCTATTTTAACTACCTTTCTGAGCCTTGAACGTGGTTGTTCTGTTGCTGTCCATGCAGGGTAAGAAAGCTCTCGGATTTTATAAAAAATATCTTAATTTGTGTTCTGAAGATGAACAACGGTCTTATGGGTTTGGAACAACATAATTCAATTACAGAATTTTCATTTTTGGGTGAACCGTCCCTTTAAGACACAGCATTAACATAGATGCTAAGGTGATGCAACTGGCCCCAGATTCAAAACAAAACAAGAGTCACATTAAACAAACAAATAAATACTACAATTCATTTTATTAATATTTTTTATAGAAAGACATTTAAAGCTTATATTATGTTATAATGTATTATATAATAGCTTTGCCACTACAGCGAATTCTCCTGCTTTCGCGGTATGTACTGAATTCAATGAAGAACTTCTCGATCATTAATGAAGTATGTTCTAAATGCATTTCCAGACATTCTTCGTTCAACTGGTTGGCACAGACATTTGACCCTGTGTGTTTTTTTGACCTGTGATATACTAACAATAACCACACAAATAATTATCTTTAAACCTTGTTGCAGTTATGCTTCTATTTAGTTTTAATACTTGTCTTATTACCAGCTATTCTGAGCTAAATCCCACTCGTGGATCACGGTGAATAAGTGTTGCTGACTTACTGTTGCGCCTTCAGACGGCAGCTGGCATGAAGTGGCATCAATCTCCTGTCCACGTTCCTGAAAAGCAAATGTCTCAAAGCTGACCTTGGCTCACACCAGCGAGAGATCCGAACCACAGAGAGTGTTCACGGAATCCGTATGAGTGTCAGGACCTCAAGTTTTGTGTACGTGCTAATCTAAGTCCAATACAATCTCTCTTTCACTGTATAGGAAGGATTTAACTTTAATGGGATTGCAAGCTGAATCCGGCAGGTGGTGTCCACGATTAGCTCATGTTCGGCTTTTGCCTTTAAAAATGGCAGAGCGTTGCACAACAAACACACAGAGGCTCAGTCATCTGTGGCGGCACCAACCCCCCTCATTACCCATTTCACAAATTTGGTGACTTAAAGTGGAGTGGTACCTGACTACCACAGGAGCCAAAACAGTCCTCGGATAATTGCTTAAAAATTCTTGGTAAAACAACGACTGCTGCAAACTAGTTTAAGTAAGTAATCATTGGTGTGTCTGCTGAAACTGATCTAGGTGGACAGCTGCCAAACTCTGCAAGGGTCAAACAGCTCACTCTCAGTACATTCCAAATCAAATGAGAACATACCCTAGAAAAAAGTAATATATTTAAAATGCATTTATTTCATACTAAGTATAGTTCAAATCTGTTAACATATTTACCGAGACATGTGACCCTGGACAACGAAACCAGTCTTAAGTGTCAATTTTTCAAAATTGAGATTTATACATCAATGGAAAGCTTATTTATTCAGCTTTCAGATGATGTATGGTTTTTTAGGTCAGACAATATTTGGCTGAGATACAACAATTTGAAAATCTGGATTCTGAGGGTGCAAAAAAATCAAAATATTGAGAAAAACGCCTTTAAAGGAACACTCCACTTTTTTTGGAAATAGGCTCATTCTCCAACTCCCCCAGAGTTAATAAGTTGAGTTTTACCGTTTTTGAATCCATTCAGCCGATCTCCGGGTCTGGCGATAGCACTTTTAGCATAGCTTAGCATAGATCATTGAATCCTATTAGACCAGTAGAATCGCGTTCAAAAATGACCAAAGAGTTTCAATATTTGTCCTATTTAAAACTCGACTCTTCTGTAGTTATATCGTGTACTAAGACCGGCGGAAAATGAAAAGTTGCGATTTTCTAGGCTGATATGATTAAGAACTATACTCTCATTCCGGCGTAATAATCAAGGAACTTTGCTGCCGTAACCATGGCCGCGGCAGGCGCAGTGATATTACGCAGCGCCTGAAAGTAGTCCCCAGCTAGGTAACTAGTTATAATATAGCTGGGGACTACTTTCAGGCGCTGCGTAATATCACTGCGCCTGCTGCGGCCATGGTTACGGCAGCAAAGTTCCTTGATTATTACACCGGAATGAGAGTATAGTTCCTAGCCAAATCGGACTAGAAAATTGCAACTTTTCATTTTCCGCCAGTCTTAATACATGATATAACTACAGAAGAGTCATGTTTTAAATAGGACAAATATCGAAACTCTTTGGTCATTTTTGAACGCGATGCTACTGGTCTAATCGGATTCAATGATCTATGCTAAGCTATGCTAAAAGTGCTATCGCCAGACCCAGAGATCGGCTGAATGGATTCAAAAACGGTAAAACTCAACTTATTAACTCTGGGGGAGTTGGAGAATGAGCCTATTTCCAAAAAAAGTGGAGTGTTCCTTTAAAGTTGTCCAAATTAAGTTCTTAGCAATGCATATTACTAATCAAAAATGAAGTTTTGACATATTTACGGTAAGAAATTTACAAAATATCTTCATGAAACATGATCTTTACTTAATATCCTAATGATTTTTGGCATAAAAGAAAAATCGACAATTTTGACCCATATAATGTCCTTTTGGCTATTGCTACAAATATACCCCAGCGACTTAAGACTGCTTTTGTGGTCCACGGTCACATATCGCTCAAGACTTACTGATATAAAATTATAATTAAACTATATTTGGAGTACTACTTGTGCACATTGCACATTTCTTAATATTAATATTAAAAGCCTAAATTGTGTATTAATACCACTATTGATGAGAATTGTATGATCTTTGAATAATATCCGTCTTTAAATGCAAGATATTTAAAGTGAGCCTTAAAGTATACTTGCACTAGTTCCACTTTAGCACAAATCAAATATACTTCAGTCTTTATCTTTATCGATCATTAGTTAGACTTCAGCACTACTTCTGCCCAATTAAAGCGCAATTAAAGCACAAAATGTGCTTAATGACTTCATATATACCAGTTTATGTAGTACACTAAAAGTATAAAATAAAGTACATAATATTTATTTGTAGTATACTTCGCATGAAATAAATGTATTTCAAATACATTTTTAGTATATTTATTTTTCACTAGGGTATGTATATATGTATTTTTGGTCAAATAATTTTTCAAAAACATTGAGAAAATTGATAGTATTGACAGAACTATTTTTGTCAAGAGAATAGACCTAAGAAAAAGCTGCCATGTTTTGCAGGAAAAATTTGCAGGAAAATATTTTAATTTCCTTTAAAAATGTCAATACAAAATCCAATTACTTAATTACAGTAACGATTACTTGATTTTATAACGTCTTTACAATATAACACACAATATTTTTCCTCAAACAGTATTTTTATACATGACAATATTTATATTTTAGGAAGTGCATCCTTGCAAAGGGATCATTGTCATCAAAAAGTTCCCTCTGATCTATGTATCTTCATCAATGCTTTGCACTGAACAACCTGCATCAGTCAAGCACCTTTCACATGAATGTCTAAATATAGTCTGTTATGAGAATTTACATTGTCAATCAGCATAACTGACATTTGTGCCTTTGCCAGAGTAATGGAGAAAAATGTCCTTATGGGGTAAAAGTCTCTCCTGAGACAACCATGCACATGCACAAATAAGGAGCAGCTGGAGGGGAGTACAGGAACTCAAAAACGCTGGACCCTTCACTCCACAGACTGCTGTGCTCCTCCTATTTCTGTTTTATCTCTCACAGCTGACCACCTGGGACTGCTGTGAGCATCGACTCAAACACCCGCCCAATCACGCACACCCATCAGCTAATGAAGCCTGGCCATTAATACATGAGCTGAGCTATAATACAGGATGATCTTAATGATAAGAGCAAGACAACAGCAGAGCAGCAGAACTGGATGCTATGAATAAAGGACTGTTTTTTTTTCTTCAGTAACTTTCAAATGGTTTAGTAAAGGTTTAGACAGAAAGAAAGAAGACTAATGAGTGTAAAGAGGCTAGTCATTAATCTGCTGAAAGCTGGACAGATTATGACATCACCACCACCGTCCAATCCATTGCCTGAATCCTATTGATTCACACAGTACAGAACACATACAGTTACACAGCAAAAAGTACAATAATAATGCCAAAATCCATTTTTTTACTGAGTGAAACCATTAGACGTTAATGCATCGTCTTTGCTGGTCAAGGGACTCACAAATAGGTCTTTGCACAGAGCTTGCAGAAAGAACACAAATACGCCTAAGGTTTGTGTTTTCTTTGAGCACCAAACTCAAAAGAACATTAAACTGTATGCTACTGGCTCCCCTCAGTTGAGCTGAGTGTTCAGGGAGAATGAAGCACCTTGAGGCAATGCCACAGTTGCTTGCTAAAATACAAGGCTACACACAGACCTTATGGCTTTTTTAAACATATGGTTCTAAACTAGCTATCCCTCAACAGAATAACTCAATTTTGGCTAAGCCTGCAACCCTATTTTATTGTATTTTATTCCAAATCTTGGTAATAAGTTTGTAAAAATGCATAAATAGGAAATGCTCATAAGAAATGAACAGAAAAAAAAAACCCCGGCTCATACAATATTTAATCCAAACCGGCAACCTTATTTTATTTCAAATTTTGGTAACAGGGATGTAAAAATAAAAAGATATATATAGAAAATGCTCATATAAAATGCACGGAAAATAATGGGCTTATATAATATTTAGTTTGACATTCTGAGGTTGACGATCAACATTTTTAAAAGGTTAAAAAAAAAAACAGTTTTCTCTTTTTTCCACAAAAATGAAAGTTTTCTTAATCAGTGTATGCACAAATAAATAAATAAATACATAATATTGAACTTGTGCAGTTCATGATAATATTATTAATAAAACATAACTTTTTCTAACTGATCATCATGGATACATGAAACTTGCCAAGAAAACAAACAAACAAACAAAAATAGTAGTAATGTGCCATAACATGTTTCACTGCTTAAAAAAGTACATTAAATTTCCTTGGAAAGGAAAGATGCTGTGCGAGTGGCTGGAACGGCCTCATTCTGTGTTTTATCCCGTCAGATGTCATGACCCCAGTGCGAACGGGAGGAGGGTAACAGTGTTTGTGTTTTGATGAGCAACTTAGTTTGTGACCTCACTTCCTCTGAGGTCAGGAGGAGGTGTGTGTGAGTGATTCACGGATGGCCAAGCAGCCATACATGGAGTGTTTTGGTATTCCTCAGCACCTGTTTGGCACCAGACTGCAAGCGAACAGACATAACAATCCATTCTAGCAGTACTGAGCTCACAAAGCTACTCTGGAAATATGCAGTGGAGAAGGAATTGACATCATTGACTTGTCACATTTTATTACCAGAATGTCACATTCACCTCCAGTTTGGCCTGTAGGGGGAGCCATCGTACAATCTACATGTCTGATCATGACAATGGGAAGGATATAAGATCATTATT
Source organism: Acrossocheilus fasciatus (assembly GCA_036784905.1). NCBI lineage: Eukaryota > Metazoa > Chordata > Actinopteri > Cypriniformes > Cyprinidae > Acrossocheilus > Acrossocheilus fasciatus. The sequence continues at coordinate 19,839,862 of CM071948.1, forward strand.
CTTTGTATTTAGCTCTTAGAGAATCTATGGAGAGAGAAATCATTTCTGAAACTGAAACTCATTGATTGGACGATTGCTAATGAACATATGCAAATCCACCGGACTCTATAACTGATAAAATATTAAACGACCGATTCGGGACAAGATGGTCTAGGTCTATACAGGATGATTTTTCAAAAAGAAGCTGTAATGTATATGAATGTCATAGATCTTCTGAGATGAATTGGCGTGTTGCAGTGGCATTACCCCTGCAGCCAATTAACACAAGCTAGGAGAGCCTATACTCGACTGTGATTGGCTGAGGGCACTCAGGGGATCTCATTACAGCATAGTAGTGCAACTCTTCACTGGAACAGCCTCTGACGGCAGCCAGTTTGATCACTGGCTCAAAGAGCGCCAGCATGGACGCGACCACAACTCCAGTATTCTTTTTCAAGCAAAGCATCACAGTTCTTCATATTCTATACTGTTTTATATGCAGAAAGTACTAGTAAGGTAACAGATACAGCTGATGTGATGAGCTAGCCTGATTGCAGTAGGCACTTCAGTGATGAACACACCCCTAACCGTCAGTATTACACTTTGACAGAAAATCCTGCACCGCATATTAATGAGAACTCAAATCTTGTGGGGTGCTATCGGATTTATGATTTTCGCCTGATGGATGATAAACCATGAGACTTACACAGAGACTTGGAGTGAAACTTTATAAAGTCTGACATTCATAATAATAATAATGATAATCAGAAAAATCAGTTTTTGGAAACAGAACTACTGTACCTTCATTTCAATCTATTTAGTTTTCTTTTTTGTTCATACAGGAATAATATATTAGATTTAGTGCTGTCAAACAATTAATCGCGATTAATCTTATCCCAAATAAGACTTTTTGTCTATATAATAGGTGTGTGTGAATTGTGTATAGACTACAAATATATATTGATTTTAAAGGATAGTTACCCCATGATTTATTAACCCCCCGGAGCCATGTGGAACACTTTTTATGATGTTTGGACGTAGTTTTTTGGGCTTCAAAATTTTAAACCCTATTCACTGCCATTATAAAGCATGGAACTTTTTTTAAATTTTTTTTAATATATATATAACTGTGATTGTATTCATCTGAAAGAAGAAAGTCGCATACATCTAGGATGGCTTGAGGGTAATTTTCATTTTTGAGTGAAGAATTGTATCCCTTTAATTTTCTTTTTTTGTTTATACAGGAACCTATCATTTATATATGTTATTATTAATATTAACAGACTCATAATATTATAATAAATTAATAATAATAAAGAATGCGCTATATACATATGCAAGTACCCATTATAAATATATCTACACATATACATATTTTGCATCTATTTTTTATGCATTTTATGCATTTATTTTTATGAAAAACAAACTTCTGCAAACCATTCTGGAAATTTTATTGTTGCCAGACCTAACACAGAAAGCCTGTGGAGTGATGTCATGGTAATGACATTCCCGTGAGAGAGGCAGGGGTGCAGTTTGAGGGTCCCGGCTGATTTACGTACATGCTTTCTGTGAAATGTGGTCGGAAAAAAAGAAGCACTGTACACATAAAACACATACTGTATAAATACACTAGACAGACAGATAGACGCTTGCATGCATGAAGAACAATCCTAAAAAAAACCCTCCATCTGAAGGCTGGTCTATTATCACAGAGCCGTATGGATCCGTGACTGTGTGCAGAATGATGAGCTTTATAATCCAGACAGATATATAAAGCTCTATAATACAAACAGAATGAAGCTTGGTAAACAAAGCCTTTACCTGAGCTTCAGCTACAGGCTACGGCCTGGAGAAGATCCAATGTCTGCAACTACAGTGTGTGTGTGTGTGTGTGTGTGTGTGTGTGTGTTTACACCAAGCCATGCAGCGAGAACTGGATTTAATGACTGTTTACAGGCCGCAATGACGTGTGTTCCACACATACACAGCTGTCAGTGTGGTAACTGCCTCTTCACTGTGTGTTCACATGCCACGACTAATTTAAAGGGAAGCCAGGACTTGTGTGCATCCTGCTGGGATGCTTGCCATAGTGAAATGGGGGAAGGGTGACGTCCGTATGTCAGGATGCACTCTGATGCCATATGGGGACGATGCTCAAGGACCGAGTGTGTTTTTATTCAACAAAAGCCTTTGTGCACATTTAAAGGGATAGTTGTTCATCCAAAAATGAAAATTCTGCAGTCAAAGTTATTTTTAACTAACGTTCATCATGTTCAAGGGCTGTGAAGCGCCAAAAAGGACCAAAAATATTACAAAAGAACCATAAAAATAGTCTCCTGCGCTATATTCTGAGACTTCAAAAATGTATTCATTGAATATAAGACTTAAATTTTGGTGTGCTTTCACACAAATCTATCTAGGGCTTAAAACAACTATAATGAACGAGTGGAGCTTGACAGCTTCACAATAAACTTTGTGAACTCCCCCTTTATCTATCAGCCTTATGTTCTGGAGTTTTCCAGTGTTTAACTGCTCACAGCGTATCAGACATTTCCAGGTTTGCTCATCCGTAGCGCTCCTGGCTTCAGAGAACTTTGCAATGACAGCAGAATTAAAAAGCCTCTTCAAATAAAGCACATGCTTACTTTCATATTCTTCTTGTATTCTTAACACACAATTTTGTCTGTTTCAGGCGTCTGGTGTCTGGGAGAAAAGTATTTGGCAAAAACACCTCTGGGATTCTTACACCCTCTGATATCTCCCTACGCCTGCCTTATCCATTACCAACCATTATCACTCCACATGAATGAATAATCTGCGATGAATTTCTAATGTCCCGTTTCTCTGTGACGCCATCACACCATTTATCATTCACCGTGTCTAGTGTAGCTGGACTGCTAGGTGATAGCACTATATGGTAATGGACTGAGTTAAATGGACAAGCAGAGGACGGATGAGCCAGGAAACAATGCATGAGCACACACCCACCTGGAGCCTGACATCCCCCTCTTTCCTCTGTCGGCCCATTAAAAACAGCTCAGATGCACAAACCTGCTTTGCATTATGGACAAAAGGAAGACAGATTGACAGAAGACCACTTATTGGGAAAAAAGCTGCCATTTCATCATCAGAATCAGCAGAAGACCACCACCTGCCCACCTTCAGCAAAACTCGTTTATTTATATACATATATATAGTATTTGGTCTAAATAATTTAAAAATAAACTACAAGTAATAATAATAAAAAAAAAAAATAAAAAAAAATCACACATTTTTCATATAATGTACACTATAAAACATAGATATTAATTTTGAGATTTGCTAAAGTTACAGGTATTTTAAAGACTACCTTTAAATTACGGAAAAAGATCATCTAAATGCAAAAATGAGCAGCACAACTAAATTTCCGACACTGATACTGATAAAATAAACAATCAGCAGATAACTGATTTATTGCACATCTTTTATCTGATCTTTTCAAAATGACCAAATATCTATCAAAACTCTGAACGAGCGATATCAAAACCCAGACCTCCACAAAAAGAGCTCAATTATTCCCCAGCACCTCCAGCGAGATCTTTATATAGACCTTCTCAGTCTACAGAGTGAAGCAGCCTGGATTACAAAGAGAGAGCGGCTGGAAGCAGAAGGGTAATGAGTGACAAGCATGCATCAGCAAAAAGACAGAGCCGCCTAATTACGGCTTATACCTCTAGCTCTGGCTCTGCTTAAACACAAGAGTAGATGGAAGCAGGCATTGAAAGAATGTGAGGTACGCTTCACTTCGTGTTCCCTGGATATTGCTTTATCTCAGATGTTTTGAGTGGCAGTTGAAAAGCATCTCCCGAAATGAATAATTTTGATTCAACCCCCAAAAAGCAAAGATTGTACACTTTGTTCCGGAGTCTTTCATCATCAGTTTTTCATTCGTTACATCTGAAGAGGGTGAGAGAAAAACGAACAGGCCATCTCGGATGAGGCAACGCGTCATTTTAGTTTCCGCTGAAGGGATTTCCTTTTTTCTCTCTCGGTCTCTTTCTTTCCAGTAGATTAAAATCCTCTCCTTCCAGTCTCTCATGCATAATTATGTTCATCACAAAGGATGAGCCTTTTAAATGGGCAGGAATTGCAGATGAGGCTGGATTGATTGGTTGCCTGCATGAGGTAATTGATCTGGAGTTTCTCTCATATTAGTCCTGCATCGTTTGCTAGATTCCTCCCCTGAATAGGACAATACATTTTTAAATATAATTTTTCTCTGAGCTTTATTTGCATTAGATCTTATATGAGATAATGAAAATAATAATCATAATTATTACTCAGAATAATGTCAATTATTAACCTATTTTCTTGTTATCAAAATAGGTTCTTGAAAGAGTCCTCTCTATTAACCTAAAAATACACAATAAATCAGGCCAGATGGCAAAATGAAACCAAATTACAGCAAGTCTCAAATTCTTTTTAACTTGCTTGAGATGAATGCTTTAGAGCAGAAAATCAATATAGTTCTCAAAAGCAGCATAAAATAGGACCTTTCCACAAACTACAGTTTGTTGGCGGTGAGACAATATAATTGTCAAATATGTTTGGTCTTGGCACATCTATCTTTGAAGAGGAAGAATAGCCAAAGCATGTCTCCCTGGTTCTCTAATATCATTCAAACAGTCCACCCCACTATAAAGCTGCCCTAAATTTGTCCGGCCTCAAGAGTGGCTTTCAAAAGAGCCTTGCACAAGAGTAAAAGAGCTTCAGAAAAGCTCTCACCGACTTAAATCAATACTTCGGAGGAGAAGAACCACAGAGAAAGTTAAGAGTGATCAACAAACTGTGTAAAATGACAGTGAACATGACCTCCAGACAACCTTTTTCATATCTAATAACAGTCTTTTACCACATAAATCGAAGTCCCAAATGTTATGACCATCAAGACGATGAATAATTGCTTGAGGGTGTGTAAATGATGATAGAACATTCGTTTATGGGTGTACAATCCCTTTAATTGTGAGCTATCCCAAGTCTTTCCACCCTGCTATTTGCACTCTTTATGATTATTCTCACGAACAGAAGTTTTGGAACATCTGTGGACAAAAAGACTGTGGAAACAGTTTCATGTTTGGGTTGAGAGTAAAATAGCCAAATATTTCCAACCACGTCACTCAGTCTGACATTTTCTTCCACTTTAAAATGGGAAAAAGTCAGTCTCATCTTTCCTCTCTAAAAGCTTCCTCTTTAGTGGCTATTGTGCCGTCCCTAGCTGTTTTACAAGGGTAATGATGTTTATATGCAGTTACATAAAGGCATGCAGGCGTGCGCAGCTCTGTCAATGGAACTGAAATCCACCAATTCGTTTGCTGTCTCCTTTGACAAAAGTAACTTTTGAAGAGTCCTTCATATTGAGCTTTTTTGAAATGCTATAAACAAAAATAGAAAAAAGGCACTGAAATATCATTGAGAGTTTCCCGTGGCGAAAATAACAATCTTTCCAATAACATGCAGGGGACACAGTGGTCCTTGAAAATGATATAGTGAGATACAAAAGAGGTCTGAAATGGAAAAACGGCTATCGTGGCAAACACGGGCTGAAAAACTAAGTCAAGATCTTCGATGTTTGCAGCTCTGCATCATTAACTGTACAATTCAATATCTACAATTTGCTCTGGAGCAAAATTTCTTAAAGAGAGGAGCATGTGATAAACTAGATGACCAATTTCAGATCTAAAATAGTGTCCAGAGGGGACGTTAGTGTGCATAAGGTTTAAAGGGTCAGGCAACATTAAACAGGAGATGGACTGACCTATTCGCAACGAGGTCACGACCGCCATCAATTTTAGATGTGCAGCAGAGCGAGACAGCGCTGGGCAATGTGCTGTGAGATGCATAAAATATGGAGCCCCAGGTGGATGGGACAGGTCAATATCCAGACATTACTCTGGCCTTGAGCTGACAGACCACTGGCTAAAGGTAACATCATGAAAAGGCATTCAAGAGCTAAAGTCTCAGTTCCCAAGACTTTAACAGAACATAAAGATGTGCCATTTTCTTAACATAACACCATCAGATCCATTAAAACCCTCTAATAAGTGACAGTCATTTTACAACAAGAGATATAACACATGTTAAAAGGTTCAGCACCCACAGAAAGGATTTTTATGAGCTTTGGTACGATAAGACAGGATGGATTGGATTTCAAATGCATTTGAAAGGTAGGGCGATTCACTTTGTATTGTTTAGGCAGAGCTGATATAAATTTAATGAGTACTCCTGAGCTCATTCAGATCGAATAACTAGAAGAGCAAGAAGTATGAATCCTTTCAAAAACGGGCTGATAGGAAAACCATTCATTCAGTTTAAAAATAAACCACGTTAGAGATTCACAGAAATCATGAAGTGAATGTTGAACTGCACCACAAAATAAAACAATGACTCATCAAACCAAAGAATGTGTCATGTGATTATACTGCTGAATGTAACCTAATTACTCCGAGTAAACCGCAACCCTTGCTCTGAAATATTAATAGATGCTAATAAGAATATTGGCACTGTGTCAGAGGAAAATGGGAACAGTGCCTACACTCATGATGACATGTTTGTCAATGAGAAATAATGACTAAATAATGAGTTTTTCCATATTGGCATATGAAATTCCAACAATACAACAACCCTTGCCATGGAAAACAATGTTCCCCTAAAAAGAAAAATATATAATACGGTAGATCATGGATGGATGGATGGATGGATGGATGGATGGATGGATGGATGGACAGATCGAGATAGATAGATAGATAGATAGATATATAGATAGACAGGGAGGCAGGCAGACAGACAGATAGATTTCCCAGAGATCAAAACAAACAAGCATTCATGTGTCTCACATAGGCAAATGACCGAACTTGTACAAAAATATCTGCAGGCTTCTCTTGTAATCTCTCCCCACATTGCGGTGCAGTTTCCAGCCGAGAGGCCGTGAATCAGACAGCATTGCTTACTCACCCACAGACAGTTCAGTGATCTGTCTAGAGACGTGCTGCTGTCTTTCTGCCACCGTTTGCCCACTTGATCAGTCAAACGATTCTGAAAAATTCCAGTGTCTCCTCTGAATATAGAACTCAAATCTCTCACGTTGATGTTGAATTGATGCAGGTTTATTGTTCTTGCTGTAAGGAAAGTCTAAAAAACAGTGACGTCCAATCCATGAGCAACTTTTTGAAGTCTGGTTATAAGTGTAAAAAAGCCTGACAGCAGGCAAAGAGAGCAAAAAAAAAAGCCTGGAGATACCTTTACAAAACACAGGCTCCAGCAAACAGGTCAGCCCCGAGAGTCCCCTCCAAAGGTTTGGAAAATATTTGCAAACGTCTGGTGACGCACTGAAGACAAACTCACAGATGCAGACAGCCAGTCAGACAACCCATAGGAAACATTGCATAACTGAGAGATTCATAAAGTTCTCCAATAAGAGTACGACATAAAAAAAGAACAACTACCTCTCCATTTCTACACGGTGTTTGAGAAGGAAAGACAGGATAAGGCAGGCACCTTCAGACGCAAATGCAAGCCGCACAGAGTAAATTAATAATAGTCTGTGCTTCCACGGTGTGCTAGTTTAAACCACTGGATCAGGTTGCCTGACATCTACAGTTTCACAAGACCTTTATTTTAAAACAGCCTAAAATCTTCCAAAAAGCAATTTCCTTTAGCCTTGATAAAACATCACAGGGGGTTCCATTTGAATCCGAAATCATTCCAGATAAGACATTTATCAGTTGCATTCCTGGAAGAAGGCCCTTGTCCTGGGTTTGTGCCCTGAAGGCCGATGAGGAGACAATTTTTCCTTGTGAAATGAGATCTAGAGAGTGAACTCATACTAAAGATGACAGCAGAAAGGCAGCTATGAACAAGCCGGAAATGAAACTGAGAAGAACCTGAGAACTCTGCCATGAGACACCCAACAATGAGAGTTTGAAAGTGGAGATCACGGAGCTCTGGCTTACGGGAACACTATAATCAAATCCCCCCCAAAACACTGACTTGCTGTGTCTTCATTAATTTCTCTGCCAAAGGAATACTTTTCTAACTACAGCGTCCTCTCCTTTGGGACAAAGTGTAATGATGGTGTTGGGTGTTACAAAAGCATGTCATTTAAAGGAATACTTGATTCAAAAATGAAAATTCTGTCATAATTTAGTCATTATTCAGTGAAAATATCAGTCATCTCATTCAAGTCAAACGAGAGTCAGTTTTGATTACACACAGTGTGGACTTTGAGGCAAATTCTACAACCAAAAGACATAACTTTCAAAACGTACCACATTTAACGCTACAGGAAACTGTAACTTTAGTCAAACCTATTGAAAAGGAACAGCTCATAAGAGACATTTGCTTCAGGAATCTGCTCATACTGGTAGTGCTCTATGTTTTTGATTCACTAAACCAAACTGGCTCATAAGAATCCTTTATTTGTGAGCTAAGCCACAGAGGGAGATTCTGACAAAATAGTGACTTCAATTTCAGTCTGGTTGGGAACTACATCACATGAACACAGGAGTTTCATCTTTGTGCAAGCTATTCCTTGAAATGTACAGCGTGTACGCCCAGGTAGAACCACAGGAGATGATGTTGGGAAGAATCACAAGAAGACAACTGTGAGAGAGGAATATAGAGGAAATGGACAATGTCTTAAAAAGAAGATCTAAATATGTGTGTGTCTATGGAGGAGGGGACAAAAACGCCTTTACACTTCAGCTACAAAACAACTGTAAAGCAAAGGATGATTCAGAAGATTCAGTTGAGTCTGTGGCTCACCAAATGCTAGGCAGCAAATTACAGAGCCCTGGAAAACTGGTTGGCTACTGTGGTGAATGAAGTGGCCTTTAGTCACTAATTTTAGCCAAGCTGGGTGGAAGCACACAATCTAGTTGAGCAATTAATGAAATGACTGTACTAATCTAAACAAAATAATAGAACAAAATAGCATGCAATTTCAATGAAAAAAACAAAACAAATTAAGCCATGTTCTGTATGCGTTTTAGGGCCTTAGCGACTTTTAGTTTTTACACTAACCACACACAAATGTTGTTTTCTCAAAACATGTACATTCATGCCACTCACATATTATTGTAGCCCAGTTTGTGCTAATTAAAGTCTAATCAGACTTTAGCTATTAATATGTTTTTAAGATATTGAAAAAAACACAACTCCCAGAGGGTTAAAGTCCAAAAGCTGTACTTAAAAAAATCATTGAGATGATTATTTTTCCAGCTAATACGCATTAGCTGGAAAACTAATGCGTATTAGTTTAATGTAACTTTCGTTACATAGAAGAAAACACTATAAAAGTTTACTGTAATGACAAAACGTGGAAATAATAACTTTTTTATATGAAGTATCTATATCTATAAAATAATGTGACCACATCTCAGCCTAACCTGATTTGTCCTGCCCCTAAACTGTCTAACAGTGTCAAACCATCATGTGTGAATGGACAGAACAGGTGTTTCGCTAGAGAATGTCAAAAACTTATTTTTGCCTGGTTTAAAGATCTCCTACCTTATCGTCCGCACTGAAATGCAGTATTTCCACATCAGATTCAACATGAGGGCATTTCCTGCCTGGCTGCTCAATGAGGGTCTTCGAAACAATGTGGTATAGATCCAAAGAGGAGGAGAAGAAAATACAGTGGAGCTCAGCATGTGCTGCTTGACTCAACTCAACTCCAATCATCCAGGCTAGCCGCTCCTTCCTCTTTCCCTTCTCTCAACCACAAACGGAGTGCTACACTTGAAGTGCTCATGAGTGAGGAAAAAAAAAAAAAAAAATCACTAATTCATTCATCCCCCCCCAGTTCAAGTTACAGCAGTTGTTGCTGCCTCTGAAGTATAGGCATCTTTAGCTTTGTTTATGCAGCCATACCCAAACGTTCCCCTCTGGGAGAAGTCGTCTAGCAGCAATCAGAGGTTTGCATGCTAGCCAAGGAACGGAGCATGCTATGTCTGTACATCAGAGACACATCCGGATGTACTCGTTCTTCTCAAGCAGATGCACTGTCAGCTGCTCGCAGAGCGTTTTATTTGGTTTGGAGGTTGTTAAATCCTGGTCTGTGTCAAAAGGAAAAGGCAGGTCTGCTTGGCCAACACTTACGCCAAGTGTGACACGTCTCCCTGAGGAGGCCAGGGAGGGTCTGACCAATTTTTATACTCTCATATATGACTTGTGGATGTAGTTAATTAGTCTCAATAACATCAAATGAGTGTCGTAATGGAATTTGAATGTAAAAACGCTGAGGCTGTTGAGCTGAGGGAGGCCAGATTTGTCCTGAAGAACAGTGCTGGAGGAGGCTATGAGATCATAATCAAAGCCTGTCATTGGAGTAAAGGCTTGGCACGCTCCATGGAAATGGATTACTCTGAAAAACTGTAACTTAAAGCCTTGCACACCAACACTGGAATACACATGGGAAAGCATGTGAGGAAAAGCCATGAAGAAGAAAAACTGGATGTGAGCCAGTAAAAGAACTGTGCAGAAACATGGAAATCAAACTAGTCAGGAACCTTTTAAAATGAACTTTAGGTTGGCTTTTACAGATGAGTGAAATATAAAGTGAGATCGATTTTAGATGATAACATTTGTTTTTGTTTGGCTCTGTTCACCTCCTCACTGGTTTTGAAACTATTCCACAACCTTCGGGTTAAACTGTCCACTCTAATTTAAAGGGAAGGTGAATATTAAAACATTTTACTGTTTTTTTGTTGTTGTTTTTTTTATAAAACAGAGTATATGTTGTGAAGCCAACTTAAAATGTACAAGGAAAACTATCCAAAAAGTACTTATGTACACTACTGTTCAAAAGTTAGGGTTATTATCAATGTTGAAAACCGCTTAGTATTTTTATGGAAATGGGAAACCTTTCAGGATTCTTTGATGAACAAAGTTTAAAAAAAAAAATGTATTTGAAACAGAAATCATTTGCAATATAATAAATGTCTTTACTGTCACTTTTGATCAATTTAATGGATTCCAGCTGAATAAAAGTATTCAGTTTTGATTATATAAGGCAAACTCTAAGACCAAAGTTATAACCTTTAAATTGCACCACAGTAATCTTACGGGAAGTCTGGTGTTCGTTTTTCCATAGGAAATATACAACAAAATATTACGAAAGCAAATTCACAAATGACAAATTTAAATCTGCTTGCTTTCCATGCCAACTTGCCTGACATTTCACATACTGCTGAAAACAGAAACCCTTTTCAAAAGGATAGGAATAATTACCAGCACCTTTCTAAAGCAGCCTTGTTTTGTTGTTTCTGTTACCGACATCAGAATACTTCCCTGAAGACTGCCACATCCTACAAAAAACATCCTCCCTTTCTCTAATTACTCTCTAACACATTCACACACATATGTCTGGACAGAAAGAAACACACATACACACTGGCACACACATGGGTTTTTTTCTGTAGCCTCCAGCTTCTTGGCAGCGAAAGACTGAACAAAATGCAATTTGTACAAAAGCATTGCAATTCAAGGCACAGAGCACACAAACACACAAGCAGACCAGCTTTAAGTCCATCATAAAGTGGGGGGCTGCTGTGTCGCTGTTAAAGCTGGCAGTTTAATACTGGCCAATAATCTCAACGGAAGTGCGGAACACATTATGAGGATGAATTTACGACTACAGCTTTATTTATGACATGAATGTGCAAGTTTAATATCTCACTATGTAGTCTCCATCTGACATACTAAAATAATTAAAAGACAAATCAATATTTATTTGGTAAGTAGTCACATAATATGCAGGATAATGTACGGTTACACTGTTATTAATGCAATGAAACCACATTAAGATGATACTGTACATTACCTCTTTCACATTAGCCTAACCTGAGACCTAGTTATGTTATTTCAAGTCATTCATCATCATCATAATCCTAAACACTGGCACAGACTAAAGGACTGCTTACACAATGTCCAATTCAACTACACAACGCAAGAGTGTAGATAATAAAATAAAAATAGAAATAAAAATAAAAAAGGGCAAAAAAATTTTATCAGTAAAGATAGAAAAGTCTAAAAAATATTTTTTCATAAATTATAATACATTTTAACAATTCAATCATCTGCTTTACATAGTCTTTCAAGACATACATTTTATCGGTATGTGCGTCCACTGGAAATCAATCTTGACCTTGGCACTGCTAGCATCATTTTTCGCCAGTTAAGCAATGGGAACATACAGTTCACTCCTATTTACACAAATGAAATAATTCACCACAATTACACGCGAAAAGCTCCATAAAAGGTAAGTCTGTTTTCAGAAATGACCACAGCAGGGGAAAAAAGCAACTCTTGGTCTTTTTTATTTCAGTGTCCAGACTTCAAAAAATATTCCAGCCTCGCACGTGTACGCCCACCTCCACAACTGAGGTGAATATTAATGACCTGCTCCGCTAATTTGGATTTTGGAAGGGGTGACGTGTTTGTCCCCACTTTGTGGTAAGCTACAATAGTTTGAAATGGCACAGAATATGTTTCTAGACCACAGACATACAGTAGACGTAGTTTCTGTAGATGCTAATGTAGATGCTGTAACAATAGAGAACTAAAGGAGAACTGAAGCCAGTAGAAATCAATGGAGAACAAACTGGTGTAATCCACAACAGTAATGACTGTATCATATTAATCGGTGAAGCACCAGTATGTGAAGTCATATGAGGTTTTGTTCCAGCCTTAAAGGGCCAGCACCTCTTAATATACTTTTAATGCAGCTATTAGAGACACCTTCAGTCATTTTTTTTTTCATCAAATCATCCAGAGAATTGGGTGACAGGGTAAAATGCAGTTTCTGATAAATTTTTCTCTTTTGTTTCTTCAGTTTTGTTTTTAAATGTGAGGTTGAAAGTCACCAATGACACTGTATATTGTGCTAGATTGACAGCATTGCACTGTGCACAAAAGCCACGTTGTGTGAACCACGCAGTTTCCACTGATTATAGTAGTCAATTGAAGGACACAGTTAGGCGAGAAGGTCAGCACAAACAGTTGACAGGGGATTTCCCAAGTTGCTGCTCAAGTCAAAGATCTTCGGATTCCTTAGTCAGCAAAGGTTAAGCACAACACCATAAGTATTTATTTTATTTTATTTTTTTTATGGTGGTCACAGGAGGGGAAGAAGATGGGAGACCCATAAACATCAAGGCTTGAAGGTCTCAGTAATGACAGATTCCTCATCAGTGATAGGATATATGATACCTTTATAACATAATATAATATAATCTAATACAATGCAATGCTTAAATCTGATTGGTTGACAAACATTGCAGTTATTTAAAGGGAAACGCACAACAAAAGTCACTAATATTTTTACCACAAAATACCTGAAACATACACATGCACAGAAACATGTCAGGGCTACTCTAATGATTTTATCACCAATATTGTTTTGCAACTTAAAAGCTACATAACATTTCTCATTAGCGAGATGATAACTTTGCTGTTTTTGAAACAGATGTACTTACAGTTGGGCTACTAGTTGAGATGCTGCTGCCGAACACTGTTGAGAGATGTGCAGACTCAGGTAATTCACATGCTTAATCTCTCCCCCCCTCTCTCACTTTCTCTAATAACTTCATAACTGCATTCAATGATAAATGGCTCAAACCTCCGTTAATAAGTCTAAAATGATGTTTTAGAATGAAGCAACATGGGATGAGATGCGTGAGAAATTAATCCTACTTACAAAAGCGTTTTTAAGGACATAAACCTGACAAATCTGAGCAATGTCTTGAGGGGTGGTAAAAAAAGTGGAAAAATTGACCCGAGGTGTGTGCATTATTTTCTAATAATTCAATGGCTCATTATAAATTATTCCTTACATATACTACACTATACTATAATATAATATATAATAAACTACTTAATAAAACTAAAGCATTAAATATGTAACTACTAAATATAAAAATGTAGTATATAATACTACAAACAAATAATTAATAACATTAAATAATTTATTTAAATCAATCAATCAATCAATCAATCACCATTGTTAATAAATGCATGTTAAATAAACAAATATTTATGGTAGTTCTCAATTAATATTAGTTCATAAAAACAGCAAGTGTAATAATACAAGGATTTAGTTAAAAATATTTTTTCAATTAAATATAATATGTTGCATTGAAAGACACTGCTGCCACTGCTTAAAATTTCATGTCAACTTAAAACCAAAGCTTAAAGTTCTGCTGGATGCAAGAAGTAAGACTATCTTCAAGCAATGATAGAGTGCCGGACAGAACACACACACACACACACACACACACACACACACACACACACACACACACACACACACACACACACACAAACACACACATGACCTGTCACAGGACGAAGCGCAGGGGCCCGCTGGGTACCATGCCCCACAAAAGAGGATCAGATCTGTGATGGAAACGCTTGTCAGGTCACAGAAACACAATAGAGCTCGAGTTAAATCAGCCTGACTCGCTGTAACCTCAGCTTTTCAGCCCTCAACTCACAATAACACAAAGACACACTGAACTGAGGTCAGTCATGGCTCTTTACTGACTGAATAACAGCTTATAAAGCTGATCTGAAAACTGTTACTGAGGGAGAACAATACAATGCATGCAGACAATGACTCTGCTCCAACAATAAAAGCATTTTTAATTACAAATTAATTGCTCATAATGTGACAAAGAGAAGCACATTATTATAAGCTGATTATACCTTAAATCATTTGTAAAGTCAAATTTATATAAAAGCAACACAGACGCCAATACTGAACAAAGACCTCTTACCTTTTATAGAAGCCATTGAGAGGCTGCAAGCAAAGAAACTGCCAGTAATCCAAACAGAAAGTCTTGAGCTTCAACATTTTCCTGAGCAAGAACTGATGAGTTTAGTAATTTAGCATCCCTGCTAGCCTGCATAAAACAGCTGAGATCCACGTGGTTGCACCATCACACCTGACTCAGAGGTGTTTGAGTGATGGTGACTATGCCAAGCGTCCCGTAGATCGACGTACGACAGGGCCTCAGCGGCGGCTGTAAATCCTTCCAGCACGAATAGTAACACCCTTTGTGATGTCTCTCACACCCTCAATGAAGATGTCACACACACCATGTGTCCGACTCTCCGCCGCTTCAGGGATGTGACACAAAGTGTGTGAGAAAGATATCTGTATATCCTAGCACTAATCCAGCAGGCCCAAAACAGCCCAAAAAGAATAAAAAAGGAAAAAGTTCAGCTTTGAATTACAGCTGCTTCCATTGTCTGTCAGTGTTGATGACAGAGTCCTGCTCCAGCGTGCTTCACCGCAACCACAAAGCCCCCTACGCCCCCCTGCCTGGCCCGTATTAATTGTGCTTTATCTGATGGTGCGCTCCCTTTGCCAGCCATGTGTGTGCTGAGCAGTGCTAATCACTAGAAGCACATGGTGATCAGCAGGGACCGACGCTCACCAAACAAGCTGGCTGATTTACAACCCCACTCTGATATGCTGATGCCCGTTGCTGGGATACGGAATCACTAGCGATTAAAATGCTAAATGGGAGCCTTAAGATGATGTTGATTGGCTGAGAGTGGGAGAGTGGGTGTGGCCAAGTAAGTCAGTGAGGGCACTGATTTTTTCCCCCATTGCTTTTCAAGTTAAATTGCATTAAATGCAAAGTAAAATGAGGAGCTGACGTGAAATCTCAAGTGTTAATTTTCATATTACTTTAAGGAAACTTATATATATATATATATATATATATATATATATATATATATATATATATATATATATATATATATATATATATATATATATATATATATATACACATATATATATACACATATATATATATATATATATATATATATATATATATATTCACACACACACACACACACACACACACACACACACACATTATGTATATATATAAATTAAAAATGGTAAAGAAATGTAAAAACTAAAATAAATTATATAATTTCCCTTAGAAATAAATTAGAAAAAAAAATCTAATAATATTTTTAAACAATATTTTTATTGTTTAAAAAACTATTTTAAAAGGATAACTTTTATTTTAATGGATAACTAATTATCCTTAACATATTTTTTGAATATTTGTACATTTAAATATTTGTCAAATATTTGTCACACTCCATGACTATTTAAACGAACTGCAAAAAGCTAAAATACGCTGAATACGCAGAGAAACAAATGAGATGTGACCACAGTCTCGTGGAAATTGAATGCACTGAAAGTGGTGTATTTAAGCACATGATAGCACATTCACTCAATCCATTTCAAGGTAGCATGACCAGTAATTACCAAACCCTGTAGGCGCTCATTTCTCTACAGAATATCAACAAACTCGTATATGTGTGTGTGTGTGTGTGTGTGTGTGTGTGTGTGTGTGTTTGGGATGCTCGTCATTATGCGAGATACTGCCCCTGCATGCAGACGAATCATTCTGCTCCCTCTCACGCCCTCTAAACTCTCTTCAATCCATCCACAGCCTGGCACTCAAACAACACACAGTCCTCTCGCTGTAGATTGGTACAACAGATCAGGGATTTCTTTGTCTAAGTGTAAAGTGAGAAATGCTAAATGACGCTAGCAGCCAAACAGAGCTCTATAGAGTTGAACATTCATATTGTTTGTTTGTCAAGGCACAAAGAAAATCACATGGCAAACACTAAAAGCAAAATATAAAATATACAAATATAATTTTTTTTTAAAACATCTTATGATAACAGGGGCCTTAAATTGTTAAATTGAACAAAATCTCTTTAAAACATTTCCAAATAGGTTCATTATTCATTAGTTCTTGGATGAACCAAAGGTTTTATGACTAGTACTCACATCCCAGACAGTCAATTCACTTCAAAACAGTCAAAACCCATCTACACTCCACCTTTCTGCAATTTAACTTGGAATTGTATTTAATTTTATGTTCCCTTTTACTTGTTTAAAACCCATGAACATAAGAAAGCCACACATGTCCCTTTCCTCATTAATGAGTCCCAGCAAACAGCTCTTTTGTCCCGTGGGTACTTTAGGGGCCCATTTTGTCGAGGAGGGGGCTGGGGGTTGGTGTTGCCCACTAAACAAACGAGGGAACATCCATCATCCGGTTGGCTGAGATGTCGCCTACTTCCCCTTAACATCAAGGCGTTTTGAATGCTACATGATCATTTAAAAAAAGTTGTAAACTATATACAGTTTTTACTATATATAGAAGTAAGAGAATGAGAACAATATAAGTACTAATTCTTTAAAAGTCAATCGTTAAGCTAGGCTAAAAATATAATTCGAAGACTCCAGTTTCTTCAATGAGAAATAAAGCTTTAATGAGGGAAGGTGTAAATGTTTTTGAGCGGGCAGACTGGGCTAAAGCCGCCCATTAGTCCTTCTTGTACACCAGGTGTTGGGTTTTCAGGACCCAGCTGTGCTCCACGTCCTCAGTAAATGAGCCACGCGGCTCTCTGGTGCTAATGACAGCGGTCAGCACCCGAGGAAGCACACGCCACACACTGCTATTAATGAACCAGTGCTCTGTGAGAACTCAGCACCAGTTAATGGCCCTCAGGCACAGCCATATGAATGCCAGTTTTACGATGCATCATATTCATGAATGACACCCATGGGAACCAGGGGAAAATATCAAACTGATAGATTTGTTGTAATTAAAGGCTATATATGTAATGCATGCATAAAATTGCCTGCATATATTTGAACAAAAATACAGTTAAAACAGTAATATTGTGATTTTTTTTTTAATTTAATATACTCCAGACATGATCCTTCAGAAATGTATTATTATTAGCATTTCTTATTATTATTATCAATGTTTAAAACAGCTGTTTCTGTTGTGGAACCGTGATGTGATACTTTTTTCATAATCCTTTGATGAATAAAAATTCAAAAGAACAGCATTTATTTGGTAAGAATGTAAAGTCTTTACTGTCACTTCGATCGGTTTTAGGGAATAAAAGGATTAATAAAAAAAATACCAATTTTTGGAACCTAAATGAACTATTATGTGAGCACTTTACAATTTGCAGTGCTTTTTAAATATTAATGATTAGCTTAAAATTACGAAGTGATTGAGCTCTGATTAAAAAGTTTAAACACTATTTTCTCTGGTATCTACACTGTAAAAAAACTAATCTGTTGTTTTTACAAAATAATTTTGGCAGCTGTGGTTGCCAAAATAATTTTGTAAAAAATACAGAAAAACTGTAAACACATTTACGGCCAAAAATGGTAAATTTTACAGTATAAACCTGTAATTTACAAACAAGAAAATTTGAATGTAAACCAGTCAATTCAACAACGCACACTGCTATTAAAATCTGTTTCGTAGCTTTAACATACCGACAACCACCATTAATGCAGGTGGTAAAAGAGAAAGCCACATGAAGAATCAAAGCTCATCACAAGTAGCTTCACCACCAGCAGAAGTATATACTAATATATAGAAGGTGGACATTCATGGTAACACACATGATACTTAAATAATGCAATAAACCTTCATTAAACAACAGAAGATGTAACATGAAGCCCAAGTGTACATAACTGATAACAAAATCTATTAAAAAACATGATTTAAACAAAATACTTTCAAATGTGGAGTGTCTCACTACGAATTCTTAGAATATCAGTTTACAGTTTTTGACTGTAAATTATACATTGATTTGTTCTTTTTGACTTCTAAAAACTGTACAAAAAACAGCATTTTACTGTAAAATTACATGAAATGTCTGGTTAGATCTTTTACTGTTTTTCCCTGTATATAGTACGGGAACTTACTGTCAACCTATTAACAGTTTTTGTCTGTAGCGTTTAATTTTACAGTTAAAATTACACTTATTTTTTTTTACAGTGTAGTGAACAATAGTGGAATATACCTTTTAAAATTATTCAGACAAATATTAGTTCAAGTGACACCTTAGATGGCTTCAGAACAGCCGTACAGATTTAGAAGTGGTAATATACAAACAGTAGAAAACAACAATTAAAAACAAAAAATACTGCAAAATTACAAATTTATACAGTATGAGGTAGCAGAAAAAACAATTGTGTGCAATTCAGAAGTCATCTAGACATTTTATGCCAAGTATACGCCTCAATACTATCTAAACAGGGATATTACATTTCTTTGTGTTTGTTGGATACAGAACTCGTATATGGTACAGTAAAAATGAACGTTCACAGAAAAATCACACCAGTGAGTATTTCACACAGAGCTACCAGCTGTGTAAATACAGGTTGGTTTCACGGTCTCAGGGACTGTTTTGATATACATAAGAACTGATTATATAACTATGTTTGCTCTATTGTAATGGTTCATCCCGGGGGCCTGATGTCTCTTCAAAGACAGATTTTCTAGTGAAATAGAGAGCAGGGTTATTAAATGTACCAATGAAAAAAAAAAAAAAAAAAAGCTTGGAGATGCTTTTATATTGGTCCAAAAAACACTGCCCTCCCTGCAGGTAAAACCAGTTTAAGCTGGTAGTTGTGTTTTGGAACATCCATCTCAGAGCAGCAGATATATCAGCTTAAGTCGGTTTCTGGAACATGCTAGCTAGTCAACTAGCTAATACCCAGCTTGGACCAACAAAACATCAGCTACCATCTGCCAAAAAACAGCTTAAACTGGATTTTCCAACAAAATGTTTGTTTGTTGTCAATAACCCACCGCACTGACAAATACTGCAAAGCATGGCGATGTGAGATCATGTAACTGGCACTCACTCCTAGTCTCCATCTTGTCTGCACTCACTCTGCTAACTTCATTACTTCCCTCTTTTCTCTTCACAATGTTAACATCCTTTATGACAGTGCTGTATGGCTTCTTTTAATTCCCCCGGCGAATGGGGTGATGATCCCGTCAGAGATACGCTTTGCCGATAAAACGCCTGAAGTGGCATTATCTGCGCTCCTGTGGTTTGATTGGCGGAAACCAATAAGCGCTAAATACGGTCGAGCTTCGGCTCGCAGGCCATCTTAAAGACCCCCGAGAGGCCTTGGGCACCTCAAATGGGTAGGAGGGTGTGTAATTGCAGTTATTGTCGTGGCATGTGGGGCCAGATGGGGTCTAAGCTGAAATGATGAGGGTAGGTTGTATTTTTGCGGCCTCAATATCGCTTCTCTGAAAGATGGCTATCACGGTGAAGAGCTCTATCTGGGCTCTGGCAGATAGACTAATTTATCTTGATATATCTTGCAGTGCTGCTATTCTGTAGAAGGTGTCTGCAACCCAGGGCGATGAATTATGACGGCCAATTGCCCGCAGGCTTGAGAGAAGCCAATATGTACATGGCTGATATTCAAATTGGCCCTTTTTAAAATCAACAAAAAAGACACTGCTTATGGACATCCATTTGCAGGATGGATAAAACAATATCTAGAACATCAAAAAGTGCTGTATATTCAATACAGCTGATGTTGAAAATGTCTTTTATAGCAGTGTTATGTTAAAGTCCTCCAATCTGCTGAGGAAAAATGGTGTGACAGTTGAGGGAATTATTACCTATTGGTGGCCCGTTTGGGGCTAAAAGGAGCACCAGGATATGTATTTATGACCTTCGTCAGGTTTCTAGTGAAAGAAACGAAGAAGGGCAGAAAAGCAGAATATCTTTGTCTATTTTTAGTCTGGTATTATTGTGATCACTCCCTTTCAAAGGTCTTCAGAAAGCCCCTTTTTTCCCTCACTCTCAAAGCTGGAACAATAGCTGCCTGTGGACAGTCCCTGTGAGAATCGTTCAAGCACAAAGAGACACGGGTGCGAAACTCACACCCAGCTCTGGATGACATCAATTCACAACTATTTATATACAGTAGTTCCAAACGCCCTAAAGTGGATCATAATGGCACTTCTTGACGTGTCTCATTTCTCTCAAACATCTAAATGGGCAAATTTGCAGTTTGTTCTAATCGGAAAACCATTAGTGCAATATAAAAAGCAAGATATCAGCACCCCTACAAAAAAACAAAAAACAAAAAATCATATTATATATATATATATATATATATATATATATATATATATATATATATATATACATACATACATACACACACACACACACACAGCCTACTGTACGTATGCAAAATAAATATATGTAGATAATAATGGAAGAAAGTTATATATATATATATATATATATATATATATATATATATATATATATATATATATATTTTTTTTTTTTTATTATAATACAGAATTAAATAATAAAAAAAATATACTTTCAACATTGTGTGTTTTTGGACATATGTGTTAATAAAATAAATGATATGAATAAAATAACTTTGTTTACTAGTACTGTACACCCTTCAGGCTTTTCATATGCATCATGAAAAAGTGACCGTAGCTCCTTGCTCCCTCTAGTGGACCAAGACACAAATCTTGCAGTCCATCCCCTCATTAATATTCCATACACTCATTTGCATTTCTTTTTATGCACTCCTGCCAAAGGCAAAACACACCGTCTTAAACTCAATCCTCTTATGAACATATGAACAGATCACCCGGTGCACAGACATACAAATTACACAGAAACAAATGACTGCATATGTAAATGAGGACAGCTGGGCGTAGAACAGGATCAGATGTGAGTTTAGCATATTAAACGACCGGTTGCCTTCCGGTGTTGGAAAACACATGCAAACTAAATGGACTTCAATGGTGAGCACATTAAACACAATATTGCAGATAAAACATTGTGCGTATTTATTCTAAGTCATCGAGGGACCTGTACCATCTGAGCTCGTTGGAAACAGGCCAGACCGCTTAAAACACATTTAACCAAGGTCTAATGGTGTAAGTATTTAACGACCACATGAGATTAAGAGCCAATTAATTCAATCACAGACCAAAGAATTGTAATTTCGGTTTCACAGGCTGAGATGGAGAGCGATTACACTAAAACTCATCAACTTCACTCATTATGTGGCCCATAATACCAGATCTGAACTAAAAATGGCTTGTTGGATGGATAACTGTAGCGGCCCTCAACACTAATGAAACAGTTATGGTCTCTCAGCTTCATTAAGATCAGTTCATCAACGACTCTTTATTATGAATCATATGCATTTATGAAACTTCGTAATGATAACATCTTGTATATGAGAACTGTTTTCCTCTATTCCCTGATCAAATTATGCACTCAAAGAGACAAAGAGTGAACATACTTATAGTGCAAGTGGAAACCAATGATATGGTGCTATTTTTGAGGTTGATGCAACTGTTTTGTGAGTGCTCTCTTCACACTGAGATGAAACAGGCAAGGCTTGGTGGGTTCAACCTTTGCTTTGAAGTGGCTGTTTGTTGTCAGTGAATTAAATAATTCCATATAAAGATGAAAGATGAATAAAATGTCAGCAGAGGCATGCTGGTTTGTGCTGTTAACCTGTTGACGGCTATGGAGCTGTGAGTGTTGGAAGTGAGCACATCAGCACAAAAAAGATCTGAGTTACACTGTACAGGCACTACATTACTGAATCCTAATGGCAGGGGACAACTACATTTCCACATTTTCTGAAGAAAATGGGAGCATATTGGCTGTTAGTCTGTTGCTATGTGGCTACTAGGGTGTTCTGGGTAGTTGCTATGTCATAGGTGGTTATGTGCCTTTATCAAAGATATATAATATGAAAAAAGATGTATAATATCAATTTAAAAAGCATGACACAGGTTGAAAGCTTTATCATAAATAAAAATTCTATAAGTTGTATAAGTTCAGTTCTACTCCGCCATCATTGAATCCGTCCCCTGCACTTCAATAACTGTCTGGTTCAGCTCAGCTACCAAATCTGACCTCAGAAGACTGGTATAACCCTCCCTACTCTCCAAGAACTGTACTCATCCAGAGTGAGAAAAAGGGCTGGCAAAATCACTCTGGACCCCTCATATCCAGTACACTCCCTCTTTGAACTGCTGCCATCTGGTCGATGCTACAGAGCTCTGAGCACCAGAACGACCAGGCACAGGAACGGTTTCTTCCTTCAGGCAATCCATCTCATGAACACCTGACAATAATTGTGGAACACACATTTTTATACACTTATACAACTTATTTATCTAACACACATACTTAGTCTACATTTCAATTCGCACATAATATACCTGTACATACAACTGTCTATTGTTATATACTTGTACATACAATTGTCAATTTGTATGTACAAGTATATAACAATAGACAGTTGTATGTACAGGTATATTATGTGCGAATTTCAGCCGTGGCCCACCCAATGAGAAGTTGGTACTTTTCCAAATGAATGATATTTATTAAACGATAATAATAATAAACGTATAGTTTCCCTATAACTTCATATATTTACTTTAAAATATATTTAACGTGAGTTTTCTTCCTATAGGTGCATATAGCATACCCTTGTCAAAAATGATGATTCGTCAGTGACGATTCAGTTAGTCCCACCCACATTTATGTTTACGACGTAAGAACATAGTAAAATGCGCACGTTTTAAAATAATGTTGAATTTGGAAATGGTGAATCAAACCTCAATCAGTCTTTAAAAATATTGGATATCCCAAATGAAAATTAAGTCTTAGCACTGAATCCAGACCGCCAAATGAAACCAGACCCCCGGGTGATTTAGATTGGAAACTTATGAGTGTGTGTTTAAAGCATCATATTAGCAACGTGTTTAAACCGCTAAATAGATGCGTCCTTTGTAGAAAGAAACACATAAACGTTGTGCTATACTCTAACTGCATATTTGCAGCTGTGCACATTTCTGCGGTATTCGTTTATTCTCCTTTGAACGCGAAGTGACAGAGACTGATTATAAGATCATCTGCGAAGCTCCGTCGTCTCAGACTAAGGTAATGCTTTACAATAAACTTAGGTTAGGTAATGCATTAACTAACATTAACAATGAGAAATACATTTGTTACAGTATTAATTAATTTTTAAGGTTAGTTAATAAAAATAGGCTACAACTTTTTGTTAGCTCAGGTACGAATGTTAACAGATAAATTTAAATTTTAATAATTATTAGAAAATGTAGAAATTAAAATTAATGTTAATTAATGCTTTAGAAGTGTTGCTCTGTATTTCTGTTGGCAATTATGCAGTTTTCTTACACGCACCTTGCCCACCCGGTTTTACGTCGGCCCACCCACTTAAACATTTCTGGCCTCGCCACTGTGATGACTTATAAATAATTAGTCTAGAACTGACTGGCAATAGTCTATTACTGTATATATTATAGTCTATTACTATATACGTACAGCAATTTAGTCAAAATTAAGTAAAAGTAGGTAAAAAAAATTCTTCTTGACAGTAGGGATAGGGATATGTTATGTCTTGGCAAACAACACTAAATAAATCTTTTAAAAACATCTACAGAGAAATAACTGAATAATAGACAATTCTATGTATTGACAGCTCTATAGCTACAGTATCAATACACCCTTGACACAGTGTACTGCTGTAGTAGCAGTTAAAATTTTTTTGAGTAAGATGGCAACATGTTCACTTTCTACTGCTCACTGAGACGGCCATTTGAGACCCAGAACAAAGTGTTCATCTCTCTTACAGCAGACACGGCTCTCTTGCCTATTTGTTTCACATAAACACTAAAAATCCTCAGGGACACAGAGCCTTTAGTTCAGCAAAGAAAATCCTGTAGGCTATTTTTGAGGGTCATAGCATGACCCTACCAGCAGAGCCCTGTCAGACCCAATGGGCTTTCATCATCCGCCTTTGAGGGCCGGACTGGGGAACATGAACCGGTTATTGGTCTCACTTCCTGTGGTTTAAGATAGCAGTCATGGGGATTTTCAGATCAAGGTGCTGAATTTTCTGTTTCTGCACTTACTTTCTGATTCCAACTGAAGAAAACAACATTTGCCGTTTTTAATGCTTCTTAAAAGGATCTGAAAAACATGAGGGTGAGTAAAGCTGTGGTTTAGCGGTTAGCACATACGTTCACGCCTTCCGTCATTTTCCAATCCCATCCCCACACCTCTTCTCCCTAATATCTGAGATTTCTCTCTACTATTCTATATCAATAAAGGAATAAAGCTTACCTGAACAAGTTTCAGAGATATCTACATGGTGTTGGTCTAGTCAATTTCTTAATTAAATCTATTAAATTCAATGAGCAGCAACCAGTTCAGGATGATAACATTGATCATGAGGTCACACACAAAGACAGGTAATTGTTCTTTCATGCATTCATTCACCTGTGTCAGCAGTTACTGCCTGCTACTGCTACTGGAGAATGCAGCCATTCGTCAAATATAACACAGGAAGAAACTTCAGCTCAAGAGGCACAGTAAATGCAGACACAAACCGTATCTCTTTAAAAAAATGAGTATGAATATAATTGCAATGAAATTTGAACAACCAGGTTTTGAGTAAACTAATACAGATGGAGATGAGATAATCGCACTTTCTGCACTGATTGGGAGGGAAAATCATCATTAAAAATCATTAAAACTGAGAGAACCACAGTCTTATTGGTACCTGAAATCAGTGGGGAGCTTTTTGTGGAGCTTTCTGTCAGGCAAAGATCCTAAGAGTTTATAAAGCCGCTAAAGATGTCACTAAGCAACTAATATTTTGAGACTTGTAGCCTCATTAGGAATGTAAAAACACATGAAATATGTGTTTAATTCATATGATTAATTAATTAACTATTAAGAGGAGCTGTCATCTTCAAGATTGCACATACAGTACATAACGGCTTCTACCAGACAACTGAGCATTTAGTGTGTTATAATTAACAACACCTCTAAATATTGTCATATTGTATTTGTACCGTATATTAGGATCGAGGGTATTATTCCACAGATATAAATAATTTTTAAAGGCATCTAAGTGCACACTAAGTGCAAATAGCAGTAATTAGCGATATTTTCTTTGCAATAATATTGTTTATATGCTATTTATATTACTGCAAGTAGCAGATATGTGCACCTTAGTATTGTAGTATGTTATAAAACAACATGCAATAACCTAATAATGTATTGAGTGTAAATTATTGTTTTTATTAAAATTAAAATGGATGCTGTCTTATTGGGACAATAATGCCTTCCCCTATACCTACCCCTAACCCCAACGATAAACACCAGAGAGGCATTTTATTTTCCACTTTCGATTATAATCTTCATTTTATTAAAAATAAATGTCTTTCTGATCTGATATGTGATGGGAAAAGGGAGAAGAACGAATTTGGCAATAGGCGGATTCAAACTTGGGTCGATCAGTCAAACTATCACTGCTATGTGCTTTATAACTTATGCCACTGGAGCCACAACAGCCTGGCTATTTGTACTTAGCGTAAATAGACACTCAGGTATTTAAATATTTCTGTAATAAAATGATATATACTTATGTATGTATATACACACACACACACACACACACACACACAACCTATGACACTTCATCCAAAATATGTGACACACCTATGATAAGAGTTCACGCACAAAACCGGGTTAGAAGCTCAAATCCCATCAGTGCACTGAGTGACAGAATAATGCTTTGCCACCACGCTGAATCCTGCTCGTCTGACCTCAGTGCTGGAGTCTGCCTCTCACCGGCAGGCTAATGTGAATGCCTTCCTCCTGCGAGGCATGGCACCACGCCACCTCCCATTACTGTCACTGACACGACTGCTGCCGTTGAGCTCTAAAACACATTCAAATCACATTCACACACAAATCGTAAAAAAATAGGCTGTAGTACTAGTTTAAACTGTCCATTTCTGAAGAGCATGATCTGTAATTGTCCAACAGAGAGAGAAAGAGAGATGGAAGAAAGAGTTATTAGTCACGGTTTGCTCTGGAAGAGTAACGCTAGTACAGGGTGACCTTGAGGGAGGGTCACATGACGGCGAAAGGCTGTCCCAATTCCCTTTCCTCCCTCCCTTCCCCCCTGGGATGAGGCACAGCGGGCGGCAGTGGAAGATGTGCAGGCAGACAGAGCTCAGGAGCAGATGGAAACATGGGCCACTGGCTTATGCAATGTCCCAGCTGAGTACGAGGCTTGTTGACTGTCTCTTCACTCACTTGACAAATCACCATTTGAAAACACAGCACATAAACAGTAATATATAAGATGAAAATTGTTTACCTTGTTTATAACGCATGCCTTTACAATGCCCTGTATTACTGCATTATCTATCTACTGTATACATCTATGACACAATAGACACAGACAGACATTTAGGTATCTATCTATCTATCGTTAAGAAGATAATTTACATAGAAAGACAGACAGACAGATAGACACTTAAATGTCTGTCAATCTATCTATCAATCAATCAATCAATCAATCAATCAATCAATCTATCTATCTATCTATCTATCTATCTATCTATCTATCTATCTATCTATCTATCTATCTATCTATCTATCTATCTATCTATCCATTAGGGATGGGACTATCCTGTCCTGTCAGATGTTATACCGTGTTCGTAGCACGTACTCTTCTATGCGGCGAATATCACTTCACTAAAGCGCAGAAACTACGAGCATGCAACACGTGAAACAAAAGTACAGTACCGATATATCATATAGCTGGTACTGCGTGTGTTAGCTGGGAAGGATTTGCATGAAGGTATGATATTCAGGAGCAGTTTCCACAACTGTTTCATTAACAGTTCATGTTATTATTGTATATTCACCATGGTAACTGTTGTTTCCATAACCCAAAAATACCATGTTATTTTCACTTTGTGTCAGTTTGTATATGTTTAAATGACTGTGGTGGCTCAAACCAACTTAACTGTATTAACAAAAACTAGTTTGGGACTGCTATTGAATTGCCTTACCTTATAGGCTGTTTATTCAGAATTAATCATATTCTTAACAGTCTTAACTTAATTTTTGTGAAATAAATTTGCTTTTGTTTTGTTACAAATCCCATTCAAAAAGAGACCTTAGGAATGCTAAGGGGTTAATTATATTATATATTTTATTTAATGCAGTCCAGTATTTAAAAGAATGGCTTCTGAGTTAAGTTTGATGTTAAAGAAAGCTTTCACAGACTCTTCATTTTATTTTATTAATGGAACAAAACAAACTGAACAAAATTATAAATGCAACACTTTTGTCTTTACCCCCATTTTTCATGAGCTGAACTCAAAGATCTAAGACTTTTTCTATGTACACAAAAGGCCTATTTCTCTCAAATATTGTTCACAAATCTGTCTAAATCTGTGTTAGTGAGCACTTCTCCTTTGCTGAGATACTCCATCCACCTCACAGGTGTGGCATATCAAGATGCTGATTAGACAGCATGATTATCACACAGGTGTGCCTTAGGCTGGCCACAATAAAAGGCCACTCTAAAATGTGCAGTTTTATCACACAGCACAATGCCACAGATGTCGCCAGTTTTGAGGGTGCGTGCAATTGGCATGCTGACTGCAGGAATGTCCACCAGAGCTGTTGCCCATGAATTGAATGTTAATTTCTCTACCATAAGCCGTCATAAGCCAAAGGTGTTTCAGAGAATTTGGCACACCTCACAACCGCAGACCACGTGTAACCACACCAGCCCAGGACCTCCACATCCAGCATCTTCACCTCCAAGATCGTCTGAGACCAGCCACCCGGACAGCTGCTGCAACAATCGGTTTGCATAAGCAAAGAATTTCTGCACAAACTGTCAGAAACCGTCTCAGGGAAGCTCATCTGCATGCTCGTCGTCCTCATCGGGGTCTCGACCTGACTGCAGTTCGTTCGTCGTAACCGACTTGAGTGGGCAAATGCTCACATTCAATGGCGTCTGGCACTTTGGAGAGGTGTTCTCTTCATGGATGAATCCCGGTTTTCACAGTACAGGTCAGATGGCAGACAGTGTGTATGTCGTCGTATCGGCGTATACGACAGCGTGTTCCAGTCCCTGCCAATATCCAGCAACTTCGCACAGCCATTGAAGAAGAGTGGACCAACATTCCACAGGCCACAATCAACAACCTGATCAACTCTATGCGAAGGACATGTATTGCACTGCGTGAGGCAAATGGTGGTCACACCAGATACTGACTGGTTTTCGGACCCCCCGGACCCCCTCAATACAGTAAAACTGCACATTTTAGAGTGGCCTTTTATTGTGGCCAGCCTAAGGCACACCTGTGGAATAATCATGCTGTCTAATCAGCATCTTGATATGCCACACCTGTGAGGTGGATGGAGTATCTCTGCAAAGGAGAAGTGCTCACTAACACAGATTTAGACAGATTTGTGAACATTATTTGAGAGAAATAGACCTTTTGTGTACATAGAAAAAAGTCTTAGATCTTTGAGTTCAGCTCATGAAAAATGGGGGCAAAAACAAAAGTGTTGCTTTACAATAAGGTGTCATTTGTTAACAATAGTTAATGTATTAACTAACATGAAAAAACATTGAACAATGCATTTATTACATTATTTATTAATCTTTGTTAGTTAGTTAATGAAAATACAGTTGTTCATTGTTTATTCATGTTAGTTCACAGTACATTAACTAATGTTAATAAACACAACTTGTGATTTTAATAATGCATTAGTAAATGCTGAAATTAACATGAACCAAGATTAATAAATGCTGTAGAAGTATTGATCATTCTTAGTTCATGTTTACTAATGTTGTTAACTAATATTAACTAACTTTATTTCAAAAAGTATTTTTCTATTTTTCTGGACTTTTTGTGGCTGTTTGTTTATGTTTAATGAAAACTGAAATAAAACAGGAATAATGACTGCTAAGATGTGTTTTTTTTTTTTTTTTTTTAAATTGTCTGTATATTAAGTGTATCATTCAACTTCTTCCCATGGTCTAGAGTTAAAAAAAAAAAAACAAAAACAAAAAAAAAACAACAACAACAAAAAAAAACAAATCGCAACAGCAATATCAAATCGCATTATTTGTAGAACCGAAATCTTAAAAAAAAAAAAAAAAACAACGCCATACATATTGTATTGGCACCCAAGTATCGTGATAGTATCGAATCGAAAGGTAGGTGTATCGTCCCATCCCTACTATCCATCCATCCATCCATCCATCCATCCATCCATCCATCCATCATTAAGAAGGTAATTTGCATAGAGAGACCTACAGACAGACAGATAGATACTTAAATGTCTATCTATCTATCTATTAGGGGTGGCACGGTACATGTATTCGTCCCGAACCGTCACGGTATGCGACTCTCACATAGACTGACAAGGGAGTATACTTTAAAGGCTTGCGCACTCAACTGTTTGCGAAATGGGGCTTTGTGCTCGTGTATCCTACCTCTCTCATTCGGTACGAATCCAAATATTCCATAATATTTCCATATTTGCGATGTAACGTTTCTGAATGCTAAACTATTATTTATTATGTAAATGAGGGAGGGCACTGATGTTTGGCTCACTGTATTATATTTTGATAAAGTACCAACTGCGCTGTCAAGTTAGCAATGCTGGAACTGATGTGTGTTGTTTGTTTATTTGTTTGTTTGTTTGTTTGTGTGTGTGTGTGTGTGTATGTGTGTGTGCGTGCGTGCGTGCGTGCGTGCGCCTGTTTCCTTATACCAGCAGAATCAACTTTAACCACTTGTCTTATTAATAATCACTGTATAAAGGTCTGCTTTTATTTGTGTACACACACAATGAAAACAAAACAGATTTTATATATAACGTAGTAATATTTAGTATTTTCACATCTAGATGGAATTTTTTTTTAATTTGCACTACTGTGTTTAAAAAAAATGAAAAGAAACTGAGCATAGTAGATTTCTTTTTCCCCTCGTTGTACCGAACCGTATCGTATCGAACCGTGATCCCTGAACCGAGGTACGTACCGAACCGTGACATCTGTGTACCGTGCCACCCCAAATATCTATCTATCTATCTATCTAGCCAGACAGACAGACAGTTAGATATATACTTAAATCTGTATCTGTCTGTCTGTTTATCTATCTGTCTGTCTATCATAATTTGTATAGAGACAGACCATTAGATAAATACTTAAACGTACGTCTGTCTGTCTGTCTATCTATCTATAGATTGATCTGTCTATGTTTATTACTATATATGAATGTCTGCTATGTATTTATTAATAATATTCAAGCATATTTTAAATTACATTAGTTAAACAGTAAAAAATGAACACATATTCAAGCAAAATCTATCACAATAATTGTTTAAATTATTTGTTCAATTATATTTTAAATAATTATCGTGATACATTTTGCTTGAATATGTATCACAAAAAATATATTTTACTCCTTGAAATCTGTTTAAAATGACTAAAAATATTTAAAATGACTAACATTATTAACAACTAACATAATTTTCTTTTTTCTACAAATATCAATTCATTTCTTCAGAACTTATAAGGCCATATTTGTGCCAAAGAAAAACTGAAAAATAAGAGTAAATCTTGAAATCCAGAGAGAGGGCATGTGTTCATTCAGCCTGACAAACAGCAGTACGCTCAATACGGACTGAAACTGCTGTCTTATACCGTTTCCAAAAATAGTCCTGGCGTGACATCACCAGAGCTACGCAAACACTGTCCACTTTGTTTTCAGTCTGCGTGCGCGAGATATCTCAGTGTACAGAGCCAACCTTATCCCTCTGCCCTAGGCTTAGAGACATACAGCCTGCGGCAAACTCACAGAACATGCTGAACGTGTCTGTCTCAAACAGTCGACGAGTCCATTAACAATCAAACGCATGACCCAAGGTTTTGCTCCTCATATGATGTGATGGCTTTTCAAAATGTTAAATGAAGCATCAAGCAACTGCAGCAGTCAAGTTGTCATGTATGAAATTAAAACGGGGTCTTACCCCCGCAGATACAGGCAGAATAACAAGATCTACTTGCTGTCATAAGCGCCCTCCTTCAGTGATTTGACATCACATGAATGCAATGCTGAGGTTAATAACATCTGTTGTTTCATATCAAAACATGCAAATATCAATATTCTTCCAATCTCGAATGAGTCTCGGCACAATTACACACACTCACATGCACAATTAAACCATGTACTCACAAGTAGTAGCGATGATAAGCCATGAAGATGCTGTGTTGTGTGTTAGTCTCTTGAGCGCGCCAAACTAAGCTTCGGTCTCACACACACACACACACACACACACACACACACAGCTCTCTCCTCTCAAACACTCGCAGGCGTGCTCAGCTCATTCAAGCTTAGCCTCAGCGGGGCGGCACACGGCACGGAGTGTGTGATGTAATGTGCATTTCAAACACACACACACACACACACGTACATATCATCAATGTTTCATATGAGATTCAGAGTTATGATCAGACACATTCATATGATGTATCAAAAATTACATATTTGGAAATGCACTTTTTCTGCCCTCGATTTGTTTTTGTTTACCTCTGATCTGTCCAACCCTGGACTGTAGTATGGTTCAGTGAGCCAGAGACCCAGTTGGCTCAGTGGTTGCTATAGTAACAGGTTCTGTTTGTAAGGCTGGACCAATCAGCAGGAGCGTGCAGCATCCCTAATGACACAAACGGATTCATTAAGAACAAACAAAAGCTTGTGTGAATAGGCAAGCTGAAGACTTAATTATGCTGGGAGGGAGGAAGATTCCTCTTGATTTAAGAAATGTTTTAATTACTGGTCTATGTGTTTAATCGAAAATCGCTGGCAGTGATTTAAAGTTTTTAATTGTTGGTCTTCATCTCTATTATA
The DNA here is from genome assembly GCA_036784905.1 of Acrossocheilus fasciatus. Classification (NCBI taxonomy): domain Eukaryota; kingdom Metazoa; phylum Chordata; class Actinopteri; order Cypriniformes; family Cyprinidae; genus Acrossocheilus; species Acrossocheilus fasciatus. The sequence goes on from CM071948.1 coordinate 19,872,534, forward strand.
AAACTGCTGGGCCCAATTAATGTTTTTAATTGTTGGTCTACAGCTCTAATATAAAATTGCTGGCTCAGATGTGATTTTTTTTTTTTTTAAATTGTGGATCTATGTCCCTCACATATAATAACTGTTTCTTTTTTAATTGCTGGTCTATGTCTCTAATATAAAATTGGCCTAATTTAGAGTTTTTAATAGTTGATTTATGCCTTTATATAACATACCAAATTTTTTGTCCATTAATATAAAATCGCTGGCCATGATTTTCATTTTTGATTGTTGGTGTAAAATTGTTTTGTTTTTGTTTTTTTAAATTTACTTATGTATTTATTTTGCCTGCATTTCTAATATAAAATCAATTGGACAGTTTTACAATTTAGAATTTTTAAATAGTTGTTCTATGTCCCTATCGTAAAATTATTGGATGGTATTTTAGATTTTAATTTGCTATTATTTTATTTTATACTATTATTTATTTATTTGTTTGTTTGTTTGTCTACATCTCTATAAAATCACTTAACCCAATTACATTTTTTTTTTTAAAATTGTTGTTTTATGTCCCTAATATAAAATTGTTGGGTGCCATTTTTAACTGTTGCTCTGCAATCGTTTTTTAAAATCTCTGGATCCAAATTAAACGTTTAATTGTTGTTCCACATCTGTAATACAAAATCGCTGGCTGTGATAACATTTTTTTGAACTGCTGATCCAAAATACTAATATAAAAATTTCAGGTTGCCCACACATCAACATTAATCGTTGCCAGTTTTACCTTTTTTTCTGGAACATCTCAACAAACAACCTCTCCTCTCCCGCTGGGACCCTCCAGCATGTACTTGTCACCAGGTATCAATAACGCCGTGGCACATGCACATTACCAGTTACCATAACAATACCTGACAGATCAAACACATTCCCAACATGCACCAGGAGACTTAACCGGCTCCCACACACCCTAATACCTCCACAAGCTGACATAGCACTCAACACGGAGAGGGGCTTTGGAAACATCTCCACCCCTGATATAACAAGGTTGGGGCCTTTGTTATGTTGATTTAAGCTCCCGAAGGAGCATTGCATTGTGGGATCACATCTTTTCAGGGATAGGAAAAAGCAAAGTAATGAGGCTGTACATCCCCACGCAAACATGCTCATTATGGAGTCATGGTGGCAGGCACGAGGCAGAGACTTTTGGGACCGGTGTGCATGCATGTATGGAGATGATGGACAGGGGCGGCGAAGGAAAGCTGGAGGTGCATCCATCAGGGACAACAGCTTTGATGCCGCTGTCAAGAGATGCTGACATAGTTACATCAAAATCATGTGCATTAAATTCACACACTAATGCAATATTTATCTCGAAGACCCATACACACTTATAAATTAGCCAATCACAAATACCAAAAAAAAAAAAAAAAAAAAAAAAAAAAATCTGTCAACCACAGAGCTTCACAAAGACATTTAGAGGAATGCATTGCATGTAATTCATGTAGCAGGAGATGTGAAAAGGGTAAGCACTGGGCATTGGCAGTCTGTTCAGACACAATACTAGAGGGCTGCTAACTCTAGGTGTCAGCCATAAACAATCTTCAAACATTTGTCATTTTCGAAAAACAAAATGTTTTTAATCGATGTACATATGTTAGACCTCAGCAAAAAGGATTTGGTTTTGATCTGTTGCATAGTAATCAAGCAATTATTTTCAGTATGTTTTTTTTAAATTAATACTTTTATTTTTGCGAACATGCATTAAATTGGTCAAAAGTGACATCCGTCACTTTAGAATGTTATAAAAGATTTCTCTTTCAAATAAATGGTGTTCTTTTGAACTTTCTGCATCAAAGAATATTTAAAATGTGCCATGCTTTCCAAAATATTAAGCAAAAAATTAACATGTTAAAATGATTTCTGAAGGATCATGTACCACTGAAGACTGGAAAATTTAGCTTTGCCATAAATTATATATTTATTGTATAAATTACATATTAAAATATATTCAAACAATAAACTGTTTTAAATTAGAATTTTTTGGACTTCTTTCAAAAACATTAACAAAAATCTTACTGACTCCAAATTTTGAACGGTAGTGCACATAATATGTATTATAATATATATTAAAAATACATTAATTCAAATTATCATCCATTAATATTTATCTATTGCATTACTGAAAGAAATGCAACAAGCTGCAAACTATAAACTGCGAACTATGAATAAAATAAAATAAAATAAAAGCCAGCTAGATAACATTTCCTTTGTGACATTTTGGCACAATTTGCAACATCATCTTTGATGACTAATAAACCATTGCAATTCATCCCGTATACTGCAAACTTGGTAAACACAGACACACACATCCTGAGGTGAAGTAAAGAGGGAGCTAAGCATCACACAAGAGCTCTATCTCTGATCCCACTTCGATTCCTGGAAATAGCACTCATTCACTCCCCTGGAGGATGGCTGGAAATTGCGAGTGTCTACATGTATGTGTGTGTGGTGGTTTCAAAGAGGACAGCCCCCAGTCTTATTCACTCAACTACTTGTGATCAGAAATTAGCTTTGGCTGAGAGGGCCGTGCTGAGATTCTCTTTCGGCGATGTTCTGCCTTTGCTCTCTGAGGCTCTTGTCTGAGGAGCTGATGCAGGCTAATCTCTGCTAGCCCTGAGCTACTCGCTAACAATACAGCACCGAGGGAGAAAAGATTACTTACAACTGAACATCTATTACGGAGAAATGATTTATTGATTTGCTGAGGGGTGGAAAACCAGATGGAGGCAGAGGCTTGATACATTGGAGAGATCTGCAGAGGAGGCAGGAGTGTTCATGAGATAGAATCGAGGCAGACATATTCATGAGGCAGAACTGATGCAGAAGTGTACATAAGGTAAAGCGGCGATGCTCACGAAAGAGGTACGCGCTGTCAGAATTGAATTGAGAATCCTTTTAAAATTCCAATTCCTGAATTGGAATTACATTTTAATTGTGGTGCAGTGGCAAACAGGATGCAGAACTGCAGTTCAAATTTGAATGCGAGGAAGAAGAATTTGAAATTCAAAGAAGGTTATAGTCCTTAGATACTGTAGCTATAGATGGACGGACGGATGGACAGATGATAGATAGAACATCTATCTGTATTAATGGTAACTAAAACAAAACAACTAAAATGTTTTTTTAAATAATGAAATAAAACAGAAAATAAATCATTTAAATATAAGCTGAAAAATGTAAACTTAAAACAAAAGGAAAATTAGAAATATTTCCTAGAAAAAATAATTTCAATAAATATGCTTAAGTTGAAAGACTAAGTTACTATATATAAAAATGACAAAGGTGCATAACAAAATTACTAAAATGTAAAATCAAAATGAAAACTGAAAATATAAAAATAAAAGACAATTAAAATATAATTACAATAGAAATAATTCAAATGTAAATGAAAATATATAAATACATAAACACAAATAAATAGCATTTGTATTATTCATAGTATACAAATACTACCAAATTAATATTGCTATATAGAACAATTATCTTTTGTAGACCAAGATGGAAGAACACATTACCTCTGTTAAATTTCTTTAAATTGCAATTTAGTAAATTCCTCTTCCTGTCAATACAATAAAACTTTCAATTCAACTTCCTGTACACTGTTGCCAATTCAGTTCAAATTCGCATTCATGAATTGAAAAGAAGTCATTTTTTCACTTCTGAATTTTGCAAAACTGAGGCAAAAATGAGACATAAATGAGTCAAAATTCAGTTTGAAGCATCCATGCAGCAGAGCTGAGGCAGAAATGTTCATGAGGAATGAGGAAGTAACATACATGATTATAACATACATCCATCCTCACAGTGGAAATCAGCTCATCATGAGACGTTCTGACTTAAATATGCATGTCAAAAGCTTTCCTGTATGCGCTGTAATATATCGACGACACACATGCAAATGCTCATGAGTTGTCTCTCTTTCATAGGCGACAAGGCACTGAACACCTGACACCTCATCATCTCAAAGAGGGAATGAGAGTGAAACATATGGGAGATCTATTTGCATGCCTCACATCTCCCTGACTCACTTAAGAGTCACACTCAGTCTTCAGCTCTGCTCTCCGCTCAGAGGATCACTCAGACTGTGTGTATGAATAATGGACACACATTAAACCCCAGATGTGCAGCAGGAAAGAAAGAGAGAAAGATAAAGAGAGAAATAGAGAACTGAAGTCGCTGCAGGGGACAGACAACTGAGACACGGGGGGTGGGGGGCAGAATTGAATTATAACTTGCGTGATCGAGGGTTCATTTTAAAAGGATGATCGCAGAGGTTCAGATAGACCTGTGTCAAATATCTGTTCCTGGATCAGTGTGCTGATGAGAAGTAATAGTGTGTCTGTGTACGTGCAGCTCTATACTGCTCGGATCCTCCAATACACTGTCTCCCTCCTCTGGAAGAGAACCATGCATGCTGTCATATGCCAGTCCAAGCAAACAAAAACATGCATGGAAATATATGAGCCATAATAACAAACAAGTCATAAAATTCATGCCATACAGTAAAATAAAGATGATGGAATACATAATGGAACATTCCATTTAATGATGGAAAATATGATAATAATATCATTTTTAATATGTTTTTGTATTATAATAACATAACATTTGTGGTCCTGTAGTTTAAAAAGCAACATGTCATAGGTTTGATTCCAGGCAAACACAATTGATCAAATATATAACTTGAATGCAACGCAAGTTGTTTTGAATAAAAGCATCTGTCAAATGTATAAATCTAAATATTTTAAGACAGACTTCAATGAAAATTAATAGCACACCTCTCATAAAAAATCCACACGATCTGAGGTTTCATCCACAGCGGAAACACAATTTGAACAAATTCTAATGTAAAAGGGACGCAAGCAAATCTAATTTGTTCAATTTATAAAACTTCAAATCTACATAAACGACTGTATTTTTAACAGCAGAGAACTGCCCGTTTATGAGAGTCCAACTGATGTAACATGTGACCATTAGGGGGCAGTGTTTTCACACATCTATCACACCATGCGTTTCTCTGCATATGGATTTCAGAAGTTGATGAGCCAACCATAAACATGCTCAGATCATCAGTTCAAACAACATTTCGCTGGCAATTACACCACCAGAAATAAAAAATTGTGTGTATATTCCATGTTGACGACTAAAAATCGACCGGGGTGCAGCTGAGGTGACAGGCATGAAATGAATTGGCGACAAAATTTCTGCTCTCTGTGTAGTCTGGCACTGACGGAGCGCTCTCTGAAGACATCTTCAGATGTTGTCTACAAAAAGACGCACAGCGGGGAAAGTTGGAGCCAATTCTCCTTGTCAAAGAAAGCCTGCCGGGGTGTAGCGCATGGCTTCAATCAAAGCCAGACGATGCAATGATGATTACAATAACGCTAATCTAAGGGCACAATTGCTTCCATTATCATTACAGTTAATCACTGTGACTAGCAGACTAGTGCCGACAGGGAACTGTCACAGTTAAATGAAAGCTGGGTGTCAAATTGTACAGGTCACTGCAAAAACGACCTTCAACAGAACAAACGTCTGCCTCTGACAGCAGTAACACGAGCGCTCCAACCGAGATGTTCGATCACGGACGTCAGCATTATCCTCACACAGAGAAGCGGAGGAGGATGATATGACAGTGAATTCTATCTTAGCAGACGATCTGCAACCTCACCTGTGTAAATCTCACTGATGCTGGAGAGAACGACAGGTTGTGAAATGATGCAAATTAGATCTTAATTATGCATCGAGACACATCCATTCTTAAAATATCGATTACAAAATGAGTGCGATCAATCGGCTACAAAGGTCACCGGAAAGAAAGCCAGGAGTAAGCGAGCAATTATTTCAATTTGCTCTGTGGCTCCATCAGCACATCTACACACTCGGACCACGTCCACACACAAATGCAGTCTCCTGAGATTTCATTGTGAACTGTGGCAGGATCTTTTCCTTGCACATTCTCGCTCGCTCTCTCTCTCTCTCTGGGAGTGTTATGATGCTCGGTGATGGACACAAACTTTTAAAATCAAACCCCTCCAGGCTAAGGCAACAATTCCAGACCCCTGAATCTGCTCAAAAATCACACTATCCCAGTGTCCTTGCAGCAGTGGACTAGTGCAGACTGAAGCAACACACACGCTCTTCCAGCACGGCACATTTACACACATTACATAAGTCCACAATGAGACCAACATCTCAGTTCTGGAGTAAGCACTGCAACATTCGCGCCCAAGAAATGTCGTTTAATATCCCAAGTTGTCGAAAATATTAACAAAAAAAAAGGGATATTTAAAAATATATATACTTAGCTGCACTACCGTTCAAATGTTTGGGGTTGGTACGAGTTTTTTAAAGTAGGCTCATATGCTCACCAAGGCTGCATTTATTTGATCAACTTGCATTTAAAAACAATAATATTGTAAAAGATTATTACAATTTGAATAATTGTTTACTATTTTAATATATTTGATAATGTAATTCATTGTTATGATGGCAAAGCTGAATTTTTATCAGCCATTACTGCAGTCTTCAGTGTCACACGGTCCTTCAAAAAAAAAATCAATCTAATATCCTGACTTGGTGCTCAAGAAACATTTCTTATAATTATCCATATTTGTAGAAACTGTATAATTGTATGGAATCTTTGATTAATACAAAGCAAAATAAATAAATTAAAAAAATACTTATACTAAATACATTTATTTCATGGTTTATAGGGTTGGGTATCGTTTGAATTTGATCAATTCCGATTCCAATATGATTAAATAATGATAATCAAACATTTATCCTATGTCTCTTTTTAGCAAACCATTTAATTGCAGCTAAATACCATGAACAAAAATCAACAGGCTACATAAAAACTGGACTCTTTAAGAGCTGTTTGAGTGCAAAATAAAACTGCATGATTCTGGATAAAATTGATTTTTTTTTTCTTGAATGTTTGTAACACAGAAATAATGATACTGTGTGGTTGAAAAGACTGAAGCTGTTTTATTCATATAGGCTACATGACAGCTGCTCTCTTTAGGTCAGCGGCAGTGCGAACACAAATTTAAATGTTCACATCACACTGATGTGATCGTAGGCTGCACGGACGAACCAAGTGATCACAACATTGATCGCACACACATCAAAGGTTGAGGAATGAAACCGACTAATCATTGTAATTTAGGAACAGAATCACGTTGGTGTTTGAATCGTGTTCACAATCTTTTTAACGATTTATTAAATTAAAGTGCTTTGTCACGTTGGTGGTGACACCTCTCTTGCAACATATTCAGCTACCACAGATATTGTTCTTAGCTTGCTGATCGCAAATGTAGCCAAACTTTGGAGCGCTTAGAATAGCGAGCAAGGTCCTGGCAGATCGCTAGGTCTGGTCCTCACAGAAGAAGAAAAAAAAGCATATAGGAATCGATAGGTGGAATCGAAATTTTAATTTGACAACAAGTATCCAATTCCTTATCTTATGTATCCAATTCTGGAACTGGAATCGATTTTCGATTCCCAACCCTAAGCATGACACAATCAGAGCCAATCAAAAGATATTTGATCTTTGAGGATTTTGGACCAATGAGACTTCACAGTGGGCGGGGCTACACAGCACAACACTACAGATTAGATTGAACTTTACTGTCATTGGCTGAAATACGAAGCTAAACAAAAAATGATCATCTAGCCACAAGTGGTATATAAATAAATAATAGTAAAATGCAAAGCAATGAAGTATAAATGTCAGTGCAGTGCAAGTAATCAAAGTAGACCAGAAGACATACTGTAGTATATGTGACACATGACCTCGTAATCGCATTACAGGTAATTGAGTCATCAGGGTGCAAGTGTTTAGCGAATCAAGGCATTTGCTAGCACCTAAATTTAATACCAATCCGCAGCATAAGAACTAGGGTGCAGAATGAAAACCAGACTTCACAAGACACAATCCTCAGCCTTCAAGACGTAGACACCTACAAATTTAGGCGCATACTGACACAATGACATTTTGTTTTTTTTAAGAGGAATATGTCGCAAACCAGATTTGACCTCGCTTAACGTGCCAGAACACAAGCGCTACCTTACTGGCTTTGACAGTAGAACACAGAACACATTTTTTACATTCCAGAAAAAGGTCCAAGTTAAATTGCTGTAAATGCATTGTCTATTCACCGTGTCCCCGCAGAAACAGAAACTCTTTATTATGTCATACGTCCTCTACTCCAGCTAGGACAATTAAACCCAAGCTAAACCAGCAGTCTTATAACTGACGTTTGCGTTTAATTAGAGCGAGACAGAAGGTGAGTATCGCAGGTCTCTGATGCTTTCGTAGTACTTCACCTCTATAAGACTCTGTCTCCGCTATTTACTACAGCATATCGCCTCCCAGCAAGACCCGTGTCTCCTTGGAAACAGAGATTTGGCTGTGATTTGTGTGCATGTGTGTGTGTGTGTGTGTGTGTGTGTGTGTGTGTGTGTGAGAGAGATGTCTGATGTAGTGGGATACTGCCTGTCCCTTCAGCTCTGCTTGGTGAGACTAGTCAAGCATCTGTAGCGTGTCCACAGGAGCCGATGGAACACATATGCCAAAGACTCCAGCTGTACAAGAGAGAAGACACATCCTCCACATAAACACGTGCACACTTGACTTCCTCTGGAAACCAAACGTTTCTGAACGGTTGCTGAAATGCTTTTTGTTGTCACTGGAATTGTCATTATAGCTATTTTCAAGTTGCTACCAGTAAATTTTATGGTTATGAATAATGATTTTGATACTACAATAAATAAATACGATAACTATAAACATGCTGTTGAACACTCCTTTAATTACAGTTAAATACTAATGTAAACTATGCAATTTCTATTTCTTGTCAAATCAGCTATACTGTATCTCTCAAAATTGTTACTACTACACACAATTGCAACTATTTCTTATAGCTGCAAGTTTATGCCTCTTAATTACGACTATTTCTCATAATTGCGACTTTATGTGTCACAATTTTGACATTTCTAAAGAGTGAAAAACTCTTTTTCAAAATTATGACTAAATCTCACAGCTACAACCATTTCTCATAACCTTATTTTTCATAATTGGGAATGTAAATCTCACAATTTCAACTATACGGTACATCACGGTTGTGACTATTTCAATTTAATAAAACTGGAATGAAATTATATCTCAAAATAGCTAATTTAAATCTGGCAATTGCAACTGCTTAAGAAAAATATTTTAAAATGACAAAATTTTCTATAATTGCAAATTTAAATATCAAAATATCTCTTATTAACAAATCAGAATTACGATATTTTTATGTCTCAGCTTTATCGCACTATACATAGCCTACACACACACACACACACACACACACACACACACACACACACACACACACACACACACACACACACACACACACACACATACACACACAAACAGTAAAAATAAATTAAAGTTAAAAAAATGTAATTAAAACAACTTATTTCTCGAATAAATAAACATTGCTTCAAGCCCTTCACTAGCAACAATTTTAAGTTGTGATGTCAAAAGCAGCAGGCAGTGAAAAAATTCCATTTCAAGCCTGGTATCACTACATTCTTTTAAATTCTGTATCGACTTGAATATGAAGTAGTTAGTATTGACATACTGTACTGTACCACTGTAATATTACAGTAGTTGGCTCTAGTCTGAGGAGGAACATCAATAACGTTTTAGTTTAGGGACCAATTCTCACAGGTTGCTTATTAGCATGCATATTGGCTGTTAGTAATTATAAAGCACATATTTTTGCCTTATTCTGCATGATCATAAAAGTCTCCATTAATAGTTAATACTGAGAACAGGTCCCCAAACTAAAGAGTGACCGGAACATCTAACTGGCTTGGATGTCACTCTCTCTCTTGCGCTTTCTCTGACAGACTGGTTATGATGTTAATGTCATTCCTCTTCCTCTCTTCCTCTCTCCCTTCCATCCCTTTCCTTCTGTCATCTCCGGTCCACTGAATACTGTACTCCACACTTCCACAGAAGCCTGTCAGGAGGTCTTTAAAACAACTTCGTAATTTGCTTTTCCGTTTGATGGAAAAGGTCGGCCCGAGCTATAGCGCCTTAACCTCCTCTGAAATTCAAGGCCTCCTGCCGAATTTTGCCATTGACCTTTTGGGGACAAACCAAAGTAATGAGGCAAACGTTTTGGAAAAACTTATATTCCATTCCTTTTCAGCCTGAATGGCGCTGCTTCATTTAACGAGCGCCATGGCAGTTCTTACATTGTATTTCCTTACAATGAGTCTTTTTTCATTCTCTCCCAATCTTGGTTTCATTCTTCACACCTCATTCAGTGTCTCGGTAATTCAGCTTTCGTAATTATTTGAGGCTAAGAAATTATAAAGACATTTTAATATTTCACTACAAATATGATGCGTGAGAATGAAGAGTCATTGGCGACTCAAAACAGAAGGAAGGAGAGAGAAGGAAAGAAAGAGGTTGAGAGGGCTAGAGTGAATGTCAGTATAGTCGTGCGAGTTGTACGTGTTTGGACTCATGATAAGAAAGCGACCAGACAGAGAGAACAGAATTGTAATGATTAATGAGAGAAAGTGTGCCGTCTTCAAGAGATTGGCCACATCGTTTTGATTGAACCTGACTTAACTGAAGCATTTGTACAGTTAATGAATCAAGGACTGAATCCACATAATATCAAGATCTTTGGATGTAGTTGTGACTACATTTACAAAACACCCCGTTACAGTTGCTAACTAGCATAGGTTGCGTTTTGGATACCGCACTTAACGGGTTTTTACCAAGTAGGACACGTGCCTGGATCAACGTCCTTATAAAAATTAAATATGAAAGTGAACATGGCTATGGTCAACCCACAAGTGAGTCTCTTACTGTAAATGTGACCATCTGGAATACATACGCCTGACATGCATCATTGTATTTTGAATCGAAACGCCACCTTGATAACATCCTATCCTATGTAAGATACATAAATGAAATCAAATAAACAATATTTAATACTTAATGTAATGTAAACATGCACAATATAAAAGGAAAGCCAGAGCTCTGAAGAAATGTTTCTCCTCGCACAATAATAATGAGGTGGAATAATTGCGCAATCTAACTGATTAAATTCGGCAGTGTGTGAAGTTGGTGTGATTACCATAACTCATTATGTTACCTATTTACTTTCACACCCCTACTGCTTTGGTGAAATTTAGATCAGTTTACTTTGTTTGGCCTGAATGAAATTAGCTTATTCAATATACTTTCAAAAGCACAACCCTGGACAAACAAACAAAAATCCACAAAGGAAGAGGAAGACTTTATTTGAAAGAGATTTAAGATTCTTCGTACTTCTCTTTATGATATTGTACTTTAACAAATAAAAACTTTTTTGAAACTTCAAGATGCGCCTAAACTCATGATGGCAACAATGTTTTTATGCAGTCATGCTCATAAGAAAGAGATTTATGTTGCATACGGAAATAACATTCTACAGAATAATTGTATAAAACAGATGAACAAATTTCTTTGAGCAGAGATTTTCAGAGCAGTAGGCATGTACTGTAAATGAAAAAAAAAAAATCACTGCAGAAGATAATTGCTATTGCACATAATTAAGTTTTTATTCTGAATGTTGACTGCACACTTTAGCTTGTATTAAACATTTGGCTGTTGCACAATTCCCTCCATTTTCTGAGGCAGCATAAAAATGCACAGCTACAACATCAGTAACATGTCTGTTGTGAGTATTTTGCTCTACTTTTTGCTTTGCTACTGCTAAAAAGGGGAAAAAGTGAAATCGGCCACCCCTTTTTTTTTTTCACCAACCAAATCACATATAATTACAATTTTTAGGAGTGTAAGAGGGAAGCATTGATTGTGTTGATCACAATCACTTGACATATATAGCCTAAAAAACACTTCCTGTAATTCTCACACAGACATCTGCAGGATGTACACTACTGTTAAAAAAGTGGATCAGTAAGATGTTTCTTTTGTAAAGAAATTAATACTTTTATTCAGTGAGGGTGAATTCAACTGATCAAAGGTGACAGTAAAAAGACTTGTGTTACAAATTATTTATATTTCAAATACATGATTTTCTTTTGAATGATTGATTTCTGAAGGATCATGTGACACTGAAGACTGGAGTAGTGGTTGTCAAAAACCGTTTTCTTATTGTATTAATATTCCAATGATTTTACTGTATTATAGATAGATATGAAAGGTACCCTGCTACCCTAAAGAAAAATATTTACTTAAAAGGTTTCCCTCAGCTCTGTATCCCATAAAATAAAATAAACCCAATAATACATCTACATGACAACGGTCATAAAACTTTAAGTCAGATGGAAGTAATAGATAATCTGAAATAAATGAAAAGTAATATTGTGAGTGCTTTCTCAAGCATTTTTTTTTTTTAACAAATTCCAGTATTACTACTGTCTGAACCTAGAAATATTTAGTTTTTTCTGTGACACAGAGAACAATGTGACAGTCTGACAAAACACCCTTTGATTCGAGGAGGTGACGTATTCACATACCACGACAATATAAAAAGATAAGAACAATGTGGCTTCTATAAACTGAAAAAGGCAATATTTGAAACTAAATCTGTAGCTAAATTTAGATGCACTTCAAACCAAAATAAAAGGCTATAATAAAGTAAATTCCTACATTTTCCCCAGAAGTAAGTGGTGTATGCTCATGTAAAAATCACAACTGTCACAACCCAGAAATCTCAGGTCCTGCCTTTAATTTAAAGCTGCAATTTTTTTTGGTTAAAAATTATCCAAAATCAATATTTAAGCAAGTACATAACCAGCCAGTGTTCAAAACTATTGTCTTACTTTAGCCCGATTCACAACAGTTAGCTTATAATAATGTTTTCTAATTTGAGTGGTACAGGTAGGTTTCCGCAGGAAATTAGAGCATGGCACTGCGTCATTACGTCACGTCTGTAAACAAAGAAGTTGTCCCGGCTACTAGGCTATCGCATTTGAGGATCCTGCAGGTGGTGGACCATTTAGCCTTTTCTCACAGCAGCTAGAATAATTAAATTGATCATTTTGATGGCGGATTGACGTTATAATCTTTAGATTAAATAACCGTTGTTAGCATAATTTATTGTAATGCTTTTTTTCCTCAGTTTGTCAGAACAAACGTTGCAGACTTGTTACTTACTTGTTCAGATGGAAATATACAGTGAAAAATTTTATTTGGGTCATATAATCCAAGATGTAGGCTAGAATCTGTGATTGCGAAGTACAGTAAATATCCACACCGGAGCGGTGACTGACTGCCTCAAAACATTAGATTCATCCGTGCTGGAGCCATGCCGGAGCACGGAGATAATTCCGCAAACAGCTGCAATTCCAGGTTTTCAAACAGAGATGGTGACAGAGAGGCAAAACCTACAGACTGCAGTTTTAAATCTTTGCATTTTTTTCATATTTTCACTGAAAAAAATTGGCTAGAAACAATTTGCACTTAGAAATTGCTAAAAAATTTCATAAATAATTACAAAGAATTGGGAACACATTGAATTAAAAGTCATATTCTGAAGTATAAATACTTGAAAAGTATTTTCCTGTAAAATGTACTCTAATAACCTTTGCTTAATTTACAACTTCGAAAAATCACTTTAGGTGCATTAGCAAGGATCAAAATACCATTTGCATATTTAGACTGAAAATGTGTTATATTGTGGTTCCTCAAAGTTTCTGGCGACTTGTGAGTGATTTTATTTTAATTTGCCAAAGTCAATTTGGCAAAAGTTTAATTTGCCAAATTTTTACTTGCATCTGGCACTTAGCTAATGTTAATTTTGGATTTCGGCTGTTGGTTTCCAAGAGTTAGTTTTGCATGAAGTCTTCAAGCTCTCAGCACAGATGCACATGATTGTATTGAGCGGAAGAGGGGCGGGAGCTGGAACCATTTTAATCAACACCTGAAAGGCAAGAAGGAGTCCGTGTGTGTAAGTGAGGAGGCTGTGTGGCTAAACAATAGATCAATTACATATCAGTCTGTCAATTACACACTCTCAGTGATTAACACACATGCAGAGTTAACAAGCATCCAGCATGAGGAGAGTGACCACCGAAAGATTCCCACAGCATCTGCCTTAAGGAATCTTCAGAGAGTAGATGAGGGTTAATCGTTAAATCACGTCTATAGCCAAAAATACACACAAATCCACAACTAGCCTGCAGGGCCAAAAAAACAAAAAAAACAACAACCCTACACAGAAAATATTGACCTTAATCAGGTTCGTTGGCATATTGAAAGAATATTCCATGTTCAACACATACTGTATATTGAAAGAATATAAAAATAATTTTGAAAGTTTTAATTTAAAAAAATTAATTAACATTTAAAATAAAATACACATTTAAAATAGCAATAATAATAATAATAATAATAATAATTGTTGTTGTTGCAATTTAACAACACTGCTTTAAAAAACTAAACAAAAATACAACATTTGCATTTCTGCTTTTAAGTTGCCCCATGTACTTTTGTTACTTTAAAATGAACAATAATATAATAAAATAAAATTAAAATGATACATTAGTATAAAAAATTTAAATAATAAAAATCATTATTATTAATAATTTTATACATCATTATTAATAATTTCCAACCTTTTTATTTTCTATTTTATTATTGATATATTTTATTATTATTATTATTATTATTATTATTATTATTTTGGGTGCCTAAATGCTGTCTACAAAGCTTACTTTGTATGTGTTATTGTCTTAATTAATTAGCTGGAAAAAAGAAAAGGTTCATTTATAGTGTATTTGGTCAGAGATTATTGACGAAACACTACATTTTCACTGTATTACAGGCAAATGCATTCACTTATTAATCGCACTGTACTTGCATTCGTAACATTCTTGTTTTCAGTCACATCAAATCAAACACGGCTAAAGTTCATTGTAAATCCACTACGTGAAAACCTCAGAGAGTGTTTCTTTAAACAGAATATTCAGCCCTGGCAATTTCCATTCAATGGTGTGCAATTAAAGCACTAATTACTGTGTAATCACGTTAGCTACGCCCAGAACAACAAACTATAGCTGAGTACAATGGCAGAGAAGCCACAGGCTGGGGGCGCTGCGCTACAAGTGGTGGCCTATGGAGAGAGACTGACAGGATGGTTTGTGATAGCTCACCACAGCGGGCACATGAGCTGCGCCATGCGGCCCACCATATCAACATACCAGCTCACAGCCTGGGGTCACATACGGAGGCTTACGCGACCGCACGTGTTCAGCGAGGGGATGGGAAGACTGACGTTTTACTGCTTTACGGAAGCTATCTGATCCTGCTCTGTCAAGATCAGATCTGTCAGAGAAACAGTGTACCACAATGCAAACCCGTGATCTCGGGGTTGCCCTCTTATATGAGGTCTTCACAAACCGCAAATCACAATGAATCAAGCCGAGAGTGAGCCAGAGGCACATTGTGACACGTGGGGAAAGGAGGAGAGAAAGAAAGAAAGAAAAAAAAAATTCAAGAATGTGAGTGGTGAGAGAGAGGCTTGGCTTGTTATATAAAACGGTCGCTATTGCACAATGCTGTAGTAAATCCGTGTGTACCATATTAGGATGGCTTTTAATGAGGTAACAGTGACCAGGGTTCCACTGGCACGAAAATTAATTCTTCTGTGGGCTCACGAGGGGTCAGCTGGCAAACGGGAGCATCATAAAGGTACACTGCGTAATTACTGCTCAAGCTTCAGCTGCCAAATAAGCCGCCTTTATACTTGTCTTTATGGGAACTGCCACATTAGGAAGAGTAGTGTGATCTGACAAGCAGTCTAGGGAAAGAGACACAAACACACACAGAGAGAGAGAGAGAGAGAGAGAGAGAGAGAGAGAGAGAGAGAAGAACGTAAGAAAGGAAAAGTGAGAAAGGACTACAGCAGCGGTTCTCAAATGGGACAAGTTTTTATATTTTTCTTCACACAATATGCGCATATTTTATTTTAAGAATGTTCTCACTGATACTGTTTATTGTTGTACACTGTTGTTCACTGTAACAGTGATTAATTTTTTTAAATATATATTATTGATTACATATACACACGCATATACTGTATATATATATATATATATATATATATAAATAATGCTGAGTATACTACAAATACATTTGCATATTTATGCATTTAATAAAACCACCCTGCAATTGTACTTTTAATGTACTAAACTTTAATTAATGCACTTTAATTGTGCAGAAGTAATGCTGAAGTCCAAATAAAGATATACTGAATTTAATATTAATAAATGTGCACTGTGCATAAGTAGTACTCCAAGTAAAGTTTAATTATAATTTTTATATCAGCAAGTCATATTATATATATATATTATTTTTTAATTAACAATATTAAACATACTTTAATAATTATAAGACATTTGAAAGTAGCAAAATAAATTAAACTTGCCTGTAGTTGAAACACAATAACAGCTCTATGGGAGTAAAAAAAGAATATTATATATATATGTGCTGTCAAACGATTAATCGCGATTAAATGCATCCAAAGTAAAAGTTTTTGTTTGCATAATATGTGTGTAATATCATAATATAATATCACTGGTAATTTACTAATAATTTACACAGCAAATCGTGTTAGGACTAAAAAATTCATGTTTTCAAAATGATTCTAAGATATTATTCTTAATGTCCGCATTTCCTGTAACAATAATACTGTTGGGATGGTTGCCACAGATTTCATCAGAGACGCGGGCCGTTCTCCACCCAGACACAAGTCTTGCAGGCTATTCTCTTCACTGTACTACATCTGAGACTCATGAGGAAAGTAGTTTTGGTTCTGACAGTCTGCTTCTAAACGTGAATGAAATATATGATCTGCACCAAACTCTAACCTGCTTAAATCTAATCTTTAATCTTCTAATCTTCTTCTTCTGACTACAGCATGCGTAATTTCAGATGTCCTTCAGAAGTAGCATCCCTCTGAGGGGGGCGCAAAAAAAACTGAAAGTCCGGCAGAAATGAAAACGAGGAATAATGCATTGGAGCCCGAGAGATAGAAGGCGACCATTTTCTAAACTACCACACCAGAGGAGTCATTCCAAGAACAGCGTGTGCAAACAAAACACCCTCGACGCATAAAGAGGGCTAGTCTTCTGAAGGAGGAGGTCATTAAGTAGACGGCTGGTGTGAGGGTGGGCTTTATTTGCTCACAAAGACCTGTTTTGCTTTAATCCACCATGAGCTGTGATGTGTTAAATTGCACCGGTGTCAGAAAATAACAGGCCTTCACACTATAACACACACCCTTGTCATTAAGAAGGGCTCACGCAGAAGCACTGTCTTGAAGCAGGGGGGTGGGGTGTGGGGGTTCAAGTCACAGCGTTGCTTTCAGTGTGACAAAACATAATTTGCCTTCTGCAGCCCTGAACGATGTGCCACTGCAATTATATTAGTGACATTGCATCAATTAAGACAACAAAGCCAAGAGCCTCATTATGAGATATTTTGTCTCAATTCAGAGGTTAATTCAAATTCCATCAGCAAGATGGACAGGGGTGTGGACAGGGTACATTGGAGCTTTACTCACCCACCGGATGACAAGGCACAGATGGAGATTGGGTGCATGGATTTTTGCAATTGTGACTATTCAACGACCAAACCAACAAACAAAGCTGTGGCTGAAGTGAAACACTGGCAGACCGATTTATCAAGCAGGCCAATTAATCGTCCGACAATTGGCAATTTGAGATATTGTGCCTGCTTGCCTGATTAACAAACTTATTTGCATTTTTTTCTGTTTACAGTTATTTTTGAGTGAAATATTTGAGTAAATGTTATGTAAAACCAATGTTCACTTGATTTTGGAAATTTGTTTTCAATAAAAAAGGTATAAAAAACCTGACCGCTTAAAATTTCAGGTCAGTAAGGTTTTCTTTTTCTTATTCATTTTTAAGAATTAATGGATGCAAAGATGACAAGGGTACATTGTTTTTCAAACATGACAGTAAATACATTTACAAGTTACAAAAAATTGTTTAATGCTGTTCATTTTTTCATGACCGAAAAAATAATACTAGGATTTACCTGTAAATGTGTTGAAAAAGAAATGCATGACAAACTAGTTTAAGGAAACAGAACCTTTCACACTTCCGCCAGGTATGAGACATAATCCTTATTATTCATTTATCATTATTCTTTTGTTTTTATTCACCCATTATCAGCCTTTAAACTGGTAATAAAATATTTACCAAGCCCAGATCACTTCAATCCCAGTATACATTTACCCAACTATTATCAAAAGTATTTCTAAATAAATACAACAAAACATTTCTTGCGACCTTACATGAAGTATTATGACAAAATTCATTATAAAAAAAGAATTGGACCTGTTCTGCAGCTGCATTAGAGCTAACATGCTACATAAAACAATTTATGAGATTAATAGTACACTTTTACTCAGAACTCACTTCAAACCACCATAGAGTGTTTGTAGTAACTTCCTTTTGCGATCACGTGTGGAATTTGGTCGTTTACTGTTGTTAAAATATGCTACTTATAGCCTTTTATATCGTTGCACAAATTAGCATTGCAGATGTACACATTCACCTCAAGAAAATCAAATACAGACCATATCTATCGTAATCGTGTGTTTATTATCTTAAATAATCTATAGTGGTTGTTGTCATGTTTATTTCTGCTGTGCAAAAGCCTTAACATGTTTGCTCTGCTGAAACTCACATTGTTTGTGATGTTACAACCGCCTCTCGTTCTTAAGTTGCCAGGGACACATTCCAAGTATAATACACATTAGTAAAAGGATCTATTTTTATTTGTCTATATACACTTTGGGCGGCACATTAAAAAAGTAGCCCAAAAAAACGCAACCCACGGCTCTGTAATTTTTTCCCGCGACTGTATTTTTAAAATAGCCCACTTGTGCCGCTACCCTGGCAACACTGGTGCTGTACCCTCATCACACAATGATAGATAACCTTCCGCGCTGCGAGGACGGGAAGAAGTTGGGGTCAAACCTAATCAAATGATTAATCTGCATTAAAAAAAATATTAACGCGCTATTTTTTTTGATTAATCGCATACATTAACGTTGACACCCCTAACAGATTATATATATATATATATATCGATATGGTAAATTACAATAATAATGATAATAATAATGATAATAATTCACAGAAATATTAAGATTAAGAATGTTTTCTGAAGGATCATGTGACACTGGAGACTGGAAAAATGGCTGCTAAAAATTCAGCTTGGCATTCAATGGAACAAATTACATTTTAAAATATATTAAAATAGAAAAAAAAACATTTTTACTTTTTCATAATATTAATGTTTTCACTGTATTTTCGATCAAATAACTGCAGCCTTGGTGAGTATTAAAGACTTATATAAAAACAAAAAATCTCTGTGACCCAAAACTTATAAAAAGTAGTGTGTGTGTGTATATATACTGTAATACTGCACATATACATGCATACAATTAGGCTATATAAATGTTGAAAACCCCACTTGGTTGACCAATAAAACAGAAAAAAGTATGAAAACATTCTAGAATGCCGAGAAAGGTCCAGATGTCTGCATGCGTCTCCACATATCTCCCAACAGCATTGGGCCGGTTTATGTAACAGGTGGCTGGGTTTGCCCTCCTCTCCCAGCACCCCAGCATGGGTTGTGAGCACAGCACCATTAGTATCAGCATACTTTTCCAAACTTGCTAATGAACATCTCTCTTACAGCTACCACCTGGTTGGAGCGACCCCCTGTACACCAGCCATCTGACGTATCCGTGACGGAATAATTAGTTTGTTACTGGCTGGCCTTTGTGGGAAAAGATAAACACACAATTATATTAGTTAATATTTAATATAATATTTAATAACAGTTGAGCTCTGACAGGTGCTGTTCTGTTGTGTGAATAGAGCTTGTTAAATAAAATTTCCAGTACTCCATACTAAATTATTACTGTACATTGTATTGATTTACTGAGCTAGAGAGAATCTTAACATGGACAGGAGAATTATGAGTTTATCTTTGCAGGTGGAGAGGTTGTTAGCTGGTGGTAATATTAGCATGATGATTTTGAGTTTTGAGGAAAGGGCAAATACTTATGCATGGTACAAATTTCCAATTTTCTCGGTGCTGATAAGCCTTGATTCTAACCCTGATAACAGATTTTTACATCATATAAAAGCAACTTCAACAAACGTCAGTCTGCTGGTCTTTCCAACTGTGCTCAAGCAGTGAGAAATACAGTCCAGTGTGGAAAAAAAAAAACCTCTCTATAATACATTATATATAATTTCAAAAGTTTGAGGCTATAAGATTTCTTTTTTTGTCTGTGTGGGAAAAAAAAAAGTTTCTTGCAGTATGTGCATCAAGGTTGCATTTATTTGATAAAAAATATGGTAAAAACAGTAATATTGTGAAATGTTATTGCAATTTAAAATAATGGTTTTCAATTTTATTATATCTTAAATGTCATTTATTTCTGTGATGGCAAAGCTGAATTTTCAGCAGCCATTACTCCATTCTTCAGTCACATGATCTTTCAGAAATCATAATAATATGCTGATTTGGTGCTCAAGAAACATTTCTTATAATTATCAATGGTAGAAAACAGTTGTGCTGCTTAATATTTTTACTTTTTTCTTTAATGAATAGAAAGTTATAAGTACATCATTTATTTGAAATAGAAATCTTAAATTATAAACGTCTTTATGTCACTTTTGATAAATTTAATGCGCACTTACTGAATAAAAATATTCTTAAAAAAACAAAAAAAAATTTAAATACTGACCCCAAAGTTTTGAACAGTAGTGTATTCATCTACATTTGCATCTATATTATTTCTAATCAATGATGTTCCATCAATATAGATTGTTATGTAATTTGGGAACAGATAAATATCTTAACTAATTAAAAGCCTTGCCCACCTCTTGTGCATAAACATTTGATCATGTTGGGAGCTCCAACTGATGCCAGCCCCAAAGTTTTTCCCAGTATCATGGCAGATGGTGGGACAGACCACTGATTCTGCTGGCCTCTCCATCTGTGAGGTCTTTGCGAGTGAGTCGATCCATTTTACGGAGACCTTCTGAACCTCTCCAGCAGCCTGTGGCAGCGTTTAAGCTCCTGCAGACTTGCATGGAGGCCTCGCTTTATCTTTGGCCACAGAGAGGGAGAGACACAAGGATAGGAATCTGGACAGGGACAACCGAAGCTATACATTTTTCATTAAAACCCTAACAAAACGCTTGGTGACACTGTGACTGCAGTGAGCAGTATGTCAGTAACAATTAAAGGATTGGTATCTCAGGGCAGAACATATGCTCTATCTGAGGGGGGGGGGGGGGGCAATCTATTCTCCCTTATCTCACTGTTAAGGAGCTACCAATTTCTTGGGCTCCTGAGTAGGGGTGTAATGGTTCACAAAATTCACAGCTCGATTCGATTCGACACAGTGGTGTCAAGGTTCAGTACGTTTTCAATGGGTGGTGGTGGTGGTGGGGGGTAATTGGTTACGTCGCAATGTTGGAAATATTTCTGTTTTAAACCATGAAGGCGTGCCAATGGATTTCACACAAGCACGCGTTTGCACACGTGCAAACTTTGTGCAAGAGTTATGCCAGTGAATGTCTTAAACTGAAAGTAAAATCAGAATGAAGGAGTAATGATGGAGCTTTCGGCATCTGCCGCATATTTTCTCAAAGACGAGATGACGAGAGACGAATCTACTTCAACATATGTTGATAACGGTAGCTGTTTTCATTTATTCCCTTAATGATTCTCTTGTGGCCCGTACATAGAGAAAAAAATTAGAAGAAACGTATTTAGTGTTAAACAGGTTGTTTTTGAAAGTCGGTGCTTGAAATAAAAGCTTTTTATTTCATTGATTTTTACTGATGACTGCAGTGTTAATATTTTAATTATAGGACTATAATTCACTATAATAGACCTGTTTTAAAAGACCTTTTTAAAAAAACATTTTAATTGAGGAGTAAATAGCCTTCTTATCCTCGCAGCACATCAGAATTGCAGGGCAAATTAATTGTAATTTTATAACTTCGTAGTAATAGGCCCAATAAAATAAGAATGTAACAGGCCTACATTAATTGGAAATGCCAAATCCTCTTAATACTGCAAATAATTGATGTTTTTGACAATATCTCTGGCTATCGTCGACACAAGATCATCGTCTTTCGACGCAACCCAGCAAGAGGAGGTTATCGTGGGGCCGTCCGCTACGCCACTGGACAGACAGAACGTTGCCTGTTGCATTGATTGGGCTGCCTTGTTGAGCGTGGGGGCACTGAGAACATTATATTTCACACACTTTAAGCTCTTTTGTTTTCCAAATGTAATAGGATTAGTCCAACAAATCGTTCGGTTTGTAATGCGTACCGAACCAAAAGCCTTGTTCCGAACGGTTCAATACGAATACGCATATCATATATTTTTTTACCACATTCTATAAAGGTTGTATATATAATGCATTATAAAGGCATTCCTTATATATCACATAATATTCCTTAAATTAGTTTTATGATCTCATAAACAAATTGTAACAATAATAACACATAAAAAATAACTAATAATGGTTATATCTTTATAAAAACAAGCATTAAATTATATGTAATCACCATTAATAACCATTAAAGTTAAAGTATTATATTTTACTACTGAATATTATTATTTGTTAGAAGATATAATGGGTTGCAACATGTACTTTATGATTTTATGAATTTTTTTTATAATGCATCAAAAATGCTTTTCTAGTTTGAAATATATATATTTCATAAGGTGTGGGATGTGGTAGTCTATGAAGGATGTTTGCTTATGTCATATGCTCAAAAACTGCTGCATAAGAGGAGGAAATGACTTTCAGTGATATATTCAGTCAAGCCATTGATCCTGACTATAAATAATTAACAAATATTGGTGTAAGATGAGAGGCTAGTTCCTGTTCACCACAAGAGTTAAGATTTCCATTTCTTTCAGAGAAACTCCTGAATATATTCTAAGGATAATTTATTCTAAGTCTGAACAAGAAATTGTATATTTAATTTTTTCCAAAAAAAAAAAAAAGTTTTTTTAAAGGGGTGGTTTACTGCGATTTCACTTTTTTCATTTTAAATAGTGTGTAATGTTGCTGTTGGTGCATGAACAGTATTTGCAAAGTGGCTGCGCTGGAAGTTCAACGTAAGCGGAGATATCGTCTTTTAAAAATCAGGAAGTTTAATGCCTACAAAAACGACTCATATGGGACTACAACGAGATACTTCCCGGGTTGCATACGAAATAAACCCATCAACCCCTCCCTCCGGAACATGCAGAAAAGGGGGCAAGGCCATGTCCTGCGGCTTAGTCGAAGAGGAAGAGTTATAGTGGAGAGTTGTAGTCATGCCGTCAAAACGGTGTTATTTTCACCCGGCTGTCAGGTCTTCTGTGTTCGGGCTTCCTACAGACGCTGTAGTTCGTCAACAATGGTTAAAATTTATTTTTGATTATGTTCCTGACAATTACAATCCTAATTTAGCTCTCTGTGCTGCGCATTTTACGGAAGAGAGCTTCCAGAATCTACACGAGTTCAATGCCGGATTCACAGAAACTATTACTAAAACATGGAGCAGTTGTTGTTGGGCTACAGCCTGTAAGTAAGATTTCATCATTTTAAATGTATTTGCATGTATAATTTCAGATGTAATGTTTTAGTTTTATCAAGGACGTAAACAAATGCCAACACGGGCTTTAGTAGCCAGTTAGTTAAAAGCTATTTCGTGTGTCTTTGACAAACGCGTACAAACATTTTGGACCCGAATTTGTAATTATGTACTAATTTTGTAAATGTATTTTCCATGTATACTTTATGACGTAATTTTTCGATTTGATCAAGAATGTAAACACAAGCCAACGCTGTTTGATTAGTAGCCAGTTAGTTTGATGCTATTTTGTGTGTATAAGACAAACGTGTACAAACTTCAAACAATGATATGTAATCACACCAGCAAACTTCCATTCAGAAACGTTTGTAAGAGCCGTGCTTGCGGAAGTTCTGCGTGACTCTCTTCATTACCGCTTTCTGGGTCTGATTCTGGCTCAAACTGATACGGCAATATTGACACCATTATTTACATTTGACCGCAGCACGTGCAGCTGTCACTCGTGAAGGTAATGGGCGTGACGTTTCCGCACAACGTGCAGTACGCAGTTTAGCCAATCACAACACACCGGCCCAACTAACCAATCTGAGCCCATCGCCTGTTTCTGAGGGAGTGGTTTCATAGAATCAGGAAGTCAACCGGTCGTTCAAATGACAGAGGAGAAAGCGGCTTTCATTAAAGGTGAAATATATAAAAAATAAGGCGTTTTTTAACAAACGAAACACGAAGACATGTTATATTGCACCCCATAAACACAATCAAGCAAAGAAAAAAAGCAGTAAACCACCCCTTTAAATTGCAGAATTTTTTAGGGTATAAGGGTTATATATATACACACACACGTCTGATCAGCTATCCTTGCTGGGACTCTGCATAGGCGTAATTGTTTTTATACTGTACAAACCGTATTTTCTATCGCCCTACGCCAACCTTACACCTAAACCTACCCCTACAGGAAACTTTGTGCATTTTTACTTTCTCAAAAAACAAACAAACAAACAAACAAAAACTCATTCTGTATGATTTATAAGCTTTTGTACCCACCGTGACACAAGTCCCCATGAGTCTGTGTGTATTCAGGTTTAAGTCCTCACCAGGATATATAAACCTGTACACACACACACACACACACACACATTTTATATTTTATATATATATATATATATATATATATATATATATATATATATATATATATATATATATATATATATATATATATATATATATATATAATCTTCTTCCACAAAATACTTACAGAGATACTCATTAAAAACAACATTGTGACAAAGGCCAGCTGGGCAAAAATTACCCATAAAAGATTTTCATTTATATTACAATGCACACATACATTTCTATACACTATCATATATACATAGCTTCTAGCCATAATTATAAGAGAAATAGGTAGATTACTGTGTATATGAAATCACATATAATTGCATATGCCTTTAAAGTATAATTATGATGGTTAGATTAGTAGATCTGGCTAGTGCAGGTCATCAGTAGTTAATAATAAAACTTTAATAAAACCCGAATCACATTTCTTACAGTACATTCATATAAGCTCATTACCTTCAGGGTTCATCTACTTGACCAACTGAATTTCAAAACCAATTAAAGACCCAATGAAATCAAAACTGGAACTTTTATTCCATGTTTATTACCTTTGAGAATATCTATATGCCTAAAGCTTGACAATATCTATGCCCAAAGCTTGACAAAATTAACTATCAAATAGCGGACATACACTACTGTTCAAAAGTTTGGAGAGTGTGAGATCCTGATTTGGTGCTCAATAATCTTTTCTTTTTATTAGCAACGTTGTGCTACTAAATATTTTAGTGGTATAGAAAGTTCAACAACATTTATTTAAAACTGAAAACCTTTTTTTGTTGGTTTTTTTTTAGAATTGTGTCTTCAACTATGATGATTTTAATTAATAGTTGTTCTTTTTTATTAAAAATAAATAAATAAATAAAATTCTCACTGTCCCCAAACTATGTACTGTATATAATGTATGAACAATGCAGTCTTTCTCTGAGATATTTAGCAAAATATCTGAGCTTCTATTCTCTGTTCAGTGGAAGTGAATGGTGACCAGGAGTTCTCAAGCTCAAAAAAGGACCACAAAGCACCATAAAGGCATACTAAAAATTTAGTCCACGCAACTAAAAAAGCAGCTTAAACAGTCTGCTATAAATAACAAGGAAAGTCATACAGGTTTCACATGAGGGTGTATTAATGATGACAGAATTTTTCATTTTTTGAGTTATTATCTTCCAGAGACCAACATCTCAAAGCTACTGTCAGAATCACATGGTCTATGTTCTGGTCGGTTGCAAGTTTTGGGTAAATTGTACTTTCTTTTAGAAATCATATTGGATTTCATGTCTCAGTAGTCTCTCGGGTCAGGGTGCAATATACCAACTCTCTGTCGCCACAGAATTACAAATGTGTAACTCCATTTGAGAAATAAAGTTATGAGGAACACACATCCTCTCCCCTCTGAAAGTTTTCCAGTTTTGTTCAAAACTGCATTAGCAATGGGAGTACATCTAAGCACTCAATCTACAATCAGCACACTCACTGATGCTTTTGAAGGCTGGCACCTGTGTCACTTATACCTCCTCTCAGCACGGACGGGAAGTTAATTAACTGCCTGTAGGACCAGCGGGGTCCTTTGACAGGCACCGAGTTGGACACATTCTGTTCCACAGGCGTTTATAGTGATGAATTAGCTCTGCCGCCCACCTCCACATCCCCCTCCCCATCATCAGTTTTGTGCTTCGCCCATCCTAAGCAGCAGTGCTAGCTATCGGGGAACTACTGCTCCCTACAGCCACAGTGTCATGTGCAGTAACAGCCCAGCACTCATTCCATCCACAGTAGTGGAGAGATGAAACACAGAAAGTCTTTAAAAGACAGCTAGGTAGTTTGGTAACTTCTGCTTCTTTTCATGCACAACATGTCACAGTGTTTTGTGCGAGACTGCAAGCGAGGCTATAAAGTTATTATAATAAGTACTTACAAAAAAATATTTTTGTACTTGTCTTATCTATTTTTGAAGGAGATACTCCTGTGACTAGGTATTAATAATAAATTAATTAAATATGTGTGTGCATGTGTGTGTGTGTGTGTGTGTGTGTGTGTGTATATACACATATATACATACAAACATATACTGTACACACATATACTCAAAATACATAATGTACAAAATGTATAAAATAAAAAATATATATAATACTGAAAACGTACTCTGTTACTGTCGTAACCTTGGTTCCCTGAGATACGGAATGAGTACTGCGTCTTGATAAAAGATGCATATGGGAAAAAGCCTTTTTTCTCCTGAACTGAAGTCTTATTCAATCACGCAGTGAAACTGCACGACTATTGGTTTGTGCAGTGTGTAAAAAACGAATCAATGTGTCGGCAGCGGAGCTGCACGAGCCTACGGCGACGAAGCCCGCCAGAATGGGCGGGGCATCTGGCTATATAAGCGGCCGCTTCGCCATAGGATCCTCAGGTTACTTCGACTGAAGCGACGACTGAGTCGTGCAGCTGTCTGGCATGGCAAAGTACGCAGTACTCGTTCCGTATCTCAGGAAACCGAGGTTACGACAGTAACCGAGTACGTTCCCTGTCGATACTCCACTTATACTGCGTCTTGATAAAGACACATATGGGAACTCAATTCAATCACGCCGTGCTAAGGCAGAGGAACGACTGCATAATATTACTCCATAAGCATTTAATGCCCACAGGGAAGTTCAATAGTATGCTCCAGGCTAAGCGAGCTAAACTCATAGAGGTTATGCTCGGCCTGGGTGATCATTCCTTATGACCCTTACATACTCAGTACTTCCAGGACCGAGGTATGCAAGAAACCAACTAGAGAGCTTGAGCGCATTGCTGTCAAGAATTCTCTGTCAGGATTGTTCCCATAACGTATACATGTACGCTCATCTAAACAGAGGACCCTAGCCTGTAAGGCTGGTACATCCAGGCTATAAAACCTAGCAAATGTGGATGGCGAGGCCCAGCCGGCCGCCGCACAAATCTCTGTAAAGGACACACCGCTAGACCAGGCCCATGACGAGGTGATGCCTCGAGTAGAATGGGCTCGTACTCCAATGGGGCATTGTAGGCCCAAGGAAGAGTACGCCTGTGTAACAGCATCCACTATCCACTTAGAGAGCCTCTGCTTCGTGACCGGATGCCCTTTGGCGCGGTTACCAAAGCTGACGAAGAGCTGTTCTGTACGCCTAAATGAGACAGAACGCTCGAAGTAGATCCTCAAAGCTCTGACAGAGCATAACAAGGACAACTCCTGGTCCTCCTCAAAAGGAGGAAGCGCGGAGAGTGTGATGACCTGAGCTCTGAATGGAGTTGAAAGTACCTTGGGTACGTAACCATGCCTTGGTTTCAGGGTGAGTCGTTGGGCCCAAATTCCAGGCAGGCAGGGCTAACAGAGAGCGCCTGTAGGTCTCCTACTCGCTTAACCGATGCTAGTGCTAGTAGCAGAGCAGTTTTCAGCGACAGCGACCGAAGGTTCGTAGACTGAAGCGGCTCAAAAGGAGGGCTCTTCAGGGCCCTCAATACAGTGGGCAGGTCCCATGTAGGGACGGTGAGGGGCCGAGGCAGATTCAGCCTCTTGGCTCCCCTCAGAAAACGGACAACTGAGTTGTCTCTGCCTACCGATTGGCCTGCTATAGGGGCATGAAAGGCCGCTATAGCCGCTACGAACACCTTGAGTGTGGAGGGGGAACGTCCTTTATCCAGCAGCTCCTGCAGGAAGGACAGAACCACCACCAACTCAGAGGTAGACGGGTTTTCACCACGGTCTAGGCACCAAGTGGAGAAAACAGCCCACTTAAGGGCGTAGAGGCATCTCGTGGACGGGGCTCTAGCCTCAGAAATGGTGTTTAACATTTGCTCTGGGAGGCTGGTAGGCTCCCGTCAAGCGGCCACAGGTGGAGAGCCCACAGCTCGGGCCGAGGGTGCCATATTGTTCCGTTCGCCTGAGAGAGGAGATCCCGTCTCAGGGGCACGGGCCAGGGGGCTGCTGTGAGCAGCTGAACCAGCTCTGACAACCAAGGTTGGTTTTCCCACAAGAGGGCTACCAATAGAACCTTGTGTCCTTGTTCCTTGATCCGCCTGATGACCTGAGGGATCAGGGCGATCGGAGGGAATGCGTAAAGGAGGAGGTCGGGCCAATCGTGGGCCAACGCATCCCTGACCTTCGAATAATAAATTGGGCAGTGAGAGCTGTCTTTGGAGGCTAAAAGATCTACTTTTGCCTTGCCAAAGATCTTCCAGATCATCTGAACCTTCCGCGGATGGAGCATCCACTCTTCTGAGGGGACATTGCTCCGAGATAACATATCCGCTCCTTGGTTCAATTTGCCCGGCAAGTGTGCTGCCCTCAGCGAGCACAAATTGCGCTGAGCCCACTCCAGAAGGCGCTCTACCAGAATGAAGAGGCGCTTCGAGGAGAGACCTCCTTGGTGATTTATATAGGACACCACGGACATGTTGTCTGAGCGAATCAGCACATGGCGTCCTATTAAGTCTGGCAGAAAAAAACGGCAGGCTCGACATACTGCTAGCATTTCCAAGCAGTTGATGTGGAGGCCGTTCTCCGCTTCCGACCAATGGCCAAAGGTCGGTTTGCCTTCGCACAGCGCCCCCCAACCTGTGTCCTGTTGCAGACCATTCCCATAGCCACGCCCTTCTCCATCCATCGTGGGTTCTTCCAGGGGGCCAGGGCTGTCACACAGGCCTGGCTCACCCTGATATGCAGGCATCCGTGATGCCATGCGTGGGGTGAAACCCGTGGTTTCAACCAGCATTGGAGGGGTCGCATGCGAAGCAGGCCCAGCTGTAACACTAGCGATGCTACGGCCATGAGGCCCAGCATTCTCTGAAACACTTTGAGGGGGCGAGCGGTGCTGCTCTTGAAGGAGGCTGCGAGTTTCAGAATGGCCAGAGCGCGTTCTGGCACTACCACCGCTTTCATCTGAGCCGAGTCCAGAACTGTTCCCAGGAACGATACTCATTGTTTGGGGGACAGTGCACTCTTGGCGAAATTGACCCTGAGCCCCAGGCACTTTAAGTGGCTGAGGAGGAGGGCCCTGTGTGAGAGTAACTCCACCTCTGACTGGGCCAGAATGAGCCAGTCGTCGAGGTAGTTGAGAATGCGGATTCCCATCTGTCGCAGAGGGGAAAGAGCCGCGTCCATGCACTTCGTAAAAGTGTGGGGGGCCAGAGACAGTCCAAAGGGGAGGACCGTGTACTGATGAGCCACTCCCTCGAAGGCAAATCTCAAGAATCGTCTGTGATAGGGGGCTATCTGGATGTGAAAGTATGCGTCTTTCAGGTCCAGAGAACAGAACCAGTCCCCTGTGAGAATCTGCGAGAGGATCTGTTTCAGTGTGATCATCCTGAACAGCCTCTTCATGAGGGGATCGTGATTCAGGCGTCTGAGATTGAGGATGGGCCGGAGGCCTCCATCCTTTTTGGGAACGAGGAAATAACGGCTGTAAAAGCCTGATTCGCTCTGAGCTGGAGGAACCTTTTCTATGGCTCCTTTTTCCAACAGTGTCATCACATCTGAGCGCAGAACGCGAGCGTTCTTGCCCTGTACTGAGGTGGAGACCACGCCGCCGAAGCGAGGGGGTCTTCGAGCGAATTGGAGTGAATAATCTCGTTTTATTATCCCCATAACCCATTCTGACACTCCGGGGATGGCCTGCCAGGCCTCGGCCCGCGTGACAAGGGGTTGGATAAACTCGAGTGACTGACTGCATGGAGGCAGGGCACTCATGAGTGGCGGAAGAGGAAATCTGCTCTCTTTTTGAAAATGTTTGTGTTTTATTTTTTCCACTATCACAGCAGATGGTTGCTTGGGCGCTTGTACGGGCCCTGTATTTGCAACAAACACACTTCCCTCTGCACTCAGAAATGAACGGGGTGAAAAGAGGTTTAAGAGAGGCTGCTTGGTGGGCGGTCCAGCCGTGGCGGGACTTGGCCCTCTCCTCTTCCTGCCCTGTAGATCAGGAAGACGTCGGAGGCGCAGGGTCCAACGCTATCCTGGGTCAGGGGCCCTGGCGCGTCGGAAAGGGATGGCGTCTGGCCGAGCGGGAATGTCTTCGCTTCTGCTGAGTCTTGGCAGACAGAGGGGCGGGAACAGCAGGTGCAGGCTTCGCTGGCTGCTGAGCCGGCGCAGATTTAGGGCGACTCAAAGCAGCTGCGGAGCTGGAGCGCTTTGGCAGGAAGTGTCGCATGGCCTGTGACGCCTTCTGTGCCTCTGTGAAGCGCTCAGCAAATCCTTCCACCGCAGGTCCAAAGAGGCCGTTGGGGGAAATCGGGGCATCAAGGAAGGGGACCTTGTCCGCGTCCTTGATCTCCGTCAACGGGAGCCACAGGTGGCGCTCGAGCACCACAAGGCTGGCCATGGACCTTCCTATCGCCTGGGCGGTGGTCTTGGTGGCGTGCAGTGCCAGGTCTGTTGCACTTCTCAGCTCCCTGAGAATCGCAGGATCAGGCTCAGACTCGTCCATGGCAGAGAGGAGTTTGGCCTGATAGACCTGTAGAACCGCCATTAAGTGAAGCGCTGAAGCCGCTTGTCCAGCTGAAGCATAGGAGCGTCCAGCGAGCGCTGAAGTGGTCCTGCATGGCTTGGACGGGTGGGCGGCTTTTGCTTTCCAACCGATGGCAGTGGATGGGCAGAGGTGAGCAGCCACTGATTCATCTAGTTGAGGCATCCTCTCATACCCCTTTTCTTCAGCGCCGTCAACTATAGTGAGGGCGGATGAAGCGGAAGTACGGAGGCGAGCAGAGTAGGGGGCGCGCCAAGATCTCGTGAGCTTGTCGTGAACTTCAGGGAAGAACGGCGAGGGTCGCTGGGGAGGGGCCTGACGGCGCCCCAGCAGGAACCACTCGTCGAGACGGCTGCGAGATGGCTCCTCAGGTGGAGACCACTCCAATCCCAGCTCTTCAACCGCCTTTGAGAGGACACGGAAAAGTTCGGTATCCATCCCGGCTTTGGCGGCGCTGGGCGCGGACGAATGCGGGGGGGCGGGGTCAGCCACTGAGCCCGACAGCTCCTAATCGTCCGAAGCTGCCAATGACATGCTGTCATCGGCCAGCTCTTCGTCACTTCCCCCGAACGAGACCAGATCGCTCGCACTTGCAGAGGGACGCTGGTCAGGTTGGGAAAAAAGGACGGGAGAAACCTCTCAGTGTGGCGAGAGCAAGGCACGCGGGATCTGAGCTGACGTGAACTCGCTCTCAGCCGGGCACTGAGCTCCTCTGCCCTGCTGTTTTTTCCTCACAGGTCCCTGGGAGGACGAAAACGGGAGGGCGCGAGGGGCGGAGTCACTCTCTGAAAAGAAAGCTATCTGCGAGCGCAGAGAGGCGAGACTGATGTTCTCGCAGTGAGAACAATCAGAGCCAGCGAGCACGGCATCTGCATGTGATTTCCCCAAGCAGGAAACGCACTCGTTGTGGCCGTCATCGGCGTGCAGGGGAGACCTGCACGAGCCGCAATAACGGCGCGGCAATTGCAACAACGCCGATTTGCTCTTTTAGAACGCGTGAGTTCTCACCGGATGGCGGCAGCGAACAGGACCGGAACCGCCGCGATGCTGGAGCACGGAGTAAAAGGCGAGTCAGCCGAGCAGTTCGAGGCCACTGGGTCCAGCTGCGATGCTTGTCGATGGCGAGCAGGCTTCTAGGATCAGCGAGGCGAAGTCGTCGTCACTGAAGGAGAAGAAATCTGAGGATCCTATGGCGAAGCGGCCGCTTATATAGCCAGATGCCCCGCCCATTCTGGGGGGCTTTGGCGGGCTTCGTCGCCATAGGCTTGTGCAGCTCCGCTGCTGACACATTGGTTCGTTTTTTACACACTGCACGAACCAATAGTCGTGCAGTTTCACTGCGTGATTGAATAAGACTTCAGTTCAGGAGAAAAAAGGCTTTTTCCCATATGCGTCTTTATCAAGACGTAGTACGAGTGGAGTATCGACAGGGAAATCCTTATTTTGTCATTCATTCACTCATTCATTTTATATTATTTTAAGGAAATTTGCATTTCGTAAGCCCTTTAACCCAAAAGTGTTGGACTGTGAAGATGGAAGTGATATCTGACCATAGGTAGTCATGTTATTTATGCATTTATGTAATCATGTTTTAAAAGGCCATTGTGGTATTCTGAAACATTTGCAACTAGACATTTCTGTCATTTCACAACACGTTATCAAATAAATGATGACAAATGAGCTCTATGTGAAAATGTTGAATGAGATATGAAGTGTTCCTGACCTATAGAACTCCCTCCCTTTCCTTTTGTGAAGCATTGCTCTACTGCAGACTGTCCATGCCCTTGACCAGCAATCAGTCAAGTGTGGGTAGGGACTCACTTAAACACACACACACACACACACACACACACACACACACACACACACACAAGCCAATATCCAATCCTTTCGAGGGCCTGAAGGCCAAATAAACAGACTGTGTCTGACACTCCTTAACTCTTACTATCAGATTATTTTGGTATGGGTCAGAATTTATGGTGTTACTGCAGCATACTTGCATAATACAAGCAGACATCCCACTGGATAATATACTTCTACTGTATCTCAGTAATCTAGAGGCACTATTCATTTATTAATACATAAAAGTTCATCTAACTTAATATGGATCTTTTGATATTACCAATTTTTATTGGAAAATCAAGTAAATTTAATTAAAAAAAATATTATATATATATATATAAAATATAAGGAGTGTCAACATTAACGCGTTAAAGCATGCGATTAATCAAAAAATTTTTTACACGCAGATTAATCGTTTGATAAGGTTTGACCCCAACTTCTTCCCGTCATCGCAGCGCGGAAGGTTATCTATCATTGTGTGATGAGGGTACAGCGAATCAGCGTTGCCCGGGTAACAGCACAAGTGGGCTATTTTGAAAATCCAGTCGCGGGAAAAAATTACAGAGCTGTGGGTTGTGGTTTTTTCGGCTACTTTTTTAATGTACTGCGGCCGCTCAAAGTGTATATAGTCAAATAAAAATGAAAATAGATCCTTTTACTAATGTGTATTATACTTGGAATGTATCCCTGGCCACTTAAGAACGAGAGGCGGTTGTAACATCAAACAACGTGAGTTTCAGCAGAACACACATGTTCAGGCTTTTACACAGCAGAAATAAACATGACAACAGCCACTATAGATTATATAAGATAATAAACACACGATTTCGATAGATATGGTCTGTATGTGATTTTCTTGATCTGAATGTGTGCATCTGAAATGCTAATTTGTGCAGCGATATAAAAGGCTATAAATAGCATATTTTAACAACAATAAACAACCAAATTCCACATGTGATCGTAAAAGGAAGTTATTACAAACACTCGATGGTGGTTTGAAGTGAGTTCTGAGTAAAGGTGTACTATTAACCTCAGAAATTGTCTTATGAAGCATGATGCTAATGTTAGCTCTAATGCACCTGCAGAACAGGTCCAATTCTTCTTCATAATGCATTGTCATAATATAATAGCCTTCACTTCACGTAAGGTTGCAAGAAATGTTTTGTTGTATTTATTTAGAAAAACTTTTGATAATAGTTGAGTAAATGTATACTGGGATTGAAGCGATGTGGCTTGGTAAATAATTTATTACCAGTTTAAAGGCTGATAATGGGTGAATAAAAACAAAAGAATAATGATAAATGAATAATAAGGAGTGTGTGTCATACCTGGCGGAAGTGTGAAAGGTTCTGTTTCCTTAAACTAGTTTGTCATGCATTTCTTTTTCAACACATTTACAGGTAAATCCTAGTATTTTAAATTTGCGATTAATCATGATCATGACTGTGATTAATGCGATTAAACTTTTTAAACGATTGACAGCACTAATAATATATAAAATGCTTAACTAGCTAAAACAACTAGTGCCCACAACATACTTTCTCCTTTTTTTTTTTTTACTTAATTTTTCATTTATTTTATTACTATTATTATTTACTTTCCTATTTCTCAATTTCCATCCTTACAGGTCATCCTAGAATTGGTGGTTCTTGGTCAAAATAATAAGAAGAAATGTGCATCAAATTAACAGGAGCGTGTGAACAAATAATAACCAGTGAATTCTCAAATGAAACTCATTCCACACTTTGAGAGGAATTGACACAGTTTGATAGCATTACAAAATGCGTTAGGAATCAAAGTAGCATCTTTTTCATCTTTCAGAGGGTTTGTTGTGTGGAAGAAGAACAGTTAGCATGCTCTGCTGTATTGCAGTCTATTAGAAGCTTCCAGTGAAGCATGCTGGGTTGACTTGTCAAAATTCTTCCTCCTGTGGTGACAAGTTGAGACGATATTTAGACAAACCACACAGACCGGGCCAGTATATGCACTGTCATGGTTGAAAACAGACCCACTGCTGAGCAGCAAAGACATATTCCAGCACTCCAACTGCCAAACTTTACTTCTTAGGACTTCTTTAGACTCTTTAGAGCAGACGACAGTGTACAGTTACTACAAAGAAAAAGAAAACTAACATACTAGGAAATTGCACTGATTGTTTATCTAGTATGTCCTAAAGACTAAAAGAGCCCCATTTAGTCTCCTTCAGAAATGTGTGTGGCACAGTAGAGAAGTTAAATATGGTGAGTGAACAGAAACATATGGTCCTGATATATCAGGGATGGATGAGTAAGCCTAGGAGTTAAGATCAAAGTAGCTTGGACACGAATGTCTGCCCAGTGGATTGGAGTAGGGCTACCTCCTGCTCTACCCAGCATGCATACTGATGAATTCCACGCTCAGCCACTCCCTTTAATATACATGCAAAGATCCCCTGTGAGAACCAGAGGGTGGAGCAGATTTACTAGACATGCATAATACAGAGTGTATACTGGCAAAGTAATTTTTTATTGTGTATGTAAGCATGTGATGTTTGAAATAGTATTCATTAAGCGATGGTGAAAATTTCCATCTATAATATGCTAAACTGTCATCACATGACCGCATTATGTCACGTTGTATTCACGTTAAGTGGGATCTAGTTATTATCTCTAAAATCAAAGTGGTTAGTTTACATTTTTATTTTCATTTATTTATTTATTTAAACTGTGTTGCTTGGCAAGCAGATA
Source organism: Acrossocheilus fasciatus (assembly GCA_036784905.1). NCBI lineage: Eukaryota > Metazoa > Chordata > Actinopteri > Cypriniformes > Cyprinidae > Acrossocheilus > Acrossocheilus fasciatus. The sequence goes on from CM071948.1 coordinate 19,908,427, forward strand.
AGTCAAATTTAACTTAATTAAATAAAAATAACCAGTTAAAAGAGAGGAAAGAAGGAGATGTTAATAATGTTATTACTTCCAAAATCATTAACGATTAATCGCATGTAAAATAAAAGTTTTTGTTTGCATAATATTTGTGTGTGTTCTGTGTATATTTATTATGTATATATGAATAGACACACATAGAGTATATATTTTGAAAATATTTATATGTATTTATATTTATATAAATATATTTATATAAATATTCTATATTTATATTCATAGAATTTATATTATAATAAATATATTTAATATATAAACATCATATATTTTTCTGAAATATATGCATGTGTATGTATTGTATATACATAATAAATATATACAGCATACATGCATATGTTATGCAAACAAAAAAAAAAACTTATTTTGGAAGCGATTAATCGCGATTAATCATTTGACAGCCCTAAATAAAAGTATTATTTACTGTAAATTGTATATTTATTAAACATTGAATTAGTATGCATTACACAATGGTAAACATTTTAAACTGTAACTATGCTACACTGGTGTCATATAACCTCACGATGTCACATTTTATTCGGCAAGTGGCAAGTTATTTTGATGTAAATAGTTATTAATATATTTTTTTAATATAGAACTTTGTCTTTTGGCAGTTCGATCAGTCCAATTTAATAATAATAATAATAATAATAATAATAATAATAATAATAATAATAATCATCATCATCATTTAAGAAAAAAATACGTTAAAGTATAAAATTGAAAGAGAAGAAACATGTTAAAAACAGCTGATATATTGCAGAAATAGCATATATTATCTAAAGTGTGTGGTACAACATTATACAACTGCAAGCAATGGAATGACAACTGGTAACTTGTCGGCTGCTATTTAGATACATGTCTACCTAGTGTACAATCACCTGAAAGCATTTTTTCCGACAGCAACCACCGCCATCGATCTCAAGGTCTCTGACTGGAGCCCTTGATTACTAATAGGAGGCTGTTGCAATTCAGAACCCGGCTGTTGAAGTTCAGAGGCTGTAATTTACATGCTAATATGTAGCAGAGGCTAGAATCTTCTTTTATTGTGTCTAAAATCAACATTGGCTTTAGATGTAATTGCATTCTTGATACAGAATGTTTATTACCTTGTTAGCTGGTAATGATGTATTGAAGAGCAGAAGTTTGGTTTAAAGAAACAGCTAGCATGATAGTCTTAACCTGCGTACCTGGAATTGCACTTGGGTCTCTGATCAATACCCATTTCCTTAGTACTTCGTCAATTCCTGGAGCCATGTCAATTTTTAACTTAGGCTCATTACAAAAATGCGCCTCTACCTACATTTTTGCAAAACTCCTATTCCCATAAATACAACTGCAGTGCAGTCAGTTTCATCTGAAATGAACACTAGAGAAGGTAAAATGGCAAGAAATGTAATTCCATTTCAGAAAAATCATGATTTCAGAGGCAGATCATCGAGAAATAAAGACATTTTTTTCATACTGCTCCTTAAAAAATACTGTTATGACCACAAAACACTTCTGCCATAGTAAAATTTAACACTGACACTACATTACTGGCTCCACGTATGGCTTTTCTAACGTAAGCTTGCTCGGTAGCTCACCTGGTAAAGCACTGCGCTCATGATGAAGAGTCCAGTCAAATGCGATTTATAATAAAAGTGCTCAAAAAGAGAAAAGTAAGCTGAAATGGCATAGTAGAAAATGTATTTTTATCTCATGTTTGCTTTTGTTTTCATTTCATTCAAAGCATTACCCTTTTAGCACCACTTTTCCTTTCCAAACTGCTGCAATAATGTACAACAATCAACGCAATAAAACATTGCTAGATTCATGTCTCAAAAATAAACATCTCTTAAAGGGTGATTGAAGCAACATAACATGTCTCCACAGTTACATTGTTCCAATGAGTCTGGGTTGTCAATTTTGGTGGTGCTCTGTGTCTTTCACACATCCTTAAAATGGTTAGTGTTCATCCACATTAAAAAAATAATAATAAATGAACCACACACTTTAAACCCCTTTATAGAAAATTTGCTTCCCACATGCTACCCACATTCTCATTTAAACAAAAAGATCTGCTTGAGAAAGTCTTTGCTATTCTTAACGTATTGTTTTCATTTATAGTACAGGCCTGAGTGCATGCTTGCACACTTTAATGTTCTTTCATTTCATCCTTTTATCATTGCCTACCCTGCATGGCTCAAGCAAAGTCTGATCTTGTGAAACCAGGATTGAGAGATCTCTGAGCACTCCACCCAACTGTTTGAGCCCAAGATCCCACGGGATGACCGATGTTATTTGTAGTTGCGCCCTAAGCCTGACATGTTATCTTGATCCGTGGTCAACGGCAGTTAATGTACAGGGATGTCTCGAGCCCTTGCGGTAATCACTAATGTTTATCAGAACCCGTCATCTCCAAAGCTAATTAAAAATCATCAAACAAGGCTAAACAACAGAGCTAATTAACAGGACAGAATAACAATCCTCCACGGACAACAGGCTAGCATGAATTTTCATACAAACTAGCAGAGGCTTCTAATCATCAGAGTTCTATGGACGTGCTATTGGCTATGCTAGTGTGCTAGCACACACACATATCAAAAACTACAATCTCTGCTACTAGCTATATTATGGGGGAAAAAAATTCTAGCACGTAACAATTTGTGTTATAGATCCATTACAAAACTTTACATGTCTTCTGACTGGCCAAATATGTCACTTTGTGCAGCACAGGAAAATTACTTGATCCTGGCAACACTATGACTATCTGGGACAAGTTGTTACGTAATAATTTATACACTCTTTAAAAAATTCAAATATTAAAATAAAATAAAATAAAATAAGACTCCTAAAATGGCTGAAAACAAAGTCAAAAACTAACACTTTGCAATACTTGCCAACAGCAAAGTGAATTGAGAAAATACTTCATAGCAGACATGAAAATATATTCTGCATTGTTTTTATTATAAATATTTTATTTAAATATATGTTTTATAAATAAATAAATAAATGATATATATATATATATATATATATATATATATATATATATATATATATATATATATATATATATATAATCTTTAACTATTTAAAAAAATAAAAAGTATTTTTAAATGTATATACACACACACACACACACACACACACGCACACAGTGCTATGAGTGCTATCGCGATTAATGGTTTGACAGCACATATATGTGTGTGTGTGTGTGTGTGTGTGTGTGTGTGTGTGTGTGTGTGTGTGTGTGTGTGTCCCTGGACCACAAAACCAGTCGTAAGTTGCTGGGGTATATTTGTAGCAATAGCCAAAAATACATTGTATGGGTCAAAATTTTTAATTTTTCTTTTATGCCAAAAAGGATATTAATTAAAGATCATGTTCCATGAAGCTATTTTGTAAATTTCTTTCCGCAAATGTATAAAAACTTTTGCGGTAATTTTTGATTAGTAATATGCATTGCTAAGTACTTCATTTGGACAACTTTAAAGGAGATTTTCTCAATATTTAGATTTTTTTTTTGCAGATTCCAGATTTTCAAATAGTTGTATCTCAGCCAAATATTGTCCAATCCTAACAAACCATACATCAATGGAAAGCTTATTTATTCAGCTTTCAGATGATGTAAAATCTCAATTTAAAAAAAATTGACATTTATGAGGTCCAGGGTCACACACACACACACACACACACACACACATATATACATACATATATACATACATGCATACATATATATATATAAAAAATTGCTGACTTCTATTTACACTGAAATCATGGTATTTGCAAATTTTAATTCAGTTCACTAAGGACTGTTATTCAGAACAATGCGGTGTTCAATGTTGGGGGTAACGCATTACAAGTAACGCGAGTTACGTAATAATATTACTTTTTTCAAGTAACTAGTAAAGTAACGCATTACCTTTTTATTTTACAAGAAAATATCTGAGTTACTTTTTCAAAAACTGACAGTGCGCTGTGTGAACATATCTTACTGTAGTTCTAGACTAAATGTGATATTACAGCCCGAGTCGAGTCCGTCTTTTTTTCCCCTTCTCCCAAATCAGATTATAATACTGTTTCAGCTATTAAAATAGTTCAGTTTTCTATGTAATGGCAAAGTGATTATATTTCGTTTAGTTTTTTTTATTAAGTTAAAGTTTAGGCTAAATCTATAGTTTTAGTCTAAACTATATCTATAGATTTTATAGATATAGCTATAGATAAGCTTCAGCCTATTTGCGTGTATTTGAAGCAGAACTCTTCATCTGCGCTGATGGCGCTCTCTTCAGCTGCGGGACTCTAAACACCGTCGAGACGCTCTTCCCAGTCGCGGCACAGTCTTGTGTTGTTTCCACCAGCGCGGCATTTTTTTTTTCAATCACTAATTGATGGATGTCTAAAATAAAAAAAAATAAGGAGAAGCCTAAAACAGGCCCGAGGCCCGGTGTTCTGTCGATTTGTGCTACCCTGTCAGATTTTCCTACCTCCCATTAAAACAGTAGGTAGTACAATTCGACAACGAAAAATGCTATCGGTCAAATTATGAGCTATTAATGTCTACACCAGTGGGGATTTCTTTAAGACTGCAAGGGAAGCTCAGCTTCCCCTATCATGTCAAAAAATTAATGGTCAAATATGTACTATTGTGTTAACATTTTATTGACTAAAAATGCGTTAGAACACGTTCATCTCGAAGACGAGTTCGTTCAGAATCAGCTACATATAGCAGGTCGGACTCGATTTCCTTCTCATACATTCCCGTAGCGTCAGTGTATTTCTCTGTTGAAGCCGAGCGTCCATGGACTTCAATGGGGCTGCTTTGAACAGTTTTTTTCAGAGCTTCGAAACTAGACGGTCATTGGGTAAATGCTGTGATTATGTCCCGCCCCCGGACGCTCAGCGTCTCTGGGAGTGAATGGAGGAGTGGGATGGCCTGGATTACGGGCTTCTGCGTGATGATTGGACGGTCTGCATCTCCTTTTGATTGACAGCGATTTTATACAATAAAAAGTCGTTGACGCTGAAGCTATTCGAGCTCAGTCCCATCGCGGCTTTGCACTTGGTTATTATCAATCATTATATATATTTTTTTTATTTATCTATAATGTTATGTTTTAATATACATGCTGGAAAATTTCAAGATATGCGAGCAAAAAATGCTCCTGACACAAGAGTGCTGTTTTTGTTTCGTTTGTGCTCGAATCCAAATCCGCGTTGATTTGGGAGAATCACTGATTCACTAAGAAGCCATTCATAAAAACAGTCATTTGATTCGCTCCTGAAGGATTCAGCCGTTTTGAAAGAATCGTTTGAATGATTCATTGATTCAATCACGAACTTCTGCCACCTGCTGGCCGTTTTTAAGTTTCCCGTCTAAAAGTAGGCATATTACATTATTTTCCAACATATTTCTATATTCAGAATTTAGTATTTAAAACATTAATCTCATAACATTATTTATGCAATTATAAATGCAGTCTAAATGAATAAATGCCACATCTAAATGTCACTTCATGCAGCTTCTGTGCAGTGCTAAGATGAGTTTTGTTTAGATCATTTCATGGATAACAATAGCCAGTCATTCATTCACATTAATTAAGTATTCAGAGAATAATATTGTCTGTTTTCACTTACATCTATTTATTTATTAAATTTTGATTCATTTTGTAGAATTGAATTATAAATTAAGCTGGTATAGTATCGTAAGACATTTTTATGGTATCATGACAACCCTATTATACAGCACATTCCTTGTTTCAGTTTAACCTAATTCCCACATTTCCGTCGAGTTTAATATCTTTTTTTTTTTTTAGATTGTTTGTTCATTCATTCATTCATACAGTAGGCTAGGCCAGCATCACTGGAAAAGACGCCTAGCTGGTACGACAGGGTCACAGAGCATTTTCTTGAAAAGGAACGTAGGGCAGGATTTACGTATAAATAAATGGACAATTTTTATGATGTAGGCCGAAAATGAGCTTCCCCTCTTTGAAAGACCAGCAGCCGCCACTGGTCTACACCTACCACAACCCTAAACCTACCCTTACAGTAATGCAAATACAGTAATTATGTGTTATATTCGCAGCTGTGGCTAGAAGGGATACAGCTACCGGAAACCAACAATAAATAATTTTTTCTACCAATTAGATTGTGTTTTATTAATGTCTACACCTACCCCAACCCTAAGCCTACCCATACAGTAATGCAGATACATTAAATATTGTTGTTCAGCATGAGAAAAAAGATGCAATATTGATTTGCGCATGCGCAGTAAGCCCTGGTAGGAAAATCTGACGGGTAGGATAAAATGTCAGGACACCGGCCCGTGAGACGTGAAAATTGGCCCGATCGAGGCTGTCAGTCCCGGGCTGAAATACAGGGCTCTAGCATTCCCCTCAATAGAAATCACGTTTCCCCCTCGGGGTCAGGCACTCGATCTTTACTTAAACTGCATATGACAGAAGTGTCAACAGCTTTCATGCACGTCTTTTAAAATAAAAGTCCCGCATAAGAAAATCATTTAGAATTACGTTTTTTTTTGTTGTTGTTGATGTCGTTTCTTTGGCCGTACACTCCGCGACCCACTCAGAACAGTGCCACGACCCACTTTAGATAAACCAACAATTGTGCTTCATTGTTTTTTTGTTTATTTATTGCTGAAGAGTGTTGAACCTTCTTCTCCTGTGTTCTACTGTACAGACGTGAATTATAGGTTTACTCGTTACACTTTTCGGTGTGAAAGGGCTTTTAAATTTGCTATAAATAGAACTTCTTGAGTTTACAAACAATCAAGCCCTGCTCATATTTAAAAAGTAACGCGAAAGTAACGTAACGCATTACTTTCCATAAAAAGTAACTATGTAACGTAATTAGTTACTTTTTTAGGGAGTAACGCTATATTGTAATGCATTACTTTTAAAAGTAACTTTCCCCAACACTGGCGGTGTTAAAAAACAAAAAAATATGTCATTTTCACTTTAAGCTCGTCCATCTAACTTGACACAGTAAAACCTTGCATCATACAACATGTCACACAATCAGCAGCACGACATCCTACTGCTCCACAGCAGGAGGAATCTATGCGTTTCTTTTTATTTTCTATCTGAGTGCACCATCAGACACAGGAGGTCCGCTTTCACAGCCACAAAGGAGGAGGAGCATTACAGCACTGCTCTGGCCCAGTCAAGGCAGACACATCTATTAAATGAACACGGATATGTATTTTTGAGCAATCAGCTGTACGCCGCTATGATGGGAGCATGACAATTTGCATAACCTGACACCAGGCCACCAATATGTGTGGAGAATAAGTTAGTCCATGCAGCAGCTCTGAGATATTAGCAAGCGAATATTAAACCCTTCCATTTACCCAAGAGATGCAGACTTCCATTTGCGACAGGGGTAACTTCTTCGACACAGCGGCACAATAAAGTTGCCAGGGTTATCTGTGACATCGAGGGGCAAAGAAGCGTGCCGTCTTCAAAAGGAAAAGAAAGAGAGAGAAATGTTCAGCTTACAAGAGGTTCTTGATGTTCGGTCATGCTTCAAACAGATCACAGTCAGCAAGGAGCAAATCACAGGCAAGCCGTGATGCAGTCTGAAATGCACTAAAAAATGAAATGTACTGAATCGAAATGATGGAAAAATTCTGTGTACACATGCACAATCAAATTATGGTTAAAGAGATTCTCCCAAAAATGAATACTCTGTCATCATTTACTCACCCTCATGTCATTGCAAAACAATTGGACTTTCTTTCTTCCGTGAAATAAAACAGGAGAAACTTTGAAAAACATACTGTGCTCTTTTCTATGCAATTGAAATGAACAGAAACTAGCGCTTCAAAAAGTTAAAACTATCAAATGATCAAAAATAAGTCTGTAAGACTTGTACTGTAACTATATCTTCTAAAGTCATATGATAACAAAACGGGCTTAACAACAAATACAGCTAGGCCAGTAGTTTAGATTTTTACTCTTGTCCTGCCACAAAAAACCTAGCTAAGTAAATAAATAAATAAATAACACACACACACACACACACACACTGACCCACCTACGTATATTTATGTTCATTGCCCCAGTATCACTCTGCATGTAAACATATTTCAGCAGATTTAATGTGTATATCTAAAATCAAAACCTCAGAAATACTGGAAAATCTCGTAAACAGTTTTTCTACATTGTTATAATTTGATAGTTATTAGTGTTTTGTTGTGTGTAAACACTGTCACTGAATTCAGAAGTTGTCCATTCTTTCGACTGAATGGCAGGCAACTGAAACTCGCTGAAGAAGTCTGGGAATCCCATCAGTGCTTATATACCAGGAAAGCTGACCAAGGCTGTTAGAGGACTGGAATATCGTGTTACCTGCATCCGGTTGCGTGTTGCATCTCAATGATTTCAAATCAAGGTCAGGAACTTTTGAATATGCATAATAACAACCGACTACTGGCTGAATCAGCTCTCATCTGGCTGAAAGAATGTAAGGGGCGGACAGAGGGAAAAAAAGAGAGAGAATATGCAAGAAAAACAATAATGAAATGTAAAAGAAAGACAAATGTTGTTTACCTAATTAACCAAAGTGCTAAATTCATTAAAACTCTTTATCATCTCTCCAAGAAAAAAAAAAAAGAATAAAATAACATGTCCTTGAAAACAAAGGAAATTAAAAATTTAAGGACAACATTGCTGGGAAAACCTTCTCATAAGCGGATAGGACATAAGTACTCTAAAACCACGCCATGCTTCCTCATTTCAAAAGCATATTTCCTATGATATGAATATCTGTCGTCAACTCTACAATAAGTAAAGTCATTTAAGATTAAAAGCAAAATCCTGTGCTTATCCAAAATGGATGAGGACATGAAGTTAGTCCTTCTTAGGGCCGGGTGAATAAATGTGCACAATATATTAATAATTATTTTACTGGCGATAAAATTAAGCAACTTTGTGAAAATCATTCAAATATTCATACACCTTTATAATTCTTCCTACATTTTTACTCTGTTTTAGGTCTTACATTAAACATTATTTTAACTAGATTTTAGCTGATATATTAAACATTTTAACCTACTTTTAAGAGATTTCAGACCAAAGGCATAAATACAACGATACATAAAGAATATCATCAGATGGCTGTAAATGGATATTTTTTAGCTACTGTATATATCACATTGACTTAGTCCTTCTTTCCAAAGAACAAGCGATGAAACAAGCAGATTTTTCTAATGTAAGCCATTTTAAGTCTCTATGATTAATTAAAAGCGAACAGATTACATCTCTTCCTGTTCATTATTATAATCCTCATATCAGTGCACAAAATAATCTAAAGCGCTGAAGACACAATCCTGTGAAAAGCAGGTAGCATCCGACCAGAAAATAACATCTGCCTTTCTACTCTGTGCAGCCAGTCAGGTGGCATTTGGCTAATGTACGCAGAACATCTAAAAATCTTCATATTACGTCCCAAAAGGATGGTGATCTTGTAGATTACGGGAGAATTGCTCGGCTTAATCATTACTGGCCAAGGGTTAATTTGCATTTGCAATGAGTAATAATCTTTTCCAGACTATTAATGAAATCTAATGAAGGTGTATAAGAGGCTTACTGTTAGTACAATTCGATGTCATGTTCACCACAACTGCTTCTGAGAGACCAGAGGTTTGAAGGAAGGCAGTAAAGCAGTTAAATGGCGTCTCTGCCATCCTGGACACCTGGTAAGATTAAGTTAGTTCAACCAAACCAATTACCGGATCTTATTTTTCAATCTCACATCCAACATATAAAATCTATAATACCTCAAAAAAGGCAGATTTTTTGAGCATTACAGAGCATACCGCCCAAGTAAATATTACATGAGATTAAAAGACCAGATGTTTGCTGGATATCTGAGCCAGACATGCTTTGAATGTCATGTTTTGCTTTTTTGAATTACGAAACTTGGCTAGTCAGGCTTAAATGTGAGTATTAACATTCACAGGAGGCGACACATGCTCTTTAATCAGTTAAATGGAATGCATGCATTCAGTATTTTGTTTAAAATGGATTCTGTTGATTGAACAAAACTTCAATTGAATTTCAATCAGAGGCACCAAGGTCCCTCATCCAGTTAATCAACTACTTGGAATTGCTAAACTTATTACATTAAACTTATATTTACCCAAAATCTCACTCTAATTTGTCGCCATGGCAACAAACCAATGAACCAAATTGATCAAAATCCCAACACGTTTTTTATCATTTTCACAATTTTTGAAGACTGAATTATCAATTACCAAACAGTCATCTTATTTTGTGTGCTATCTTAGTCATCAACACAGCATGTAGGGCTGAATTATAAATAATTTAGCTTAATGAACCTTCTTATACATCGGCCTAGCCAATTTCCCATGATGCACACATGTCCATTTCCAGCCTGCTAAGATTAATGACTGTGCATTTCATGGGCAAAAAAAACAAAACAAGAGATCTTGCAATGTCACGTCAAAGCCGTTTGGTTTACAAGCCATAACCACAAGACAAAGAAGCTGTTCTCCTCAGCGACTCTGCTAACCAACGATAATCGGTAATGTCATGGGATTAAATCCCTTTGAGTTTCCGCCCTGGCTGCCATAAGCTTTCTGTTATCACCGCAGAGCAGGTTCTGCAGTTACATAACTCCTACAACCAAACAATCACTCCTAAACTTAAAAAAAAAAAAAAAAGTCCAAAAAGCTGGCAAGAACTCAAAGCTAGCCTAAGATTAGCTTCAAGGACTAATTGAGCTGCAAAACAGCAGTGTGAGCTTCATTTTATAGGAGCTGTTCAAAAGTGAGCTGTGATCAAACACACGCCCCCCCCCCCCAAATATTTTAAAGGAAATGTTATTTAATTCATTTTTATTTATTATTTATTTAATTCATTTTAACATAATTTACTGTCCTTCTCGTCTTATTTTCGTCCATGGAACACTACAGAAAATAACTAAAAATAGTGGTGGATCAATACGCCTATTTGTAGTATATATATATATATATATATATATATATATATATATATATATATATATATGTAGTATAATATACTGACATATTATCGAAATCGCAACTTAATTCTGAGCCTTCTTTTTTATTTTATTAATAATCTTAAAAAAATGATATTTTTGGTCTTTATTTATTATTTTTATTTGAATTTATTTATTTTTTCCCTAAATTAGAATTTAAAATTCCTTTTTTTTCTTCTTTTTTTTAATACTTAATCCGAATATGTCAAACAATTGAAATGTCAGTTTTTTACAATATTGTACTGCCTTATGGCAGAGCTTCGGCAGAGGGTCAAATGATTTAAAAGTGAAAAATGATTAATTTCTTTATTTTTCTCACATAAACCTGGTTTAATGTTCCAAAAGAATTGAAATATAGTGCAAGGACCACTTTTATAGTGTTTTTATGTGCTTTTTTAAAACCTTGACAATCATGATGTTTATGCTATGAATCTTCAATTCTTCAACATTTCTCCTTTTGTGCTCCACTGACAAAAAGACATACATGTTTATTTGTTTATTTACTTATTCATTTATCTGTGAAAAAAGAAATTGACCTTGAACATGTTAACATGATCAGTGAAGCACATGGAGACATGATTAAATTAACATAGCCTCGTAAAAGCAATGCAAGTAAGTCAGTAGCATGACATTGTGCTGACCCCTTCCTTAAACAACATAATCTGAGTCAGGTGATTGCTTTTCATTTGGTCTCATCTTAACCCTCTGAATCTACCCCGGTTACTGACCCTGAAAATGGTGGGCAAATTTTCATTAGTTCGAGGTCCTTGGTTTCATCTGACAGCATCGATTCATGTGTCATTTCTGCCAATATTATGTTGGTGATTCAGAGAGAAATAAAATGTCCTTGATTGAAATACTCAAGCAAAGCCAAAAGACTATTCCCATTTCTCATTGAGTATTAGTTGATAGCAATGGAGCTGCGTTTAGCAGTACTGGCCGGCACCCAAACTACAAAACCGAGTAATTGCATTTAAATGGTCCAGACTGATCAGCATTGTGATCACAGATCTGTTCATTCCTTTCGAACGGTTTTCTCAGATCCACCAGACAAACCTCCATGTTACCATCAATCGTGCATGAAAGTAAAGAAGCTTTGAACCATTAAGCCACTAGTTTAATGTGCAGGGCTCCGATTTACTCTCTCTTGGCCTCTGGTGCTGTGAAACAAACCGAATCCAAGTGGCTATGTGGTTCAGCTTCACTGCACAACAATCCATCACAAATCTGCCAGTTTGAGAACGTACTGACTGCAAACACACAGGTGCCGAAAAAACAAGGCCAAGCCACAAGTGTGTCTGAAAGACCTTTGGAGATGATGAAATGAACTAAACATGGTCTATAATTGGTGTTTAACCTTCTTCAGATAAACCCGCTTTGGTTGGTCACTTTATATATCAATCAGATATTCTCCTTTTGTTTAAGTGAGCATTAGGGATGCACCAAATGTTCAACAACTGAAATTATTCGTCTGAAAATAGGAAAAAAAAAATCTATTTCGGTGATCCGCCAAATTCCGCCAATCGCATGTCTCCGATGAGAGGTGGAAGGGGTGGTTGTTGCTGATTAGTGTATAATGATTGAAATCACGAAATGGCCTTAAACACTTAGTAAATAAACTGCAGAACGTTGTGTTTTCTAATACACGCATGAATTACATGTATTCTGATTTCTGACAGTCCAAAGTGCAAGGAAAATCAGCGCTGAAACAGTATTACTCGTCAGTTGCTCGGTAACAAGTTGCTGAATTTTTACAAGGCATGTGATACGTGACAAACATCTTACCAAATTTGTAATGAGAATCATTTATAAATCTGCTGTTGTCAACAAAAAGAAGAACTGTGGGTTTCTGCCAAAATAAAAGCTGAGAAAAAGCAAGAACTCCATCAACATTCATAAATGTTTAATGTTGTTCTGTAAAATAAAATAAAAAGTAAGACAATCATGATAATAATAATTACAACAGCTCTATTAATGTTTTAATTATATTCTGCTCAGCAAGACTGCATTTATTTGTACAGTAAAAAATAAATGCTTGATTCAAAAAGGGGGGTCTCAAAAATAGCCAAAAATATTATTTTACTAACTTGTTAATTTTGAATTAAATTGTGCTATGTTGGAATAATGTCTGATAGAATGTTAAAAAATGTTATGTAAATATTTTTAAATTGTTGTTTTATAATAGATTTTTTTCTTTGAGAAGCAAGACAAAACAGTAAAAAGCACATTTTGGCTATGCAATTATGCAATGGTGAAACTGGCAAAATACATGGGGAAAAAACCCCGCCAAAACCGTGTTCGGTATTCGTCCTTCGGTCCAGTGCTTCATTTTGTTCGGTTTCAGCTTCGGCCAAGAATTTTCATTTCGGTACATCTCTACTGAGCATTCATTTAGTCAAAAGTCCGGCTACAACAAAATGTTTTTGCAATAACCTAATGTGTGTAATGTGTATCTCCCCAGCTCTGTTTCCTGCTGCAGTGACCTCTTTCACTGTGCAGATGAATCATACAGAGGTCATTATCATATTGCTAATATATCATGGCAGACACAGCGCTTGAAGCAGTGCACCTCCATAATTCAACTGCTCTCCTGTTAATAAAGTGCTAAACCTCCATCTCAAAAATGGTGCCGTGATAAAACTGTCCTATGGAGTACTCTTAGTAAACCATCACTGTCAATAATGGGTGCATTTGGTACCGGTCAACTGCAGTTCACAAGACAGTTCACACCCAAAGTTGCATCAGTAGTGCTCTAGTGGGCGATGGAAGGTCCCAATGCACTTTTTTTCTTTAATAATTTCTGGTCACTCTCAACTTTCTTTTTAATGACTGGCAAAATGAAGTAATGAATGAGTAATGAGTAATGAAAATCTGTCCTGCATCTATAATTGCTCACTGTAGTTCCCAGGTATACAAAAACTACCAGTCAATAGTTTTTGAATGATAAGAACGATAAGTCTCTTCTGCTCACCAAGCCTGCATTTATTTGATCCAAAATACAGTAAAAGCAGTAATATTATGAATTTTTTTTTACTATTTAAAATAACTGCTTTCTATTTGAATATATTTTAAAATGTAATTTATTCCTGTGATCAAAGCTCATTACTCCAGTCTTCAGTGTCACATGATCCTTCAGAAATCATTCTAATAAGCTGATTTGCTGTTCAGGAAACATTTATTATTATTATTATTATTATTATTATTATTATTATTATTATTATTATTATCATCATCAATATTTAAAACAGTTGAGTACATTTTTTTTTATTATAGGGGATTCTAGAAATTAATATTTTTATTTAACAAGGATGCTTTAAATTAATCAAAAGCGATGATAAAGACATTTATAATGTTACAAAAGATTTCTTTTTCAGTTAAATGCTGCTGAACTCTATTCATCAAAGAAACCGGAAAAATTCTACTCCGCTGTTTTCAACATAATAATAATAATAATAATAATAATAATAATAATAATAATAATAATATAAATGGTTTTTTGAGCAGCAAATCAGATTATTAGAATGATTTCCGAAGGATCATGTGACTGGAATAACGATGCTAAAAATTCAGCTTTGAAATCACAGGAATAAATTACATTTTAAAAATATTTCAAATTCCTTTTCGTTTTTGCTGTACTTTGGATCAAATAAATGCAGGCTTGGTGAGCAGAAGACTTCTTTAAAAAACATGAAAACTTTTGACTGGTAGCGTATTATGCAAAGTATACTCAGAATAATAATAAAACAATTTTTACTGATAGTATGCTACTCCCAATATAGCCTTATTCTACACTATACAAGTTGACAGAGTGGTAATAAAACATAAGGTGTGTAAATCTGGCTGCGAAACCTTTTTTCTATCTCCCTCTCTCTCGCTCTGTCTGTCTATCTTTTGGTCTACCTCAGATCTCTTATAACCCTGAGGGGGCCTTTATTTATAGGAGGCAGTAGCAACTTCAATGGCTCTTAATAATTAATGATTTTGTGACCTGGCTGTATAATGCCAGCTCCACCAAACAGTAGTAAAGTCACCACATATATTACTGCGGCTTTACAACACTCACTTTAACAGGGCACAGGTGCTTGGACAGAGCTCTGTAACTATCACTCACGTTGAAAAAACATGAGCCAGAAAGCAAGGAGGATGCTAGAGATCCCCAGAGCGGCTGTCTTTGCAGTAGCCACTTGCAGTGGTTGTGAACTCCCCATAAGAGAGACTTCACAGTGTGCGGCTGCTCCACATTCCCTACATCCCTTTGTAGCAGATCAGATGCAGAGTGAGAGAGAGAGAGAGAGAGAGAGAGAGAGAGAGAGAGAGAGAGAGAGAGAGAGAGAGAGAGAGAGAGAGAGAGAGAGAGAGAGAGAGAGAGAGAGAGAGAGAGAGAGAGAGAGAGAGAGAGAGAGAGAGAGATTGAACACAGACACTGGCCCCACAACAACGTAGTACAACCAGTATTTGTGCCAACACGAAAACTTCAGAGACAAAGCTGGAGGGGACTGAGAATTATTGCCTTGTTAAACCCAGTCTGCTATATGATGTGGTGGCAATATAGGGTGGTTTAATTGGAAACTGTGCACAATTAGTGAGAAGAAAGGGATTTTGGGAAAACATCAGCACTCTTTCTCTCAGGCTGTGTCCGAAGCTAACGGGAGCCCCTCATGTAGTTTTTCTAATATTGTGATGTCAAGGATCCCCATATACGCTGAGAAAATTTTGGAGTAGAAAATATTTTCACTTAGAAATAATTAAATATAATGGAAAAAAAACAACAACAAAAAAACAGCAAGTAGCACATTAAATTAAATATGAAAGTTTGAATTAGAAAGCCTGAAATGGTATTTTTTTATAATTTTTTTTTTTTTTTGCAGTATATGATTTTCCCACTTTTGAGGGACCTCCTTCACAAAATAGTAAGATATATATTTGTAAATACAAAAATCTATTTATACTACATGAGAAAAATGATATTATATTATAAAGACAAAATGTTGTTTCCTTAAGTAATTTGCTTTTATATTGTTACTGTACAAACACTAAAAGTTCTTATTAAAAGAGTATGTGTAAAATAGAATAAAATTGCTGTGATTAGCAGAATTAAACCATTTAAAATCGAATAAAATAATAAAATTCTGAAAATCTGTTTTTTTTTTATTTTGACCTCTTTGTTTTAGATAAAGTTATAAAAAAAATGAATACAATATCACTCAGTAGAAATTAACAATAATAATAATTCTGCTCAGCAAAAATAAAATAAATTGATTAAAAGTTGCAGTAAAGACATTTATAATGTTATACAAAAGATTTTGATTTCAAATAAATGATGTTGTTTTGAACTTTCTATTCATCCTGAAAAAAGTATCATATTTTCACAAAAATATTAAGCAGCACAACTGTTTTCAACATTAATAATAATATGAAATTTACTGTAGACTGGCATAATGGCTCTAAAATCCGGCTTTTCCATTACAGGAATAAAGTACATTTTAAAATGTATTAACAGAAAATAGTTTTAAAATGGCAATCATATTACTGCATTATTTATTTAAAATACTGTTGTTGTTGTTGTCTTTTTAAATAAATGCAGCCTTAATAGGTGAGTATTGGAGACTTAAAAATAAATAAATAAATAAATAAAACAAACATATACATAAACATACACACACATAAACATACATACACACACACACATACATATACACATATATATATATATATATATATATGTATAAAAAACTTTTATTTTTTTCATCTTACCTACCCCAAACTTTTAAACCGTATTGCAGATAAATACATATGAATATTCATGAATAAATTAATAAATACATTAAAAATATTCATAATGCATTACAATAAAAAAAGTGTCTATTTGACTCTAACATGAAGATATATTACTCTACTTTTTAAAGGCAAATTTTTGTCTGCCTTCAAAAATCAATCAAAAGGAGGCATAGATGACAGGATGTGACCCAAATATTGGATTCTGACATGCCTTGATACCCTCCTTCTTCCGGATACTTGAAAGAGAAGCATTTTCTCAGGTCAGCGACACATGTTTTTGTTTCCCAGTATCTGCAAGCAACCAGTGTGTGGCCGGCCCTGCCTACTTAACCTTGGCAAAGCCACAGGCCGAGTACAGAACAGCGTGTCAGCAGAAAGCACCCGTCTTACTCTGCGCTGTTAGTGTGAGCATCAGAGTGCTGGAACAGTGCCTGCCAACAGCTGTGTGACGCACGCACGCACGCACGCACACACATACGCGCGCACCCTGAGTGGATAGGCTTCAATGGAGCAGCCTATTACAGGCCCCAAATCAATGAGCAGGCACATACAGAGTGAGAGAGAAAGCAGGAAGGTGAGTGTAAAGACCGAGATGAAAATGAGAGAGGGCAAATGCTCTGGGGGACCAGGCCTAAAAACCTCCCTGCGGCTATACTCGCTCACATACACACACACGTCCAGAAGGAGTCTAGAAGGACATATATTGTACAGGGCCGCTCAGTGGAGAGCAGAGGCGTGCTGATGTCATGCTGATGTATGCCACTTGCAAAGCCTGGCAGCAGTGATATATTTTGGTTTGTAGTAAGGTGAATAAAGAAAACTGCAAGAGGTGACATTTCACTCTGCTCCGATGATGGTCCGAGTCACTGAAATTGAAACGATTTGTCAAACAGACTACATTTTGTAAGTTTTATGAGAAAGTGTTATATCTTAAGTTATCCACAATAAATTGTGCTTTCAAAATGATTAAAGACTAATATGAAGTTTTGTTTTGTTTTTCCAAGTGTGAAGGGTGTTTTCTCCTTAGAAGTATTTCAGTCATTACTACATATATACTACCAAACATATACAGAGAAGTGAAAGCTTGAAATATTAATACATTTTCAATTTTCTTTTTTTTTCTTTTTTTCCATGTTTTTATTTATACCCACCAGCACTGGAAATTAAAAAAAAGAGCCACATGTATATTTAATTTCTTAATAATTTTCTATAATTATAACAATTACACAACAAAGTGTAAAATACCTGAAAAAAAAAAACACTCATGAATAGATTTTGTAACAGTGTTTTGGATCAGTAAAATATACTGGAAAAAAGTATAACTTGAAAAATGTATTAATAAAAATTTATTAATAAATTAATAATACTCATAAACATAATAAATAATATGAATACAAAATACTGATGCCACCTGAAAATAATACATCATTCCTATATAAATTAGTTTCGCAACAGTGGGAATAAAATATAAATAAAAAATATCTATTAATAAATTAATCATTTTCATAATAATAACTACATGCAGACTACTTATTTTCTACTTGAAAATAAAACAGCATTCATAAAAAAATTATTTTGGATGAGCAGATTTAAATAAATAAATAAATAAATAAATAAATAAATAATACATACTGTACGATGCTACCTGAAAATAAAAATGAATTTAAAAATAAATTGATTTTAAAACTTTTATAAATGTTTTTTTTTTTTTTTTTTGAATTAAGGAACACACATACAGACTAACAAACAAGCTTTCCATTCAATATTCTCTAAACATTTTCAGCAGAGAAACAGACTCTCAGGCTGATGATACACTGGGCGACTTTGGTTAATGTTGCTGTCAACGCTGGCAACCAGGTGAGGCACAGGGCCCACGACCAGTCTAAAATATCCAGATAGAAATTTGTTACCCACTCTCAATGGGAAAGTGCCCAAGCATCATTGTTCAAAAAAAAATTACCCGGCAAGTGTATCATCTTTCACTCACATAACAATCCAAGGATAACATCCTCCACTGCAGCTCAAACTGTCATTTTGTCCTAGAAAGGCTCAACATGTCGTCTGCAGTTTGAAACTGATGAGAGCGTTTGACGACATTAAAACAGTGGCTGAAATAACACTGATATCTGACTCGACTGCCAGCATCCATTTATCAGTGTCAACATCAAAGTCTGACTGAGGGGGGACTTAAAAACGTCCAGATAAGGGAGAGATATGAGCGATATGCCTGTTCACTCAATTGAGTTTGGCTCGAAGCTTTGATATCGAAGAAGAGAACTTTACTGTAAGTGGAATTTCCCACAGTCTCTGCTTTCTCCAAGTGTTTGCCCCTATTTCTAGGGATAAAACAGCTGCTTAAAATTAAAGCCCTATTTGGACGGGACTAGTTTTCTAAATTACGTTTGAGTTTCGATTCTTATCACCTGACGTCTGCGATTTTCATGTACCACTTCGGACGGGACTAACATCTCTGTGTTTATTACAGAGGTGGGAGGGGCTGTTTTGTACATCTGGGCATTTCAGAGATCACGCGCTCTGTATGTGTGCATTGCCTATAGTCATTCGGATTGATTACCATTAGTATAATCACACAAATACCATGGTGAAGCTAAATGGCTAGTATAGCAAAACCATGTTAATGTGTGGTTACTTTACTCTTACTTTAGTTATTTATTTGCAGTAAACACGTGTTTAATTTTCATAAAAGGTACATATGTAATTAAAACATTATGCAATCAGAAATGCAGAAATGAACGTGCATAATTTTACCTGACGCTGATATTACAATAGCCAGTCTTAACAGTTTACATGATCTGGCTCTTGATTTTATTATTGTTATTTTATTTTTTACTTTATTTATTTATTTATTTTTTCTTTGCCGGAAGGAAAATATATCAAATGTGTGCACGGTAAGAGCGTCTACGGTAATTCACGTTGGCCAAAACACACAAGGAAATGCATTGTGGAAAAAAATAAAATAAAATAAATCACCAGCAATCACAGACATCGCATTTGGACGGGATTAGTTTTCTCAGAGGATCACTGAGTTTGCGGAAAAACAGTAGGTAATTTGCTCTGGGATTATTACAGAGGTTGTGTGTGAAACACACATTTCTCTAACGACCCCCTGGAAACCTAGTCCCGTCTGAATAGGGCTTAAGAGTGGTTTCTGTGAAATATACTGGATATCAATATTTTTCATGAGACCTCCACAATCAAAACTCTAAAAACACACCTGTCACACCCAGTGTAATTGATTTTAAAAATAAATAAATAAATGTTACTCAAAATTTTGAACATTAGTAGGCTATATACAGTACATTACAATATGTTGTAATTTTTTATAATCATTGATCATTTCTTTTTTCCATTTTGTCTGTCAATTTTTATTTCATTTTAGTCTTTACAATAATATATGAAAAATATTTATTATTTTGTCCCACAATTTTTACAAACAAATAAAGGTAAAAAAGAAATTGCTTATAATTTATTTACAAAGCTTGGACATAAGTTGGGACTTAAGTATGGAACTGACAAAAGGGTAGGGCCCAATGATTTCCGCGATGCAGAACATGTGGAATCCGGTCATAAAAATGGAATTTACTATAATGCGGAATGTCACGGAATTTGCCAACTTTAAGCCTCTTCTGCCTCAATATATGAGTACATGAACACACCGTCTATTGTCATATCATATACAAAACTCAAAGAAACTCAAAAGGTCTTCACAGCAACCCGTCAAAATAAAAGTTTGGTTTAACTTGAAGAAACTGTGACAAAAATGTATTACTAAATGTAATGATAGAACTACTACTACTAATACAATTATTGTTAAAACATTATTTTCAAGGAATATTTACCAGAAAAATTATTTACCAGAATATAATAATAATAATAATAATAACAATAATGATAATGATAATAATAATAAATTAATTTTAATAAAATCATTTATTTAGAAATGCTTTTGATTATAAAAATTTAATGAAACCATTCAAATGGAATCCAAAAACTAAAGGAAAACATAATTTGATAAAAAAAATAAAACTGAATTTGAGAAAAATAAAATGTATTTCAAAGGGCCTTAAAAAATTTATTTTCAGTAAATTTTTAATAAATTGCTGTAAAATTGTGTAAGTTTCATGATTTCAATTAATTAGACATGCATTTTTACAAATAAATTTTAATATAACCATTAAAACAGACTGTAGAAAAATTAAAACAGAAAAAATGTAATCCAGAAAAATTTAAATGGAAAAAATGGAATTTGAAAAAAAAGCAAAAACCAAACCAGATTTCAAAGAGCTCTAACTCAGCCAAGCAGATGTGTTCATCAGCGGATGCGAATCATCACAAAATGACCAAAGACCTGTTGATTTTTTGGTCCATTAAAACACAACACGCTAACATTTCTTCCCAAAGGTCTTATACTGCCAAATCATACATCTGGTTCATTCACACTAACACAGGAAAGAGTTTTAAATTTAGATTCATATCTGACTTGCTTTTCCAATTCAACAATCTTATCAAGTTTTCCATATTAATAAGACAGATCCGGGGGAAGAACACTGAGCCAAGAGACTGTCAACACAGGGCCTTTGGTTTTCATACAGGCTAAAGGCTAAAACAACAAGGCTTTCCTCAGTCTAGAAAACTGCCTGGTTTGCTCGCCTAACAGAAAATAAACAGCGATCTTCTCTGATTATGATCATTCACCCTCGATCCCTTACAGCACTTCACCCTAAAACTAATAAGTGCCATCCATCTGCAGCCAGATAATTTGCAAATTACCAACAACAACTGTTGTTGTGTGTTATCGTGTTTAATGTTGTTGCACAAGACCAATGTTCCTCAAGAAGCGCTCCTTAGGGACAGCCTCTTGCTTTGATAAGCAGTCTGAGCTTCTTTTGCAACAATTTCCTCTCCAGTGCTCAATTCAAACTTCCCTGGCTGATGAAATCTGGGATCAACAGCAAACCCCGAACAAGACCGTTTCAGTGGCTCACAAAACGCTACGAGTGTTGAGGGGGACCTGCTGGATGTATGGGAGAGTCCCTGAGGATTTCGTTGCTCCATCTAATCTAATGCCACCCCGAGCTGGAAGGAAGCGTTGAGGTACATTGATTCACACGCTATAACACTGCAGTGCTGAGAGAGGATCTAATTAAGTCTGTTAATAACCTAGTGTTGATACAGCCATAAATGTTCAACCGAATGGATACCACAGCAGTTGTCTTTCTGTTCGACTTGAGTTGCAATCCAACGGTGCCCCACAAATGTTATTAATAAAGACCTGCTTCACAGGTGCACTGAAGACCTGTCCTTAAAGAGAATCTATCACAATGATGTAGAGACCCACGGCTCAAAATTGATGGAAAAAAGGTTCATAATGTCTTACTGAAGTGCCAAGCAGACAGATAGTACAAACATATGTCTTATTTTTGGCACTTGAGCAATAACTCAGCAATCTCAAGATACTGAAAAGGTCTCAAAGTTTAGGGTTTGACGTTTTACAGTACAGTATGTGTGATATTTATGGCCATCACTTTAAAAAGTGCTTCACAGATCTTCTGTCTGTGACATCACAAATGCAAAGGCTTAGCCTATGAATAATAATTAGATGATGGACAGGTAATACTATTTTAGTAAATAGTTTGTGACATATTGATAAAGAATTCAGGTTTGTAGTGTAGTACTTGTTCATTACCAAATAAAGTAGAACATGAAAATTAACCAAAATATCCAAAAATGTATTAAATAATAATAATACAACATTTAGATCAGATTCATTATTCTTGCTGACAAACAAAATGCTCAAATGAACCTGTGACACATTTAATTTAATATCTTCATCCACTGTCTGTCTTTAGATTTCAGCAAATAAATTAATAAACACATACATGATGACTCTAACAAATAAATCAATTATTTGTTGCTCTAGTGATTACAATTTCACTCTGAATGGGAAGTGGTTTTGGTACTAACCTATCCTATTATTTTCATTTTTTGGACACATTAATTCAATTAAATAAATAAAACCGCTACTTACTATGGCATACACACTAACAACAGGAAAACTTTTACTAAATTATACATCACTGCCACAAGCTATTTTAGAAGGTAGTGTATACAAACCTGGCCATGCCATATGGGGAATAAATGACTAAATGCCTAAGGCGATAAAGCCCACCATTCAAGGCTTTGAATCAAATCGGACAAACAAAAAAAGCGAAAGCTTTCCAAGGTACGACCATGATTACACAATGCCCTTGAATTTAAACTTAAAAGCTTAAAAATAATCCACATAATCCAAAAATCAGCCCTTGAAAAAAACTAAAAAACTCTTCACTGTCAGTGTTTTCTACAAATCCTCAATAATGGAAACCAATTACAAATCTGTAAAGGGGACAATGAGGATGTCCGTCCAAGAAGTCAATGTGCATCTGAGACAGGATGCAGAAAATGTCAACAAACATGCATGACTCAGTCATGAAAATGACGTGTCTACTAAATAACATGCATTGCATAATTTGACATGGCAATGAGAAATGCAGTTCTCAGAGCATATACTATGAGCTTTATGATGACAGCAGATGAGCCAAGATCCACAGAGAGAGTGTCCTCTCCGAACCTACCTGACATTTGCGACATGCAAGCCCTCACTTTCATTCCTGTGGGGGACAAAAAAAGAGAGACGCAGAGTTAGAAGCTGAAATTTTGAGAGAGGCAGTGAGAAACTAAAAAAAAAAAAAAAAAATCCTCCTTGTACTGACAAAACAATAGGTGTAATAACACTCACAAACTTAGCCGTTATCATTCTAATCAATCTGACGAATCCATTACAGAATGAACCCACATAGTCTTTTACATGTTGTCTTAAGAGTTTACAGTTTGAATATATTTTTTTCAATACGCTACATAGCAACTGATCTACAAATTTCAGGCATTTATATTATATATTTTGATAAACATACTAAATGTTAGTTTAAAGAACAAAACAGATATACTATGTATATATGTTTTTTATTTAAATTTTTTAATTGTATAATGCATAAAACACGGTTGACAGATCAGAGCATAGATCACCATCACATTTATACAATTAAATTCTGCCTTTTTAGGACGTAAATAAGCATTCACCATTCTGTATACACCCAGACTCAATAGCAGCAGGCTCTCTGTATGTGATGGAGAGCTCTAATATTCACATTTGTGACTGGCAGATTACCGCAGGCATCCCCTAGCCCAAGCCCTTGTTTAATAATTCACAAGTTTACCTTTGAGAAAACGGCTTTGTCAGAAAAGCTATGGTCCTCATTGGACTAAAGGTGCCGGCAGCCTGGCTCTCAGACAGAAGCCAGAAAGCTTTCTGGACAGAGAACTGGTTCTGATCCCATTACTCAACAAAACGGTCACACACAATGAAAACTGTGTCAAGAGCTGTTGAGGAGAGCACTGTTTAGATGTTAGGAGTGGATGGCATTGACACGTCTCTGGGAATGTCAAAAGGCCGTGTAGTTGGCCTTAATAATTATGAAGAATTCCGAGTGTGCTTTATTATTACTGGTCATCTCTTTTACCTCAACAACGGCCTATTCCCGACTACGAAGATGGCAGATTTCAAAACTCAATGTGTAGCATTCTATGCAAGCTGCTAGCAGACTCAGTCATATATCAATGAATGCAGCGAACCGCTGACATGGCAGTCTGGAATGTGAGGATAAACAAGCGCCAGGTTGCAAGTAATATTTCGTCATAAAATAAACTAAACACTTTATATTAATTTATAGTATTTCCCCAGATTTGTTTGTTTTGTTTCTGCTAATTATTAGCACTGCTAACTGCAAGTTCAGCTGAAAATCCACCGCTTGGTAAAATAATGACTAATTAAGCAGTCACATATATTGCTGTTATCTGAAAATTGTGCATATATTCCTCACTTATAAGTACAGTAAGATAATAAAAACAGCCTAAGAGGGTCATGGGTGGTTCATTATAATGGTTTAGTGAGTGTTGGTTTTGAAATAGTGCTGTAATAGTGCCAGGTTAATATAATACAGTAATAGGCAAATGAAGTAATTAGGCAAATGAAGCAATGCAAGAGGGAATGAGAAGATCTATAATGCCACAAATGCACCTATACCTTGCACTAAATTGCTGTTAGCGATGCCTAACAGGACGAAATGAACCTTATTGACCTCACATTACTGTACTTATGATTGCTTTAATTTGTTTGTGGTATGACAAGCCATTATGTGGTCTAGAAGGAAAATAAATAATTTAAATGCCAAAAATAAACAAATAAAAATCTTCACACACACCCGCACACATAAATAAATAAATAATAATAATAGAGTACAGGAGTGACCACACACTCTCTCAGCAGCTGGGGTTCCAGAATTATTACAAATGAAAACAAGAAAAGATTGTGTACATATTTTATGAGTCAAAGAACTAATGGTGTAATGATGCAATCAAATCAAGCCCAATGGTAAGAATTTGAAATTATTGAGTATATAACAGATTTGCAGAATCAAAAGTTTGCATCTGTGGTTTTTATTTTTTTATTTTTATATAAAAAAAAATTACTGAGCACCAATTAGCATATTAACATGTTTGTTGTTAATAATCTTTCACGATATTACTGTTTTTACAGTATCTTTGATAAAGTAAATGAATAATGAGTACCAACCACAGCATTTTGAACAGTAGTGTAGTTTGAGATAGGAAGACAGACTCAATTAAAACTAAATACTTTGTTTATTGCTATGATTTTTCACACTGACTTGTGTTTCAAACAGAAGCATATAACACGGCTTAATCTCAGAGCTCATGGTAGATCAGCCTTGAAAGGTTTAAACGTTAAAAATCAATTTCTCTATGGAGAAAATGAATGAGATTTTTACTCTGGAACCCTCTTACACTCTACAGACACAACAACAACAAACAAACATCACCCCTACGAATCTTCAAACAGAACCGATGCCGCTGCACTCCACTGAAACAACTTGAAAGTCACAATAGGAAACCTGAAACCTTTGGCAGACAGTTGGCTAGAAGACATGACATGTTTATTCTGGACAGAAATTAATTTTAAGGGGGAACAAAACTCCATCTTTTTTACCAACAGCAGAAACGCTGTATTCCATTCAATGTTTTCAGTAGACAGCTATACAGATGCAATTCCTGCTATGCCTTTATCTCAAGTTAGCTCTGGTTAACCACCAGCCAAAAGGGGGTCAGACACTTTAAACTAGAAATAAAACAGATGAACTAAGGTATTTTCAACATTCGTAAACAAGTAGAAAGCTATTCCTTAATAAATATCATTTATTAATTTTTCAGTAGCAAATGTAACTTTAAAGGAAAAAGGAAAGCCTAGGCCAACCAAGATATAGATGAGTTTGTTTCTTCATCAGAATACATTTAGAGAAAATTATCATTACATCACTTGCTTACCAATGGATCCTCTACAGTGAATGGGTGCCGTCAGATTGAGAGTCCAAACAGCTGATAAAAACATTACAATAATCCACAAATAATCCACACATCTCCACTCCAGTCCATCAATTACTGTAACATCCTCTGAAGCGAAAAGCTGCATGTTTGTAAAAATCAAATCCATTAATAATTCATAATTACACTTCACTACGATGGCACCCATTCACTGGTGAGCAAGCGATGTAATGCTAAATTTCTCCAAATCTGTTCCAATGAAGAAATAAACTCGGTAACACTTTAGAATAGGGAACACTTCATCTATTAACTACAACTTTTCCCTCAATAAATTCCTAATTTGCTGCGTATTAATAGTTTAGTAAGTTGTTAAATTTAGGTATTGGGTAGGATTAGGGATGTAGAATAAGGTCATGTAGAATAATAATTACTTAATTATTACAATTACTTATAATTGCTTAATTACTACTAATAAATGGCTAATATTCTAGTAATAAGCATGCTTATAATCATCTAAGAGACCCTAAAATAAAACGTGTTACTCACTTTAGTATAGGGACCAATTCTCACTAATAATTAATTGCTTATTAGCATGCCTATTAGTAACATATTGGCTGTTTAGTAGTACTTAAAAAGCATATATTCTGCATGACCATAATCTACATCCCTAATCCTAGCCAATACCTAAACTTCACAACTACATTACTAACTATAAATAAGCAACAAATTAGGAGTTTATCGAGGCAAAAGTCATAGTTAATGGTTTGTTAATAGTGAGAATTGGACCTTAAAATAAAGTGTGACCATGAACTCATCTCCATCTTGGATGGCCTGAGGCAAATTTTCATTTTTAGGTGAACTATTCCTTTAACACCTTGAGCAGAATCAGCTTGATCTTTGTTTTGAATAGTCTGAATTACTTTAATCAGTAAGTGTCAAACTACAGTTCTTACAATTCAACGCTGCAGTTCCTGCAGTTTTATTTAGCCAATTTTATTTTGAATTTGGTGCTTGGTGAATGTTAATTTTGGACCCGGCCTGACGTTCGCTTTCTGTTACACCTAATGCACCCAGTGTTTTGAAGAGTTCTGAACTTTAAGCTCCAAATGTTCAAAGCAAAATTAATAAGTTAACACCTTCAATGCAAATGAAATGCTATCTTAACATTAAAAGCTAGGGAACAGGTCTTACACTATGATAAACCAGAATACTCCAGATCATCAAAAGAAAGTCAGGAAAGTCAGATCAGTTCTCAACAAGACAGCAGTTCAAAAAAAAATGAGGAGAAAAAAAAAGTTCAACGTACTGGGGCTTTTTAAAGTGAGCAGAGTTTTCACTCCCTCCACAAAGTGTGAGACAAGCACAAATCTAACATCACAGCTCCAGCACTTCAAAGCTGTGGCAGTGCCTCCCCACAGGAGTGGCCGTGGAACAGATGTCTGAGAAAAACGCTGCACAGCAATCGTTTTGTGGCCTCCAGTGACTCGTGTTTAAAAAAAACTCCAGAGTAACAGACAACACGACGAAGGACACAAAGATAGCACAGTCTGAAGGTCTTGTGTGTCGTTAGTGACAAAATCCTCAGTTTACAACACTGAATTTGAAACCAAGCCTAACCCGTATTAGAAGGAAATTCTACAGGGCTCTAAAGTATCAACTTTCTTTAAAAAATCTAAACGATCACTTATTTATATCTATAATTATAATCTTAGAGAGGGTATAGACAGTAACGAGTTTCTAAAGACATATAAATAGCTACATGCAAAAATCTCTTTCCTACTTTACAATCCACTTTCCACAATGCTGTCAAATACACACATACACAGTGTACATATATATAGTGCCATTAAAATGTTTGGGGTGAGTAAGGTCAGTTTTTTTTTTTTTTTTTAAGATTTATTTTTGGCATTTTTTCCTTTATTATGATAAGATAGATCAGAACGGACAGCAAGTGAAGTGGGAGAGAGATAGAGGGTGGGATCGGAAAAGATCCTCGAGTCGGGATTTGAATTTGGGACGCCCATAGCGCAATGGCGCTGTAGTATGTCGTTGCACTGCCCACAAGGCTGAGAAGAATTAAAAAGAAAAAAAAGTAATATAAGACTTACATTTCAAATAATTTTTTGATAGATGGATCCTGAGAAACTGACAAAAATTATTTTAAATAATACCATTTCTCAACCATCCATTTTTTTTAGCCTAATGAAATCACTGGACCTCATGTATCACGGTATCGGAGAGCGATGCCAGTCCAATGAAACATAACACTGCTGCTCAATCACAACCAACACAAGGTTATAATGACCCTAATCGTTATCGCTCTAATGAGGTCCTATCAAAATCAATCATCATTTCTAAGCTTGTTTTCATGGCATGCTTATGAACACAATTAAATCAAAGCATTTAATTTGAATAACAAATCATATCTACCCATAAACGCAAACAGGTTGTGCTCAGATAGCTTATTGATATTCATTGTGTTATACAGCTGCATGTGTGGATAAAATATAAGGGTTGGACAGCTCTCCAGGCAAAGACGATGATGGTTTGAGAGTATAGCAGCTACACAGAACCATCAATACTACAGCTGTCTGCTCTGGGCTAATGCAAGACCTCCCAGCTTCAGACACTGATATACATTGATAGCAAAGCCCCATTACACAAAATATTACACTGAATGACTGCTATGACTATCATCATGGGCGCATCTGAGCACCACAAGATATGAGAAAGTGTGGCATTACTTACACCAGTCGTTGTCAAGTGGTTTTGCTTCAGGAACCAGATTTTATATAACATCAATTTCAGACTGCACAAAAGTAAACAAAAATGTCCATAGTAGTGGTGTTATCGTTAAATAAATCTATTAAAAATTGTTTTTGTTAACTGAAATAAAGGTGAAATAAAAAATACATTTTACAAATATTTAGCACATAAAATTACTAAAACTAAAATGAAAATATAAATTATAAACTAATTCAATATATTATTGAATACTGTAATAGTATATAAATAACAATAACCAACAATTTAGCAAATCATTATTTTTATGTTATGGTCAATAAATAGCCAAAATTATTATTAATAAATTATATTTTAAAAATATATATCATACACTACATAATGTATAATTAAAATAGCATACATTTTATATTTTGTCTAATTAAAAATAAATTACAATTAATTGTTTTAAATGATACAAATAAATGTACGTCAAAACGTACACATGAAAAACATAAAATGTGAATAGAGTGTATTTTTTAAATAAATAAATCCATGTATTTTATATTAAATATTTAAAATGGAATAAACCCACTCTTACTGAACCATACTCTCTTATCATTTGCATGCAGCATTGTTTATTCCTTGCTAAATATTAAAACAAACATACAGTATCTCAGAGAAATAATGTCCTACACTAAAGACGAGAAGATTTTCACTCTTACTTCTATTATTAGGCAAC
The DNA here is from genome assembly GCA_036784905.1 of Acrossocheilus fasciatus. Taxonomy (NCBI): domain Eukaryota; kingdom Metazoa; phylum Chordata; class Actinopteri; order Cypriniformes; family Cyprinidae; genus Acrossocheilus; species Acrossocheilus fasciatus. Next base: position 19,938,200 of record CM071948.1, read on the forward strand.
AATGGAAACTGGGCAATTACTTAATTGCTCAGCACATTAGCACAATTCACCAGTCGGATTCAGATACTTTGGGAAAATTAGGTCAGCCACAGTAATTCATCCTGGACCAACTGAGCTTTGAGAGACACAAAAAACATTTTGCATTCTTATCGGTGTTGCACACTCACACTCTGGGATTGTACATTTAACATCTTCATTCGTTACTGATTGCCTGTTGATTCATGAAATGTTTGTCCTTCGGTTCTAATGCTTTGAACTTCTAACTGCCCCTCATTAAGAGGATGTTCAGAACCATCAGTGTTTGTGCCTGCATAAATAATTCCAATGTTTTAAATTTTCTAACTGATGGCCGCAGTGGGATATTGTGTTGACTTCTGTTTGGCCCTTCAGGACAAAAGAAAATTACTCACACTGCAGAACTTCCCTGCCCAAGACAGAACCCAACTGGGAGAGCAGACACAAGCACAGCTATGAATTATTACAAACTGAAATTCTTGCCACTGTGTTGTTTGAGAATATCTGAGAATATAAATAAGTTCAAACCAGATCCGTATCATAAAGTATCAATTCATCTCCCCTGCTGTTACAATGAACTTAAATCACAGTTTAAACAAATAAATGACAAAGAATCACTGTTTTTGTTTCTTCTGTCATCATATTAGATCCACCAATCTCTTAAACACAGGAGCCATGAAAGATAACCAGTAAATTCAACTTCTCCTCTCTCCTCTTATCAGAGCGATAAATTAAGTTTTGCAATTCTTCCAGTTTATCATCATGTCACCTAACCCGCCTTTATGAATAACACACGTTAAAGAGCTATAAATGTAAAAAGCAGGCCCAGTTTAAAATCATCCACCCGTGGGTGCCGTTTTGGAAGTGTTGGCCCAGTCCTGCGGTTGGCTCCGGCTCCCATGTCCATTAAAGGTCACCAAAAGTCAAGTTTTCATTCGCTTCCTTTTGTCCTCTCTCCCCATTAAATCCAAAAATTGTTTAATCCAGCAGGGCAATGAAATTAACCTTTTCACCCGCCAGCCCATGCATCAGCGCCTGGAAGGCAAATCGCATTTTTAAACTGGATAAAGAGGGCCTGACTCTCCCTAGACCTGTTAACCTCACACATTCGAAGGGTTCATCACTCAAAGGCCATAGATATGCTTGGCTAAAATAAGAATTGTGTGAAAAAGCAGTTTTGTTGGCTTAATTTAGATGTCACTTGAGGTACTAAGCATTGTCTCGGGCATCTCTACAACTACACCGTAGAGTCCAGTATTAATTAAACTCAAAGGACTGAAACTAAAGGAAAAGACTCTGAAAGGACATGCTGACATTTAGTATGCGGCAACTATTAGGTCGTTCTCACTCTTGGTTCGATTGCTTGGTCCAATTCCACCTGTTTCTTTTCTTTTAAAACTGTATTATTTGCATCTGAACCATGGTACATTTCCGTTATCAATGTGAGTCCGCTGTGAGCACCAACAGCAGCTGTTTACCACAGTAACTAGGTAAAGACTCAGGAGGAGAAAACGCCTGTTTCACTGTGTTATTGAAGTATTTGTCCCTTTAGATTCACTGCCACAACTTCACAAAGCACTCGATTCTGTCTGCCGCAGATACGAGCTGCTCTACGAAGAGAAGAATTTATATGGAAACAATCCATCATTGCATAATAATTGCAACCGGAAATTCTTTTGTCTCTTAGAAATGCACATATGACAGTAGCTTGAGTTGACAGTGGTAGTAGATGTAAATTTATGTTCATTATCAAAAACAGTAACACCTGTAAAGATTATAACAACCATTGAAACAATTTTTATATGATGAAATTGAATTATTCTGACTGTTTGGGTTTCATTAAAATTAACCATTGGTCTTCCATAGTAGCATACATTTAGATCATGATAACCACAGTTAAAACGACACATATTGCACCTCAATACCATGGCAAAAAAGTGGTTTCTAGGTATTTGTATGAAAAAACAGTAGTCGGAATATATTTAGCATAAATGCACAAACGCTATAGCTTAAATCACAATGCACTTAAACATTCAATCATACTTTTGTTATCGTTTTATTGAGGAAAATTGTATCGCAATAATTAGTGTTATTGTTTTATTGCCTAGCCCTACAAACAAATTTCTGGCCCATTCTAACGATAATTATTTGTCTTCACACCAAAACATTCTAACATTCTTTTTATCGTAAGCATGCAATAATTCTGACCAGCTCTAAGTGTTCTTATTCATTAGTTGGAAAAATCGTTCTGAAAGACATTCCACTGTGTCGTTATCACTATAGTTGTCATCCTTGATATGAATGGGACTTTAGTCAACGCGGCCAACTTGAACCCAACGCGAAATCTGTGTAGGGAAAGCTTTAACCCTCAAGCAATTAGTTGTTATGAAATTATTCAATTTCTTTTTTCTTCAAATTCAATTTTCTTACTCAAAACTGGTAAATGTGACCGCACCTTTAGATGGTATGCGTTACTCAGTGTCCCACTGGAACACATTACAGACATCGTTGAACATCAATTTTCTTTCCTGACTACAATTAGCGGATGAAGGCAAAAAAGACAAAACACTGGCAAAGGACAAAGTGCTGGCCTAAACTAAAGAATCAATATGAGATCAATGTTTCTTTATCCACAAGAATTCAAAAATTTTCTTCAGATTTACTCTCTGATGATAATCCAAGTTGTCTTTTCTCCTCAGCAGTGCTCTCTTTTATTCAGCGACGGGGTTAATGCCCGCCCATGCAGCAAATATAGGACTTTGCAGTTTTAAATGGGAGATACACAGCCCCAAGTCTCTATCTAATGCCAATTGAATTTCTATTGATTCTTGTGTGCTCAGTATGTAGCAAAACACCCTGGCGGAGTGCAGTCGATTGAACAGAAATACCCGTTTTACCACCATGTTCAATTCCAGCTGAAATGACACTTAGCCAGGCGGATATGTAGCCGGTGAGGTTATTCATGTTTGAAGGAACTGAGTTAGCCCATATCAGGTGGTCCTCCCTTCACCTACCAAAGAAAATGGTAACCATTTATCGTGGCATTGGAGTCTGAAAGTTCAGGGTACATCCATTTGGAGTAAACGTCAGCTCTAATGAAACATGTTGCAATGTGAGCAGTCAAGCCTGGCAGGGGCTAAAGCCCATCCAATTCATGTGCACCACATGCTCCAACTGCATTAATAAAGTAACCAGGAATATGATATTTTTTCCCTTAAAGCTAACATTCAAATTTCAACACTGCACTAAAATTTCATGCAACATGATGGATTGGCAACCAGCATCTGACAGATAATCTATGGCTATTGCATTTCTCTTCTCATTAATTTCTATCCAAATGGGCCATTTTGGTACAGTACTGCCAGTAATTTGTAAATTGCCATTTAAAGGGCTGCTCTAATGAGAACTATGTCCAATAAAATGGGCTCAGAACTTCTCAGGCCTTCTCAAGTCTCAGGCCTTGTAACATGCATTCCGCTCTGTTAACTACATTACATATAGTCTTGAGCTATATAAGAAGGCATTTTACAATGTGTTCAGCAGTTTTACATGGCTGCATATCACTTTTAACATATTTTCTCCTTGAAGGCAACTTTATTTCTTTGCTTTGTGAAGTTATTTCTGGATGTCATTTGCTGAACAGTGGTAAATATCAGACTGCATTAAGATAATGAATTCCAGAAATCTTAGCTGTGGATTATCATTTCTTTCCCCTGATGTCATCAAAAACAAATTTGTACTTCAAAACAGATTACATTTACTATGTAAAATGTGAATGATTTATACTGGTTTCAGTGGCTTTGTCTGAAAGCTAGAGCTCACGCAAAAATAGAAATTCTGCCATCGTTTACTCATCCTTATTTCATTAAAACGAACACTTGAATATAGAATCTTCCGTTTATTCATATTTACAATGGAGAAAAAACATTTTTGGGTCATTCCGTGTCAACTCAACCAGGGGTCCCCGGCTCAAATTTTTGATTTTCACTGTTAGACATTTCTGTAATTTCTACAGTTATTTACTGTATATCACCCAGTACAATACTGCAAATTCCCTTTACAGTAAATAACTGTAATACCCTTTGCATCATGGGAATTTTCTGTGACGTCAGACCCCATATACAGAGATTGTATTTTTTGAAAGCGCTGTATACTACTGTATTTGCTGTAATGGCCTCTTTGGCACCATTCTATTGAGGTTCTGTCAAAACAACTGCATTGAACATACATGTCTGAGTGCCAAAAATATTCAAATGTTGGTCATGTTCACTTTGTATACAGCTGATACTTAGTGTATTTAAAGCAGAATGTCCGAAGAATAAGTGATGTTGAAACTAGGAATGCATCTCGTTTCCCTCTATCAAAACAATTGTATAGGACATATCTGTTTGAGTGTCATAAATAGGCCTATTCTTTTTCCAAAATTTGTGTGCCTGTAATTCAAGATGTATTAAAGTCATTTTAAAATGATTGGGGTGGGGGGTGGGGGGGGGGGGGTTGGCTGTATGGTTTAATCCTACATCTTGGTGCAGCTCCATGACCGAATTGTGGTTTTGTTTATCTAGTCATCACTGCTGACAATGAAAATAATTTTCAAGGGTTTAGGAATGTACAGTGTGACACATCAGATTATGAATCATCATGATTAATTGTTAACTCTAGTTAAAGTATGAACAGTGTGAAATGTAAAATAACATTTACCTGGGGTTTAGAATTACCCAGTGTTAATTATTTCAAGTGTGAGAGACCTTAAATGTTTGAGGTATTATCAGTGATTATGCCAAATATGTCCTTTAGCACTATGACTATGCTCACATTATATAATAATAAAAAAGAAAAAGAAATTCTAATAATTAATCCAGGTTAGGCAAATCTTGGTTTATTGATGTGAATTGTCCCTATGAGGTATGGGATTTGATTCAAACATGTTACAATATTGTGTGTTTGAACTCTTGGTAGGTTCAGAAGCTGTTAAAATGAACAAAACCCCTTCTTCCAAATATCCCTGAAACTGATTCATATATAGAATCTTATGAATAGACTACTGAGAGAAAGGTAATGTGCCGCAACTTTACCATTACAGGGCATTTTTAGCACTCTGACAGGTAGGTTCTGAGCATATTGTTTTGATAGAGGGAAACAAAATGCATTCCTAGTTTCAACACAACTTATTCTTCAGACATTCTGTTTTAAATACAATAAGTATCAGCTGTATACAAAGTGACCAACATTTGCTTTTCAGACACTAAAATAGGCAATATTAAACAATCTGAAAATGGAGCCTCATTGAGGTCCCTCATTTCTGAATGGTCACCATTGGCACATAATGAAACAAAGATTGCTAAAGTCAACATATTTTACAAACAGACCAACCAATCTCTGTGTAAATATAACATTGTGATGCTGCCATCTTTATGAAGTCATTTTTAACCTCCTGTAATTTGACTCTGAATCTCAGGTGAAAAGTGCCATTTTGAGCCCCCTCCACAAAATATTGGATTACTTAATAAATATTAATCCATGACATTTAAGATTTGGGCTATCATCACATGTTTATCTTTCTTCAGAAAAAATATTAGCAAAATCAAAAATCTGAGCCGGGGAAATTTCTGAAATTTGGTTGATTTGACACGGAATGACCCTTTTAACATTCATCAGTATTTATTCTTTAAGTGTACGTTATACAGGCTTGAAAAGAAATTAGGGTAAATTACATTTTTTTTTGGATGATCTCTTTAATATCCTTGATCTGTGACTTCAGATCAGATTAGAAGCTAAACTATGGCCAATATTAGTCATTTTCTGTACTCATACAGAGAACACTGACAATTAAGAAGCAAAAAAGTGAAATGCATATGCAAAAAAAAAAAACAAACAAACAAAAAAGGCCCAAGCTGTTGTGCATCCTGATTTCCAGTAACTCTATGAGTAAAACGACTGACCCTGGCATCTTACACCGATTCATTCTCATCCACTGACTGTACTGTAATCTTTTTAAAGGCATTTAGTCACGCTCGCTGAGTCTGCACTTCCTTTAAAAGGCTCCACTTTCTAGGAGTGATGATTGGGGTCCTCAACATGCTTAGGCTAAAGACCATATTTGACTGCATTAGTACATTATATCAATGAGAAGATGAGTAATGCACTACATACATTAACAAATCAGAGTCATGCATCGAGTCATTCGTATTGTACAGCACGATCAGCCCGATGGCAGCCAGTTAGAACCTTCAGCGCAAATAGTTAATTTAATCAGGCCTAAATAGGAGGAATTAGTCTTGAAATGCCCCTTTTTTCTCGGGAAGACTAATCACTCCATCATCGTGAAAATGGGAATATTAAGGCCATTTTCTGTAAGCCTATAAAGTTACAGAAAAGGACTGACTAATACAGCAAGAAATGGGATTTTGTAAAACAGTAGCTCTGCATAAGAGTGCTGCCTTGGTCTTTTTCCCAGGTGAATGAAGTCATGCTCCAGGGCCTTTCGGGTTTTCTGTTTATAATAGATATGCCAGAGCTTCTCACGAAAATTATTCATCACAGTTTTCTCTGCAGCTTTGTACACATGAAAGAAAAATGGTGGGGACTATGCAATGCTCTATTTAAAATATAAAAACTGAAGAAAGACAGCTGTAAAAAAAAAAATGTACAGGGCAATTGTACAATGTCGCTTTAAAGCAAAACTTTTAATAGAAAATATTTAATTTAGTTCATAATAGATCACCGTAATGTGCACTGTTGGGGAAGCCACTTTGAAACTATAGCTTTCTAAGCCACTAATTTAAACTAGGTCAACTACAGTCAAGCTACTCACTTAAAAAAAATAAAAATGCAGCAAGCCCAGACAAAAAGCACAAACAACACAAAGCCCAGACCTGATCCTCTACTGAATACTTTTGGGATAAACTGGAACAACAAGGCAGATTCCAGCACCAAACATCAGTGCCTGACCTCACTGACACTCTTGTGTCTTTGAACATTTAATTTCAAAAGCATGGGGGGGGAAAAAAAGCATTAATCCCTCCATTTGCTGCTATAAAAGCTTTAGTTCTTCTGGGAAGGCCTTCCACTAGATGTTGGAACACAGAAGCAGGGATTTGCTCTCATTCAGACTAAAGAGCATCAGTGAGGTCAGGCCATGATGGTGGGGGACAGAGTCTGGCTTGACATCTGTGATCCAATTTATTTCAAAGGTGTTCATAGTGATGTTCAGGTCTGACCATTTTTAAGTAGTAACTCCTCAAAGCTTACAATGTGGAACTGAAAAAATATGGCAGGTGACTAAATAACTGGCATCCCTCCTCCAAAGTATTACAAATGTAAAGGTCCAATGAGATTTTCACCTTAATACAAAAAGGCCAATCAGGCTTAAAATGGCTCTATAGTATTAGCTAGCATTGCAAGAGTAAACCATTTCCTGCAAGAATTAAGCTTACTGCAAGTGGTTGAAAGAATTAAGATGAGAATGGCAGGGTAGGTACTACAGATGTAGTGTTCATCATCCAAGTTCACCCAAAAATGAAATACTACTGACTCAACCTCACATTGTTCCAGACCAGCAGGACTTTCTTCTTTCTTCCATGGCCCTTTAAAAAGAGCGAAACAGATCAACCGATTCTTCGAAAGATATGTTTCAAGAGACTGATTCATTCATGATGGTAGATGTCAAGAACATACTGAACATAATGTATCATATATGGACCAATTTTATGATAACATACAGTATGGTGTTTTCTGAAGCCGTGATGAACAGTTGAAGAAAGAAAAAAGATCAATAAGATCTTAAGATCAATAAGATTTAGAAATTCTATTTTAGATTTCATGCTCAATGCCTGTTCTTTGTGATGTTACATGTCAAATTTTCTTCTTTTTGTGTTTTGTGTATAGAAAGAAATAGCATAAAGATGTGCACAATGATGACCATTTTCATTTGTGGTGAACTATCCCTTGAAGCAGTGCTGATTTTAGCCTCTAAAAACAGCTTCTGCATGTTCACATCGCTCATTACTACTCCATAAAGAAGTCTCTGACATCAAATGCGGCTGTTTGAAGGCCAGAGAGATTTACTTGTCAGTTATTTCCATCACTTAGTGAGTTTAACACATAGCCCAATAAGATTTATAAAGTTACAGCACAAAAATAAAGTGCTGACCCGCAGTATGTCTCTGCGGAAATGTTCTGCTATATCTCTGTGATATCAGAAGATGAGTTTGTATCCAAACAGCAATGACAGCCCAAAAGCACCGGACAGGATGGATGGTCGGGCTGATAAGACCACTGCTGGCTCGTCTATCTGACTGTGCAGTGCTCACATACCGCTTCAGCTGTTTTTGCGGAAATATTGTTGTGCTCCGAATGATTTCACAGCCCGACACAAGTAAAGTAATGTACCATAAAGATGAACAATGTAAGGCTAAGTGGATTTTGAAAATTTCTAAAAACGAAAATGATGTTATTTACTCACCCTCGTGTCGCTTCAAGCCCCTTCAAAATTCTCCTTTTGTTTGGAACGGCACGGGGGTGAATAAATAATGACAGAAGTTTCATTTTTGGGTGAAACATTCCTTTAATCTGAGAAGACTGTCTAATACACACTGTGTTTTTAACCAGGCTGGCCTACCGCTGAGCTGGAAAGGATTTTAAAAGGCAAATTAGAAAGAATATGAAAGAATATTACAAAACAACCATCATACATGGCTCTTAGCAGATTTTATGCTTCTCTGTGGTGCTGGATTTCGCTTTTATGATTCAAACGCAGGAGTCATTTTTGCAGTCAGAGAGAAAAACATGATCAGCACCGGCTCGCTTGCAGTTTCATAACAGCTAATGCTCACACGATTTAAGCTCATTGTTCCGGCGTTCTTTGAGATTACATCCAGACCGGATGAATCAATACCGTAATATTGCATTTATTCGTCAAATCCCTTTGTTAGGGAAGACTTTTCACACATCGGCCTAATGCTGCTGTCCCTCTGCAAAGAAAAAAATGAGGCAGGGAAGGGTAAAAAAAAAAAGCAATGGGGGGTGCAGTGCGCATTTAAATCCCGCCATTTCCTGTCACCTTATCTCTAGCTTGTCTTTGTTCCCGTCATTTATACACTTCCCAAAGGCATCCAGCAGCCCCGACCTCACTTCCTGTGTTGCTTCCTGTAGGCCTCAAAACAGGTGAGGCATTCTGGCATGTCAAGGAAAAAAACAAGCTTACTACAGTATTTGGTTACTGAATGCTACAATGTATGCTATACACTGTTGACTATTCTTTAAAAGTTGTAGGTAAAATACAACCCAAATTCCAGAAATGTTTTGACGTTTTTTTTTATTTTAACAAAAAGAAAACTAAAAGACTTTCAAATCACATGAGCCAATATTTTATTCACAATAGAACATAGACAATATAAATGTTTAAATGGAGAAATTTTACTCTTTTATTCATTAAATGGGCTCATTTCAAATTTGATGCCTGCTACAGGTCTCAAAAAAGTTGGCACGGGGGCAACAAAGGGCTGAAAAAGCAACACATTTGGAAAAGATTCAGCTGGGAGAACATCTAGCAACTAATTAGGTTAATTGACATCAGGTCTGTAACATAAAAGGGATGTCTTAGAGAGGCAGAGTCTCTCAGAAGTAAAGATGGGCAGAGCCTCTCCAATCTGTGAAAGAGCGTGTAAAAAGATTGTGGAATACTTTAAAAACAACGTTCCTCAACCTCAAATTGCAAAGGCTTTGCAAATCTCATCATCTACAGTGCATAACATCATCAAAAGATCATCATCTTTAGCCCAGAGGACACGGCGTCCGTGATTTCCAACAAAAATGTCAAATTTGGAAATCACGGAGGCCGTGTCCTCCGGGCTAAAGAGGAGGGAGACCTTCCAGTATGTCATCAGCATTTAGTTCAAAAGCCAGCATCTCTGATGGCATGGGGGTGCATAAGTGCATACAGTATGGGCAGCTTGCATGTTTTGGAAGGCACTATGAATGCTAAAAGGTATATAATGGTTTTAGAGCAACATATGCTCCCCTCCAGATGAGCTGTATTTCAGCAGGACAATGCAAAACCACATACTGCAGCTATTACAACAGCATGGCTTCGTAGTAGAATAGTCCGGGTGCTGAATTGGCCTGCAGTCCAGATCTTTCACCGATAGAGAACATTTGGTGCATCATTAAATGAAAAATATGTCAAAGACAACCATGAACTCTTCAGCAGCTGGAAACCTATATCAGGCAAGAATGGGACCAAATTCCAACACCAAGACTACAACTCATAACCTCAAACTGTTTTGAAAAGAAGAGGAGATGCTACACCATGGTAAACATGCCCCCATCCCAACTATTTTGAGACCTGTAGCAGGCATCAAATTTGAAATGAGCTCATTTTGGGCATAAAACTAAAATTTCTCAGTTTAAACATTTATTATGTCATCTATGTTCTATTGTGAATAAAATATTGGCTCATGTGATATCTGTGTTAGTGAGCACTTCTCCTTTGCCGAGACACTCCATCCACCCCACAGGTGTGGTATATCAAGATGCTGATTAGACAGCATGATTATTGCACTGGTGTGCCTTAGGCTGGCCACAATAAAAGGCCACTCTAAAATGTGCAGTTTTGCTGTTTGGGGGGGGGGGGGGGGGGGTCCGAAAACCAGTCATTATCTGGTGTGACCACCATTTGCCTCACGCAGTGCAACACATCTCCTCCGCATAGAGTTGATCAGGTTGTTGATTGTGGCCTGTGGAATGTTGGTCCACCCCTCTTCAATGGCTGTGCGAAGTTGCTGGATATTAGCAGGAACTGGAACACGCTGTGATATACACCGATCCAGAGCATCCCAAACATGCTCAATGGGTGACATGTCCGGTGAGTATGCTGGCCATGCAAGAACTGAGATGTTTTCAGCTTCCAGGAATTGTGCAAAGATCCTTGCAACATGGGGCCGTGCATTATCATGCTGCAACATGGGGTGATGGTCGTGGATGAATGGCACAACAATGGGCCTCAGGATCTCGTCAAGGTGTCTCTGTGCATTCAAAATGCCGTCAATAAAATGCACCTGTGTTCGTTGTCCATAACATACGCCTGCCCATACCATAACCCCCATCGCCACCATGGGCCACTCGATCCACAACGTTGACATCAGCAAACCGCTCACCCACACGATGCCATCTGCCCTGTACAGTGAAAACCAGGATTCATCCATGAAGAGAACACCTCTCCAAAGTGCCAGACGCCATGCGAATGTGAGCATTTGCCCACTCAAGTCGGTTACGGCAAACGAACTGCAGTCAGGTCAAGACCCCGATGAGGACGACGAGCATGCAGATGAGCTTCCCTGAGACGGTTTCTGACAGTTTGTGCAGAAATTCTTTGCTTATGCAAACCGATTGTTGCAGCAGCTGTCCGGGTGGCTGGTCTCAGACGATCTTGGAGGTGAAGATGCTGGATGTGGAGGTCCTGGGCTGGTGTGGTTACACGTGGTCTGCAGTTGTGAGGCCAGTTGGATATACTGCCAAATTCTCTGAAACGCCTTTGGAGATGGCTTATGGTAAAGAAATGAACATTCAATTCATGGGCAACAGCTCTGGTGGACATTCCTGCAGTCAGCATGCCAATTGCATGGTCCCTCAAAACTTGCGACATCTGTGGCATTGTGCTGTGTGATAAAACTGCACATTTTAGAGTGGCGTTTTATTGTGGCCAGCCTAAGGCACACCTGTGTGATAATCATGCTGTCTAATCAGCATCTTGATATGCCACACCTGTGAGGTGGATGGATTATCTCGGCAAAGGAGAAGTGCTCACTAACACAGATTTAGACAGATTTGTGAACAATATTTGAGAGAAATAGGCCTTTTGTGTACATAGAAAAAGTCTTAGATCTTTGAGTTCAGCTCATGAAAAATGGTGACAATAATTTGCGTTTATAATTTTTTTCAGTGTATATATGGTACAATGGGGCTAAAGGCTCCCAGGGGTAAAAGGCGCTTCTGATATTATTTTCATCTAAACCACTAGATGGCACAAAAACATGGCTTTGCACTTTCCAAAACATTTGCTTTTCAAGATGCACAGATGTGTCTGATCTTTGACGCAATCGCACGCAGCAGCACAAAGATGATTCTGTGCTTACTTGATATAATATTTTAAAATGTTGTAGATTTAAGTAGCAAAAGAGAATCGCTAAAATTAATGCACATATTTTGAGACAAAGGTCTTCTTTATGATTTTAAGTTTTGTTTAAGATAATTAAAGCAACAGATTTTAAATAACGAAAGAATATGTAAAAGTATGGCATTTAGGGTAAAAAGCACCCCTTGCTGTTGGGGCTAAAGGCGCATAGTAATTAACATGATAATTAATAAATGGCTGACTTTTCCATTTGTTGACATGACATGGTTAGATTCAGATGGTAAATATCATATATTATGTTGGGTGTCCATATTAGAGATAATCAATATGTTTAGAATGAATCCATCTTTAAAAACATGATATTAAATCATATCATATCATAAAATATAATTTGTTGTTACTACTGTAAATATATATTCAATTATTATTGGATCTCCTTCAATACTTTCAGAATCTTTACTTATTAAAATGATTTTAAAACATTTTTTATATTAACCTTTTAATGACAGTATATTTATTGAACAAAAATTATTCTTTCATTTCTCAAAATAAGCAGAAAAATGCTTATTTTGCTTATTTAAATGCTAAAGTGATTGTTTTGAACAGGTATTAACTTAAATTATTTTAAAAAACATTATTTTAGCTAACGTATTTGTATCAATACCATGTGCCTTTTACCCTGTGTGTGGGGTAAAAGTCCCCCCTTGCCACCTCATACATTTATAAGATTTATAAACCAAATAAACTTGAATGATTTATTTTCACACAAAATATGTTGCTCCATTAATGTTCAATACAATGTATATATTTTTTCTGCAATTAGCCTATACATTTTAGGCGCACTGAATAGCACATTTTTTCTTAAGGTTTACCTTTGTAAGGGCAATTTGTAGAAATATTTTCTTAAATGTATTGTCTTTTACAGTATGTCAAATACTTATTTATTAAAATAATAATTTAGTAAATCAAAATAGGTTGTTATGAACAAAACTTAATCAATGTCAGCATCAAAGTCACTTTAATCACGACAGAAGAAAAATTTGTTTAATTGTACAGTGAATTTTTTTTGCCCTCTTATCTTGAATTTGGGTGCATTTTTGTTCACTTTGGTGACATGTTTGCCCCAGGACCCCATTAATTTCCAACCCTGGTTCCCATGATTTATTAATTCGTGGCCATGTTTTATACATTTGTATCCTCATTTTAATTTCATTGAACTAAATTATTTCATTGTTTTAGTTAAATTTTGGCCACACTGTACAAATTTCTTCCAGCGTTTCAGTCATGTTAAATCATTGCCACAATTTAACTTAAATGAGGGAACAAATACCTCAATAGAAATATAACAGTCTAAAAACACATAATATACATAGCCTCAGCCATATCACCCTGCAGCCCAAGACAGGTTGCCCACTGAAGCTAAGCAGGGTTGAGCAGGGTTGAGCCTGGTCAGTACCTGGATGGGAGACCTCCTGGGAAAACTAGATTGCTGTTGGAAGAGGTGTTAATGAGACCAGCAGGGGGTGCTCACCCTGTGGTCTGTGTGGGTCCAAACACCCCAAGATAGTGACGGGACACTATACTGTCAAAAAGCACTGTCTTTAAACCGAGGTCCTGACACTCTGTGGTCATTAAAAATCCCATGGCACTTCTCGTAAAGAGTAGGGGTGTAACCCCGGTGTCCTGGCCAGATTCCCTCCACTGACCCTTATCAATCATGGCTTCCCAATAATCCCCATCCACTTGATTGGCTCTATGACTCTCTCTCCTCTCCACCTGTAGCTGGTGTGTGGTGAGCGCACTGGTGCCGTTATCCTGTGGCTGCTGTCGCATCATCCAGGTGGATGCTGCACACTGGTGGTGGTGGTGGTTGAGGAGAGATTTCCTGAAAATAATGGTGATATAATATTTTTGCCATATCATCCACACCTAATTTGGGCGAAATGGCAAAGTTAACTGCATACTAACTTCTTCTATTTCATCACACAGAAAATGAAGACAAGTTGAACGAGCAGTTAGTATGCAAGTACATGAGCATGCAATTCCGAACAGCCCTTGACTCTTGTTGGGTTAAAAAGTGGTCTCAACCGATTTGAAAAGACGATCGTTTGCACCAGCTGGTAAAAGCGTGTGGCCAGTGCTGAACTTCCTGCCTCTGCTTTGAATTTGTGCTGCAAGTGTATGTGTGTGGAGAGCAGGCTGTTTTCAGAGTCATTAGCAGGTGCTCCAAGCATACAGACAGTCTCTGCATGAGGCTTTCCCCAGGAAGCCAAAGATGAAATGGCACAAATAATGAGGGGCATTATCAATCACTGGCAGGAGGTTGCTTACTCACATGCACACGAGATGAGTGAGCAAGAGAGGGAGAGAGAGAGAGAGAAATCGCTGTTGTATTTAACCGTTCAAGGAAGCTTGACATTGGGGACGGCAGTGCTGTGGGTAATATCAGCAGGAGCCCTGCAGGATAAAACCATATTACCAAGTCTATCTCACGGCAAGGCAAACAGGTTAAACAGCCTATGGAGCCACACTAAAAGCCTTAAAGCACTTCCCAGCAGCACTCAGATTAATTAGAACCCGATCTGTTTGCAAAACCTATCTAGGAGGTCACTTCTACAATTCCCCATCCATCATTTTCTGGTCAACCGCAGCTCAAGGAGGAAGAAACAGCAAAGCTTTTGTAACCCACCAGCATGACCTACCCAAAACGAGAGCAGACAAAATTACTTCCAACCCCTCGCACCCTTCCAACTACATCATCCAGTTCTGTACTTCAAAACTAGATTTCAGAGAATCATGTCAACAACAGCAAAAATACACAGGAACATATGCCAGAAGCAGATACTTTAAAAATTCAGCCTTGTCCTCACATGAATAAATTGCATTTTAAAGTAAATGAAATACTAAACTTTTTATTGTAATAATATTTCACATTATTGTTGTTTTTACTGTATTTTTGATCAAACAGGCTAAATGCAGCCTTGGTGAGCAATAGACTTATTTCGAAAACATCTTAAATATTCAAAAACATACATACATATTACAACTTTGTTTCTTTTTTTTATGTCTAAAAAAATACTCTTCAGTGGTGTATGTTCTGTAACTTATGTCTAATGTCAGCAGCTGCCAGATTAAGCGTCTTGCACTTTAGAATGTATAATTGCAAAAGTGATTTGCATTCTCTCTCAAACAACGGTAAAAACAGAAACACAAAAGGGACATTAGAGCATGAGCCATAGTGCTATGGTGAAAATTATGTAACCGCTACAACCCCAGCGGCCCTGACATAATCACATGCCTGCAGAAACGAGTTCCTAAATCGAGCGGACACGACTTAAGGGTTCAGTACAGTTCAGGCCTGGTAAAAGTAGCCTGTCTGACGCGCTCAACAGATGACATGGGATTAAAGAGCAGACACACACTGAAAAACACATCAATACAAACCTCACATTCTAATATTGAGAAAGGGATGAAGCAAAATGTCACTCATTACCTTAAGGCTTTAGCTGTTCATTTTGACTCTTTTTCTTTTTTAGTAGGCTAAATATTCTTCACAAAAGCGCTATAGGCAAATATATCCTCATAACTCCAGAAATAACCATCTTAATAAAGTAGGACAACATAAATGACATTATGACTATGCTCTGATCAGCTACATCTAGCTCACAAACAGGATGCTGCTCAACCACAATACTTTCAAGTGGACATCCTCTTATCAACAAAGCTAAGTTTGTAGATAAAATTCTGAAGCCCTCCTGAAAAATGCATTTCATGCTATTAACTGAACTACATTAGTCTTTAAACTAGACTTTTATGTTTTTTATTAGTTTTTTTGCAAAATTCACATGGTTTCACATTGAGACTTGATTAAAGAAAATTACATTTAACAGTGTTACAAAATTGTAATATATAGTGCATAGTACTATATAAATATATAGCACATATTATATATAAACAAACATACTGTATGATACATATCAAACTATAATAAATTCAATAATTTCATAATTAAACGCATACAAGATCCAGTACAAACCAAAAGCTTGCAGAACTTTCCTCCTCTGCTCAGGCTCATACATCCGTATATATAGAGAGCTCATATACTCTCTTGGGCAAATCTGCTCATTTAAGCTGATATTAATTCCTGGACAATATCGCTCTAGGAATATGCTCAAATTTTCTTTTCCTGGGCTCTAGGACCATATATGAGGACAACAGTGCCAGTAACACTCTGGGCACTGATCGTGCTCTTAAACTGATTCGGATAATTGGAGTTGTTCCAAAACCTGTGATCACAGTCTATGGGAGAAGATCTCTGTGCTGTAATCCAAAGAGACAAATCACACCTTTCAAATATTATTACAGAAAATGATCAAAATGATCCATCTAATGATTGGCTCAGTCCTGCAGAAGGATATTTGTTGGACTTCTCATGACATTATTGGGGGGGGGGGGGGTATGTATATATTCACCACGAAGGCCTGTTGGTCCCCGGAATTCTGACGTACAGAATGTCTACTTAACCTGTTACATAAATCCAAATTATCCTCATTAATCTCTGTCTAATTATTGAAAAGCCCAGACTGAATAAGAGCAGTTATTCTTAATCGCCTCAGATGTTGGCACAGGGTGAGATGATTTCATATCACAGCCTAATTAAAATGCCTCTGGGGAGCTTCTCTTCATCTACATGACCTTTGACTTTTGGCATACAGCAGTTCTCACCTGCGGCTCTGCCCTCGTTCTCTCTTGCCCTGCAGGTGGTTGAAATGACAGAAGGGCCTCAGAGAGATTTACGGCAGTGGGGCGGTGCAATTAAGGATGTAAAAAAAATCTTTATGTCAGGATAAAAATATGCTTTGAATGCAAAATAAAGAGAACGGCAGAAACTTCCAACCTCTTAATGTATAGTAGGGATGCGCGGTTTACCGGTACTGGAAAAATACCGGTATATATATGTAAGGGATAATCAATGGCTAGCTGTGCATTAAACGATTTGAATGCACGACGTGGAGGCGAAGAGCCACCGCGAAGTGCATTCAAATCGTTTAATGCACAGCTAGCCATTGATTATCCCGTTTATGCCATGGTCATTTCCCAGCATTCACATATTAAAGATGTTAACAATATTTGCGCTGCAATATTTGACCGGAACGATAAAAATGAAGGTTATTTTCGTCTTTAGTACTATTCAACTGTAACTGTATGTTACTATGGTTACCAGTGTTTATAGGAAGCGCATTAATATAGAACGTGATTAAACTGACCTGGAACTACCTGTGCAGTTCAACGAATTTAATCAACACCTGCCATAATATATTTCAAATGGTACGATATCATAATTTTGCTCAATTCAGTATACCATACTGCTGTTGCGAAGTGCACCTGTAGCTGGTAGTTCTTCCCAAATTGCTGCGCAACCGTTAAATGTGACAACAGAACAACGCTATGGATCAAACAGATGAAACTCTATCAACGCACCCGAAATGAATAAATAAAGAGAACAGTAGAAGTGAAATATGGCATTACTTCGAATACAAAACATGACAAAGGTGAACGAACTGACCACAGGAGGCAACACATCAAACCTTTTTTAGATATTTGTCGCTTGCTCATCATGATCTTTTCAGAGAATTAAGAGATCAACATGTGAGTGCATCATTCCTAAATTCAGATTTAATTTGAACTTTTATTTACAACTGATCAACGCACATACAGTGATAAAGTAACAACGAAAGCTCAAATGTGCATGTGTGACACACTAGAACCAGTGTTTTTGTCACATAACATATGCACTTGCATTTCATACAATCGAATATTAATTGAATTTGAATTAAGCATGTAACCTATGTTCCCTGTAGGTTTTTTTTTTGTTACAGTTTGATGCAAAGGTATAAAGATATGAATCTGTTTTTATTATTATTATTACTTTAATAAAATTGTTTTCAATTAACTTATCTTTTGAGGCTGGTTATTTGTCACCTATGGTATCGATACTGAGATATTACATTCTGGTATTGTACCGAAGCCAAAATTATGGTATCGAGCCATCCAGTCTGAGATTTGAAACATATCCCTGAGACTCAAAAGACCCCTTCATCAAAAAAAGAAGAAATTAAGAACACAAAGCCATAAATACTAGTATTGCAATCTTCCAACTGAACTGCAAGATTATATTACTTTTCCTAAATAGTTGATTTTTTTTATTTCAATTTTGTAATTTCGTAGCAGTACTATTACTACTACCAATAACATTAAAATAATAAATTTACATTATTATTGTTATTATTATTTTTTCCATATTTTAATACTTTAATTTATAATAATAATAATAATAATAATAATATTTTTACAGTACTATTAGCCTATTATTGCTCATTTATTTTATATTATTAGTAGTATTATTGTTATTGTCATATTCAATATCAATGTTACAGTTATAATGAGATATATATATATATATATATATATATATATATATATATATATATATATATATATATATATATATATATATATATATATATATATATATATATATATACACATACACACACATACAACAAGCACATTAATTCACACTTTAAATCGCATTTCCAGTTATCATCATAAATATCGCAGTTATATTTTTCCACAAATTGCGTACTGCCAATACTGACTTTAACAATACAATTATATAAATCGCAAAAAAACTCTATCAATATTTTTCTCATTTTTTAAAATATCTTCTTCAGAGACACTGTCACAACAAGTTAAAACTTAATTTAATGCCAGCCATAAACAGCAGTGCCTCAGATGACCACTTGTGATCGGATCACCCGCGGATGTCAATATCAGATGCAAACAGGGCCAAAGAGAGAGGAAATGCAGCCCCAGGAAGTGTGTACAGGCCTGAAGTAAGTGCCAAAGCTGCTCTTAAGGCTTAACATATATTGAGCATTATGTAAACAGACTCCCAACATTACTCATCACCGTTGTGGAAAGACCACGGCTAAAGCTCGGATTAGTGATGTAGGAGGTTATTGTGGATTTTCAAGTTAGAAGCTCGATTTTAGCGGAAGTGCCTGAGCCGAATGCAAAACTCATAAATCAACAATGAAATTACCAACTTTCGAGACCCTGTGGCTCTCAAAGCTCGGCTTCTAAACCTTGCTAAGCCTTAGGCAATCGTTATTAAATGCAAATATAACAGGAACACATTAACAGTGTGGTTCCCATTTTCATTAGAGGCGCAATAAGAACAAAATAAAGGGAACCCATTACAGATGAAGGCTTGCGCTGCGATGTTCCATGTAGCAGACACGTTAATTGGGAACCTGCTTAAATACTAGCAGGCAGGAGGGGGAGGTGAGCAGTGACTAGTTGTGCTTTGACAGTCGATGAATGAACTAAGTACTTCCCTTACCATTAACGTCAAATTGCTCTGTTTGCTTCTCATGCAGGAAGGTGGCAAATTCTCACATTCCAAAGCCTGTTAGAAAAAGCTGTAAAAAAAAAAAAAAAAAAAAAAAACTGCACACAGCCGGCTGCAGATAGCGTCCCTTTGGATTGGGAATAAACAGACAGCGTGCGGCAGATGCTTGCATGAAAAGTCAACATGCAAGTTGGTCTCGTTTCAGGAGACAACAGGAATTTTTAAATGAAAGAGGCCAAAAAGAGGATCCAAACAGCTATTGTTTACATGATTGGCAAAGCTTCCAGTCAAAGCACTGGGACAACAATTCAAAACTGGAAGTACATAAGAGAAGTTAAAAATGTACTACGAGCTCAAACTGCAATAAACTAAAAGGTACTCCATATTCTTAATGGGATGCTCAAGGTAAAATAGTTATATTTGACTATTATATTCATTGTTATCCCAAACCATGGCCGTACATTTTAAATCAATCAATCAAACTACTTCTTCTCAAATTAAACAGCTGATTAAAATGTATTATGATGGTTTATAAGTATTTGGATCAACCAAAGGATTTACAGTACATGTTCAGTTAAAAAAAAAAATCCAACCCAATATCGCATTTGAGCTAATATCACCAGAGCATATAAACAAATCATAAGGCCTCTTCCTTCATAAATTCAGAATCAGTCTCTGCTACTGCTACTGTAATAACACAGAATTGATTTATAAGTAGCAAGGGTTGAGTCAGAGGCTGTGAGTTGTGGGTTCTGATGAAAATTAATGGGAAACGGTCTACCACTTGGAAACCATTTCTGTACAGGCACTATATTGTTCCTTGACCACAATAGGACATTTGAGAAGCGAAATGAACAAAATGTCTCAATCTTAAATATTTCCTTTAACATGCTCTGTTTGCTTCTTATGCAGAAAGGTCTCAAAATCTCAGAAAAATCTCCAAACCATTTGGTTTACCTACAGATATTCCAACTGGTTTGATTATTTTGTGTTTGTAAAGTATCAACAAGCTAAATTCAAGAATAGTAAAATTCTGGCTGATTCAAAAAGCTGATAGTTGACTTATTTTCATTCATTTATATAATAATAATTAAATGTGTTTTGGCAGATAATGGGCAATACTAAAGGTGCAATAGGAGATCTTGGAAACTTTAGCCTGATAGCACTGAAAGCGAACGTCCCACCTTCCCTGCAATCGCTGTCTAAAGCCATGCCCCCTGCATGCATATACGATCACAGACCAGAATACCAAAGACAAATTTACTTAGTATTTAAATTTAAATAGTATTTATTTACAGAGGTATATTATGTCACACTTCTCTAGTAACTTTTGTCTGTGTATAAAGATGTTGCGCAGCGCAAATCCGTGAATGAATGTTTCTGAAGTGACGTAAACTTCAACGGATTTCCCTGCTCAGAGAGTAGGGAGCAATGAACACTGTGTAGGGATCATGTCAATCAGAACACAGTTTTTTAACGAGCTGGTTATCTGAATCGGGTGTGTTAACTAAGTGAGACATGCAAAATATGCAGAGCGGGGCGCAAGAGGACTGGAATTGGGAACAGCTGGGCTGTGTTACTCACCGGTGAGAAAACTTTATAGTACAGATAGCAAAAGTACTAGAATACCAGGAAGGAAGATCGGGTTGTTGATGTTTGTCTGCCATTCTCGCTCTGCCTGCACAGCGTACGTGAATGCGCTGATGGCGTATCCTGTCTGCGCAAACCGAGTGCGCAGAGGTATGCAAATACACATGTTGACAAGTAGGAAAGCCAATTAAAACGCTCGGACCGAGCGTTTTGATTGGACGAACATTTCTTGGTCCTACGCCCTCCACAGAATATATAAATACATTTAGACCACTTAACTTAATGATTGCTATCGGGATGTGAAGAGACTTTCAACCAGAATAACAAAAAATGCTTCTGAAGACAATCACCTATTACACCTTTAAGTACACTATTTTGCTTAAACTATTAAAAAAAAAAAAAGTTTAAATACTACAAGTAATTTTAGTCATCACAACAGTATAAATGTACAGTTTGCTAAAGATTACATTCAAAAGTGTTAAATTAGACATGCAATCAACCAACACCAAATAATTAAAAAAAATAAATGTAATATCATTCGATAACTAATTTATAATAAATCTTTGAAATTTCATTTTCAAAACAAAATAATTTTTTGACTAACAATATAATCTCTTCAACAGTGAGAACTGGCACAACACCTCGTGGCAGTGTTGTGTGTTCACTGATCACATGATTACCTGCTTATTAAAAAGCAACCAAAACGTTGTAAAAAAACTACTACAAAAAGCCACATAGAATTCACACCATCAAGGCCTCTGCTAGCAGTCTCAGTGTGCCAGGACACTCAGTAATCTAAAAGAGGGCTTTTGGGGTAGCTGTAATGCACTGCCCTAAGGGTGAACAGAGCCAAGCAAATCTTCACTCTCTTTTCTTCCTCTCCGCCTCCTCAAGACAACTCTGTCCACATCCCACCTTCCTCCAGCCAAAGCCTTGAGGGGCCATGTTTGTTCTGTGTTCGCACATCAACCCGCCAGAGCTTAGAATTATTGATGCACCAAAATATTTTTTTTCCTGAAACTACAAAACCGAAATTAATGGTATAATTTAGCTGAAACTAAAAAAAAAGTTTGTTAAATCGATTTATCAAATGTATTTAAATGATCAACATGCAAATAAAAGTTGTGTATAAACATTTAAATTACAGATAAAACAGTTAATCATATAATTATCCTTGTACTCTAATTTGTTCAAAATTAATTAATTCAAATACAAACATTTAAACGGCTTTGCTTCTATGAAAGATTTATTCAAACATACTGTACATTAAACAATATAAACAACGGGTTAAGTAAAATATAATTACTATGTAATATACAGTAGTGAATTTATTTATTTATTTTTTATTGTTGACTAACAAGCCATGGATATTAAATGGATTTTCTTGAGGTAAATGCAAAGTTAAGCGACATTGCTTAAATGCCATTTTAGTGAGGTCTCTCTGAGGTTGAAACACTGATTGAGCAATTACATGAGACACAACACATGTCAGTAAGTTGTACTTTTTCTTTCAACATACATTCTGATGTTCATTTGTTTATTCCATGCTATAACTAGTAGAAGAGATGATTGGATCACCTCCAAAACTGCAGTGATCTTGTCACGTCACATTAAAGGGTTAGTTCCCCCAAAAATGAAAATTCTGTCATTAATTACTCACCCTCATATCGTTCCAAACCCGTAAAACCTTTGTTCATCTTCAGAACGGAAATGAAGATATTTTTGATGAAATCTGAGAGCTCTCTGACCCTCCATAGAAAGCAAGGATATTACCACAATCAAGGACATCAGTAAAATAGTCCATGTGACATCAGGGGTTCAACCGTGAGTTTACAAAGCAGCCAGAATACTTTTTGTGTGGAAAGAAAACAATAATAGCATAATTTTTTCAACAATTCTTCTCCCCGAGTTGCAGTCTTCAGACATTTTGGAGAGTACCCTAGAACGTAATCAACGTAATCAGCATTGTTTACGTTCAGTATACCCACGCTTTCAAATTGAACGTAAACGCTTGTGCCGAAGATGAACAAACGTCTTATGGGTTTGGAACGACATGAGGGAGAGTAATTAATGATAGAATTTTCATTTTTGGGTGAACTAACCCTTTAATGAGTGTCAAAACACCAATTCTTGTTTGAATTTCTTTATAAAATTGACAGAATTTTAAAAAGTAACAACGCACAAAGCTTATTGTGATTATTGGATAGTAGGCATGCTAAAAATAATGTTTAGTAAAGTTTTGTTTGTGCATCAACTGAATATAGACTTAAACATCTCAGTTCATCACATCAAAGACAGATTAAAATCAATACTCGCAACCCAACCACAGCCATTGGAAAAGAGATAATTGAAAGTCACCATTTCGGTCAATGATTTCCTCCAAAATGGATTTGGCCAAAAAAAAAAAAAAAATCACATTTTCGTTCGCCAAAATTTTGGTGCATCACTACTTTGATTATATTTATTTAACTTCAGCACAAAGAGGAGGAAAATCACTGCAACACATGGACTTCCTGGCGCATTGCTTCAGGGAACTACTGCATTAGGGACATACAGTGAACTAGAGGGTTAGCGACAGTGGACGTGACACAGTCACTCCCTCCTTCAGCACCTGAGAGAGAGCAGGAGTGTGCTGTGCATTGGGGCACTAATCTACACACCTTCAGGCTATGATTTAGAGAATGTTCCCTGATGCTGGATTAAATCTCTCCCCTTATGCACCCTGCCCTCTCCTGTCAGCCACTTTGAGAAGTAATGGGGCCAAATTGAATGCAGAGATTAGGAGCACACAACAGTCAGTGTTCCAGCAGATTTTGATGCGCTGCTCACAGGAGAGAAGTTGCACTCAAATCAAACTGTCATTGAAAACTTAGTGCTGTGCTGTGGGAGTTTGGCCTGCCACTTAGCTCTGCTGAAAGCAAGTGCCCATTTATCAAAGAATCAGAGAGCAGACCAAAGCACTTTTACCATTCTCGCCACTGAGATTCATAAGATCTCTACAGAGCAGTGCACTCTCATGGCTTTGGGGGGGTGAATTAATCAAATTAGACTCTATAGGAAGCACATTTCAAATTTTTTACAAATTCAACCAAATTAAAAGTTTGTATTTCTTTAACGTAAATGTGTTTCCTAAGAAAGAACAGTGTTAACTTTCATATAGCTAGGCTGCTGGATATTTGCATTGGCAAAACAGAAGAAGCAACGGATGAAGGATGGACAGACAGAAACATTCACAATTTTGATGGATAAATGAAAAGACAGATGTATCTGACAAATAGTTGGATAAGATGAGAATGTCCATCTAGGGAAGAATGGACAGAAAACGGTCAAATCACTGGCAAACAGCAAACAAATGACATATGGACAGTGAACAAACAGCGTGTAGATGAAGAGTCAATGAACAGCAAATGGATGATGTATGGATGACCTACAGTCAACACACAAATGACAAAGTTCATAAACAGTAACAGAGTGACATATGGATATCAACAAACAAACATATACCTACAGTGAACAAATGAAATGAAAAACATGCATACACCATACATACTGAGAATAAACAACATGGATGGGGAACAGTTGCAGCAAGAATGGCTGAAGAACAGTGGACAGATGGGCAGTGATCAAACAATGAACAAAGTTTGGATGGTGAACAAACTATGGCAAAAAAAAAAAAAAACAGGCTAATTGCATACATGAATGAATGATTACATATAATGCCAATGGATGTGCAGCAGACATATCTTGGTGGATGGAAGGAAATATTCATCTACAGAGTGAAAGACACATATCTATTCAACAGACAGACTGTGAACATACACATGACGAACAAATTCTATTCAAACAATATACAGGGCACGAGAAAAGGTTGCCAGACAAGATGTAAGGTGGACATTAGGGCTGCAGCGATTCGTCGACGTCATCAATTACGTCAATTATGAAAATATGTTGATTAGCATGGAACGTGTCGCACCTTTAGCCACGCCCATTGCGCGAGCCTGCAGTTATCCCTACTTAAGACTGTTTTTCTGCCATGTTTAACACAAAACAAGACTCTAGAGAAGAAGGTAAAGACCAGTATGGCAACATCCCTTCATAGAGTTGAGTTCATAGAGCATTTTATTATTATACGACCCTCAGAACCACATATATATAGACGAACTGATGCCTTTACATTGTCAGGATTCAAAACCGCATTCTCGTATTCAAAGCTGCGCTGAATTGACGGAACAGCATGGGACATCTAGTTGCCTATATAATCATGACGGGTTTAATTCACCCACAGAGATGAAACTATTTAAAACTTAACTCTTCTGTAGTTATATCGTGTACTAAGACCGGCGGAAAATGAAAAGTTGCGATTTTCTAGGCTGATATTATTAAGAACTATACTCCCATTCCGGAGTAATAATCAAGGAACTTTCCTGCCGTACCATGGCGCAGTGATATTACGTAGCGCCTGAAAGTAGTCCCCAGCTGTATTATAACTAGGTACCTAGCTGGGGACTACTTTCAGGCGCTGCGTAATATCACTGCACCTGCTGCGGCCATGGTACGGCAGCAAAGTTCCTTGATTATTACGCCGGAATGGGAGTATAGTTCTTAATAATATCAGCCTAGAAAATCGCAACTTTTCATTTTCCGCCGGTCTTAGTACACGATATAACTACAGAAGAGTCAAGTTTTAAATAGGACAAATATCGAAACTCTTTGGTCATTTTTGAACGCGATGCTACTGATCTAATCGAATTCAATGATCTATGCTAAGCTATGCTAAAAGTGCTATCGCCAGATCCAGAGATCAGCTGAAAGGATTCAAAAACGGTAAAACTCAACTTATTAACTCTGGGGGAGTTGGAGAATGAGCCTATTTCCAAAAAAAGTGGAGTGTTCCTTTAAGGATGGGCGATATGACCAAATGATGTCACTTTATTTCACGGTCACAATATAAATCACGATATAGATGTCACGTTTGACCTAGTTTCTTTAATTCGCTTATTGGTTAATTAGCTCCTCACCTGTTTCTGTTCTCCCTTGATTAAGTTGATTATTTAAAGCCTGTGTTCTTCCTCCATTCTTTGTCTGCTATTAAGTTTGTCTTATGTGTTTTGCTACTCCTTGCTCCTGGAATTCTACTGTGGATTATTAATAAAAGACTTTCATTTGTCCTACTCCTCGTTGTGTGCCTCATTAGTGGACATGTAAAGTTACAGAATAGCAGACCGAAACAGTGAGTAATTAAGCGGCGTTTTTCTTTATTTTTATTTTTTCACTGTCCTCTCCCGGTATGGATCTGCCCGGCGTCCAACTTCTGTGCCTGAAGCAGACGGACCGTTCGCTGGAGGACCATACAAGGGACTTTTTAGATCTGGCATGCCTTAACCACTTCCCGGACCGCTCGGTCTGCATTTTTTACATCATCAGCCTGAGCGAGCAGTGTAAGGCACGCCTACCAGCGAACGGCCCCAAAGAGGATTTCGCCGCTTGTGTGGAGTGGGTGCTGGAGAATAATGGACTGTTTTTCTCTGTCTGCCCTGCCGAGGACGACTCCAGCCCCACTCCCGACCCAGAGACCAGCCAGCTGTCACCCCGATCTACGGAGATACTGCCTGAGCCCACTTCAGACGGAGAGCCTGAGCCCACTGCGACTGAGCCTCAACCATCAGCTGACCAAGTGCTTCCAGTCTCCAGCTCCGCTCAGATGTGCAGATCCCCTGTCTCCACTCCCAGTCTCCAAGCCCTCGACTACACCTCGGCTCCTAGCTCCCTCGTCTCCACCGTTGCCCTTCATCCCACTGGCTCCACTGAGCTCCCTCGTCCCTCTGGCTCCGCCTTGGTCAGTCGTCAACCATTTGCCGCCTCGGGACTCCACTCCTCTGGCTTTGCCTCGTCACTCCATCCCTCTGGATCTGTCAGGCTCCTCCTTCCCTCCGGCTCCACTGCGGTCTTCCGGATCTCCCCGGATTAAGTTTGCCTTATGTGTTTTGCTACTCCTTGCTCCTGGAATTCTACTGTGGATTATTAATAAAAGACTTTCATTTGTCCTACTCCTCGTCGTGCGCCTCATTAGCGGACACGTAATGTTATAATAGGCTAGTTATCTTTGATTTAAATAAGGTCTTTATGACAATTTTTTGATACCATAGAAATTCCATAATTCTTGTCACCAGTGTCAATATCACAAACTAATACTAGCCTAAATTAAAAATAAAACTCAAGAATACTGAAGACAACAGTATTCTTGAGTTTTATTTTTAATTTATGCTAGTATTAGTTTTTTGTAAATTAAATAAATAGTTCTTCTCATTAAAGTGATTTAGTGAAGTGTAGTGAGAGATTTTCTCTCTTTTGTTGTCTGATTAACATGAATGACAGACAGCAGGAATATTAGACTGCTGTCACTTTAAGAGCTGCTCGGATCCAATATACTGTTACACGTGTTTTCTTTCTCAGCTGTTTGCTGTCACTTAAGACCTAAATTACTGTGTTTATGAGGATACTTGCAAAGACAGGCATTTTGACACATACAAGTGTGTGTATTTAACCATTCAAGACTTATCCACCTTTTTCTTCAACGTGGAAGTAAGCCTATGGGTGAGACTTCTGGTTCATTAGCTGCTATAGGTAAATAACGAGGAGAACAACAACGTGCAGTAAACAGTAAAACTGTTTGCAGTACAAACCAGTGTGTTCATAATTCAGATAACACAATAATATGATAAGACACACCAATTTTCAATATCAAGCGACAAAACAAACATTTTCGTAAAGCTAAAAATAGCTGGACGCGGATGAGACCGGAAGTTTGACCCATAGAATTTACAAATGGCCGCGCCCATTTTTACGGCAAGAAAAAGGTGGATAGTGGCAAAAAAAAAAAAAAAAACACCTGTTCAATACTCCCGTGCTCTATGAGCACCGTCTTCACATCTGCATTCTGCACACCTCTCTGACAAACGTTACATTTTTGTGACCATGTAGCAGGGCAAAGTCATGTGATCGTGTAACCACAATAGAGATGACAGTCCAAAATCTCTATCGGTTGACAAATTTCTTCCGGGTAATCGTGTCTACCGGTATATCATCCACCCATATGTCACGTACAGCGAACAGCGTACAGATACTGAATGCATGACACACAGAGAACAATGGATGCAGTAAAGATACATTTGATGGGAGACATACTTATCAATGAATAGAAAAAAATATTAAATCAATGGACAGACCGATGGAAATATCCATCTAAAGACAGACAGACATATCTATTAACAAACAGACCAACTGCATTGCCCTAGCTGTTGATGAATAACGAACCACATCTATCTCATGAAATGAAGTATAATAGCCCTTGTTTCTCCACACAGATATTTTGTTTTGGTATTTACTAAATGTCTTGCCCCATCATCAATGATGGATTGCTTGCTGTTGCTTCACAAACCTCACAGACAGAGGCAGAGACGGATCATTCATGAGTTAGATGAAGACAGTCCATTTCCAGCACAGTGGGTGTTTCAACAAACCCTACAACCCCCAACTGAAAGGCTATTAAAAGCAGAAGGTTGTTGGCTATCTCTGTGGTGTGCCATGACCATCAGTGACTTCACATGAAATGAGGTTGGACTATAGGGGCAAGAGGAGAGCAAATTTAAAAGCCCCAGAAGAGGGGGGGGGGGGGGTCTTCCAAATAACAATTGGTTATGCTTCTTTATAATACAATTTCTATAATATCCATCCTTTATCCAGTGTTCACTTTGCAGCAGTGACTGCCTAATTCACAAGAGTGCTGCCAAGAGGAACACTGTAAGTCAAAAGTTGCAGTGTTCTGTAACTGCTTCAAAACACCAACATTCTGGGGCTAAAGTTGCATCCTCATGGAATTTAGCTATAGATAACCACTTGACAGATTGAATACTGACAATACATTTTAATTCTATTTCCTTATATTCGAATTCAAACTGCAATTGTGTTCTGAATGATGCACAACCTTACAGTGATGCAATACATTTTAGACCGGAGCTTAGAGGTTACTTTCCTCTTATTTATGTCACTGTCAAATGTTTACTGATTACTGAAAATTTAAAACCAGCTGTCATCAGATTCTTGGCCAGCTCACTGCAAAAGGTGCCGCAGGGCTCCTGCAGGGATGCAGGTTAGAATATGGAATAACAGATCAATGTAAACAAAATCAAATAATTAAGACTAAACTTAACACATTAAGGTTTAAAGGGGTGGGGGTAGACTGCAAATTTGCATTGCCCGTTACTGTTTCAGGGACCTGCACAATTAGTTTTCCATTTTCTTTTCCACAAAACCTTTGACACTGCATCTGTTCTGTTTAAATCATTACAATTGATCAAAATCTTACAGTGTGTAAATCTGGTTTAATAAATCTGGCAAGAAGCTGAAAACGATCTTTTGTTTTTTGTTTTTTTTAAAAGGTAATGCAACTGTTAGCCTGAAAGTTAGACAAGGGTGTGAACTATGTTTTTCAATTTGAGATTTAAAAAAAAAAAGGGTCACACTTTATATTAGGTGGCCTTAACGACTATGTACTTGCATCAAAAAATAAGTACAATGTACTTATTGTGTTCATATTGTATTGCAAAACACTTCTGCTGGTATTGAGGTGGGATACGGGTAGGTTAGGGACAGGTTTGGTGGTATGGGTAGGTTTAAGGGTGGGTGAACAGTGTAATTATAAATGTAATTACAGAGATTAATTACAGATGTAACTACATAAAGGTATTTTTTAAAATATAGGTACAATGTAAAAACATGTATGTACACAATAAATGCATTGTACCAAATGATTAATTTAAATGTAAGTACACAGTAGTTAAGGCCACCTAATATAAAGTGGGACCAAAAAAAGATCTTGGGTGATGATCTTAATGAGCTCTAGGACTTCAGTTGTGGTGTGCCTCCGGCATATGCAATGTAGCAAATGGAGTCTGCAGGTAATGTAACCGTAACAACTTAAATACAAATTTAAATAATTATAATTATAACGTAACGAATGGTTCACCCAAAAATGAAAAACTGGTGAAAATTTACTCACTCACAAGCCATACAAGATGCAAATGAGTTTGTTTCATCATTGGAACAGATCCAGTGAACTTATCCGTAATGGATCATTTGCAGTTAATGCAAATGCTGCCAGAATGAGAGTTTGTAAAGCTGATAAAAACATCACAATAATTCATGAGTAATTGACAGAACTCCAATCCATCAATTAACAACTCGTGAAGTGAAAAGCTCAGTGTTTTAATAAACAAATTAATGATTAAGATGTTTTTAACTTAAACCATTACTTCTGGCTAAAATACGAGTCCTAATATTGCTTTCTGTGAAAAAGCCATCTGAATAAGGAGCGATATATGCACAGCTGTAAACACCGTTTACAAGCGAAAACAGTCCAGTTGTAAACAAATATGTCGGTGGATTTTGATGTGAGAGGACAACACTTTTTTTTTTTCCAGTGGAGGAAGCGTTATTATTGATTATGGTGACAAGCAACAGTTTTAAGCAGTGCTGTCAAATAGATTAATCGCATCCAAAATAAAAGTTTTTGTTTGCAAAATATGTGTATATTATGTATATATAAATACACACACATACAGTATATATTTTGAAAATATTTACATGTCTATATTTATATTCAGATAATTAATATTATATAAATAAATACATTTAATATATAAAAATAACATTTCTCTGAAATATATACATGCATGCGTGTATTTATATACAGATAATAAATATACACAGAACACACACTAGGGATGTTCATTTCGGTTATTTTTCGTAACCGACAACCGACGCTCGTTAACCGATTATTAACCGTTAACCGACAAGATTATTTTAAATTAGAACTAAAATTAAATTAGAAAGAATAAGTGTCTGTGACCCGTTAAAAATACTATTTGTTTTCCGGGGATAAATTTTACATGCGCAAAAAGCAGCAAACAACCCTAACCGTTTACAATTCCGATTGCTTCCACTGTTAGAAGGGGAAAAAAATCAAGTGATTTCTCCAGCGCCGCACACAGTTTAGCATTCTACCTTGACAATGCAACCTGTTCATTATCATTTAAAAAAAAACTATCAGTCAAACATAAAAAAATAAACCTTAGTTTAAATATGTAGTAAAATCTGTGCCGTTAAGCGTTATCACCGTACCGCCGCGAAGTTATGCAAAACGTTTTGTTTTACGTGGATATTGGAGCGCGAGTGAAGTAGGCCTGTACATAAAAGGTAAATAATATTTTGGCATTCAAATACATCACGAATACGGAAACATTTGATTTTGTGTCGAACGAGAGACCCAACATTGGTTTCAGTTTCGTTTTAGCCTTAATTCGTTTTGGTTTGCCGCTATAGCTTCTTACATTTTTAATTCTTGTTCTTTTCTAAATAGCCTACTGTTAATTGAAAGGATTTGTTGTGGAGTGAGGGGAACTAAAATAGCATAGCTATGTTTACAGTGTTTATTATAATATTTGTAATTCGCGCCTATTTCTGAATGAAATAATAAAATGCGACTTATGTTTTTTTTCTTTCTCTCTCTCTAAAAAACGCTTTTTTTTATTATTATTTATTATTTTTTTATACGCGTAGCTTATTTTAACCATGCATTAAACCTTTTAAAACATCTTGATAAATTACTGAAAAAATAAATAAATAAATAAATAAGTGACTTTAAACCGTTTAACTGATTGTATTAATCGGTCAAAATTCTTATCGGTCGGTTAACGGTTAAACGGTTAAAATGAACATCCCTAACACACACATATATTATGTAAACAAAAACTTATTTTGGATGCGATTAATCATGATTAATCATTTGGCAGCACTAGTTTTAAGTTAAAACACCTTGACAATGGCTTTGTTTCTTACAAAAACGCAGCTTTTCACTTTACAAGACGTTAATTGATCAACTAGAGTTGTGTGGATTTACTTGTAGATTATTGTGATGTCTTTATCAGCTGTTTGGATTCTCATTCTGATGGCACCCATTCACTGCAGAGGATCCACTGGTGAGCAAGTGATGTAATGATGAATTTATTCAAATCTGTTCCAAACTCATTTACATCTTGGATGGACTTATTATTACAGTAATGATAATATAGGGAGAATATTTTGATCATAAAAAATAATGCCACAAGCGCGCGCCCACACACACACACACACACACACACACACACACACACACACACAAATGTTCTTAAAATGGACTTAATTTTCTTTAAAATACATTGATATAACAGTTTATGTAAAAAATTAACCACATAAATAATGGAATATTTTGCTCTTCTAATTTTGAGAGGACATATGAACCAGACACATTCCTGAATAATTTATGAGAGCCACCTGTGTACAATGCCTATATATTATGTAACACTCTCCTGGTACAGATGAACTGTGAAATATTGCCTCTCATTCCCATTTTGTCCTGAGAGATCCACAGACTACTACTAAGTGTCCCTCATACTTGGTCTCAACAAGGCCATGTTTCCAAACCCAAATCACCATCAATCAGTGTGGCATGTAAGGAACCATGTTTCCTCAGTGGGCTCACTCAGACAGAATCCAATAAAAGCTCCTCTTTGTCAGGTCCAGCTCATGCTGTAGGCCTTCAGTGACTAATAGCTTAGAGGCCCTGCTTATCAACTGCAGGATCAATCGTCAATTAGTGTTGGTCACTGGTGTAAGGCTCGGCTCACTGACAGTTCGTGGTTGTATGACACTTCCAAATCAAAGTAGGAGACTATGCATATTCCAGGTGCCTCCCAATCAAGAACACAAAGAAGTGATGGCAAATAAAGTAGCAAATCTTATCGACAAATGCTGCCTCAGGAGGCAACAAATCTTTTTTAAAGAGATGATTCACCAACTGTGTTTTATAAACTGCAATTTTCCTCATTTTAACACAACATTTCCCATCATGCTCTGGTAATTATGTTTAAATACAGCACAAAGTCTTATAATCTGAAGCACCAGCCAGCTAAAACACATAAAACTCAAACAATGGAGCAATTAACTGCAACAAAACAAGAGCGATTTTTCCTTTTCTTTGCTCAGTGTGGTAAAATGCTGCTGGCAGGCTCAGACAAAGATCATCTCGACCATTATGGGATATCTCTTGCATTGGCTACATGATAGATAGTCTCCATTTAACCAGCTGATAATATCCCGTGAGAATCCCTATCACAACGTTACAAATGGAAGGCAATGGTCATTATATGATCCATTCTCTAAACCCAGGACCATCATCTCGCTTCATCAAAGAATATGAATGAACTGCAGAGTAAAAGGCAATTTTTTAGTTGGGAGTGAAGATAGTTACGGCCATTTAGAATTCACACTGAATACATTGCAGGTCTCTACTGTTGTTGCCTTCAGCTTTCCTCTAACACCATAAACAAAACAAGGGGGAAACAATGCAAAAAATAACAAATGATTGTTATAATAATCAATTGTGGTACTGCAATATTAAATATCCTCTAACTGTTAAACTGTATTTGGCATAAGGAACATTTTAGGACTATTACTTTTATTTTGTAATGCTGCATTAATTATATTTTATGCCAGTTAACCACATTAAATATCTTTTTTGCAAAATATAATCTTTATTTTTTCTTCCACATTTCAATTTAATTAAAAAAACTATCAATCTAATTTTAGTAATTAGTTGCATTATGACAATATTTATTACAATTAAGTACATTATATAATTGTAATATTTATATTGACAGGTTTTGTAACACTTACTGCATAAAATCTGAATTAAAATGAAACCACAAAACCAATTTAAGACAGAAAATGTTGCTCTTTGATAGGCTTGAATTTACAGTTGTTTACAGAATTCATAAGCAGGAAAAATATGCCACATATTGTCAGCCCTTTCATATGCACATTGCGCATTGAGACATATAAAAAGACTTCTAAAACCAAATAAATAAACAGAGAGACACTCTCCTACTGTGAATTAACAACCATTATATAACTCTAAGCCTTGTCATCTCATTAAATCGTATGCCATCTGCAGCACACTTTTCAAAGTTCCTCACTTTTCCAGATCCTGTGAGGTTTCTTAATTCTGGGACGAAATATTAGAACACTAAGCCCAAGCAACACACTTTTTATGACAGGAGTTCCAATTTGCAACTAGTTCTGCACCAGTAAACAATATCCCATGCTTCTGCAATGCAACTAATAGATCGATGCCATGAGCCATAATAGCACAAAAAAGCAATATTACTCAAATATCCAGAGATCAGCAGATCGGTGGATGGTTGCATTTTCATATTTCATTTCAATGCATTTTTCATGCATTCATTTTATTCTTTATATCACTTTCACCGTAACCTCTACTTTTGCTTTTTTGTGGTAATCAGCATTATGCCACCAATGCATTATCGATTGAGTTTAACTTGTATTGAACCCAGAATATTCCCTTAAGCCTCAGCTACCTGTGATTTAAAGTCTTATAGCTCAGGCCATATACAACATATTTAACATACACAACCACATACAGTATTTTCAAGGGAGCAATTTTACCAGTCACACTTGCCTTCAATATTTCATTTCCGCACAGTTCCTCACGTTTGTTTACTCCTCTCATCTTAGTATTCGAATGGCAGTGTTGCACGTCCACCCAAGTGTTTCATATAGGCCTAGTCCATTCTCCACTATCCGAGATGGATGCCACTCCCTCATGGAAAATCACATCACAGCCGGCACATGTTCTGCTTCTGCCCTGGGCTACTCTGAATCCCATTCATACACTTAATTATCCATCACGCTGGAGATTTCAATATTCCATTTGCAGCCATACAAGCTGCAGGTTGCTGAACCTGAAAAAACATTGTAAGCATGCTACCGCTTGCTATGCCTCTCACAAAGACACTATATGTAACGCTTTCTATGGAATTATTCGACAAAAGATATACATTTCTAAGAAAACAAAGGTGAAATGTTAAATTGACTTTTATATGCTAACAGATTAAAAATAAGAGATTAAAAAAAGAGAACCTCTGGCAACAGTATACTGTACATCTGCCAGCCATTGATTTTGAGTTAGAGATGTTAGTACACTGCATAGTGAACGGTATGAGATTCTATGCAGTTCCCTTGGGCAATATCTCATCTAATATAAACCTGGCAACAGTGATATTTCCCTTTAGGAAAGTACCGTAACAAAAATTGGCTTAGAAACCAGTATAATTTTTTGTACGGTCATAAAGAAGTCTACAAACAAAATTTAAGCCTTTGTTGAGAAAGAAATGGGAAAAAATATCTTCAAGCGGATAGTTGTCCCAAAAATGAAAATTCTGAAAAATTTCAAAAATAAAACTGGTTCACCATATGAAGCATTCGAGTCACTTCAGAAAACCTTGATGTTTAATGCAAATGGATTACTTGATTTATATATATTGATGCATGAAAAATTTGGTTGCATGGACTTGCAATGGATAGGCAGAATACATATACACATAAAATTAGGGGTGCTCCGATCAGGATTTTTGAGGCCGATCACAGAAAGCAGTATCTGCCGATCCGATCACGGATACCGATCTTTTTTAATTTTTTATTATGAATTATTTATAGTGATACTCCATTTGAGGGGTGGAGGGGGCATTTTTTAGACATTTTTCAAAAATATATATTTATCTCACCTAAATGTTTGATCATGCAGTGCATTTTTGTATTTACAATTGTGCAATAGCTTACACACAGCAAAAGCCTGACTTTGTGAGCTGTATATGAGGTGTGTATGCAGTCCATGTGCGGTACATAAGCGGTGCAGAAGCAGCACTGACTGTGCTTTCACACAGGATTCTACAACTGATCTGTGGCTGTTTACCACAAACATTTATCCATTATTTTGATTTCAAATCCAAACATTGTCACTGAAAATGCTCAGCATTGTGATTATTTTTTTTTTACACAGTACAGTAACACAATCTTTCAGAGACGTGTTTAAACACAATAAATAAGCAAAGCAACACATTATTCAATGCTTTTTACTTTTGCATTTACTTCTAGATTTATATATTATGTTGTTCAAGTGGCAAAACATTTAAACTACTTTTCTTACGTTATCACAAACTTACCATTGACAGAAACAGTCAGCTCTACTGCTTTTCCTTTTGCATTTAAATCTTTCTTACAAGCAATCCTGCGGTTCATAAAGAACTTTGTTTTTCTACCTCCAAGATTACCATTTATTATTGCCTTGCTTATCTAAAAGTGCTCTTTCCCTTTAAACCTAGCCAAAAAACCATATGTGTTGACTGTGAAACACAGTAGACTTTAATTATATGTATTTATGGTGTTATTACTACATTTTTGTGTCAATCCATGTTCATATTTACTGCAAACAATGCACGGTTACTTTAATTCTTTAATTCTAAATACTTTAATGCGCTCCTGGAACACACCGCCAGGCCGCAGCCGTGTGCAGTGTGAACACTCTAATCCGTTATGATGAGCGCAGAAAAAATATGCACCGATCGGCCTTTTTTGAGCCCGCTGACATCCCCAAGCGATTATCGGCCGATAGTGATCAGTAGCCGATCAATCGGAGCACCCCTATATAAAATACATAATTTCAATACTTTCTCTCGCAGTTATATCACTGGGTAATTATACTGTATTGTATATAATCGCGGAGCCACCATTATGCCTGGCATGGAAACTGCTTTTGAATGC
This sequence comes from Acrossocheilus fasciatus, assembly GCA_036784905.1. Taxonomy (NCBI): domain Eukaryota; kingdom Metazoa; phylum Chordata; class Actinopteri; order Cypriniformes; family Cyprinidae; genus Acrossocheilus; species Acrossocheilus fasciatus. The sequence goes on from CM071948.1 coordinate 19,975,066, forward strand.
GCGATCGCTTTTTAGTTTCACTTTCCAAATTCGCGATAGGGCGAGTTACTCTGTTTATACTATGGAGTTGCAGTACTTACCACACATTTTACAAGATTTGATGTTTGTCAGTGGTGCTGAGGATCTGCAAACCATTCGCCATGGTCCTCAGTCATCTCTCCTCCTTACTCTGTTTATGTGGCAAGTTAAATTTTATGTACTGTAATGTAACAGACAACCTTTAGCAATCATTATGTGTCTCTGAATATGGATTCAAGCTTCGGGCACACCCCTAACTCCCCCCTCCCTCCCGATGTCATTGTCCATCGCAATGTTTCACTGTAGACATCGTCCGATGCCAATTTTGTAGACATCGCCCAACACTAGACTTATTGATACATTTGTTACTTACAAACATGCAGGTTTTCACTTCACAAAACGTTAATTAATGGAATGGAGTCGTGTGGATGAACTCTTATTCTGACGGCACCCATTCACTGCAAAGGATTTATTGGTGAGCAAGTGAGCAAATTTCTCTACATTTGCTCTAATGAAGCAGCAAAACTCATCTACATCTTGGATGACCTGAGGTTGAAAAATGTTTCCGCAAATTTTCACTATTTCTTTAAGATCCAACCAACTAAATTTGAACATTCTGGCTACTACTACTTCCTAGAAAAATATCTACTGAAGAAGATCCCATTTTGTGAATATTAGATAATTCCACACAAGCACTGCATCAACTGACATTTGTATACAAAAATCACCAAGAGATTCTTCACAAGCCATTTCAGTCTATGCTATTGCCAGTTTGCTGCGGTCAGCACAAAGCCGTAGGCTGACGTGGCAAAGTGCTTCATGACATGAGGGCCAGCAGTCGGCTGCAGCAAAAAACGCCAGTCTTTTAACTCTCCACAGTATTGTGCAGAAACAATGCATAGCAAATACGCTTCCTTCTAAGGTGAAACGCAAGACACAAATCATTGGCTGAAGTTTCATTGCCTACTACACTGCCATACTCTAAATCACAATGTGTGCATGCAAGCAGTCACAAGCGATAATGGCACTAGCCTATGAAAAAAATACGGAACAGCTAGGAAACAGATTGTCAGTGCAGAACGGCAAGTGTAGAAATGCTCTGTTATGACTTGGCGATCTCCCTGTCAGAGCCACTGACTGGTGCAAGAAAGAACAGCCAAGCTAAACACATGCTGCTTCCAGCTTTGATTTTGCTATTCAGCATTCAAACCCCCTTCAGAAGTCGGCAAACTCATGTATGTTTAAAACACAAAGTGCCAACAGAATATAATAAAAAGACTTGTCTTTTTTGACACGAATAGCACAAGAGACTCGAATTGTTTTAGGCAGCTAGCAAACCAAAAAGCCATTTTCTGCTGCAAGAAAAATCCTTCTATTATGTGTTTGTGGAAAACTTCTGATAGTGATGCATTGATGTAATCGATTTTGCCACAAAACAAAATTTATCAGTGACAACTTCGCCTTTGTGCAAATGTACTATAGTTACCAGTAAGAGGACTGTTAATGGACAGTTGTGCCAAGATGCAAGATCCACCCCTCAAGAAAATGCTTTCTTATCTTAAATATCCAGATGAACACCAAATTATTAATAACTACAGTGGTCTTTTTTCTAATTCTCCTTTGGTGCTAAAACCAGAGTCCATCAAATCATAAGGATACGAGACGATTGGTGCGGATGATCTTCAGTCAACTATACTGACTGCCATCTACATTACATTTGCATGCTTTATTGTGACTGCATAGTGAAACCCACAGTTCTTCAAATCATGAGGAGGTAAAAAGATCGTATACAGGATCTTCACAAATCCTTGTGTTTGAATCAACTTGGTTTAACAAAAAAAAGACGACCACTCCATTTATCTTACATGAAGAGTCACAAGTCATGTTTGTGATATTATTGTAACTCAAATCCATGCTTCACTGTATTTTCCTGTGACGTGAAAGTCATATTTCCCTTTTTTCTTTTGTTAATAAACCCAGAGTCTTCAGACACTGTGTAATGCTGTATCATTTAATATATCCAGCTTTGTGATTACGCATGTTCCTCTCAAGTTAATGCCAGTTCCTCACACCACCAGTTTTCTGCTGAATAAGTTAAGGTGCAGAATATGTGGAGTGGTCTTTTTCTCATTCTCCAATGGTGTTAAACCCAGAGTCCTTCAAATCATGAGGATGTAAGAAGATCCAAGCGGATGATCTTCTCAAATCCTCGCGAACTAAAGGACTATGGGTTCAATACCAAGGAGAATGAGGAAAAAGGACGAGTACCTCACATCACAGGCAATCCAAATGAAGCATGCATTCAAGATATATAGCCATGAATATCACAGACACAGCTTTGTCACCATGCAAGTTCCTCTCAGGTTAAGCCAATTCCTCACTCTTTACTCAATCTCTGGTGTTAAACCAGAGTTCATGAGAATGTGAGAAAACTGGAGCAGCTGATCTTCTCTAATCCTCAAAATCTGAAGGACTTTCAGTTCAATACTGAGACACTGAAAAAAGAAGATGAATACACATCAAAGGCCATCACAATGATGCATCCATTTAACATACACTGCTAAGAATCTCATCTCGCCATGTTATCTAACCATTATTTAACACCTGTAGTGATGTTAAGTTGTTTTGCTAGTATAATACACATTTTTCTATGAAGTTTTTCATCATCATCTAGGTACAAAATATTAGCTAACTCATTGAAACGTGTATATATATATATATATATATATATATATATATATATATATATATATATATATATATATTTTTTTTTTTTTTTTAAATATTATTTTACACAGTGAATGTTTTTGTTAGCTAATCTAGGAACTGTGTTCATCTCAAAAAAAAAGAAAAAGGAAAAGAGAAAAAAAGCAGACCTAAAAACTGGAACGTCATCATCCTTGACACCACACTCACTGTAATGTTTACCAACAGTACCATGCCATCTACAACTCTTGCATCACTGTGGTAAAAACAGACATATGTTGAATATTTTTTAATACTGATTTCACAACACCACAGTGAAAAAGGAACCATACCAGCGAAAACCATTCAGCCCAAAGGTGGAAAAGAGACTAAAATGAAGAGTGCGCATACTATGAACAGAATTGTTTTGACATTCAAGCAGGCACAGATAAGTCAGGCATATGCAAAAAGCAAATAGCAAGTGAGAAATAAAAATGAATTGCTAATGTTACACCACAGAGCTCAGTCATTGTAGAGCCAGGAATAAAATTAAATTATATCTTCCCTGATCTCAAGAACAGATACAGTTTCAATCTTACAGAATCTGCACTGCTTAGAAGAAAGGTGAAGGTGAAAGCCAAACTTTCTACCCCTCTGCACTGAATTATAACACAAGCTATTGACAAAATGTTCTGTAGAAAGTGCAAGTGCAAGTGCAGCTCATGAAACAGCACCATCTTCTTAAAAGGTTACCGCTTTGATTGCCATAGCAGAATAAAACACAAATTCACAAAATAAACTATGATGATGAAAAAATAAAAGATGATGAGTGATCAGCCTGTGCATTTGCATAAGGGCTAATGTGATACAGCTAAAATCCAAATCCACAGGAAGCTTAAAAATGCCACATGTCTGGGGGAGAAATTTAGGTTCCTGACTCATCCAAACACTCATGTAAATTTCCATAAATATGCCAGATAAACACTTATCTCTTTCAATGAATCCTCTTGGAAATCCTAACACACTGCAGCAAGCCAGCAAACCCATCGCGCAGTGTGGCACCAGAAGCTATGTGAGCTCCTGATTGTCAACATAATAAAATAATAGCAGATTAGAATACTTGTGGCGCCTTCTTCAATAAAAGCATTGTGACGTAACACTGTATTATGAATGGAATCGAAAAGCAATTCCTAACGAGCAGTTGTTCATCGCAAACATTCACAACAAAGATATGAATTTTTCCATTTTTAAAGGCCATTACACAAATAAATACATTAGGAGCTGACAAGAATATTGAGTGAAACTAGCGAATGTTTCCCATTTCAGTTCTCATATTACTCTCGTACAAAGACTGACTGAAATCAATTAAAACCATCGCAGCTGCAAAACAGATGTTTCGCGAGCAATTCTCTCAAGTCTTGTGTTTTGTTATTAAAAAAAATTATTTGAAAAATACAGGCTGCTAAAAGGAGAGGATATTTTCTCATACTTTAAACCTCATGTCTTTCTTACTGTTGAACCATCAGTTTAGAGATGAGGGAAACGGCTTCATAATTTTTCCTCAGCCACACCTCTTTAGGGTGTTTCACACTACACTTAACCCTGGGTTATTGCATTTTCAAACCTGTGTTAGCACTGCTTTCCACCCTGGGTCAGGATTCATTCCTCCTCTTGAGAGGATGTTGCGTTGTTTAGCAACTGGCAACCCAATCAAGATTTGCTCCATTAAATATTCACGAGCTTTCTCCAGTTCTCAGAACTTTCACACGCTGTTTAGTCTCCATAACTGAGGGAAATGTTAAACATGTCAAACTGTGACGGAAAACGTGTTAACTGAAAATTATGAAGACACCGTATTTTTGCTGTATATTTTACAAGGCTAAATCCAACCGGCGCGGATCTAGTTGGCAACATTAGATGGACACGCAGTTATTAAAACAGGTCGCGTGCCGTATCTGTCCAATCAACGTTAGGTACCTCATAAATATGCAAATAAATACATTAACCCGTACTTCTGAAATCTCAAAAGCTGACAACCCAGGATTAATTACTAACCCCGAATAAAGTATGAACAACAGTGTGAAACACGGAACGAGACAACCTAGGATTACGTGCACAGAATGACTCTTGGTAAACAATTTCAAGTGTCAAAAGCCCATTTTAGTCTTATCAAAATTGAACGCCGTCGACATGGGGTGTGTGTCCACGCGAGCTGCCTGCACAGACAGCGTTTTGAGCATCGTAACCGTACTTCGTATTCAGAATTGCTTTTAATGTATCTTTTCTAACTGACTGCAGTGCTACCTAAGTGTTATCTAATACATTCACTTTAATACAAACAGGCGTTTTATATAAATAACACGCCCGGTGACATTTGAGTGCTGGTATTTACTCACACCCGAGTCTGTTCAATGTCGTTGAGACCCACACATAAACACTACTGATCAAAACTAGTCATTTAAAGAGCACCATATACAGCTGACATGCCTGCTTCGATATTCCATTCATGCGTAATCCAAACATAACAAGCAGTGACAGCTTTGCAAAAGTGGGACTCTTACTTTTCTTGGATCACATTCTCCTTTATGGCACCCAGCGTGGGGTGACTGTTGCCCTGTTGTTGCAGTCTGCAGGTGGCCAGGTGCCTCTGGTGCTGATCCTTCAAGCACGCGTTCTCTTGACAAAGATCACACACTTGCTGTTCGAGCTCTTCAATCCGATTCTTCTGCTTCTCCAACAACTCCTGTTGGGTTTCGATGATTTTATTGAGCTCTTTGAGGTACTCCGTCGCCTTGCTGGGGTTTTCGGTCGGGTTTTCCATGTCGATGTACGCGAAATGCCCGTCCATGGGGCAAATATGATCCGCTGAGCTGGGTTTACAGCCGCTCCGCCATTGTTTATGTTTGCTGGTACTGCTGACTGCTGTCGGCGCTCAGTACTGAGTACTGAAGTTGCGCTCGAGCGCCTGTCCGCTGCAGCACGCCGTCCAGAGGCTCTGCGCTGCGCCACAATAACTAACCCGCTCCGTGGATGGTAAATCCGTTTAACCCTTCAGTGGGAGGATTGTTAAGGTAAACTGCGCTGGTAGGATCTCTGTTTATCGTGGTAGATTATTACATAAAAAGCAGTTACAACCTGCTGAACATCTTAAAAAGCATAAACAAGGTCTTAGGTAATCAAATTGTTCTCCTAACTAAAAACTTTGCAGAAAAAAAGACTGGTCTTACTGGGAGTCCAAGAAGACCAGCTTGGCCAGGCTTGAGACTGAATTAACTGAAGACCTGGGGCCTGTTTCCTAAAACAAGTTTACCAAATTAGCCAGGTTTATTTCAGTTAGTCTGCCGTATTGTCAGTTGATTTGGTTCAAAATAAGTCAGAATAACTGAAATAAGCCTGGCTTGTTTAGTAAACTTGTTTTATGAAACAGCCCCCTGCTAACAAGACTGTTTGTTTTGTTTTTGTTTTTGTTTTGTTTTTTTCAGCAGGGATATTATACTGTAAACCCATAATAAATCAACATGAGATCAGAGGGCCAAAGTGGCTCATGTCATGTGTACCCTTTAAACAAGTGCACTCTATCCATCCAAACCACTCCTGCTACAGAATAGAGAAGCCAAAAAGGGAGTTATATTTTCATGCAATGACTCATTTTCACTGGCACACTGACAGTTAAATAATGTCCAGAGCTCATTAAATCATAAATGCTTAAAACTACAGATATTTTCTGTTTTTGCGGGTCATTTTTGGATTATAAAACATGTATAACTTAAAGATTAATGTATTGGATATTTTGTGTAATACTTATTTTGATTCAGATAAGTCAGTTTTATTATGTCATTTAAAACACACACACACACACACACACACACACACACACACACGCGTGTATAGTATATAATACATATAGCCTATATATATATATATATATATATATATATACACGTGTGTGTATATAGTAAATAATATAATACATATAGCCTATATATATACATATACTATAATATATATATACACGTGTGTGTGTGTGTGTGTGTGTGTGTGTATTTATGTATATTATATGTATATCCTATTTCAGTACATGCAAAATATATAGGGTGGGTTAAAATATAATTGTACACTTCTTGCCAGCAGCTCCCTGTGAATCAGTCCCACTAAGTGCCCTCTGGTGGTTGTCTTTGGCAATAACAGAACATGATTGCCCATTTAAGATTGATCTTTATGCCAGTTGGTGCAATGGTATAATGAAACCAAAACTTGATTTACTTGATTTATTTTTCTGTTTGTCCGTATGGCGATTGTCTTGTATAATTCATTACAGTTACAGTTGAGTATTGCTTGGTTGAGATTAATAAATAGTTACATGCCACCATCTGAGTGTTTCAATGAAAGATTGAAATTGTTACATAAAAGAGAGAAATGACTGAGCCTGGGGATCTAATTATAGCACGTGTCCAGTAGAATGCATAGCATATGCAAGCTGCCAAAAAAAGAGAGAGAGAGAAAAAAAAAACCTGATTAGGGGAACTGTTTATCTTCCCAATTGTCATGACAGACAGCACAGAGGCATATGCTGTTTGGTACCTGTGCATTGTGCTGCTAATGAGGGAAAGACACCAGATAATGTGCATAATTCATACTTTATCCTCTCTGATCACAAAGACGCTGTCTCCATCAAAGCCTCTGCAATAATGACAAGGATGGGCTGAGTTTTACTGTAAGACAGTCTGCCTTCCTCAAAAATGAATGTATTTTTAGAAGCCTTTGTCATCTCTTGATTCATTTTTCAAACTTTTAGATTGTTTCTCATCTTTTTTCGCAGATTACTTTGCGGTTTGAAAAATTAAAGCTAGGACAGGAAAGGTCATGTGTTGTAAACACAAAAGAAAATTCTTCTTCCTCATTATGACCAATCACCTTTGAGAAAGTACCTTTTCCAGTAATTAAAAAAAAGAATATATAAACTGTCCAGCTGAATCTCTCTGCATGCATTGATAACATTACATAAGGTCATAAAGTGCCACCAGCCATAACAATGAGCTTTGGCTGCATTGATCCAGACACAGCTTAACCAATGCAGACTTAAAGCAGTGTAATTTGTACTGCACTGATGTCAACACATGGAACTGCAAAAAACAAAAACATGCAAGACTTTATGCAAAAAACAACAACAACAAAAAAAACTCAGATTTAAATGTTGTTTTTTCAAAGGTAGGGATACCCAGCTAACAGGAAACATTCTCAAAACTTCTTTAAAGTTCTAAGGTTCTCTCAAAGTTCTGAACACATGTTCTTCCAGTAACATTAATTAATGTTCATTCAAAGTTATCTGGTACATCATTCATGGAATGTTTTTTTTTTTTTTTTTTTTTACATTTTTTTTACAAATGTTGCCACTTCAGAATGTTTAAAGAGGAAATTCAGAAATAATGGTCCCACGGCATTTGTAAATGATCAAAAAACAAAATGATCAAATGGGAAAAAAAGTTTTTAAAACATTTAAAAATGTTGGATATTTTGAACGTTTGGAGAACATTCAGGAATAATGTTTTCATAACTTACAATGCAAACTTATTTTTGCATGTTCTTTACATACAAAAAGAACAAAAAAAAAACAAAAAAACATTTACAACCACATAATTATTGGCATTGGCTATTTTAAAATTCAAAATCAAGGACAGCTGTAAGGAAAAGCAAGTTATATCTTCTATAGCTTCTTAAAATGTACAAATTCTACGATAAAAATTGTCTCTTAGACTCTTCTCTTTTTTAATTTTCAGCATAGTGAATGTATGCAACAGCTATAATGGCATGCAATTCAATTTCAAAACAGGAATTATTTTTTCAACCTTGCTGTTGTGCTGTCTCAATCATTGAGAGGCAACACTGACTACTGCATCTCAATGTCTGATGTTTTGAGTGAATTTTCTCTGTCTGATTCCAAACAGACTGTAGCCTGAAGGGAAGCTGTCGTCTAAACCCCTTCCATCTCTCTCCCTGTCTATACCCTCATCTTCTCAGCCTGAGCTCTTATGCCATCTTCTTCAGTTCTTTGAGTAATTTCAACTCAGCTAGAGTTCTCATTCTTAAACATTTCATTAGCCTGACATTCAGATGGATGAGCATTTACAACAGCATCATGTGAGTGCACTTGTTTTGTGCCTGAGTACAAAAAACTTGCTTAATTGCATTTGATAACAAAAGTAAAAGCAGCCATATTTTCAACGGTATTATTCTTGTGAATATCATTAAAGCCAATCATATTCAAAAAGCTTTTATGGAACTGTCGCTCATCAAGGCTGCGTTTGCATCACAATTTTGTTTTTAAATTAACGAAATCGCAAACATTTACTCTAGATTTATATAAGTGGTGCTCAAGGACAAAGAAATAATCACCTTAATGGCGTACTGTTTTTACTGTGCCTCTTATTGAAACAGCATTGATTTTCCGAGTAATGGTGTGCATTTTTACATACACTATGGCATATCCAAAGTGCAGTGTCTATAGGGCATATTGATACGGGGCAACAGAAAGTAAATGCAGCCGTTGCTCCTTTGTAAAACTGACAAAGCACTTCAGAATATCCTCATGACATTGCCAGGGAAAACTGCTTTTCTGTCAGTCATGTTTGAATCTTTTTGCACCGCTCATTTAAATATTTACAGCCGTTCATTGTCTGAGGAGTGAAAGAGGAAAGCGTTTTTTACTTTCAATTTTCTTCTCATAAGCCAGTGTTGTCTGGCAGATGGGCCTGCAATGAATGCAGGCCAACAACATTAGTCCGACAATCCCTGAACCAGACAGATAATGCCATGCTTTTTATGGTCGAACTGAGATGCAAACTCAGAAACGCAATATCTAATTCACGACGTGTTCTTTTGAAAAAGGTTTTTTATTGATTTATTTATTTTAAAATTGAGCTTAGCTATTGCTTGCAAGTCAACATGAAACCAAAATTAATAAATTTAGCCTTTTATTGGGCACAGTTTATTATGTTTGTATTTTTGTAGTTTGTAGTTTATATTTTACGTACAGCTTTCCTTTCTTTCACAGTGGAATAAATATTGTAGAAACAATTGCTAATATGGCTAAATATTTCACAATGAATTGCACAGAAACAGCAAATAACGCCTTGAATTAAACATGAAACTTTGAAGTTAAAGTAGAAAGACTAAAATAGTATTTTCCTTTAAAATGGACTCCAGTAATCTTTGTTTTATTTACAACCTCTGAATTTTTTTTTTTTTTTTTTTACAGTGCACTAATACCTCTTATTTTTAATTTTCTTCGGACAACCACATATCTTAGTGACCGACTGGCCAGTTTAAGCCCTGATGGTAAAATATACCATTATTTGAACAAAAAGCATTTTTGCCATTGATTTCCCAAAATAGCTGTTATTCAGAGTAAATCAAATATTGTTCTTTGGAAAAAAATATTATATTATCAGCTGCATTTCCATTACCCTTCAAATTGCACAAACTAAAATTGCGAATTGAAAATGCACCCAATGAAAACACATCAATTTCGCAAAAAAAGTTTTTATGCTCGGACGAGGTGTTTTTTTTAGGCAATTTGAAACAGCAATATGATGGAAAACTGTAATGGAAACAGTTTTTCACATTTACAGGTCACAAAAATCACATGATCATTCTTTAATGTACTATAACCTCCAAGAAACACTTCATATGTGGCCATTCTCATGCTGCTTCACTAAATATACATGCCAACGTCTCCTCTGATCAAAAATAATGGCTAGTGTGGTGGCTGTGATATACGTAAACCTACCAACATCTTTTGGCATGATTATTCCGAGATGAAAAAAAAAAAACGTTTTAGTCGCATAACATCGGTTAATGGAAATGCCATCATTTTGCAATAGTTTTTTTTATCAACATTTATAAAAATATCACAAAAGTTTTGTGCAAATCTGGAAACACAGCTACTGTCCAGGTCGTGGTTTCCTGGACTTTATGCACCAGCCAAGCAACTACCATAGAGATGAAGTGCTATGATAATGAATAGATCTCCAGGTAAATTAGGCCTCTCTGCACTCCTTCATGATCTAATCAATTCCTGATGAATAAAATTAAGCCTGATCCTATATATTCCCTGTTTCATTTAGAAATACGTCAAATTACAGAAGTAAAATGGGATGTGAATGCCGTCATGTTGACTATAAGTTTCTCTGTGTTGTTTATGGCCTAATTGAATCATCACTTAGACTATTACTCTACAGCAACCTGCCTAAACAGCTGTCAGACTCACACAACAGACTCACATCAATCCTGCTGGCACATTAGCGTGTTACTGCAGTCTCTGCCTTTTTATGTGCATTGAATTCTTTAGCAGTTGAAGACTCATTCGATGTGGAATCTAGAGAATTATTCAGAGACATTGATGAGATTTGCCTCATTTGAACCAAAATCATTTTAGAGTGTTTATGTTGCTTCTCTTATTTATCTGTGTTTTATCTTGCTTAAACACGTATTGCACAAAACAGAATTCACAGCATTCTATGCAACACACATCTGCATTGCTAATGAAAGAGGGCTGTGCAAGACGTACTATATTCTCCTCCTGACCGCTCCAGACATTGCCAATCCTTCTTAATCGAATGCAATGCAACCAGTTCCGCACTGCCCATCTGCTGTTGTGCACAAACGCTCTCACAGATCAATTGCAGCTGAGGACCTGTAGGTATATACAAAATGAGAAAATGAAAAATGAGGTACAGCATACTCAACATTTTACTAACAATCATTAAGAGAAACTAAATGGTACAGATTCCATGGAAACCAGCTGTATGTACACGGCACAGTGAGGCCTTTTGTGCCTCTGTGGCCTACTGACCTCTACAGTGAACATGAAGAAAAGAGATCCTGGTTAGGCATGTTTATTCACGTTTTTCCCCAAGCCTTTGTTTCATACGTATCTCTAGGCTTTGCTTTCATCGGCTGCTGTTGCAGAGACAGGATGAATTCAAATCAAGTGATTTTGAAAACACAGGGTTGTCATATAAAAACATGATACTCTTGGTTCTGTATGGTCAGTTCAAAGGCACTATCTATAAGGAGTGTTAACACGTTTTTGTCCTTCTCTGCACTACAATATAAACCTAACAACAGAACATACAGTATATTTTGAGTGATGATAACACCTTCAGATATTAGACACAGCTGGTTTATATCTAAAGCAGAGATCCAAAGAAATGTCATATTAGTTTATCAATCGGCCACTGGACTCTGACCTAGAACTGAAGTGCTGTGAGAATGAGAGACGAGTCATTGCGACCTGTGACATTTTGTCCTTTCCTGTGAAGGGAAACCTAGACAAGCTTCACATCTCAGCTTCCACTCAGCAAAGGCAAAGCCAATTTCTTATCTGTACAAGGTCAGAGAGGAGATGCTGACTGTCGCTCAACTCTTGCACCCTCTTAAACACGCTTTGAGGGTGTGAAGGATGTGGGGACACTTTTAGAAGCATTAAAGAAATTGTGGTAGAGCTCTATTCAGTTTGCTTCCATGTAATGTTAACTTTCTTCCTGACAGTTATGAAACGAATATCCTTTGTTGTACCTCCTAAGCAGTGTTGGGGAGTAGCTACCAAAAAAGCATTGCAATGCTACTATATTCTATGCTAGTAACTATTTTTAAGTAGCGACAGCACTTTATCTTTTTACAAATTATTGGAAGTTTTCTGGTCAACACCCTATTTTTTTAGTAAAGTTGCGGTAAAGCCTTGTTTTATTTTGCATAACACCGTATTGCCGCCACAAACTTTTCTCATGAACTGAGAAATAAAATGACAAGAGTGGCAAACACAAGTCTATGTGGGCACCAAACAATAAACTTTATTTGACGTATTTTATTTTTAATAAAGTTCCACACAACGTCAGTAAGTATGGTCCTTTGTTCACTTCATTTTACCATGGATTTGTTTACAAACAAGGCACAATTCGACACAGGATTTTTCAGAAAGACTGAAACTAAACGAAAATGCTGTGCCGACTGAATTGGATCCGACAGTAATGTCGCAACATACAAGTGAAACTGTTATTATTACGTGATCACTATTGCTTTATCTGTTATTACAGATCGTTTCATAGGAGTATTTAGGCTATGCATTTTTAACTTAAACCACAACAGCGTCCATCTGTGAAGGACAGATACATAATCATAGCGAGGACGGGTCAAAACAGGACAGAAACTAAGCTATTACTTCTAAATGATTTTTTTGTGATGTAAAAATCTTGATAACATTATAAGTGGACCTTAAAAAATAAAAACAAAGGCAGTTCATGACCCCTTTAAACACAAAATATCGTCTCTCAAATATGTTGCTTCATTGAGTGAACCAGTTTTTTAACATGGTCACATAAATAAATAATTCACTCATCAAAATAATGGTTTAGCGATTCATTTTAACCCACGTTTTTAGTCAGCCAAGGATTAAAGGGATTAAATTTAAAATATAATGATTAAAATATAATTGAATTACAAATAAAATTAAATGAAATTCTAGCATCATTCCTCACCATCACATTGTATTACTTCTGTAGAACACAAAACATTTTTAAGAATGTTACAATGAAACTCAGTGGGGTCAAAAACAACCGTGGACCCCAGTGCCTTTTATTGTATGTTCAAAAAAATTCTAAGACATGAGGTTGTCTTTTAGTTGTATTTGCTGTAAAATTAAGTTATATTTAATGTTGTTACCATAATTTAATTTGGTAAAACTTTATTTTAAGGTGTCCATAATACAAAGTAATTACCTAGTTAAGTACTTAGTGGTAGCAGTTGTACTTACATGAAAAAAAATTTACTTACCATGTAACTAAGTTATGGAACACCCTGTACTTACAGTTTGTAATTATGTACATGTAATAGACAGCTACTTTTACCAAAAGATTGTTACATATGTGTTGCAGACTTTATACAACATAATTCTAAAAGTACATAGATATAAGCTACTTAAAATAAAGTGTATCAAGATTGCACTTAAGTGTACTTCATGTGTATCTATACTGTACACCTTATCCAGCAGCACCTTAGTTTGATTTAACCCACCAGTGCACAGCTTAAATACATGTAATACCTTTCTAATTACATTAAAATTACAGAATATTACACAGGCATAAGCTACTTAAAATAAAGTGTATCAAGATTGCACTTAAGTGTACTTCATGTGTATCTATACTGTACACCTTATCCAGCAGCACCTTAGTTTGATTTAACCCACCAGTGCACAGCTTAAATACATGTAATACCTTTCTAATTACATTAAAATTACAGAATATTACACAGGCATAAACTACTTAAAATAAAGTGTATCAAGATTTTACTTAAGTGTACAAGTTGCTGTGTAACAGACTCGGCCTGTTACATGTGTAACAGTAGCTGCCTATTACATCTACATAATTACAAACTGTAAGTACAGGCTGTTCCAGAACTTAGTTACATGGTAAGTACATTTTGTTTCATGTAAGTACAACAGCTAAGTACTTAATTAGGTAATTACTATGTATTAAGACACCTTAAAATAAAGTGTTACTGATACTGAGCACATTTTAGATACTGAAATGACAAATGCTCCATATAGCTAGAATGTAGTTAGCTACATTTTGTTAGCAGCTTGTAGTGAAACTACCTTTTAAAAGGGTAGCTGACCTACATTATTTCCGACACTGCTCCTATGCCAAGATCAAGCTGCCTGTTTAGCTGATGAGTGAATCATTTTTCCAGGGAAGCAGGCAGACAGTTTGCTTTGTGTTGTGCTACAATGTAATCACTCAAAACAGGAACTTTTCATGCCGTTGTATTCCCTTTTTGAATTGCATTTCAAATGATGTATGTCTCAATTTTAAGTAGCAGTCCTCATTGTAACTTGCTGATGTGTTCGAGATGATGCCATTTTTAACATTGTGCTCAATGACACCCTGATGCAATTACAGTAATTACACTAAATTGAAGCTTTGAATATCCAAATCTTGCGTTCACAAAAGGAATAGATTTCATATGCAAACCTTCTGAATAAGACAAGATTTTTAGGCACTTTTTTCTATCAGAATGTTCATTAAAATTGAATGTGTTGTCAGAGTCATGGCAATTTTACTTGACTCTGTCGCACTGGGAACAAATCAACCAAGGAAGTGGCAAAGTAAGGGAGCAAGCTTTGTAACCTGTTCAAACTGCATGTATAAGGTAATTTTTTAAAGGTAATAAATCACCATACTTGCACAGCTACTTAAAGACTAATAGGCAATATCCAAACCCAAAGGACAAATCATTCACAATGAAGGTGTGTTTTTACAATTTAGATCACCTTGACCTCAGACGTGAACAGTGTGGTCTTGTTCTAAACCAGTCACACACTGGATTTAAAGTGTTAGTTCCAACAAAAGTTGATAAAATGAGTTTTTCAGCCGTATATGCAGACCATTTCAGTCACTAAAACATTATGCACATGACAGTACCTAGGTACTGTAGGTTGCAAAAAGACATCGAACAACAGCACAAGATTCCCGGTTAATGGCTTCATTATTCTCAGTATGTCTACTAGAAGAGGCATTATAAAATCCCCATGAAGTACCATCCATCAGCTTGAACAAAACCAAGAATGGGAAACTAAAAGCTGGTAAACAGCCATAGTAAGTTTTGAAAAGAAACTTTTTAAATGCAACATTACCTCTAACATCAGTACACACAGCAAGCAGCACAGTAAAATGAAAGGGGGTGTGACATGCACAGCAATCTCCACAAAAAAAGTTCCGTCAAGTAACACTTAAGGGGTCTGTCTATGTGATCAGCAGCGAGATCACATGCTGATTCCAATTATGAGGCAAAGGTAACAGATTAAGACTTGAAACCAGATTGGGTATAATACAGATGATATTTTAAGAAAACAATTCCAAAAAAGGATAATATCCTGACTGAAAATTATAATTATTGTATAAATATGGGTAAAACACCAGTGAAAAATCAGCTGTGCTGTACAGTAATGAGAACCAAAAGCTCTATTTTTACATGATATGCAAAACAGGTGGATATAATGATGCTTTTACCGCACATTGTTTCAGATTAAATGCTGACTGCTTGTATATGTTAGTCACTTTGCTGTTAAGCTGGTCTGATTTCAGTCCCGATGACGGACAGCCCTGATTTTCAAGGTTGAAACACATTGCCTTCACAAGAAATTTGCTCCCCGTTGATTCGTTCTCATGCTGCTGGGCTGCAAAAATCAAATTAAAGCATATAGATGAGATTTTTTTCCCACCAATTCTGTATTCTCAGTATTTCTGAATCTACAGAAAAGTTATTCTAGCCTGTGTAATGTCAAAATGAAATTACTATAGAAAATCAGCAGTTAATTGACAATTAAATGCAACATATTCAGTATCAAGATGACCAAATCTATTAATTCAACCACTAAACTAAATCCTCCTGCGTGTCTGTGCTGTGGTGGTTTCAAATAAAAAGATAATTGTGACCTTGTATCTCACAGTTCTGATTTTCATTCTCATTTTTATCTGTATCTCAAATTTAACTTTTTCATTTTTACTCTGAGGTTGAAAAAAGGCTTAGCCTACATCATTAACTGCAGTAGTAACTGCAAAAAAAAAAAAAAAAAAAATACAAAGGAAGGCTTTTGTACATTTATAAATGACAAACTTTACGTCTTTTGTCTTTTTAAGGCTGGAGGAATGAATGTTTAAACATACTGGTGTTAAAATTTGTAAGGTGACAGGAACAAAATGTTAAAGGCTTCTCTGTCAGTCAATAAATCAGCTCTTGGAGCTGGAGTGTCTTGACCTTTGGAGGTTGAGGTGTTGTTGAGGGTGGGTTCAACAGTATGCTATTGTACTCAGGGAGAGAGAGGGGTGACCGAAGTGCTAGGGACCCTTAGCTTTACTCAATAATAGTCCTACACGTCCCATTAAAATCAATTTGGACCATTTTCTCTGTGAGTCTGGATGTAGGATGTAATAGCTCAATTTTTAACACCCAGACCTCCACTTGTCTGTCAATATTGAGCGAGTGTGGCTTAAAGACAGACATCTGCAAAACATACCTGTGGGCTTTTTGAGTCAAGATGGAAAAAGTTTTTACAGACAGTGCGTTCCTCATTTAATTTCTACAGTTCAGTCATTATTTATTCACCGTCCGGTCATACCAAACCTGTATGATTTTCTTTTCCTCTGGAACACAAAAAAATATATTTTGAGTAGTATTATTAGAAATATTATTACAATTTACAAGAACTGTTTTCTATTTTAATATGTTTAAAAATGTCATTTATTCCAGTGATGGTCAAACTGAATTTTCAGCATCAATACTCACATGCTTTTTCAAGAAACGTTTATTAGTATTACCAATGTTGAAATCAGTTTAAATATACTGTATGAAAAATTATATTATAAGTATTAATATAATTATTTTTTATACAAATGAATATATTTTAAAGGGGTGGTTTACTGCTTTTTTTCTTTGCTTGATTGTGTTTATGGGGTGCAATATAACATGTCTTCGTGTTTCGTTTCTTAAAAAACGCCTTATTTTTCATATTTTTCACCTTTATTGTAAGCCGCTTTCTCTGTCATTTGAACGACCGGTTGACTTCCTGATTCTCTGAAACCACTCCCTCAGAAACAGGCGATGGGCTCAGATTGGTTAGTTGGGCCGGTGTGTTGTGATTGGCTGAACTGCGTACTGCACGTTGTGCGGAAACGTCACGCCCATTACCTTCACGAGCGACAGCTGCACGTGCTCCAGTCAAATGTAAATAATGGTGTCAATATTGCCGTATCAGTTTGAGCCAGAATCAGTGTTCGAATTGAGGGGGGCTGGGGGGGTCCCGGACCTCCCATAAGCATTAAGGGACCCCCCATAACACCCAAAAATATATACTTGGGGGGTCCCCTGGTTTTTCAATAAAACTATAATACTTGAAACATTGAACTAATGAAAATGAAAAGATGGCTGTATTAAATTTAGACCTGCTCATGCTACATCGTATTTTATATTTAAGCGTTTGTACAGCGTTGCTCATTATAACCAATCACACACAATTCTGTTGAGCTTAGGAATGCAGTGGCCAATCAGAGGCGGTCAGATTAGTCATCGCTGAATTTTGTTCAGACTGAAACTTGCGAATTCCCACATCATAAGCAATAAAAGTGCAGACGTACATACGATAAAAGTAAGAGATTAATTTATCATACAGATTATAAGAGGAGCTATGAGTGCTTAAACACTATCTAGACTGACTGAGTGCATTCTTTCTCTGCATGATTTAGTCTAATAAAATGCAGAATGCTCCCAAAATTCAAGATGGGGCAGAAAATATGTATATTTATATAATTTCATCTAGTTAATCAATATTACACGAAGAGTGCCATTATCCCCCCCCCCCCCCCCCCGCGCAAAAATCACAAATGTGATATTGATTTATACAACAGTTCAATAAACAATAAGTTAATAGACTTACGTTTTAGACACCATTGCCTATTTTTGCTCGATTTCGCTATTTTGGTTCCAAACACAGCCACTGCACTGTTTTGTGTCTCTGAGCAACGTGACGGCGATTCGTTCCTGAATTAATCAACCGTTTAAATGGTTCGGTTCAATCGCAATGACTCACTTAATAACAGTGACTTACTGCCACCTATTGGCGGTTTTAATTTCACATTTAAAGTATATATTTTTAAATAATTTCAAATATCAGTATTCAATGTTTTAGGATTAAAATATCAAAACATTTATGCATTTGTAACTGCAAGTTAAATGCATTTATGTCTTGCATTAAACAATGTGTAAATACATCTGAATGCCACTTCAGATGCAGCTTCTGTGTTTCCTCTGCATTGCAAAGATGAATTTTGTTGATAATGATTTTAATAATAATGATATTCTAGGGGGAAAATATTTTATAATGGTAAAAATGCCCATAAAGGGTAAAAATCACTTTAAACTTGTTTTTAAAATATGCATTTCTATCACTGCTGTGAAATGACAGGGAAGATTATGAAGAATATCAAAAACTTTTGGAGTCAGCTGCCCACTGCAGTCCTGCAGCGCAACACACTCAGTAAAATGTCGTCTGTTATTGATAAAATCCCAGAAAATATCTATATATATATCTATATATACCCAAAATATATCATTTTATATTGCACACCCCTAAAATAGATATTTAATTCTTCTTTGCTGATTGTTTGCACATAATTCACTGATCATCATAAAATACGCTTTTATTGTAGAATTAGGTTTTCTCAACGATAAAAAGGACAAGACAAAAGATATGAATCATATTTATACAAGGATACAAGGGTTTTTTTGTGTGTGTGTGTGTTTGTGGGGGGGAGGGGGGTCTGTTTAGGGGGACCCCCCAAGAGCTTTGACACAATTCGAACACTGGCCAGAATCAGACCCAGAAAGCGGTAATGAAGAGAGTCACGCAGAACTTCCGCAAGCACGGCTCTTACAAACGTTTCTGAATGGAAGTTTGCTGTTGTGATTACATATCATTGTTTGAAGTTTTACAGGTTTGTCTTATACACACAAAATAGCATCGAACTAACTGGCTACTAACCAAACAGCGTTGGCTCGTGTTTACGTTCTTGATCACATCGAAAAATTAACGTCATAAAGTATACATGGAAAATATATTTACAAAACTAGTACATAATTACAAATTCGGGTCCAAAATGTTTGTACGCGTTTGTCATAGACACACGAAATAGCATTTAACTAACTGGCTACTAAAGCCCGCGTTGGCATTTGTTTACGTCCTTGATAAAACTAAAACATTGCGTCTGAAATTATACATGCAAATACATTTAAAATGATGAAATCTTACTTAGCCCAACAGCTGCTGTCTTTGGTTTTAAAGTTGAAACTGCTCCATGTTTTAGTAATAGTTTCTGTGTGAATCCAGCATTGAACTCGTGTAGATTCTGGAAGCTGTCTTCCGTAAAATGCGCAGCACAGAGAGCTAAATTAGGATTGTAATTGTCAGGAACATAATCAAACATAAATTTTAACCATTGTTGACGAACTACAGCATCCGTAGGAAGCCCGAACACAGAAGACCTGACAGCCGGGTGAAAATAACACCGTTTCGACGGCATGACTACAACTCTCCACTATAACTCTTCCTCTTCGACTAAGCCGCAGGACATGGTCTTGCCCCCTTTTCTGCATGTTCCGGAGGGAGGGGTTGATGGGTTTATTTCGTATGCAACCCGGGAAGTATCTCGTTGTAGTCCCGTATGAGTCGTTTTTGTAGGCATTAAACTTCCTGATTTTTAAAAGACGATATCTCCGCTTACGTTGAACATTCAGCGCAACAACTTTGCAGATACTGTTCATGCACCAACAGCAACATTACACACTATTTGAAATTAAAAAAGTGAAATCGCAGTAAACCACCCCTTTAACATTATTTAATATATAAATCTTAATAATTCCATATATTTGACCAGTGGCATTGCCAGAAAATGACAAAATTACCTACTTGCTTAACCAAAGTGAAAACTAAAAACTGAATTTAAAGGCATCACCCAAAATAAAAGTTTATAAAGGCCTTTTGAAGCAAAGCAATGCGTTTGTGTAAGAAAAATGTCCATATTTTAAACTTTATAAACTGTAATCTCTAGTTTCTGCTAACTGTCATACGCACGTTCATGAGAGAAAACAGAAAGTCATATACACCTAGAATGGCTTGAGGGTTAGGGTAATTTTAATTTTTGGGTGAAATATCCCTTTAAAGTCAGACAGAAATGTATTCAGACTGACTTTAAACTGGGTAATGGAGGGAAAACGGAAACAACAGCTTACTACATTTCCTCCATGTTTCCACACCCTTTGCAGAAGGGTTCAGTCATTACTCAGACGTCTTCTAGCAGTATACATTTAACACAGGATCCAGGATAGGCCAATTACAGCAGTACTGTTACTCAACCTTATGATCCTTAGATCACCTCATCCTCATTAAACTTCTACCCTCTTTCACATCAGCCTCCAATGTGCCCTGCCAGTCTCTTTTCTTTCAACCTGGGGACTGTTTAGGCAAGCTTTTATCTTAAACTCAAGATCACCGTAGTCTCAGCATAAAAAAAACACCATCACTGCAGATTACTGTATACGTTTACTGAAGTCTTGATTCAATAAAAATTATATTTCACACTGCGAGGCTGCTTAGAAATTGCAGAATCATTACAGTCTAACATGATGGTCATAGAGAAAACTCACATTGTGCCCTGCAATTCAGAAAAATCAACAGTATATAGCAACAGTTTCTCTCCAAACACTTTAATCATTTCTCCGTCGTGAGTAATCCTAACAACGTTAGCACTAATGCCTGAGCTCAGTGGAATCCCTGACTCATGTGATCACCACTAAAGGATTACTGATGAAAACCACTTCACACATGACTATGCCAATAGAATGTAGTGCCTGTGATTTTGCCAAGTAGGACGTGCTCCTGGGTCAACATGTTTTGTCCTGCATGAGGGGTCAGGGTAGTGTTGGTTAGCAATGCCCTCCTGCTGGTAGATGTTATTTTATGTTATTATTTTACCACTTTACCATAGGGATGTAAAGGGTTAATCACTATATCTTAGTTTTGACACTTTTACGGTATATTTAGCAATGTAACTTTTTTATTTTATTTTAAACATCTTTACAAATACCCCTTTAAAAGAGGTAATTTCATGCGATTTCACGTTTCCCTTTGTCTTTGTTTGTGCATATATAAGATCCATAAAGTTGCAACGACTAAAGTCGCAAACCCAAAGAGATATTCTTTATAAAATTTAAGACTCGTCCACACCTTCCTAAAACACTTTATTTAAACACCCCCCCCCCCCCCCCCCACACACACACACACACACACACACACACACATACACATATCTACGTCGTGTTAGATCATTTGCATAACACCGCCCAAATGTTTACCCAAAGAAAGAATTTGTAACTTTTACTCTCGCTGTAGTATTGTTACCGCCGCCATGTTGTAGAGACACTGCATTTCCAAATATGGTAAGAAACGTAACATTTCCATCACACGCTTGAGGTATTCAGCCAATCACAACGCACTGGACACCTGGCCAATCAGAGCACACCTCGCTTTTCAGAACGATGGGCTTTGTAAAAATCGACGCATTTCAGAAAGGAGCAACAATAATGTACGGTATGTGGAAAATAATGTGTTTTTTGAACCTTAAACCAAAATTGCTCCATAAGGTTTTAGAAATTAATACTTTTATTATGCAAGGATGTGTTAAATTGATCAAAAGTAAAGACATTTATAATGTCTAGAACATTTCTGTTTACTTTATTCATAAAAAAATCCTGAAAATAATAAGAAATTGATGATAAGAAATGCTTCTTGAGCACCAAATCAGCATATTAGAATGATTGCTGAAGGAACGTGACACTGAAGACTGGAGTAATGATGCTGAAAATGTAGCTTTGCCATCAAAAAACTAAATAAATTACATTTACATTTGCAATTACAGTTATTTTAACTGAATCTAAATTTAAAATTAAAATACTATTTAATAATAATTCTGTTTTTGCATGTAAACATCCCACCAGGGTTGGGTTCTCTTCAATGTAGTTGTATAAAAATACTTCAGCTGTTTTATCATACGCTGGTAATACAATTACTTAAAAAATAATAATAGCACAACCCTCCTCAACAAGCCACATGATTTGAGGTACCATTAACGGCCGTAGCTCAAACAGGGACGAATTACATGTAATACCTAAGGTAAGCTCTTTGTTCAAATCCCTAATTGGCCTTATGAGTAATAGTAATAGTGATGTTTGCCTCAGCAAGCTCTGCTAATTAAAAAGAACAAAGCAGGAGTTTATTTATCTTTATTTTAAGATTTGAAGTGTGCATTTTTATAGTACTTGGTATGTGTGGAAACTGTATCTAGTATTTTTCCATAAACATATGTTATACAATATCACTTATTTTCTCTGATGAGGGTGAGGCCTGGAAGGATATTTAGTACAAATAGATACAGATCCACCAAGCAGAAGCCGGGAAACCTGGATCCATACTGGCGCTGCAATTGTCGATAACACAATTGTTAAAAGTCCTCAAAGCAAGCCTAATTAAGCCCGTTTTCAGGCTGTTCTTCACTGAAACCTTGTCAGCCGGTTCCAGAGGGGGTCTCTGAGAGATAAGCAGGCGATATGAGGAGTCACGTGCCTCTCTGCAGAGCGCCTTCAAGGTTTTAAGATTCATCCATTCTGTGTCTCTCTCTTCTGATCTCTAAATGAGGCGAGAAGCGATTTGAGTTGGTTCATCCCATCTGACACCACATCCAACTAAGTAAATGAGGGCTGATGTTCCCTCCAGATCTCAGGAAACGAGGTAGATTTCTGCAATTGCTTGCTGTCAGGCATGTGTAGTCCTTGCCATCAGAAACCCTGAGCATGTGAATCTGCTTGGTCTTCTCTCCTCCTAACACTTATGTCTTAAATCCCCATCTGAGAAAATGATGGCAGCCACCATCATGACAGACCTTGAATCTTAATGCAAGGATCATCGCGATAGTCAATAAAAAGGGTGAGAGAGACAATCATTAATGTGAATCAACAGTGAATCTCCATTACTGCATGACACTACATGACAAATGTTTGCGTTCTAGATTGTTCCTCATTCAGTGAGGTTAAAAGCTTGGTCTCTATCATCTATGAGATTCTGCAATTTATATAGAAGGGCTTCTATTAACATTTCATAAGCTGCTCATCGTACAGATCAGAAGAAGCACGATTCAGCGCATTTGCTAGTGAAATTAATGCTGAAGCCAATGTAGCCATTTCAACAGAACTGATTCTTGTCCAAATTCCCATACAGAGTGGAAAGAAAAAAGGGGGTTTCTAGTGCTGTCAAATGATTAATTGCATCCAAAATGAAAAAAAATTGTTTACATAATATATGTTTGTGTACTGCACTGTAAAAAAAAAAAAAAAAAAGAAAGTTGAACCAACTTAAAATTTTAAGGCGACCAGCTTCGGCAGATTTTTGAGTTTTCTCAACTTGTCGTTTTAAGTTTATACAACAAAAATTTGAGAATCTCCCACAAAAATAAGTTGAGCAAACTCAAAAATCTGCTGAAGCTGGTTGCCTTAAAATTGCCTTAAAGTTGGCTCAACTTTTTTTTTTTCTTTTTTTTTTTTTTACAGTGTGTGTATATTTATTATGTATATATAAATACATACACATGCATGTATATATTTAAGAAAAATATGTTAAGTTTGTAAATTTAATATATTTACATATGATATAATTTATATGAATATAAATATATACACGTAAATGCATGTAAATATCATCAAAACATATGTTGTATGTGTGAGTCTTTATATATGCGTAATAAATATACACAGTATGCACACATATATTATTATTAAACAACATTTTTTATTTTCGATGAACCATTTGACAGCACTAGTATTTTCATACTTGTAAGACCTGGATAAACAATTGAGGCATTTATGATTAAATGTGTGGCTGTACAGGACTATCCAAGACTCCAAAACAGTTAATCATATTGTGTATGTGTATATATATATATATATATATATATATATATATATATAGTAAACCGTAAATACCTTATTATGCATTTATTTTGCATATATCTAAATATGCTAAACAGAAAACTTAAAGAGATAATTCACCCAAAACTGAAAATTCTGTCATCATTGTTTCACTCTCATGTCGTTCCAAACCAGTATGATTTTTTCTTTTCAAAAGAAGATGTGGTCCCACTTTATATTAGGTGGCCTTAACTACTATGTACTTACATTTAAATTAATCATTTGGTACAATGCACGTATTGTGTACATACATGTTTTTACATTGTACTTATATTTTTTAAAATACCTATATATAATTACATCTGTAATTAATTTCTGTAATTACATTTATAATTACACTGATGACCCATCCCTTACACCTTAATCCACCCTTAAACCGACCCATACCACCAAACCTGTCCCTAACCTTACCCGTATCCCACCTCAATAGCAGCAATAGTGTTTTGCAATACAATATGAACACAATAAGTACATTGTACTTATTTTTTGATGTAAGTGCATAGTAGTTAAGGCCACCTAATATAAAGTGTGACCGAAGATGTTTTGAGAAATCTTAACTTTTTTTTTTGTTCTAATAAATGATGACAGAATCTTTATTTTATCAATTCAGTAAAGACCTAAACTTCTAGATAATAACATTATCTTAATTACATTATAAGGTGATAAACTGGTCAGGATAAACTCTTTTGTACAAGGCACATATTGTCAAAAAAAAGAAGAAGAAATCAATACAATTTACTTCTGAGGCACGGTCAGATGTTGACAGCATTGCATCTGGGATTTTTGTGAACTGTTTGCTTAAGTGTAACCATTAAGCTCAAACTCGCAAAGAACGTCCCCTTGTGTGTTACGTGTTTGCCCTTCTAGTTTCCTGTTTGCCCTTATTTGGTCTTTGTCATTAGTTAATCATCGTTTATCATCCCCATTGTAAAATGGAATACGTGTGTTGAAGCCTATTAAAAGATTTCTGTTTCATGACTCCTTCGTCGAGCCCTTCTATCCTCAACCACTACCTGTAACATTGTGCTCCTGCAAGCACATTCATTTCCAATGTAACCTCCCACATAGAGGCCCTCCACCAGCAGGGTCCATCTCCACACTTACATGCAGCACATTAGCCAATTGGTGAGCTGTCAGATGCCTGAAAACAAGGCGACAGAATCAATTTTGAGTGTCGATGCATCAGAGGATGCCCGCATCTGAGCTCTTTCCATCCTTTAACGTCATGTACCCATTCCCATCACACTCTGCTGCCCATTAATTTGGCTTAGCCAAACGGAGAGAACTCATTGACAGGAATCAGGGTATGAAAGAGAAAGTGTTTAAATCACTGTAACCCAGGCTGGTTGGATTATTAGGTATCTGACACTCGACTCTGATAAGATGATTAAAAAAGTAGAAGAATTGTCGGTGAAGCGCTCAATTAATCTGAAGTTCTGTAAAAGTGCTCGTCTTGCGTGCACATGAATGGTTCTCATTAAATTCCTCCGAGGATATGAACAGTTTTAGTATGTACTACAAGCTCAGCTGTTCAGACAAAGATGTCTTCATGTTTCTGACCTATAAGTTCACAAATATTGTTCCATAACACAGCAGCAGCCACAACTGATGAATTGAAGCCACTGGAAAAAATGTTATGTAATGTGTGCAAGAGAGAAAATTAAGCAATTAGTCATTTCTTGTAATTGAACAGTAACTCTCGCTGTTTAGCATCTTGTTGTGAAAGCTGGAGCAAATTCATATACATCTATTTAAGACATAATAATGCACTTCTAATACAAAAGTTTCTTATTCCATCTCCCAAAAGCCTGCTAATATAAATCCACTCATGCAAATACAGTAAACAATAAAAATGACTTATGGCCCAATATAGTCAGCTGTCACTCCAGTCACTTTTTCAGTAAAACAAACTGGCAAATCTGCCAGCCTCGTTATTTCATACCCCCAAAACTGATAAACAGTCTCATAAATGAGACTACATTCATCTGTTCCTCCAAAGAAAAAAGTTCATTTTAGCTGCATAAAAAATAGGTCCTCTAAATGAGCCAGTATTTCAGTATAATGAGGGCGAGCAGGATGTTTCAATATTGTTGCTCTTCTTAGCAGACTCAGCGTGCATGTATAACATGTCTGCCTTTTTACTAAAGAGATTATTTCCTCACACTTATATATCAATGTTATCTGATTCTGAATGCATTTTTATACTGAGATTTATTCTCACCTAGAGTTCTTTACACTCCATTTACCCAAATTAAATGTGCATTGTGTACAAGAACGACAACATTCAAGTCCCTTGAGAGCACAGATTTTTCAGTCGATATAATTTAGTCACTGTGTATATGTAAATTATCTAATTAACACAATCAGGTTAAGTGTACTGTGTTTCAACATTGAGTAGTGTGACTGTAATAATCTACTGGGATGTTTCCCTTACAGTAACTAGAATACACCCACATATACAGTAGGCATTCAAGTTCCTCCCTTTTTGAAATCGTCAGTCATGGTCAGTCACTGAAGTCAAACATCAGTTATATGTCATAAAATAGCAAATTCCTGGGGTCGTTTTACGCTGTTATGCGTTCCACTGAGCTATTTAGTTATTTTGTAAACATGCGCTACACAGATGCATTTAAACGTTGTGCTCTGCGTATAGTGCACAAGAGAGCCATGGCTGCCTTGTCAAATTTAAGAACTTCAGTTGTAAAAACCTGATAACCTAAATTTGATAACCTAGTGTGAGCTTTGTTGGGAATTGTGGTAACAATTCAAAAGGACAATTTATTATTATTGTTATTTTACTTACTGATAAATTGTACAAATAAGCCTAATAAGCCAATGAACCTGTATTAAAGGAATAGTTTACCCAAAAAGACCTTTGTTCATCTTCGGAACACAAATCAAGATATTTTTTGATGAAATCTGAGAGCTTTCTGACCCTGCGTAGACAGCAATGCAACCACCACGTTCAAAGACCAGAAAGGTAGTAAAGTCATCGTTAAAATAGTCCATTTGACATCAATGGTTCAACTGTAATTTTATGAAGCTACAAGAATACTTTTTGTGCTCAAAGAAAACAAAAATAATGATATGCGTTGTGTTGCTGTTATGAATGTGCATCGAAAATGGACACAAAAGAAATTGTTGAAAAAAAGTTGCCATTTTTGTTTTCTTTGTGCATAAAATTAAGGTCGAACCACTGATGTCACATGGTCGATTTTTATTATGACTTTACTACCTTTGTGTTCAGAAGATGAACAAAGGGTCTTACCAGTTTGGAAAGACATGAGGGTGGGTAAATAATGACAGAATTTAATTTTTAGGTAAACTATCCCTTTAAGAAACCCTAACAGGTATGGTTTTGAGTTTATTAACATAGAATTTTTCTCCTATTACACTTTATAATGGATCCTGAATATAAATATGTGTTGCTTGAAAGCTTTAGTGTGGCCTTGAGAACTACATATGCTTGAGAGGTTGGTATGCCTAGAAAACTTTCTCTTCAGATATTTAAAGGTGCAGTAGGAGATCTTGGAAAATGCTAACTTTAGCCTGATAGCCCAGAGCACGAATCTCTGCAAATCGCCGTTCAAAGCCACACCCCATGCACGCATATACACACGCAGATTAAATGATCAGAGATAACATTACTACAATACATCATATGTCATTCACCAGTGAAAAAACTTTATAGTACAGTTAGTGAAAGTACAACAATACCAGGAAGGAAGATCAGGTTGTTGATGTTTACCTGCCATTTTTGCTCTGTCTGCAATAGCATACTTATACATGATCATGTATTCTGTCTGCGCGAACAAGGTGCGCAGAGGTATGCAAATACACGTTCTGAGCGTTATGATTGGACGAGCATTTCTTGTTCCTACACCTTCTACAGAATATATAAATACAGATAAATTTTCAACCAGCAATAAATGTTTCTGAAGACAATCACCTATTGCACCTTTAAGTGAGTTTGAAGGTTGTCATATTGAATTATGTGTCCTTGTGAATGTGAGATCTTATTAACAGAGGGCTCATTATGGAGGTTCGATATGTGTGCTTGTGAAATTCTGTTTATATGTTCATGGAGATGAAAATGCCATGACCTTCAGCCATTCAGTAGTGAACAATGGAAAGATAGAACAGCACCAAAAATATTATCGCTCTCGCTGTCAAGGAGTTTAGAATGTAACTCAATGTACATATTTTAGCCTTTATTTATTCAGTGCCGATAGTGATTCATACATCACAGAGGGCTCAAATGAAGCCAGCCATCACAGGCCACAGCAAGTGCTCAGTTGACCTTAACCCAATGCACATCAGTCATATAAATCAAGGGCCACAGTTGCTCATACTACAAGATGAAGTGTGCTTCAAATCAATACAAATCTATTTGGTTTTTTGCACAAAATGCCTGCAGCCTGCATATTTGTGGCCAGCAGTCCAACCAGCTGTTGTTTTGATCTTGGCCAATTTCCTTTCAGTTCTTGATCACAAATCCAAACGGGATGATCTCACTTATAGCCTGCAGTGGGATTGGATTCAATTGAGGTACAACAGTTGCATGAGATTGACAGATTACATCTGTACAATACATGTAGGTGGCAATTCGTCCAGTGAAAGATTGGTTTGTTCTAATAACAGGCATAGGGAACTAAACGCATGGTCAGCCTGCAATAGGGAAATCAATCGCAGGGATGAGAACAAAAGCATTGATGGCCTTGTCAGCAGTGAAGTGCACACTTTTTTCCAAACGCTGTTCACAAACATTAATAACAAGCAAAATTGCTCTGTCTGTCCTTCTTTCCTCATTTTACAATCTTCCTCTTTGCCTCTTCCACTTTCTTTCACTGAAAGTGAGTGATCAATCACAAACGCAATGTGTGAGATATTTCATTGATGCAGCTATGTCTGATATAAATGTAAAATGAATAGTGCTGTCCTTTTTGCTTTTGGTTACGATACAACACTGCTTTTAAAGGGATAGTTCACCTGAAAATGACAATTCTGTTACAATTTACTCAGCTAATACTCTGCTCAGTTAATGCAGCTCTTTTTCACATTGAAAGTGTACGGAAATCAGGCACAGCTTTTGGTCACTGCTTTCATTGTATGGAAACAATGACATTTCAGGATATCATAAAATTAAAAAAAAAACATCAACAGGTAATATAAAGGTGAGAAATGAGACATAAATCAATTATTAAAGAATTACTGTAAGCCAACAAAGGCAATAAACTTTATTACTTGGTGGGGAAACATGTTGATTTCAGTAATATTTTCTGACAGTGAACACCAACGTTCAGTTAAATTTATTAGTAATTACAATAAAAAAATATTTCCCGCTTAATATGATTCATTAGCATGTAATGGTTGTGGCTGCCATTAACAAAGCAATAATATAGAATGTGTAAAATGTGAAATTTAAAGTGTGTCTTATAATACTAAGATATGAAGCTTAAATGTAATGCACCAAATGGCACATCAATAACTCTTAGAAACACAATTTCTTTCTTCAGAAAAACCGATCTATCATTTAGCCAAGTCTCCAATCAGCAGGTGAGCCAATAAGGCCATTTCTCTCAGAGTTGGGCCATTAGAGCCGTACCACATTACCACCAACATATAACAAAGTACAGCCTTCAGCCCATCAGTCAAATGACTCCCAATGGAAAATAAACAGAATCCATCACATCCCACAGCACCGAAGAATGGGAAAAGGCACATTAAAAAGCTGCAGACTTTGATTTGTAACACACATTACTCATGAATTATGCAGGCCATGCCAGGAAAACTCCAGGTAAACAAAGCGGTGCGG
This sequence comes from Acrossocheilus fasciatus, assembly GCA_036784905.1. Classification (NCBI taxonomy): domain Eukaryota; kingdom Metazoa; phylum Chordata; class Actinopteri; order Cypriniformes; family Cyprinidae; genus Acrossocheilus; species Acrossocheilus fasciatus. The sequence continues at coordinate 20,005,208 of CM071948.1, forward strand.
TAGGTGAGAACAATAAATAAGATTTAAACTTAAAGTAGTGTACAGCAATGACTCTTCACTCCACTTCATAGACTGAAATTGAATTGATCTTTTGAAACAATATGGAAAAATGAGATGAGAAAAAATAGATTAGAGCAAAGAGGAGGTCACAAGGTCAAATGTGTGGTTAAAGTGTGACAGCAGTAGATATGAAGCATTGATGGATAATGACCACAGTAGAATCAATATTCTGCTCATAATAGGCATAACTAGACTTTTGCGGAATAAAATTCATACTCTGATACCCATGAATATTCACAAGCAATAGGCTGTTAATTCAATCATTCTTTGACACGCTTTTCATTTTGTATTTATGCAGAGAAATCTCTTCGGGCCCCAATTTGGCAAGAAAACATTTGCAGTAATCAGCGGATAATGGAAGATTTTTAGGTCTGAATCCTAAAACTGTGGCATAATGATTTCCACCTAGTGCTTTTCTGAGATCTTCTTTTGTGCAGTTCTGCTTCTGTCGTTTGGAAAGTTACTCTTTCCTGTTTGTTATTAACAAACCCACACAGCAGAACTCATTACTCTCATAGTGGTTCAGAAAGATATTTAGAGAAATCCCCAGCTCCCAGAAAATAAGCCATTGTGTTAAAGGACTCACAGCAATCTATGGTGTAAGAATGGGTTCCTGCTAAGTGTGAGTGTCTTGTGCTGAAGAGGAACAGTCTGTCATTTAAATGGTGGGAAGCTTGTTTGTCGTCTGAGTGCTACGGGTCCGTTCATGTATGCCGCTAGTCAGGTGTTTGAGTACACTGTAAAAATGATTCTTAAGTCAAGTAAATGTATGAATTAAGTTATCTATTCACTTTCCAAAACAAGAAATATTAATAATACAATAAATATTATTACAATTTAAAATAATTGTTTTCTATTTTAATACATTTTAAAATGTAATTTATTTCTGTGATGGCAAAGTTGAATTTTCAGCAGATATTACTTTGGGCTTTAGTGTCATTTTTTTGTATGTAAACTGTCATACTTATTTGAAGAAAAAAATCTTATAACATTATAAACATCCTTACTGTTAATTTTAATCAATTTAATGCATCGTTACTGAATAAAAGTATTAATTTCTTATAAATTATAATTTTAATTTAAGCTCAGTGATTACATTTACCTTAATTAATGCAAACAGTTGCCTCCAAACACATCGAGTGCACAACACTTCACATGCATCCACTTGAGTTTTACAAGTAGTGGATATTACTCACATATCAAGAGGTTTTATATGGGGACCTTTGTGAATTAGATATAGGTTGTGCGATGAAACAATGATACAGTCAATACAATGACAACCAGTTCTTCACTTTAGTATTATTTGCGAGCAAACACAGATGCCTATAACACATGATGAGCTTTGTTGCCATGTTGTCCTGAGAGACTGCCATATATTCATCATAGTACAAAGGGTTGATGTATGACTGAATGAATCTTTGTTTCCATTCCTGTATTTCCACTAATAAAATCATGCACCTGAAATTTAAGTGCTCATGAGTGCTTTTTGCATCCTCACTACAGCCTGCCGCTTATTAACTGTAAGTGGATACACTTACTCTACGGTACTGAGCTCATTACTGGCCATATCTCTTGTTTGTTTGATGTATTGTGGAAAGGTGGACATCCGAAAATGTCCAGCGTTACATGAAAGAACACCATGTTCTCAACTTAAAAAATGTTTAAAACAACTGATAAGCACTACAAATCACTCAGGTGAGACAAATGCGATTTTAAGTAGTGCTTGTATAAGGTTTTATGCATAGCCGAGGTGTAACAATGTCTAAACACACCCACCTAGCTAAATTAATACTTGCTCATTTGGCAGGTGTTTTAGCCCTTGCTACTGCTCATTTGTTTAACATCCGGCAGTGTAGGCGGGCTGTGATCTTTTCATAGATTGATAGTAATGGAACTGCTAACTTCTTTCTCTCTGTCCCAATTTGTTAGAACCATCTCTTAACTTGATTGTACAGCTCTGTTTTCTCTGCATCTCCCAAATAGGTCAAGTACATTTAATGTATTCACTATAGCTACTTATCTACTAGCATATGTATATATATATATATATATATATATATATATATATATATATATATACTGTATATATATATATACATTGAGTAAAATAAGTACTGAACACGTCACCATTTTTCTAAGTAAATATATTTCTAAAGGTGCTGTTGTCTTTTTCAACAGATGTTGGTAACAACCCAAGTAATCCATTTAAACAAAGAAAACAAAACAAGGTCCCACTTTATATTAGGTGGCCTTAACTACTATGTACTTACATTTAAATTAATCATTCGGTACAATGCACGTATTGTGTACATACATGTTTTTACATTGTACTTATATTTTTTTAAAAACCTATATGTAATTATATCTGTAATTAATTTCTGTAATTACATTTATAATTACACTGTTGACCCATCCCTTACAGCTTAATCCACCCTTAAACCGACCCACACCACCAAACCTGTTCCTAACCTCACCCGTATCCCACCTCAATAGCAGCAAAAGTGTTTTGCAATACAATATGAACACAATAAGTACATTGTACTTATTTTTTGATGTAAGTACATAGTAGTTAAGGCCACCTAATATAAAGTGTGACCCAAAACAAATAAGTTCAGAAATAAAGTTATGTGTAATAAAACGGAATGACACAGGGAAAATGTATTGAACACATGAAAAAAGGGAGGTGCAAAAAGGCATGGAAAGCCAAGACACCAGCTTAAATCTATCTGTAATTAGAAAGCAATCCTTTCTTTCATCAGTGGAAATTATTATTAGCTGGTTCAGTCCCAACACCTACAGTACCAGGATGATGAAGATGAAACAAGGGTGGACATTTCAGCAAGACATTGATCCCAAACACAGCCAAGAAAACTCCCAATTGGTTTCAGATATAGAAAATAAAGCTGCTAGAATGGCCAGCCAATCACCTGACATGAATCCAATAGAAAATAAGAACTAAAGATCAGAGTTCATAGAAGAGGCCCAAAGATCCTTCAGGATTTGAAGACTGTTTGTGTGGAAGAATGGGCCAAAATCACACCTGAGCAATGCATACGACTAGTTTCTCCATACAGGAGGCGTCTTGAAGCTGTCATTACCAATAAAGGCTTTTGTACAAAGTATTAAATAAATTAATAAATAAAATAAATACTTTTTCCCTGTGTCATTCCATTTTATTACACAGAACTTAATTTCTGAACTTATTTATTTTGTTTTATTTGTATGTTTGGATTACTTGGGTTGTTATCAACATCTGGTGAAAATTTCATGTCAGCAGCATCTTTAGAAACATATTTACTGGGAAAAATGGTGACATAAAAAATAATTAAAAACCTTGTTGATACAGCTTGAAATGTGATGTTTGCAATTTTTGGGGGGAATATCAATAAAAGTCTCTGTTTGCGATTTATTTTTCATTCAGGTTTGTTGAACATACTGGAAATACTGCCGTAAATATATCACTGTTGTAATTACAGTGAATAGCTGTATTTGTGCATTTGTTGCTGCTTTAAAGTAATCCTCCCTTTTCGCAGAATTTTGTACCATTTTACCAAACAAATGACAGCATTGTGAAAATGATCCCCATTCACATGGATCTGCAAAAACAACTAAAAATGCTGTATTATCCAGGCCAGTGGTTGGTGATGTCACTTTGTAAAGAAACATTACAAACCTGTACTAATTAACCCGTAATACAGTATGTCTACGATGACACCGGTCCAATACGATCGCTTTGGTCATCCACTCAGCGTCCGCCAAAGAGGTCAATATGGACTGTTGATCACAGTGTATTGGCCAACATCTCCAGGACAACTAGCATCAAATCCGGTATGACTGATCTTACTTTTGGTTTATTCAATATTCGTTCCTTAACAAAAAAAGGACCTTTCATTTATGATCTTCTGAATGATAGTAACTTTCTTTGTCTTACTGAAACATGGCAACAATCTCATGATTTTTCGCAGCTTAATCAATCTGTCCCTCCTGGCTTTGTTTACACCTGTCAACCTCGTACATCTGGCCGAGGTGGAGGATTTGCGATGCTTTATAATGAGAAGTGGAAAGTTTCTCCCATGAACGTGCCTCTGTATGAATCATTTGAATCCACTGTTTTGCAAATTAATGGGCCTGTCCCTACTGTTGTAGCCACAGTTTATCGTCCACCAAGGAGTAATACTAGTTTTTTAAATGATTTCTCTGTATTTTTAACTTTACTGAGTTCTACATCTCAAAATGTTATCATACTGGGTGATTTTAATATACACATGGACAATGTCAGTAACACTCTCACTAGGTATTTTATATTATGCCTTGATAGTTTTGGAATACAGCAATTCGTTGATTTTCCAACTCATTGTAAAGGCCATATTCTTGACCTTATTTGCTGTTCTGGTGTAATATCTTCTAACTGTCGTGCTTCAAACCTGCCCATATCAGATCATAAGTTAATTTCATTCAGTGTTAACTTAATGGTTGAAAAAAACAATATGGGTCGTTCCATTTCATTTCGTAATATCAAGAACATCGATTTATCTGCTCTTTCTGATGGACTGGACAATTTCTTCAGGAGCAATGTTTTTTCTACTTTGGATGACTTGGTTTCCTATTATAACGAGGGATTGCATAGTGTGCTTGATACACTTGCACCTTTAAAAACTCAGTCTGTTTATTTTACCCATTCTGCACCTTGGTTTACACCAGAACTGAGACAGCTTATAACTAAGGGGCGTCGCTTGGAATGTTTATACATTAAAACTGGACTTAATGTTCATAAAGATATGTACACAGATCATATGCTCTCTTATAAGAGTGCTCTTTTAACTGCCAAATCTGATTACTATTCGAATATAATTGAGATAGATGAAGGGAATACAAGGTCCTTGTTTAATACAGTAAATACTATCCTACGTCCACCTGATACCCTTCCTTCTCATCTATACTCTAGTGATCTATGTGATAAATTAATGACCTTTTTTAATACTAAAATTGAAAATATTCATCAACAATTAACTCTTCAAAATAATGCGGCATCTGATCTGTTGTATTTATCGTCCCACGATTCTCTTCTGTGTCTACTTAACAGTTTTGAACTTCCAACTATTGATGAAATATCAGGTCTTATCAATCTAAGTCTTCCACTTGCCTGTTAGATCCACTTCCTACTCACCTGGTCAAAGCTTGTTTTTCTTCTCTATCTGATATAGTAACTGATATCATACACTCGTCTCTCACCTCTGGTGTGGTACCTTCATCTTTTAAGGTTGCTGTTATTACTCCAAGACTTAAGAAACCGGGAGCCGACCCTAATAATTTTTACAACTTTCGTCCAATTTCCAATTTACCATTTCTTTCAAAAATCCTGGAAAAAGTTGTTGCATCTCAGGTTCACTATCATCTTTTAAAAAATAGTTTGTTTGAAAAATTCCAATCCGGTTTCCGCCCTTTGCATAGTACAGAGACGGCCATGGTTAAAGTTGTCATGGTAAAATGATTTGCTGATGTCAGCCGACCCTGGACTTTTAACTATACTTATTCTACTCGATTTAAGCGCAGCTTTTGATACAATTTCTCATCAAGTTCTCCTAGATAGACTTCACTCCATAGGTATTACTGGCGTCCCTCTTAGTTGGTCCAGATCCTATCTTTCTGGGCGCAATCAGTTTATTCAACTTAAAAATGTCAAATCTTACATTTCACCTGTTACAACTGGTGTCCCTCAAGGCTCTGTTTTGGGCCCTGTTTTATTTATTATTTATCTACTACCCCTTGGTCACATTTTTAGGAAATATGGCATTCATTTTCATTGCTATGCTGATGACACCCAGCTTTATTTGTCCTCTAAACCAAATTCTACCCTTGTTTCTTCCTCTCTTTTAGGCTGCTTAGAAGAGATTAAATCCTGGTTTTCACGTAATTTTCTTAAGCTAAATACTGATAAAACAGAAGTTCTCCTTGTTGGTACAAAATCTATCTTATCAAAGTCCAATAATTTTTCTCTCTCTATTGATAACTCCATAATCTGCTCATCTACTCAGGTTAAAAGTCTGGGTGTCGTCCTCGACAGTACTTTATCATTTGGAAAGCATGTGAACAATATCACTCGGTCTGCATATTTTCATTTACGGAACATTAGTCGTCTTGTCCATTTCGCTCACCAAATTCAACAGCTACTCTTGTACATGCTCTAGTTACCTCACACATTGATTATTGTAACTCCCTTCTTTTTGGGCTACCCCATAAACTTCTTCATAAGCTTCAATTGGTCCAGAATTCAGCTGCCCGTATAATTACTAGAACCTCTTCCACAGAGCATATCACTCCAGTTTTTTACTACCTTCACTGGCTACCTGTTAAATATCGCATAGAGTACAAGATTTTATTACTCACTTTCAAAGCTCTTCATAGTTCTGCTCCACCCTATCTTGCTGATTTGCTTCATATTTACATTCCGAAACGTACTCTCAGATCATCTTCATCTGTTTCCCTTGTTGTACCTTCTGTTCGTTTAGCCACTATGGGGTCTAGGGCTTTCAGTTGTGCTGCTCTTAATCTCTGGAATTCTCTTCCACAATCTATTCGAGAAAGTGACTGCCTGACTACTTTTAAATCATGCCTTAAAACTTACCTGTTCAGATTAGCTTTTTCTGATCAATTTTAAATGATTTAGTGTTATAATTGTTATTTTCTGTATTGTCGTCAGGATTTTATGTTATGTTATCATTTTAATGTACGGTGTCCTTGGGTGCTTTGAAAGGCGCCTTTAAATAAAATGTATTATTATTATTATTATTATTATTATTATGTATATGCATGACATAATTTTCACAAATTCAAATTTTTTTTGGTTTACATGGAGACGATAATGGTACAGTTTTCAAAAATTTTAAAACCAGTTTTCAAATATTCCCAGAACAGATGTTTGAGGGGAGTGTGGCAGAGAAACAGAAGCCATTCAGAAACCGAAGTCAGTGTACCATCAGAATGATAAAATACAAAAAGAAACGTGCATACATTCGCTTTTAGTCACACAAAATATATACAATTCATTATAGTAGACCTAGATAAAATATTGAAGCAGTGCTCATTTGCAAACAAATGATGCTTAGAGTTTGATTGACACCATTGAAATGTAGCTAAGCATTCTGAGAATATTTCGGGGTTTTTTTGTTTTTTTTTTGCAGTCGATCAACACAATATTTGATTAAATATTTTACCAGTACATTTAGAAGCTTCAAAAGTGTGAAATGAAGTGGCATTGAGATAAATGCAATTAATAACAAATAGCCTTCTCCATGTATTGCAGATCTCCTTGAATTTATTGTATATGTGTCTGACACAGGTTTGAAAGTATTTTGGTTGCTAAGGGAGACTATACTTCCAACCTTGAAAACATGGTCCTTATGTATTATATTGAGGTGTACTGTCTTTTTGAGGAAAACAACATAAATATCCTCTGCACAATCAAATATTTCATCAGTTTCACAAATAAAAAGAAAAACACAAGCTGAAAATGACATTTGACTCCACAGCTGTGAATAATCACAGAAAAGGCAAATCATTAGGAGAGTGAAACAATTGATTGCAGTACTAAGAAAAAGCCTTAAGCCCCTAGAATCAATTCTGACAGCACCACACAGAAAACGGTAATCAACATGAGAAATCTATTAAACACAAAGTGCAAAACAACAAAATCATAACCACGAGTTCCATCTTGGATACTGCAGAGCATCGCAAAGCAAATATTTAGCTCAGGCACTGTGAGTGTGGGCAGGCCTTATTGAGGGGTCTCATTGTTTCATGGTCACATGTCATTGTGTTTGCAGTAGGCAGTGGAGTTCAGGGCTTGGTACAGGCAGGGTTGGGATGGGAGGACAGAAGCTCACTTGACAAAGCTTTGGACTTTACCCAGCACCAGCTGCCAGCTCCAAAATGCTCCAAATGTCTGTGACAGCCTGTGGCATTTGATATCAACCATTCTGATTTTGGCTGTCCAAATTTTAGTGAGTTTAATTTTAGCAAAGCTGTGAGGACTATTTTATGAAAAAGAATCTCCACTACTTTTGTTGGCATTGGGTTATTATTTGAGGGTGACGTTGTCATCCAGTAGTTGCGTGTTTCTTTCAAAAGAGAGTAATTGCAATATTAAGGAATTTCCTGATAATTTGGACACCCTATCAAATGTGGACAACTGTTAGTTCCGCTCCTTAAATCTGATTTATTGGTTGAGCAGTGTTCAAAGAGTGCTGACTTAACAGCACAACATCACTGTGACCTTTTAGCAACAGGTGGTGGTAGGTGATGGATCTTTCTATCTACAGTAAATAAAACATTGGCTGAATCCGAAATCGCATACTTTCCTCCAACATAGTTGTCAAAAAACAGTGTTAGAATAGAGTAGTATATGTCCGAATTCATAGTATTTATACTATCAGGGGTTTTCCTCCGAGGAGGCTAGGGAGGCAGTACCTCCTCAAAATGCTGGATGAGAAAAAAAAATTGTAGAACAAAAGTAAAACAGTGTCAATATTATAAAATATAACATTAAAAAGTGTATTAATCAGTCGTTTTTTTTCTACAGAAACATTGTCCAACAGCGACACCAGCAGGTAAAGTTACAGCGGGGAGTCTGTGTCTGTCTTGCCTCCCCCGAGCCCATTGAATTTTAACAGACCCCCTATGTGTGCCATGAGTTTGATTTTGTTTAATTGTTAGTTTTTTTCGTTTGTTTTAATTATTGTAACTAAATGCTCAAAAACACCAACTTAAAGAGATTCATACTTGGCTTTAAACAGAATAGTTATTACATTGCCTACATTAATGTAAAAATATAAAATAGATTGTTTTTTCTTTTCTTATAGTGAAAATAATGTTTGAACAAGAAAATGTGACTGTGACAAATTTATTTTTTATTTAAAGAAAAAAAAAACTTTGAGGATTTTGCCTTCTCGCTTCAGAACACCACCGCACACAACTGAGATGTGTGTATATTTATGTATGCATGTTGGAACATTTCACCCCTGTGAAAGTGTCTGTGGTTGACATATAACAGACTCTTTCAAAACGGCAAAAAAGCATGCCAAATCCCACCTTCTCTTTACTATGTTTACTTAAGGATCATGTTGTCACTGTTGACCTTGGGGAGGATTTGATTGCAGATGGCTGAGCTTTCTATCTAAAATCTCATGATCCCCTTTAGTATTGCTCAACATAAATCAAAGTGTTCCTTTGCTCTGCAGGGAGACAGTACTTTTACTTAAAGATGAGGTCAAGCCTACTGGGGATAGCTTCCATGCTCCAGAATGTGATGAAAATGCAAATCTCAGTTTTTAATTATGTATATGGTAACATATTTAAAACTAGCATATTTGACATAGTATCCTCAATTCATACATGAAACAAATCCCCAAAAGAGTCTTCCATAAACCTTTCAAAATAACACATTTAGCATAGCCAAGTAATAGAGAAAATAAAGCTACTGTAGCATAACATGGTCTAAAATAATTAGCACCTTTATATGACATCATCAGAAGATAATTACTTCCTCAAGCCTCAACGGACCCCCGTTTATTTATGTAGCATCCATTTGTATATTCTACAAACGGTAGCAAAAACTAGTTAATTATTCCCTGGCTGTCCTTAGCAAACAAAGCCTCGGTGCCTTAAAACGAAGAACAGGTTCTGTTAACCGAGCATACATTTCTATTCAAAACCATTCAAGGTCAAACTAACTCATACCACTCTCAGGAGCTGCAATCGGCCGTGCTGAAATGTTATAGTTTTATCCCAACAGGCCCTTCTAGAATGACAATCACATACAGCGAGCTGATATTTAAAGGGGTGGTTTACTGCGATTTCACTTTTTTCAGTTTAAATAGTGTGTAATGTTGCTGTTGGTGCATGAACAGTATCTGCAAAGTTGCTGCGCTGAAAGTTCAACGTAAGCGGAGATATCGTCTTTTAAAAATCAGGAAGTTTAATGCCTACAAAAACGACTCATATGGGACTACAACGAGATACTTCCCGGGTTGCATACGAAATAAACCCATCAACCCCTCCCTCCGGAACATGCAGAAAAGGGGGCAAGGCCATGTTCTGCGGCTTTGTCGAAGAGAAAGAGTTATAGTGGAGAGTTGTAGTCATGCCGTCGAAACGGTGTTATTTTCACCCAGCTGTCAGGTCTTCTGTGTTCGGGCTTCCTACGGATGCTGTAGTTCGTCAACAATGCTTAAAATTTATGTTTGATTATGTTCCTGACAATTACAATCCTAATTTAGCTCTCTGTGCTGCGCATTTTACGGAAGACAGCTTCCAGAATCTACACGAGTTCAATGCCGGATTCACACAGAAACTATTACTAAAACATGGAGCAGTTCCAACTTTAAAACCAGAGGCAGCAGTTGTTGGGCCACAGCCTGTAAGTAAGATTTCATAATTTTAAATGTATTTGCATGTATAATTTCAGATGTAATGTTTTAGTTTTATCAAGGACGTAAACAAATGCCAACGCGGGCTTTAGTAGCCAGTTAGTTAAAAGCTATTTCGTGTGTCTATGACAAACGCGTACAAACATTTTGGACCCGAATTTGTAATTATGTACTAATTTTGTAAATGTATTTTCCATGTATACTTTATGACGTAATTTTTCGATTTGATCAAGACCGTAAACACGAGCCAACGCTGTTTGGTTAGTAGCCAGTTAGTTCGATGCTATTTTGTGTGTATAAGACAAACGTGTACAAACTTCAAACAATGATATGTAATCACAACAGCAAACTTCCATTCAGAAACGTTTGTAAGAGCCGTGCTTGCGGAAGTTCTGCGTGACTCTCTTCATTACCGCTTTCTGGGTCTGATTCTGGCTCAAACTGATACGGCAATATTGACACCATTATTTACATTTGACTGGAGCACGTGCAGCTGTCACTCGTGAAGGTAATGGGCGTGACGTTTCCGGACAACGTGCAGTACGCAGTTTAGCCAATCACAACACACCGGCCCAACTAACCAATCTGAGCCCATCGCCTGTTTCTGAGGGAGTGGTTTCATAGAATCAGGAAGTCAACCGGTCGTTCAAATGACAGAGAAAGCGGCTTACAATAAAGGTGAAAAATATGAAAAATAAGGCGTTTTTTAACAAACGAAACACAAAGACATGTTATATTGCACCCCATAAACACAATCAAGCAAAGAAAAAAAGCAGTAAACCACCCCTTTAACTCTTTAGCTGTCAGATTGTGAAGTACAATGATCTAATCTTGAGTCTGAGACCAAGCAACATTCTCAGACCAGTGCCACTGCCATCATATTCCTGTACAGGAAGACATTCCTTTATCTTCCTACTAGCCCTGGTGCATTCAAACCCTACATTTTAAACAGAGCCATTTATCACACAACTCTGTCACAAAGAGCTTCCAGACAGAACCTGGAGAACAAAGGATTCATATTCCATGCAGTGCACCGATGGCAAACTTTGATGTTCATGTCGCCTCATAGATGAATTGCACCAGCCCTCGGTATGAGAGTTATTCCCCACTTCCTTTAAAGATCTTAAAATGAGCAGAGTTCACTCCCACAAACTTATTACTTTTTTGGTCACCTTTAGCAATATTTCTCTGTGAGAGTCCTCGAGGAATGGTATACAGCAGCAGCAGTATCTCAGAAAACAACGTGAGCGGCTCTGTGGAACGGCTTGTCCACACCTCTGCAGTCAACAAAGGAGCACAAAGCCTGGAACATCCACTGTAAGAACCAAGCCGCTGATGATAACATGGACAGTTGCTGTCATCTCTCTTTGACTGTCGTCATGGAAACTGATCAACCGGGTATCGGAGGCCAGGTGAAGTGTCTGCTTGCCTCCAGCAAGCCATCTGAAAAATGACAAAACAGAGCGCAACAGATGTTTTACAATCATCCTTCTCTGGCAAACGCTCTGTTTAGAAATCAAAAGATAATCAATTATAAGAATTAGAAACAGACTTTGCTTAAGTTGATTGATTTTCAACCTTCCATCTGTGAAAAGTGGTAATAAATTGGTATAACAATGTATCACTTTAAATTAATGAATCTAACTTTTCTGAAAGTTTCTCGTTGATTGTTTCTTGAATGTATTAGCATACAATTGGTCTGTCTTTCAGAAGAACGGAAAGAAAATTATATTAAATTTGATATGCCAGGTTTGACATCATGGATACTAAAATGACATTTTAAAATGCCATACTAAAATTGGTTCTTGTGTTTCATTTCCAAATGCAACATGCCAGTGCAGGGCAAGATTTCCTGTGCAACCCAATTCGATTCATATGGAATTCAGTTCTGCAAGTCGAATGGAAAGCGGTGCAAAGATTCATCAAAACATTAATCAAATATTCTATTTTTGAGTCTTTTAGTGTTCCAAAAAAAAACAACAACAACAACAAAAACACACAAAGGTAAGTAAATACTGACTCTTTTTTTGTACTTCCAAACAACTTGAAAAAATGTGCTTTCTGTTCACTGGTGAATGCTTAATCAGACTTTAACTTTCTAAGAAAACTCCATTCTAGTGGATATGCATATATGCTTTTCTCTATGAATGAATCTAAAAACTTTAATCTAAATCCACTATTTAAAATGAATCTATTGAAGCAGAATTCTGACTATAACTGAGAGTCAGCCTCAAGGACTTTTATTCTGGCCTCTGTGCACAATGTGAAAAAATGTGCATATTTGAATGACTCATCAAACTCTTTGTAAGGTGAGGCAGAGAGAGAGACAGAGTTCTTTGAGAGACTAAACAGGATGTGTCACATAACCAACAGAACCATTTGATGGGGCAGAAATGTGCAGCTTTAGAGAGAAATGCAGATGAACCAGTTTGCATGCTGCATTATGATGGGGTCATGAGTGTATTAATTAAATTCACCTACGGACCGGGTCAGTTTTCATTGCAGAGGGGAAGATATTTCTATACTCTCAGTTTCTTCAAATAATAATAAAAAAAAAATAAAAAAAAACAGACAAGTCTTAAGTCTCAATTTATGCAAAAATATTCCATTATAGAAAGAAGCTACTCAGGCCATGCCATAGGCTGCCTCAGCTTCAAAGAGCAGCCACAGTGAGACTGTACTTTATGGGAAGTGCGGAGACCCATTACATTACATGCTAGCAGTGGGTGCCTTTAGATTACCACAGCCTGTGAAGGAATTAGGATACTGATAAAACTGCTAGCAATGAGGGCAGGGACACACGCGCTGCCATCTATTCTCTTTTATCTATTGTACTCTCTTACGTAACAGCTGGATGACAGTTTTTACTCACGGGTTACTCTGAGCTGAAAGAAAGCAGCTAGTGAGTAAGGGATACAGCTTCACTTCATCTCTCAGACAGGGGTGATGACGTCAGTATTGCACAAGGGCTACACAAACAGATATTTTTAGTAACCACAACTCTAGGGACAGCAAGTAGGAGACATGTTTACCCTATGAAATAAATGAGGTGAAGTACAAGTTTCATCATCGCTCATAAATTATTGAAATTATGCTTATGTGCATCAATGCAAATGCATAGATTAAAAATGAGACTATTAGTTTTTCTGGCAGGCCCTTTCTAAATAACAGCATCACGTTTTGTTGTCCTCAGCTGGATTGGTTTATAGAGCTCCCCAGCTGGAGGGTTGCAGGTCTATTCTGAGAAGAAAAAAAAGCATAGTGCAACTAAGCATTAAATAGTCATTAAATAGGAGGAAAACGCACTTCCCATGTCTTGTTGTTGATGTAAGCTGTTCAAAGATCAAATTCCTCTGTCATTAAAATATATATATATATTTTAAATATTATTCTAATGGGATTAATATTCAATGCTTTTTTAAATTTATTTTGTACAATAACCAATTTTTCTCCCTTTGATGCCCTGGAAAACACACAAAATACTGTCTTACATGAAATACCAACGTCATTTGAATGAATATTATTGATGGATTCGTGTTGAATAATGAATGTATGTTGTCCGTATACACCTCAGTTTAACTCTTACAAAAACTAATTTTATACATTTTAGAGTCCAGCACTGTTGTCAGTATGACGTAGTAAGGGACGCGTGCGTAAGGAGCGCAGCTGCCCCTCAGGAAGCTAGGGAGGAACTACAAGCGGACGATTAAATATATGCACAATCCTCTTGTCTGCAAATGTTTAAGAGAAACAACAATACTATCCATTAAGTGTTCTGTTACTAACAAAAAACGCCAAGACGACGAATAATTTCACCGTAGAAATAAGAGAAATATAAAATGGCTAGCAGGTGAGTCATGCCGATTTCACATTTACAGCGAATTTTTTTTCAAGCAAGTCAAAAGAAAATGCCTTTGTGAAGTTGGGTCCGGCTGTATCTTTCAACGAGTAGTTTGCACGTCGCGTTAGGTCCATTTCGTTTACCCAGAGACTTCGGGAAGGATATTCTAAAGCGAAAATATTTCCTGCTCAGTGGCGTCTTCCAAATTACAAGCGCGCCTGCGCAAAACAGGCAAGGCATTCTGGGATCTGTAGTTTTTGTCATTGCGAACGTCAAGGATGGGTTTGATAATACTAAACGTAAACAAATAACGATGTATGTACATTATTAGCAACAATAATGCCATTATAATATAGGCTATCTGTATATGAATGGCAACCATAAAACGCAGCAAATGCTTAGCCTTACAGAGTCCTTACAGAAAAACAGTGCCACACTGATAGCGACTATTTTCCACTAATGCTGTTATTTGATGTGTTTCAAGCTGAAAATTGGTTGGCTGTGGCCACAATGTCAAAAAAAGGAGATTCGGGAGGAAAGAAAGGGTAGGTATTGTTTTCAAAAATTTACACACTGTAATTTTTCCACATGAAATGAAGGATAATGTACGTTCAAATGTATTTTATTGCAAAATAACTCCTGACACTGATACAATTACTGTTTACACTCTCTTATATGCTGCAAGCATGATTATTTACATTACATATTCATCTTTCCACAGTTCTCACCAAACTGAACTTTACGCAGAGGTCCCTGCGACATGCCTGCCTATTGTCTATTCCCCAGAGTACAACATCACCTTCATGGGTCTGGAAAAGCTGCATCCCTTTGACGCTGGCAAATGGGGCAAGGTCATTCGCTTCTTAAAAGGTGTGCAGCACAACTGCAGGTGGAGTTTGCCAGGCAGGCACTCTGACCAGTGTGTAAGGTGATCTATAAAATATGATACAAAAGATTTGGGGAATCAAAGAGCTGCAAGTCAATTCGGTGGTGGGGAGGTATAGGTGGAGGGATGTAGAGAACGATAGAGAGAGGAGCAATCAGTGAGGCAGAGATAATGAGGGAAGCTGAACTCCCCTCGGGAACAGAAGCAAGAGGATGTTGGCTTCTCAGCCGCTGCTGCAAGGTCAGGGGCAAAGTGTAACTCTGGCAGCTAGTCAGCAGCGCAAGCTCTTTTTCCTCATTAGTTCACTTAACAGTTGAAAATGTGCTGAGCTTCCACAGCTCACCGTGTATTTTTATTCGACTGTCAGATATTCGTGTTCACATTCGTTGTTGCTTTCATATGATACATCGATTTGTTTCCAGAGGAGCAGTTCATCACCGACGAGATCATTGTTCATGCCCGGGAGGCCAGCGAGGCGGATCTTCTAGTGGTTCACACCGCACGTTACCTGAACAGACTCAAGGTAGAGATGCAGTGTCTGCTGTGCCCATGCCCTGTGATATCACTTCTTTTCCTGGCACCCATAACTCCATATACTGATGGCAAAAGGTTACTATAAGCAATACAAATAGCCAATTATAAACGCAACATTCTGATTTTCTAATTGGTTTGTCCTTTACCTCAAACCGGCTTGCAATAAATTGCAAATGTACTTATTGAAGACCTTCTATGAGATCAGTGCCAAAAGAAGAATCAATTTTAATCTATTATAGCCCCATTATGACTGTGCGGACATTCCCTACTTTATCAAAAAGACATCTAGACTTCTCATTTCATCTCACCAGCAATGAGCCAGTGATGCACAGAGGAAGTGTACAATAGCAAATTGCACTGGATTACTCCGAGCAGGCCTTTATTTCAATCCAAATCAATCAGTTCGCAGTCTTCTGCAAAGATTGCAGTCTGCCAAGAGGCTCTAAAACACCCATGAGTCAGCTGCCCCATCATGCAGTCTGCACAGTGAGGAAAATTTAAAGGAGCAGTTCACACATAAATGAAAATTCTGTAATTATTTACTCATCCTTGTGTAGCTTTATAATAACCATCACTACCAAAAACTGCTGTCAAGTGGGAATGCCGAAGTAAACTTTAAATAGTTTCTTGCGTACAACTGCTATAACAACATGTATGAAATGATTTTAAAAGGATATTAACTCTTCAGTTATAGACTTCCGATGAAAGAGCATCAAAAAGTTGTTCTATTGAATGATTGATTAAAGGCATTGGCTCACTGAGTCATTTGTTCATGAATCGAACTACACTAGTTATGCTCTATGAGTCAATAAAAAGGACAGACTCATTTGTTTGTGAATCAGATTATGATGGTTGAGCTGTATTTTGTAATTCAATAAAAAGAACCAACTCAGAAGAGTCATGGGGTCGTGAATCGGACTACACTGGTTGTGCTGTGTTCACTAAATTCACTAAAAAGAAGAAGAGTCACATGTTCTTGCTGTGTTACGGCATATAGCCCTTTTTATCATATCAAATTCAATTGTTTTTGCCTACAGACACTTTGCTGCTGAAAAGCAATACGGGAATGCTGCCATAGAATCGAGCGTGCTTTAATGAAGATCACGATTAATCAGAAAATCAATATTTTTACCCATAATTAGTTAAAATGAATGGCGTAATGCAATGTGGCATTTTAAAACATTCGTTGTGTGAAAGAACTGTGAAGATTCTTCAGAATTTCTCATTTTGTGTTCATGGAAATGCACGTAGAATCGCATGAGGGTGAGTAAATAAATGACAGTTTTAATTTGGGGGTGAACTTATTCCTTTAAATTAGGCGTTCGATTTCCTGAATCTATATTTGGTGATGCATGTGTTGCTTCAGTTGTCGCTTGTACTGTAGCTGAGTCCTACTGCTCTCTTCTCACTTATGAAGGCTTATCATTCAGCTACTTGGTCACCCTTTAAATCGGCTCTATGTATGTATTCTCTCTTCCCCTTAATGCATGCAGAACGCTATCTTGGAGGGCTCCAGAGAGGTATCTGAGTTCTACTGTGACCGAATCTTTTGTACTTGCTTTACACTTTTTCACGCTGTAATATGTATTAGTACAGTCTATTTATCCTGCTTTAACATTTTGCCACCAGTTTGCATTTCCACTAAATTGCCCCTGCATCAACTATTTTTCACTACCAGAGCAAAATTGGAAACCTGATGTATTGTACAATCCACCAACATCCCCCTATAGCTTTCTGTTTTGATTTCTGGTATTTACAGCATCAATTTTTTATTTTCACAATATTTGTTCATGATAATTTAGAAGGCATAGTAATTGTAATTTAGACCCAGAATAGCATGATCGCTTACCTTGAAAAAATGTGCATGTGATTTCTTCCCTGTCAGTGGTCGCTGGTGGTTGCCACCATTACAGAAATCCCACCTGTCCTGTTCCTGCCTAACTTCCTGGTACAGCGCAAAGTTCTAAAGCCTTTGCGAACGCAAACAGGAGGAACCATTATGGTAGGTTTTGAATATCCATTTTACCCAGAAATGTATATGTGGAGATTAAAACATGCACAGTATAGGGAATTTATGAATTCATACTGAACTTTTTTGAACAGTGGAGAGGCATATGGATTCAGATTTCTTGAACGGTTTCATATCATAATTCAACACTGTTATCATGTCAAAGCCTCTTGTCCTCAGGAGATTTAGGTGGTCAGCTCATTTGTTTATATTATTCCAATTGTAATTTCTCTCATAAAAATAAATAAGTATTTGAATGACACTTTTTTTTTTTTAAATCCCAGTCTACAACAAGAATAATCCCAACATAATTTAAAACTTGCAGATTTGGGTGGTCAAAGGCAAGTGCGTAAGACATAGTCAAAACAGTTCAATAAAGTCCTGCAGACTTTTGTAGTCTTTGATCGAAATGAGATTTTTAGTGAATTCGGGCATATGTCTGAAAAAGTTTAAGGCAACCAGCTTCAGCAGATTTTTGAGTTTTCAGTTCATACTACAAAAACAAGTTGAGAAAACTCAAAAATCTGCTGAAGCTGGTTGCCTTAAATTTGAGGTTTTCTCAACTTTTTATTTTTTCAGTGTGTGGCTTTATAATAAAGTCTTTCAACTGTGAGACCTTTTCTATTTTAATAGAAAACATAGTTCCCAGTTGGACTATTATGATCAGCAAAAGCATACAATTCACTTGCAAGAATCAAAAGAAAATAAAAATAAAAAAGGAAAAAAAAAATATATCAGGATTTTAAAGTTTTATAGCTGCCCAAGTAATTTCCTTTTATTGTCCTTTAATTGTCTATTAATGCAATACAAATAGGGTTCTGATAGATTACACATCTTAACTTTCTTTTCAAATAAAAAGTCAAAAGAAAATCCTTCAGCTTATCCATCTCGTGTGTTTCTGTAGGTTTCTAGATTCTACAAGCTCTAACAGGATTTTATTCCTAATGTTCTGTTTATGCTGCAAGCAAGTACAGAGAAATTTTAATAGAAATGGTGTACACATTGCTTTAGGATTTTTTCAGTACGTTTTGTACAACACCAGGTGTTATACTGCTTGGAGAATGTAATGCAGTGAGTCATCATCTTGCTCAGGCTCCAGCTCCATGGAGTATTGTTCAAAGTTTTGCTAGGAAACAGGAACATTTGGTGACAGAAAGTTGTTTGTGAGGGCCTAGTTTGGGCCTCTCATTGGCATAAGTTGAAATAACCTGGGGAGGAACAGCCGGTAGGAAAGGCTCTGAACATCTGTGATAGAGACGCTCGGAGGAGTTTCTCACAGGTAACACAACCACATTAACACTAACAGCCTCTTTTGAAGCTATCATAGAAGCAGACACATTACTTGCTGCTTTTCTGCTTGGGAGTTAAGCAGAGAAACAAAAAATAAAGGCTGAGAGTGCTGCTTCAATTCCTAATGAGATTTCAGTGTTTTATTTCTCAAAGGAGGTTTGTGTTTTTGGATCTTAATAACCTGCTTGGATGTTTGCGCACTTCAGCCCATGACAGTTTTCTCTGTAGGAAATGCTTTCTGATGGTTAAATTGTTGTATTTAAATATTTTATTTGCTTAAACTTAAGCAATAAGCACACAATGAGAACACAAATGAGAATTGCTAGTACTTTCAAAACCATTTGGTATTTCTACCGAGAAGAGTGTATCACAGTATTTATAATAATAGCAGTAATTGAGATTTACAGTTTCTTAGGAAATTGTGAGAGGTGATTGCTTGTGGAAAATCGCTTCTGCAAGGCTAATGTAATGGCAGGGTGAGTCTTTTTGAAAATTCAGAACAACTAAACTAATTCCTTTAATGCTTCAACAATTTTAGATTCTGTTCGAATCGGTGAATCATCTTTAGAGACTGTGTAAATTGAAGCACTTAGGCATTATATGTGATGTATATTACCACCTAAATAATTTTTACTTGTAAAAAAAAAAAAACAACAACAACAACTTTGCTTTAAAAAGGCAAACAAAGGTTACAGTGAAGCGCTTACAAGGATTTAAAAGCAGAATTTTGAAGCTTATAATTTTATATAAGCAATTAACATTTTTTTTTCTGTTAAAACTTGACTAAAGTTGTACAATTAAAGCCAACTTAGCTGGCAATTTTTTCATAATAAATCATGTTAACACCCATATTGTTTGCGCCTTGTGGCTATACTATTAAAGCAGTGTTTTAATGTTTACAGATTGACCTCATCCACCTTTATTGTGAGGGCCTCACTGTGACTGTAATCCAGATTTTGGTTACACTTTATTTTGATAGTCCACTTTAGACATTCTACTAACTATAAGTAACTTTGTAACTACATGTCAACTAATTCTCATTAATTTGTAACTACATGTCTACTAACTCTCAGTAGGGTAGGTTTAGGGTCAGTAGAATAAGTTGACATGTATTTGCAAAGTTTCTGATAGTCAGTATGTTGTATGTTGTGGACCCATAAAAATAAAGTGTTAGAAGATATTAAGCAGACAGTCTACTAATACTCTAATGACTGCTAGTTGACATGTAGTTGCAAAGTTACTTACTGTTAGTAGAATATCTAAAGTGGACTATCGAAATAAAGTGTTACCCAGATTTTTTGCTTTTTAAAGAAAAGGGTGGACAAGTCGAAATGAATTTTTATGCTAATCAATATTATTCCAAAAAGGCTGTTGATTGAGCTGAACCCAGGAAATTCCTTTAAGGCACGTTGGTGTCAATCTTCTAGCAGCAGTAGCATCTTGAGGACGTCCTTCCCTACTTTCTATCCTCCCTGTTATTCCAGTGATGTAAAAGACTGCAGTAAATTACTTTGCGGTATGCCAGGTGTTCTCCACAGTGCATCTGCGCTCTGACAGACTGCACTGCGCAGCAGACGAACTCACGATGAGTGTGCTCCACACGTCCCTCTCAGCCCGAGAACATAATTATACCTCCCATTGAGCCCTTCTCACGGCCTGCTAATTGACTGCCATTTCAGTCAGCAGTCGACAGGCTGGATGGAGCTGTAGTTCTGGTTCGGGGAACATGGGAGTATGTGCGGGCCGTCCCCGTCTTAGGTAGTGAGCAAGGAAGTTCAAGGTTAGACAACATCCGCTGTGTAATTGTGGGCGTTTGGGAGGAATTATCATAATGGGCAGACTCGTATCATTAATCTCTGTTCTGTTGTTGTGGATTTGTTTATTATCAGAGTATTAATGTGATGATTATGAATGAGATCAGATGTGCACACTTGTCTTTGCTTTAATAGCACTACTTCAGTTACAAACAGGGCGGTCGAGCTTGAGTTTAGAGAGCGGTTGTGATGTCATTTAGGTATTCGACTAGAAATGGCACTGATATGAGCCCTATTTAGATTCTGAAGAGGATACATTTAAAAATAAGCATGGCCCAGAGCCAGTGTGAATGAGCGAATTCTAATCGTGTCCCAGGAAACTGAGTCATCATTGTCCCAGTGTTTCATAGATTTGTGTTTACTATACACTGCTTAGGGGTCTAGGGAGTGAAATGAAACACAGGTGGGGATTTGTCAAAGTGTGCAAGTGGCTTGTGATAGTCTTTGAATCAGTTGGAAAGTGTTGGTATAAATAAATCAATAATGTTTTGCAATGTATTTCATCATATTGCAGAAAAAGTCTAAACAACAGGGATACATTATAGCTGGCATGAAGTATTTCTTTAAAATAGAAAATTTTAAATGGCTGCTGAAATAATGCAGGAATAATGGAATTTTAAAATAGAATAGCGTGTTAAAATTTTTAAATAGTGTGCATTTAAATCTAAAACAGTTTTTAAATTGTAATAATATTACACAATATTGCTGTATTTAGTGTACTTTTGATCAAACAAATGCAGCCTTGGTTCACTTTTCTCCATTTCTGTGTGTATTTATATACATCAGCTGAACTGAATGTGAAACTACTGGCCCAAAAATCCATATTTTGTTGAGGCCTGTACAGGCTTTTCCCATGTTGCCTTTTCTGTTTCATTAAAAGCACTGGATGATTTGAATAAAATATTAATCATGAGTAAATTTATATGCATTATGGTCCTTGAATTGATTGAAATGATTGCAGACTCAAACTTTTGATGCGGTTTTACTGATGGATCCTCTATCAGTATAGAAACCCTGAGGAGAGGGAGAGCAGGAGAAAGTTAAAAAGGAAAGATAGAGCTTAGTTGAGCTGAGCTGTGCCTCCTAGGAGCAGCTCAGGGCTCTAGGCTCACTGATAACCTTCTCCTTATGCAAAGCCATGCACTGGCTGCAGCCAAGGGATTGAGCTCAAGAGCACTGTGTGTGTGTGTGTGTGTGTGTGTGTGTGTGTTCGTTTGTACATGTGTGGAGCTCTCCTCTCAGTTTGGAGCTCTACTTCACGAGTGACTGAAAGTAGCTTTAAATGCACTCAGAGGAGAGTGTCATGAGTGTACTGGGCTGTATATCAATTCTAGATACAGTTAAACTGCACTAAAATTATCATTAGTTGATATCTCAGACTGTGTAATAATACAAATTCATAAGAGATAAGCAACACAAATCAGAAATGATTTCTGTAGGATCATGTGTAATGGCTGCTAAAATTTAGCTTTGCCATCACAGTAATAAATTACATTTTAAAACATTAAAATAGAAAATGGTTATTTTAAAATTTTAACAATATTTCACCAAATTTCTGTTTTTAAATGTAGCCTTGGTAAACATAAGAAGATTCTTTTTCTAAATATTAAAAAATCTTAATATCAGGAATAAAAAAGCAAAAAATACACTATTTATAAAAAATGGCCCTCAATATAACCTTATTTATTTAAGGCTATACCACTCTGAATGGTACTGCAGTGCTAAGTACTCAGAGCTTCCAAAGACTCATGGAGGCAATTAGATTACTTTTGACAAGAAGAAATGATAAAAGAAAACACGATCTGGTCTCATTTTGAAAGATGAGTGAAAATCTGATTATTATTTCAACAAAGCAGCATCAAGTTTTCTTTTTATTGCAAAACTCATTGGAATGCACCACTCTTGGAAGATGGTCTTATCTGTGATAGACAAATGGATAACCCTTGCTGTGATAGAAATGCTATTTTAAAGACATTTCCTGTTATTCCTCTGCCATTAAATGTGTTCGATAGATTGGGTTTCCCTTATGTTCATAATAACAGAAATGCAAAACTTAAGATAGGAGACAGATAAGTGAATAAAGGAAAGAATATATGAGGAAAGCATTAACAACTAAAATAAATGACTAAACTGAGTGTATTTTAAATATTAGAAATGCACAGGCTCTGTAAAAAGCTGCACAAAACCCCTCCTAAACCATTAGGAGACGATATATGCACAGAACTTCTGTGTGAAGTTGAAAGGATTTATAATCAGAGATGAAAGAAGTTCAGATAATGTTGTATCCTCCCTCAGCTTTAGCGCCAAGTAACTCTGCTTTTGATTTATCCAGCATATGAACAGATTTCTGTTTTTCTGTTCATTTATTGATGACTCGATAGGGGAAAAATGCCAGCTGGAAAATGAAACCATGAAAGTAAAGTGTTCTCTCTCTCTCTCTCTCTCTCTCTCTCTCTCTCTCTCTCTTTTTTTTTTTTTTTACCTAGGCTGGAAAGCTGGCAATGGATCGAGGATGGGCAATAAATGTGGGTGAGTTCTCTTGAAAAACAATTGTCAAGAGAATAAGTGCATTTCAGTGTGGCTTATGGATTTTCTTTGCTCCCTGCATATTTGATTCCATCTCAGACAAACTATTGATCATTTAAAGTAGTGATTCTCAAACATCCGTTCAACTGACATTGAGTGGAAAAAAGAGCAAAGAATATGTAATAATTATATTTAATAAATATTTTTATTATTATTATTATTATTATTATTTAAAATATATTTTTAAAATAGTCATGTACCACTGGTGCGATAGCCATAGACTCTTTAATATTAAGATGTAACAGCGTTGTTCTCTTGGCAACTTCATTCAAAATTCCCCAAAGATGGCTATGTATCAATGCATTCACTATTCTGAAGAAATTGGGAGAAAAAGGGTGGCTCCTGCTAGCTCAGCCATTTCCAGCAGAGCTGCTCTTTGCCTCTGCATTGCTAAACATTAATAGACAACCGACGACTATTCATTCAAATGCACGCGTTGTTCTCTGGAGGGTGTTGCACAGTAATTGAAAGGTGTGAATCAGCAAGCGGGGTCGTGTGAATAAGCAATAAATGCTAATCAGCAACCGGGCCCTCTCCCATAGAGGAGCTTCCGGAGTGCTAAGTCATTTAATGAGGCTAAATGCGGCAGGTCACGGGAGGACAGATTGGATCTGTTGCCTGAATGTATAAATATGATCCTAATTAAAAACTAGTCTTTCAATCACCCACATTTTGAGGGAACATTCAGATTGAAATCTTCTGGTGGCAATGGAAAACAGGCGCCATTTTTATGCACCGAGTTATTTTTAAGGCTCTTTTCTGCTTTGTGCAGGAGGAGGCTTCCACCACTGCTCCAGTGACAAAGGAGGAGGTTTTTGTGCCTACGCTGACATCACATTGGCGATCAAGGTAAGTTGTTTGCATCTAAACATTGGAGATTGCAAAATGCGCCCCTAAAAGCAATTTATTAGTCATCAAAAACAGTTCTAAATAATATGAATAACATGACAGTTAAACAGTTAAAATCTTTGACCAGTTGCTGACTGAAATTATGATGACCAATGTCAACATCTAATATTGCTGAGTGAATAGATATTTTATTCAACTCTTTTTTCCAAATTCACTTAAAAATATATTTTTATTATTAAATATGAAAAAAAAAGAAAAATTAAATCCATATATATAGTGGTCAGGGACTTTTTGAATTACATTTAGGAACTTAATCAAGTGATGTCAATCATCTCCAAATGATCAAAAATGTGACCCTGGACCACAAAATCGTCATAAGGGTCAATTTTTTTTTTATTGAGATTTATACATCATCTGAAAGCTGGATAAATAACCTTTCCATTAATGCATGGTTGTTAGGATATGACAATATTTGGCTGAGGTACAACTATTTGAATATCTGGAATCTGAGGGGGCAAAAAAAATCTAAATATTGAGAAAATCTCCTTTAAAGTTGTCCAAATGAAGTTCTAAGCAATGCATATTACTAATCAAAAATTACGTTTTGATATATTTACAGTAGGAAATTTACAAAGTATCTTCAGGGAACATGATCTTTACTTAATATCCTAATGATTTTTGGCATAAAAGAAAAATTTATCATTTTGACCCATACAATGGCTATTGTTGGCTATTGCTACAAATATACCCCAGCGACTTAAGGCTGCTTTTGTGGTCCAGGGTTACATATAGTGTTGTTTTACTACTGTAAATTTATCACTCTTATTCACCTGCTGTTGTTATTGGCTAACATTTTTACTTTGGAAATGAGCATTTTTGGGTTGTGGATTTGCTTATCATATTCAGTGTAGGTGCTGTTTTGTATTGTTAAGAAATAATATAATTTTGTTCTAATTAAGAAATAAACAGACTAAAGATAAGAGGATTATTTACATAAACATGTTATTAAACCTTTTACAATCCAGCCTCTGAGTTTCATTAAGCCATCCTGCACAGACTTTTGCGAGATACAGATATCATGTTCGGTATCTCTGTATCATCTTTTTACTGAAACTCATCCATCGATTTCTTTTCTTCCCCATTCATTCCACTCTCAGATTGTTGCTATGTCGTGAGATCCACAAACCTCTCTGCAATTTGTTCCTCTGTCAGACACGACCTAACTGCCTCCCTTGTGTGTTTCCCTCTGCAGTTTCTCTTTGAGAGGGTGGAAGGAGTTTCCAGGGCCACCATCATTGATCTAGACGCCCATCAGGTGAGCAGTCCTTTTCCAACTCCACTCTGTCAGTCAATGGAATTGACGCCATAGACGAGATAATACCCCCTTTTTGGAGGCAAAATCAATAACTCTGCACTCTGATTACTTATATGCAACAGCTTTTACTCTTTTGCAGCTGAAACGTGCTTTCTTCTGTTGTCATGACTCCGTTAGTGTTGGCTGTTGAGTGTGTCATTAAGATGATTGCCATGGCAATCACTACTCATGATCAGTGTGTTATTATGATATTGTCAGTGATGGGAATAACGGCGTTATAAATAAACGGCGTTACTAACGGCGGTATTTCTTTCAGTAACGAGTAATCAAACGAATTACTGTTTCCCCCGTTACAACGCCGTCACCGTTACTGACAATAAAATGTGGCGTTACTATATTATATTTTTAGAATTAAATTTTTCAGTTCATCTGAATGGATGCGCAGTGTAGCTGTATTTGACGTACCATAAACTCTAGTGTGAAGGCGCCGACTCGCCTTTCTCTCACATACACGCACGCAAAGAAAGATACAGAGTCTTTCATAACATGCAGAATTGACGCGCTACATGTAAACGATATTCTTTGTTGTATTTTCCTGTCAAAATAACGGAGTTCCTTTGGAATTCTTCAGCTTTTAAGAAATGCCGGTTTCTCCGATAGTGGGCGGAACTAATGCGAAAAGGACAATCTCATTGGCTGGCCCTCACCTATTATCGTCCCTGTTTTGATTTCAGCAAATCAATTCGAGCGAACGCAGACAACGTGATTAATATTCATGAACCCAGCAGCTCATTAATCCTTAGTGCGTTTTATATTGATGACAAATATTTATTCATACTTGGTTATTCTAATTACTAAAGTTCTATCATCATATAATATTAAATTATCCTAATATTATATTATAATGCTTGACTGACTGATGCTAAGTGTCAGTAGATAAATAGTGTAGATTAATGTACAATGTTTTATAATAATAATTAATTTTTTTAGTGTCCATTTAATTAATTTAACATATTTAATATTGGGGCATCCAAAGTTATTTGACATTTGAACATTTAAAAAAAAAAAAAAGTAACACAATAGTTACTTTCCCTGGTAATTAGTTACTTTTACAATGATGTAACTCAGTTACTAACTCAGTTACTATTTGTGAGAAGTAACTAGTAACTATAACTAATTACTTTTTTAAAGTAACGTGCCCAACACTGGATATTGTACATGCTCTTATAGTGTGTAGTGAGATAATGACTTTTTCTGTAGTTTAGTACTTTTACCAACTTACAAGAAGTTGGCTTATCCCCCAAAACGTTTTACATAACAATATAGTCATTAATTTTATTCTGCATTATATGACCCCTTTAGAGGCCAGATATGAATATTGTAAGAAGCCATTCTGTTGGTCTTAGAAGCAGTAGAATATGTCATCCAATGCAGTGCTGAGATGGTAAATTATCCCACTCATTAATAAAATATGACTCTTCTTTAATCATTCTCACTAAATTACAGGTTTTATGACCCAAGAGTGTAGACTTCACATGGATATCAGCCGTATGCCAGTCATTGATTTATCCTTATCATCTTGATATTTGCTTGGTCACAAGTGTGTTTATAGGCTGACTTATAAAATAATTAACAAGAAAGCAGCTAAGCACTTGTGAGAATGCATGTTCATTGCGATCTAGCTTCTCTCTGTGAACATTGAGGACATTGAAGGTGAGCAGAAAATATTTGGTTTGACGTCATGCTCGCCTGAGCAAGAGGAGAGAAGTGAAAGAGACAAGGAAGTGCTTGATGAGATAACAGAATGAAAAAGAGAGCTGTCTCACAACCAAGGACTCTGAGGTAAAGAGTTGAATTAAGAAGCAGAGCTCTAAATAGGAAATCAGCTACAAAGAGTTTCAGATGACAGCTGTCACACTCGTCACTTCTGAGACATCCGTAATTCTTTATGTTGTCAGGTTTTCAGCGAGTTAATATGGGTGCTTTATAGTTTTTCAAGAAGATAATTTGAATCACGAAAGCAAAATATGTCACCTATAGTGAAAGGTCTTTGCTGAAAAAATTAAATGAACTGAAATTTTTCCATCAATTTTCAAATAAGATATGTTATGGTGAACCATGGCTGTTTCATTTTATTTTACCTCATTATTTTTTTATTAAAATGTCATAACTTGATCTTAAGTAATATGACTTCTCTTTGGTATTGTTTGCCAGAATCCTGTCCCTTTCGATTTAGTCCACTTGAACCCTGTCCCTTTCTCACAATCGAGCAGAGTACGTGTAGAAATACTCATATTCAACCGCAATTGAGTACATTTTTTTTTAAATTATAAATGTGATCACAGTTGTTGTCTTAATTAGTGTTAAACGTATTTTTATATATACTGTATATATCTGCTATAGGATGTTAAATCAGATGATATTTGGCTTGCCGATGAGCGAAAGTTTGTGTTAGTTGCAGATCTATCAATTAATAATTCACAATGTGTTTTTTATTCATTTATTTATTTATTTATTTATTTGATGATATATATATATATATATATATATGTATGTATGTGTGTATTTATTTATTGCTATAATTAAGTTGCATATATAAGTTTGGGGTTTCTGAAAGAATTCTCTTGCTCACCAAGTCTGCATTTATTTAATGAAAAATACAGTAAAAACAATAATACTGTAAATTATTTTTACAATTTAAAATAATTGTTTTCCATTTAACTCTAAATTTAAAGCTGAATTTTCATTCTGATCATTGTAATATGCTGATTTGGTGCTTAAGAAACATTTCTTATTATCATCAGTGTTGAAAACAGTTGTACTGCTTAACATTTTTGTGGAAACCAAGATTTAAAAAAAAAAAAAATTCTCATTGTTGCATTATGAGGTATTTTAAGTATGTATTTACTGTCACTTTTGATCAATTTAATGATTCCTTGTTGAATAAAAGTATACATTTCTTTAAAAAAAAAAATCTTAACCCCAAACTTTTAAACAATAGTCATTATATCAGCCAGCCATTTCAGTCAAATACTAGTCTTAACACATCATATCCTTCAATTAGTGTAAATCAACATGCTTCCCTTAAATTTGCAGTTTATTGCACTCTCCTTCCTAATGAGTCACCTCCTCTGCTAATTAGCCCAGCCTATTAATTAAGTTCTCACAGACCCAGGAGTTGTTGTTCCTGATAATTTTGGTGCTACAGTAGCACATAAAACTGGCATAAGCATTTTTAAGTGTGGCTTGATTGTAATTATAGTCTTTTGCTCATCGACTAAGCTAACAAGATCAGATCAATACCATTGCCGGGTGAATAATTCATGGAGGGCCACAAGCAGAACAAAGGTGGGAATCTTCATGTTGGCATATAAATGTGCCTGAAAGCGCTGTCTCAGCTGGGTTTAACGGCTGTGAAAATATCGAGAGGGGAGACGTTGGCGTTAAAGCTCCAATTAAAGGCTTAAAGTTATGACATGTAATGGTCTCTGTAGGCGACAACACTTGCATATATGAATTCTTAAGTGTTTGCTAATAACCAGGATTATCTGCACAATGAGGTGACATATTAGGAATCAAAGTACTAAAAGCAGTTGTTAGCACCCGTGGAATGTTACATACTCAACAATGACTTAAAGTCAGGTCAAGTTTCCCTTTGTCTTTTGAGTGTTATAAGCTGTTTGTGTAGTAAAGTTGCAAAGGATAAAGTCTCAAACCCAAAGAGAAATTCTTTATAAAATTTAAGACTCGTCCACGCCTTCCTAAAACGCCTCATTTAAACACCCCCCCACATATCTACGTTGCTGTGTGGGAAGATTTGCATAACACCTCCCAAATGTTTACAAAAAGAAAGAAGGCTTAACTTTTATTCTCGCTGTAGTATTGTTGCCACCGCTGCCATTTCCTGGAGACGCTGTGTTTTTCCAAATGTGGCAAGGGGCTTAACATTTCCGTCACACGCTTGAGGTATTCGGCCAGTTACAACGCACTGGATAGCTGGCCAATCAGAGCACACCTCACTTTTCAGAACGATGAGCTTTTGAAAAATCGACGCGTCATTGCAGAAATGCGAATGTGCAGATTAACTTGCTGTATCTGTTAAGGGGGTTAACTTGTCTTGTTCATACTAGGATTGCTCTAATTCAGTGTTATTTTAATGTTGTTTATATGCTGTTATTAAATATGTTTAATTATATTTACTAAATATAAAAATATAAAAATCTATTCTAATTCAGTTTTATAGGTCATGATAACTTAATATCTTCATATATCCAAACAGCATTCTCTATCACCTCTTTAACTGCCTGTAGCGAACTAAAGAGGGCGAATCTACATGAAAACAATGAAATGGTCCATCTGACATTTCCAGCATGTCTTTATATGTATAAACAAGCCGTTGGCCATTTCAGTTCCGAGGTGATGGCAGACTTGATCTCTGATGCAGAAATACTGTACCTTCCGTCCTCTGGTCTTATAATAGCATTGACGCATTAGATGCTGTAATATTACCATTCTGTAACACTTCACCTCTACTAGAGACCATTAGTGCAACTTAAGGGCTGCTGCATGTTCAGTAATCACTCCTGTATATATTATTAATGTAAGCTGCCCGTTAGATTTCAGAGGACCAAACTCAAAATTGCTACATGGATATCTTTTTGCCAGCAGCAAGGTTTTGCTGCTTGAGTGCACAGATGGTGCAGACAGGAGAATGTGAATGTGTCCTTAACGCGTGGGTTCATAGTCTTGTAATTGGCTAATGGTTGCTGTGAGCAGAGAGACAGGCCTGTTTTGGAATAAGAGACTGGAGTCGTACACATGAGTTGTGGGCCTTGCAGCAGTTTTAAATTAAAAGTGACAATAGCCAGACGCTGTATGTGACAGATGAGGAGGAAGGAATGAAGAGAGATGGAAATGTTATGTCTTCAGAACACAGAGCTCAACACTTAGCAGTGGAGAGCTACGGAAAAGCTCATCTGTGCATCTCTCGCTGTCAGTCATGCTCTATTTCAGAAACAAAAGCAGTTGCACTCACATTGGACACATGTAATACACTGTATTGTAGTATTGTTGACAAGCTGTTTCGAGATTTTTGTGAGTTGAGTGAGTGAACAGTTTTGTAAAATACATGAAATACAAGTTGTGAAATACATATCTTTATCCAAAATTTCCTGCCGTCTGTCTCCATGGGATACATTGCAAAAATAATTATTTTATTTTTGTTGTTTTCCTACAAAATTCCAAAAAAAAAAAAAAAAAAAAAAAACATAATTTACTTGAAGCAAAATCAAGTTTATTCATTTTACCATTCATTTTTTATTCATTTTTGTTGTTGTTGTTGTTGTTGTTGTTGTTGTTATTATTATTATTATTATTATTATTATTATTATTATTAAGGGTGGAATAGACACTGGGTGTGATTTTGGTCATTTTGATAATGTGTTGAGGGAAGATTATCATATTATTAACAAATTAATAATACAATTATTTTGTAATTATTGTTTAAATGTTTACTTTCCAAGAAACATGTATATGTTTTTTTTTTTAATGGAAAACAAGACAAAATATGCTTTTTTGCAGCATTTAAACTGGGATTTCACCCACCGAGTTCTGCGGATTTCCACAGATTTGAACCCTTATTATTCTATGCATGCTGAATTATCGAATATTCTAATTTAATACAGTAATTTCAGTTCGTTGTAACACATTTGGCTGTGTTAAAATCCATTATGTAAATCACCAGTCATATTGTTGTTAACCACTAGACCATATATTTATTATATATTATATATTTAATGCACTGTAATTAGTGAAACCAGCCGCAACACTGATCTTAGTTGTAGTTATTAGTCCAAAAAGCAACATGAACTTACATTTGCTCTTTGATGCACATTGCAGGGAAACGGCCACGAGCGGGATTTCCTGGAAGACAGACGTGTTTACATAATGGATGTCTATAATCGCCACATCTATCCAGGAGATGGATATGCAAAGAGTGAGTTAATGTGCATTTGAGTGTATAAATGGGGATTTGAAGTGATCCTGATTATGTATAGATATCCTGTCCCACAGTGATACGAGAAGCCGAAGCGCTTTGGATCATGGTTATCTGACTAATTTAGCCTGGACTTGCTCTTTATTTGCATATCTATACAAATTCACACCTACACACACTCACAAATAATGGCATACTGAGGTGAAGCCAGATGAAAGGAAATAAAAGAATGCATGTCACCCTTCTGACGGTTAGAGCTTTTGCTCTCCTACAGGGGGCAGTTTCCTGCAACCTTCATGCTACTGTTCTTGTACTGTATGCTTGTATCTTATTTTCATGATACATATTTCTAGTGTTACGTTAACACTCTTCTTTATGTAAAATATAAAGAAGAGTTTGCATGCAAACAAAAAGGGATGTCAAAATATATTTGTTTTTTCTTACATCTTTGAGTACTACCTTCTTAAACATTGCTTCTGATACAAATATTTTCTCACATCTACATGCCAGCAGTAATGCAGTACATCTACATGCCTACATTTACAGTAATCTATTAAAAAAAAAAAAACTAATCAAATTAGCTTCCAACCTCCAGTTTATTTTATTAATTTTTTTTACTTTAAATAAATAAAATAAAATAAATATATATATATATATATATATATATATATATATATATATATATATATATATATATATATATAGTGACGGATCGGTGGCCCTCCTCCTCATTATCATCACCACCCCGTCCCTTATTCGCCGCCCTTCACCAGGCTCCCGACGTAAAATGATCCGAACTTCCCATCACTATTAGAGAGAAGCCGCCGCCCCTCGTGTCCCGGCCAGAGCGGGAGCGCGTGCGGCCACCTGACTCCGCCCCTTCCCTGGATCCCCTCCCTTTCGGAACACTGCCCTCCTGCACAAGCCCCGAAGCACGACGAGGACACCAGATCCCCCCGTTTCTTTGGACACTTCTTCCCCCTGGACACTTTATTTTTATTGTTTTTGTTTAATAAAAGCCTCTCCGAGGCCTGACGCCACACCCACTGTGTCTGTCGTTGGCTCCTCCCGTCACTATATATATATATATATATATATATATATATATATATATATATATATATATATATATATATATATATATATATATATATATATATATATATTTCTTAATTTATTGTACAACATTTCTTATCATTTGAAAGTCTTGTCTTACAATGATACTGTATTCAAATTCGATTTGACCGTTGATGTCATTGTCATTTGCATACTGAACGGTGATTGGTCTTCTTTTTCTGCCTTGCATGCACTGATATTTCCTTCAGGAAATGTTTTGATTGATATGTTGGATATCAAAGAAACAGCCCACAGTGGTTTGAAGGAATGACTGACAACACGCTTCAACTGGCACCGATATGGTCACATTATAATCTTCGTCAATTAACGCATCCGTTATCTGCACTCTTCTAACTCGCTCTGTCAAACACTTGAGTAGGAGTGACAGAAATATTGCTGTTCTGTTCAGCTTCAATGCTCACTGGGCGACAACTTGTCAAACCTGAGATGATTTCATTAATGTATTTACATACCGTAACCAGCTAAACATAAGGTTTTATAAACGTATAATATTCTGACTTAAACTTCCCCTCGCTCTATTGAAGGCACATCCTGGCTTCTCATGATAAGTTTTGCATGGCCTTACTTTCCTTAAAATTTTCATTCGTTTTTTTTTTTTTTCTAAACCATTTTCCCTCTGTGACTTCTCAGTAGGTTCAAAAGAGAATATACCACCGTTTTCTGACTCTGTGTATTTGTAGTTCTCTCATCTGCCTGGAAAGGCACAAGAGACTAATTAGGTCTTAAAAGCCTCAGAGAAGGCAAGGTATTGTGCTCTATTTGCCTTTAAACCAGGCTTAAATAGACGAAAGAACATCTTCCATTAGTTTTTACCTTTTTAAAGTAAATAGTTACTTCTTTTCAGTTACATCCACAGCAAATTTGGTGAGAAAACAAAGACAGAAAAACCCTTAGTGGCTTTTCTGCCAGATTTTAGAAGGATGTATCCTTAAAAAAAAAAAAAAAACAGGTGCAACTTAAAAAAATCCGTAATTTAGTCACCCTCATCCCTAAATCTTTCAAATAGTTTGTGGGTATTTCTTAATTTCTTTACTTTCTTAAAGTAAATATTTATTGCAGACTGTCGTGGCTGCTCTTTTACATACAATGAAAGTGAATGGTGACCAGTTATATCAAACAGTTTTAATTGACTGATAACTTGCATTGACTTCAGGGGCGATTAAACGAAAAGTGGAGCTGGAATGGGGCACAGAAGACATGGAGTATCTACAGAAAGTGGAGCTCCATTCAGAAGGGGCACTGAATGAAATACGGCCTGACATCATCATATACAATGCAGGCACAGACATTCTTGATGGAGACTCTCTTGGAGGGCTGGCTATATCCCCACAGGTACAGCTGTCACTCACTCTTTCTTTCAGACCACCATATCAGATTTGCTTCAAATCGGCAGGGTTTTCTAGCCTGGTCAATAAACTTCTGCATCAATTATTCAGGATGAATGGGCAGTAGTGCTGAAAAACATCTTCATTTTGAAGATTTGGAGGGAGGTTAGAAGAAAGACCTTTTATTAAAATCATATATCATATAGTGTATTAATGGTGACAGTGTTTGATATGCCTGCACATGAGGTTACCCTATGCCATTGTGACCTATTATGCCTCATAAATCAAATGCTATCAGCAAGTTTATGTACTTTTTGTATTTCACTTACACATTATTGAATTTTCATTATTAAATGTTTATGTGAAATTTTATACATGGCAACAAGCATTTTCTTAATCATAGCATCTTAAAAATGGGTCACACTTTATTTAAAGGTCCAATTCTCGCTATTAACAAAGCATTAACTACAGCTTTTGCCTCTAGAAACTACTCGTGTGCTGCTTGTTAACAATTAGTAAGGTAGTTGTTAAGTTTAGGTATTGGGTAGGATTAAGGATGTAGAATATGGTCATGCAGAATATGTGTTTTATAAGTACTGTACTTATAAACATCCAATATGTTATTGATAGGCATGCTAATAAGCAACTAGTTAATTGTGAGAATTGGTATACTAAAGTGTTACCTAAAAATTAAATATCCTCCTTATATACCTTATTCTACGTCCGTAATCCTACCCAATACCTAAGCTTAACAACTACCTTACTAACTATTAATAAGCAGCAAATTAGGAATTTATTGAGGGAAAAGTTGTACACTGTAAAAAATGACCGTGATTTTAACGGTAAAAAACTGTGAAAAAGCTACGGTAAAAACCTGTTAAATGGTTAATGGTAAGTTCCCCTAATATATACGGTGAAAAACTGTAATAGACATTTCAGACAATTTTATACCGCTTTTGGAAGTGGAAAAAGAATGTAAAATTTACAGGGAAAAACCGTAAATTGATGTTCCCAGAATTCCCTGTGTTGCATTTCAAATTTTGTTTGAATTTGATGTTTTTTCTTTGAAATAACTAGGTTTCTTCTTAGTTTTTCTTATCAGTTATGTTTATTATGGTTGTATGTTACATCTAATGTTGTTAAATTAATATTTATTGCATATTTCAGTTTATTGAGTCTCACCATGATGGTGTTTAGTGCTTGTGTGAATGACACTGTGCACCTTCTATAAATGTTATTATTTAAAAGCTGCTTGTGATGTGCTTTGGTTCATCATGTGCCTTTCTCATCACCTTCTGCATTTGGTGGTTATCAGTGTATTTCAAAGGTACAAAACAGATTTCAGTACTTCAATAGGTTGGTATATTAACATTATATCAGTTAATGAAATTACGGTATTTAACTGTAAATTTAAGTTAAAACCTAAAACGTTGCCACCCTATATTTTACAGTAGAATTCTGGCAACCACAGCTGCTGTTTTTTTACCGTAAATTTCACGGCATTTTTTTACAGTGTAGTTAATAGTGAATAAGTGTTCCCTATTCTAAGGTGTTACCATTTTTCTCACCCCATTGACTTTTTTTCTTGTTTTAAGCAAAAACCTTTGCAAAATAAACCAGTAAACCTTATTTTACTTAACTCTGAAGAAAGAGACCAAATACATTAGCTTAGCTATTTGAACCAATTTTTTGCAACCATTTTTTTTTTAAAACTAATTTCAGATTGATATTTGCTAAAATTACTCATTACATATGAAGCCATGTTTAACACTGAGTACTAAAATATTCTCACCTCTCTTTCAGGGTATCATAAAGAGGGATGAGATCATCTTCAGGGCAGCCCGGCGACGAGGAATCCCCATCCTTATGGTGACGTCAGGGGGCTACCAGAAGAAAACCGCCCGCATCATTGCTGACTCCATCCTGAATCTGCACAGACAGGGTTTGATTGGCGAAGAGGCTGTAGAGGGTGCGGGACCCTCTCATGTACCGTTCATGATGAGCAGATCTGTGTCATCGGGGGCCACGTTCAGTGCCATTTAAACTCTCCTGATCTTGGACCTTGTCAAGTGTGTCAAACACACTGTTCATTTACCTAATGCAAACATTTAGAACTAATATATAATGTTTTGGTCAGGGATCTAATGGTTTGGTGGTTTGGACCGAGATTGACTCAGGATCGTTTTCATAGTTCATTGATTTGAACTATTTAACTCGTATGTTGCATTTTTTGTGATAGTTTTGGAGTGAAATTTTGAAATTGGGTAATATTTTAGATTTTTCCATCATTTCTTAAGGGTATTTTATGCAATGCTTGTTTGCACATTCAATTTTCAAAGGAACAGTTTACCCAAAAATAAGTTCTGTCAGCATTTGCTCACACTCATTCCAAATCCATTCAGTTTTATTATATGGGAAAGAACATTTCTCATTTCATGTTCCTCAAAAGAAAGACAATTATACGGGTTTGGAATGACAGAATTTTCATTGTTGGGTAAACCTTTTTAATTGGTGCCCACAAGTTGGGCATTGGAAGAGAATTGATTTCTTCTTAATTTCAAATTTAAAAAACAAATCTAAGGGATACTGTACATTAATACATTACTCTAGAAATCCCAAGTTTGAGATCCACACAAGAAAAATAGACCATATGCCAAGAGTTGATTTTATTGAGCAATTTGAGTCAGCTGCAACACTATATTAGGTTTATTCAAAATTAAATTACGGCATTATGAATCAATTTTGGATGCATTACAGATTCCTCATTGCGTTGACCTGCTCTGCTATCACGCTTTAAATTATTCTTTGTCATTAAATGGAAGTTGCTCTTAAGATTTGCTTTTGTGACCGGTTGGTTTTAGCAGCACGCAGGAATTCTCATTTGTGTGCATCAGCAGGTGGACCACTGTCAGGCTGAGTGCTTTCTATCATATTACGCCTGGCAGGCTTTTGAAATGTCTTCAGACTGAAGCCGGGGCTCTCTCTATTAGGAAATGAAACTCTTCATTGGAGAATCTGAGAGACACTGCAGTTGGTTACCAGTGACAGTTCTAAAGCCGTGATCTTGTCTGCCTCAATTTAACAAGATGGTTCCTGTCATCTAGAGAATAAATAGGAGATGATGACACTGTTTTCTTTTTTTTGTTCAGATTCTAAATTAAAATCTAATTAAATTTAAAATCTAGATTTTCAGTTTTTGATTTTGTTTTTGTGTTGTGATTTTTTTTATTTATTTTTAGACATCAAGTGTAGAACAGTCAACTATTTTTACTCAAGGAGTTCATTACTCCACACAGATTTACCACTGAATTTGTCACTATTGGCATTATAAGCTTTTGAGTTTATTTAAAGATATGATTCACCCAAAAATGACAATTCTATCATTTATTCACCCGCATGTTTTTTTCAAATCTGTATTTAGGACATGATGGGAAGAAATATGAGATGGGAGGAAAAAAGTACATATCAATGCTTTTGTGATCACTTACAAGACATACAGTATATGATAATATGTGGAAATAATATGAAGTGGGAGGAAAAAACTATACTGTATTTCAGTGCTAAGGCAAGTAAATGGAAAGTTTCTTGGGGGAATGTTTTGCAAGTAAGTGCAAAGTTTGTCAAGGTGTCCAAAAGAAACGTAAAGTTTCTTCAAAAGTTTTTGCAAGCGAACATATTGTTTCTATGGGAACGCAATAGTTTTTCAAGCGAATACAATTTTTCCTGTGGGAACGCAAAAGTTTTGCAGATGAACACCAAAGCATTGAATATAACTTTTCTTTATATCTCATATTTTTCCATCACAAAATCCTGGTTTCTATCCACTTCGTTTGTGTAAAAGAGAGCCGCATGAACATTTTCTAAAGTATCTCCTTTTTTGTTCTGCAGAAAAAAAATCCCATAATGAGGGTGATTAAATGAGCTCTTTTGTGAAATGATCTCTTTTATTTAGTTTTATTTCAAGCTCAAGGTTGGTATTCAGAGAGTTGTCGTCTTAAGGAGCAAGTTAGGAGTTTTGTGGTAGGCACTTATCCTCAGGTTGCAGGGGTAATGGTCATGGCTCTGTTATGTAGCGACATTGTGTGAAATTTGTAGAAACTAATTCCTCCGATCTTGTCCATAAAGATTTGCTGGGAGGCGTTACTGGACCTCCAGATCTTTCTGCACTAAATTGCTCTAAGAACACAGAATGAAGTAAAAACATTGCTCTGTTCCTTTGTGCATCCCAACCACCCCTACATAGCGAAATTACATGAGCCAATGGCGTGATTTTGGAACAGATCTATATTTCTGTGTGGCTCATGGCAGATAAAGACTGCATCCAAAATCGTATATAGGTGATTCTTTTGAATAAGTAAAAAACTATGTTCTAGATAGTAAAAATGTATGTAGTGTGAATGTAATCCGAACGTCATCCGAACGACACTTTGTTTGCCAACTATACAGTTGGGAAGTTTGCGATTTCGAATGCAGCCGAAATTTCTGGAGGTCCTAATGTTACAGAAACTACACACATCATGTTTAACAGTTAATTAACATGTAATTTTTAAAACCTACTGAAATAATACTGAAATTGTTGTTATTTATTTTGTGATTTGTGTACAGTGATACCTCCCATTCCACGTATCATGGTATGAGACTTAGTTTATAAAAGTAGAGAGAGAAGATCACTAAATTAGTGAGGTGTTTACTCTTTTGGGAATGGCAAAATTTGAGCATTATTAATGTTTTTTTAGGTCTTGGGTTGAGGTTATGAGTCTCATATTGCACTCGGGTGCTGGAGGGATCTTGGTAATGGACACTAATGAGTGTAGTAGGGCTCTTTTCGTTGCTTTCCTTTCTTTTTCTCTTTAATGAAAAGCGTCAAAAGGATGTGTGTGGAGGTCACTTGAAAGACGTGAACCCTTTAGCTCTAGCTAGCAGTTTAATGGATCCGTACATGAAAAGGACCATCCTGGTCCTGCTTGAACAAATGACTTTCTGATGAGTATTTCATGTGCATAGATCTAAATGGGATTTCAAACTTGCCTACTTCATTGGTAACATTTTGTTTTGGTTGATAACCTTGTGTACACCTTGAACACTAAACGTCTTATGCGCTTATTGTGGTTTGTGCCACTTTATGAAACATGTATATTTAATTTATTCCTTTGTCTTGAATTGTTTTTGATATAAAATGACTTCAAATTTAATTAGTAACTCATTAATCATATCTTGTCTATTTAAACCTGTGTTTATGTATGAAAATACTTCATTACTTGGGTAATATACATTTATACAAATCTATAGAGATGGTGCTTTGTTAACATCTAACAAATGTGCCAAATGTTTTCATGTTGGGTTTGTCATGTTGTTTTGTACCTGGCACTTTTTATTTGATGTCATTTCCATGTAAGAACAGGGAAAATAAATCAAGTCTAACAATGCAATTACCGAAGACCTCATGTTTATTGTATACTATAACTGTTAACACTTCATATGATTTATATGACTTTGTTCCATCAGCATGACATCTTCAAACACCTGCTGGTTTATTGTTCGAAAGCCTCACCACAACCGGAGAAGATTAATGCTGAAAGCAAGTGCTGAGCGGCGGGACAAATGTGCTGTATTATTCATCATCTCTGCTTTCAGTCTCTTTTGTTAGTGTGTTTGTTTTGTAATGCAAAAGCAGATATCATCTATTTATACTGATGTTTCAGCATGTGTGTTCCCAGGGAATCAAACCAATGACCTTGGCGTTGCGAGTGCCAGTTGAGCTGAATGCCCATGACGTGGATATGCTTTCAAAAGGTGAATGATTTGCAACCATTTATTCCAATCTAAAAGCCAAAAAGTACATCCACTTCTGTGAGCTATCCGGTATGCCAGCCGTGTGTGTGTGTGTCCCTCCCATACTCCACCCTCCAGTGATGTCATGAGTTATTTCAGGAGGTGTCTATGACTCAGCGATCAAACGTCCAGAGCCCACTGACGTCATGTGAGCTGTCTGTCTGAGAGCTACAAAAGCAGCTCAGATGTCTTTATTCAGACTCCCCATCGTCACCGTTTTACAGGCTCTCATTAACGGCTGCTATGCCTTGTTTACATAGTCTGAGGTAATGAGTATGGGTCCCTTGCTCCTTACTCTTCAGCCTGATTAAGGACTTTCTTGGTCGTTCTTTGAAGGAGAGATGCTAGAGTGGTCTTGACTCATTTAGGCATGGCTATGGGGAAGCTAGGAATCCTTGAGATTACTTTCATGTGGCATTGAACGAAAATGCAATGTTGTTGGATACTGAATATTTCATACTGAGTGCCTGGTGGGACTGTGCATTCGCATGTGTCTGCCTGCATTTATTGATTTATTTTAATACATTTCATTTATAAACAAAGTTTACAGTTTCACTGTTCAGTCACTCATGGCTTGAACTTGATTATATACAGTTGTTGAATTGAATTCAGCCTTGGAAACAATCTACAATCTTTGTTGAAGTCTCAGGGGGCTGTTTAGCTCCATGTGAAGCGGTTTAACCTTGTAAATGTACTCTCAGGAGGAATTTTTACTGAAATTACTTTAAGCAGGAAGAGATGTTTGATGTCAAGAATGTGGTGAGGACATTGTCAAATTCCATGTGTTGGTAAATAAAGGATCTGTTCACCCAACAATGAACATTTTATCTTAATTGAGATATTTAGTGGAATGTCCAAGTTGTTCTTTTTCATACAGTGAAAGCAGATGGTGTTTTTTACTGCCATGACCCAATAAGGACAAAAAACTAAATCAGTCTAGAGATACTTGTACAAGTCTTTTGAAGCCATACAATAGCCTGTGTGTCAAACTGATGTAGTCTTTAAACACATTTCACCAGGTTCAGTGTCATTGACTGATTCTCTGTCGCGTGACCAGTTGCAAAGTGGCATGGTTGAAAAACGCGACTGCAAATTAAATTTGATAGCTACCACAGATGGAACAATTATCATTGAACCTAAGCGACTTAAATAGTGGGCTGTTCCTCACATCTGCCATATTCAAAAGTCTTGAAATAGAGTATTTTTATGGTACTTTTATTGTGCTTTTTGTCAGTTTTAGAGCTTAGCACTGTAAATCACAATCCACTTTCTTTGTATGGAAAACTCAGATCTTTTGTTTTTCACAGAGTGAAGAAAATGGTAGTGGGATGGAATGGCATCAGGGTGAGTCAATGAACAAAATATTCATTTTTGGGGGTGAACTAATCTTTTAATATTAGAAATCCACCCTTCTATGGTTCAAAATCTTACCTTCTGGTTCACAATATCAAGAGGAGATGCAAGGCAAAAATTTTAACGAGATGTTAACTTAGCCAAAAGTTCACAGCCCACTCTCCAGACAAACTGAGGTGGGAGATCTTTGCTTTCGGCCAATTTAACACCTGACCACCATCCATTTCCCACATAGAACGAGATGACACCGTTAAGGAAGGCCAGTCCTTTTTCCCATGTTACTCTCTGCAGGCTGGATCAGCTCATCCACTGGTATAATGGCTAAGACCCATTGGGCTGTGCATATCGTAAAGTTCAATTTCAATATAGATGGAAATGAGATTAGACTGTGTTATTAGATCGCACTTTTCCAGTTCGGCTAAGGCAGCGGGTGCCCTGTTTCTATTCAAGGCTATTCTGCAGATTTGTCTGAGGGGAGCAGGTGCATAAGTTATTGTGTGCATTCAGTCTCTTGTTTGAGGTAAACACATTCGTAGGGAAATATTTTTGAGACGGAATACATTTTCAATTGCATTCTGAAATGCGCCTATTCATTAAAGTGCTGTCAGTCATTTTAAAAGACATTTCTTGAGCTTTTTGTCCATGCTAAATTTAGTGGGAGGACAAAAAGTGCCACTTCAAAATAAAGAAATCAATTAGCCATGTATTTTAATATATTTTAAAATAGAATTTATTCCTGTGAAGGCAAAGCTGAGTTTTCAGCAGCCGTTACTTCAATCTTCAGTGTCACATGATCCTTCAGAAATCATTCTAACGTGCTAATTAACAGTTGTGCTGCTTAATATTTTTGTGGAAACCATGATGCATTTTTCAGGAATCTTTGATGAATGGAGGTTGAAAATAACAACGTTTATTTGAAATAGAAATCTTTTTCTTTACTCTCACTTGATCAATTTAATGCATCCTTGCTGAATAAAAGTATTAATTTCCTAAAACGTTTGCAGTACAGTAGTGTACTGTATATAAAACATTTCAAAATGACTTAAAAAATAGATTTTTTTTATTTATTTTTTTGCTGAGCAAAATTCAATATTCAACAACTGTTCAGCAAATATTTAATATTCTAGAAATATTAGCAAATATTCAATTCATTCAATCATTTTAAACTAATTTACATTTAAATTTTAAGTTTCAAATATGTTTTTTGTTTTTTCAATTTATATTTTTCA
Organism: Acrossocheilus fasciatus; assembly: GCA_036784905.1. Taxonomy (NCBI): domain Eukaryota; kingdom Metazoa; phylum Chordata; class Actinopteri; order Cypriniformes; family Cyprinidae; genus Acrossocheilus; species Acrossocheilus fasciatus. Next base: position 20,047,686 of record CM071948.1, read on the forward strand.
CTTAATAAATTGGTAAGTGATTCCATAATCAACCCCTTGCTCATTTAAAATTTATATTTATTTTTGTTTATATTTATTTTTCTTGTTAGTTATAGTTAAATATACTGTGATCAAATATTGCAGTGACAGAAGTCTGTTTAGTTTATGCTTAGCCTTCTTTCCTGTGAACTGACATCTGTGTTTATAGGGTGTGATCCTGGGTTGGTCGTTGCAGATTGATGTCAAAGTGATTGAAACAGCTGGGCCTTCTAACTGGGCTTGACGCCAGCTCTCACACATCAGCTTTCAAAAGACTGTCCATCACCCTTGATAAGTGGCACCTGGATGAGACCTGGAGTGCAGAGATTCAGTCTGTGAGAGCTATTATTAAAATCCTGTCGGGGGACGTTCCTGTTGGCCAACAATGTGACGGTACCTTGTTTTCTCCCACATGTCCACAAGTTTTTCTTGTTCTAGCATCACCACACCCGCAGGATGCATCATAGTTTTTTGCCAGTGCTGCTGAAGTAACTCTGGTTCTTTGATAGTACATCATTTTGACTTGTCTGACGTGAAATGGAAGCAGAGAAAGATCTAGTAAACCAGGATCCTGAATGCCTTTAAATGACTAATGGACGTAACCTTCCAAGTGGTGATTTGTTTTGAGGGTGTTGTCATGCTGTTGTAATTCTGATATCAGATCTGTTGCTGATATAAAGGTTGCTTCAGGGCCAGCTGAAATATCCTGCTTGCATTTGTACAGTGTAGTTTGTTTTCCAGCTGTTTTGAGGAAGCTACTTAGAAACTAGCTTACCTAGCTACAACCTAAATAAGTTCACGTACACTAGAGCTACTCTTTTAAGAAAGCAGTTAGACAAAAATATGCATAATTATCTGATCTGTCAAATAATTCATAATTTCCACATCCCAATGTATAAATACAAACTTCCCAGGTGGACCTGCACGCACCAAAGTGAACTACTATATTTCTGTGACCTCTTTTAGCGATGAACCTTTTCCAGCAAAGTCAAAACTCACAGATTCTACACACTGTGCTGCACAAAATCTAAAAAAGATGTGCAAGTTCTATCAAAGTGTTCCTGTCGCTCTCTCGGCTGGAGGAGCTCTCAACAGCTGCTCATTTTAGACTGTAATCAAATGCCTTTTAGTTAACATTCTCCCCCTCTCCTCACAATGTCTCATTGAAAGGCGAGTGAAGTACATTGAATGCTGGAGATTTCAAGTAGGCTATGCTGGATACATGATATTATCTTAGCATTTTCTGATGCAAGCATCCTCAATCTATGCACTTTTTTTTTTAATAAAGTAGCCATTATAAGCGCAAGAGAAATGTGATTCTAAAATGCGCAGAGGTTAGCCAATCAAAAAAAGATTTACATATACCATATCGACCCGAATATAAGACGACCCTGATTGTAAGACGACCCCCTTTTTTCCAGATGTACCTTTCGGAAAAAAGGCTTTTTGAAAACCAAATCTTGTTTTTTTCTCTCTCTCTCTCTCTCTCTCTCTCTCTCTCTCTCTCTCTCTCTCTGTAAAACACGTTTTTAATATTATTTTCATATTGCATATTTTTCCTATTTTAATTTTTGTTTTGAGAGTATGATAAATACTGGTAAAATGTACCAACAGTGACATTGAAAAATATACACTTTTTGATATACCATAAAAATAACAGGTAGCCCATCTGAATTATATAACATTTAGGCTATCCATCTCATCATAGTAGCCTACCAAAATTTTCTTAACTGTAGAAGTGAAATCTTATTGTACTCTTCAAATCTGGGTACTGTCTTATGTTTTAAAATCACTTACAGAGGAAGTTTGGTCCCATCAGACTAACATGACAGTCACGACTCGTGATGCTGTAAGCTTTCATAAATTTTATAAATACTACATTATGGCCTCTTTAAATCTTATTTGGTGCCCATTACAGTCCAAAACATACACAAAGCCTATGGACTAGTTATTAATGGTTAGGCATATTTTGATGTTTTCAAAAGAGTTTTGGACACATGGCTGATTAGAAACCAGAACAACACCAGTTTGGCCAGGCTGGGAGACCCAACCCAAAAAACAAAACAAAAAAAACAGCCTAGGCTGGTTTGAACTAGTCTACTCAGCAGGCTATATTTGAATATTATGTCTCTTTCACCACTGTTCCTCATATATACAGTGGATATGAATTCAAAGGAGGGTTACAAAAGAAGCGGATCAGAGAGATCCTCTTGAAAGGAAACCCTGGTCCATGTTTCTCAACACCATCACAGTGCTTTCCAGCAGTGACCATTTCCATTAGCGAGACAATGATGGTGAGATCTTGCTCTGATTCTGCCTTCATTCTGTCTCTTTCTCTCTCTGTGTATCCACTTAGCTCTCCAAACGTGTGGAGAAGAGAACTTGGGAAGGAGAAAAGCAGGATCAAATCATCATGTGACACATACACTCTTTTTTTTTTTTTTTTCTTTTTTTTTTAAAGCTTTAAGTCCCCAGCCTGCTCAGTATTGTAACGTGTTTTGCATTCATGAGGCAGAAGCAGCTACTGGAAAATGTCAAGGACTCCTGATCCTTCAAACAAAAACTTTTTATCAAGTGAAGCACCACAAATTATTTACCTTTTGTGTGGGTGTGTAGATATATTCATAAACTTATTTAAAAAATATTAAAATGTTTAAAATGTTATTAAAAAATAGTCCACCTGTCCATGGAGGTCTATACTGTTAGAATTCATCTCAACAGCAGTTGCTCTTCTGGCGCAGGTTTGAAATCTGCCATCTTTGCCCAGAATGGAATGATGCAGCTGTAATTTTCTTTTTAATTGTGAATGACAGTGTACAGTATCAGTTTACTTGTTTTGCCTGTTTTGTTATTGTAGATAGTTGTCTCCAGATGGACATGCATTATTCATCAGGACTGCAATATGAACAGCGGACCAGCAGGAGGCGAGTGTGTATGTGGACTGCAGTCCCACGCAGCACATGCTACTGTGAGCAGTTGCTCCATATGGGCAGATTCAAGATCAGTTTATCTCCTCAGGCCAGTAATGCACTTGGTGGAGGACAGCTGAGAGACTTTTTTTTTTTTTCTTTTTTTTTTTGAGACCAGAAATTACTTGTGTCATAGGCATGAGAGTGTTTATATAGTGATATAATAGAGATGTAGAGGAATTTCTGCAACACCGTTTGTCTGCTACTAAATCGACAGCGTGATCATTATAGTCCGATTTTTGAATGATTCCTATGAGCTGGTTCTTTTGTGAATCAAACTGAAACAAGTGCAACAAGTATAGTCTGATTACATGGCAAAAGACTCAAATAACTCTAATGAGTCAGGATTTAGCAAATCAGAAACATACAGCACAACCAGTGTACTCCTATGAACCTATGAAATTACGAAAATTAACCATGGTTTTATTGTAGTAAAAGTGTAGTAACCATGGTTTTTTTGGTGTATTGATTACTATTTATATAACCAAAGTTTTACTACAAATACCATGCTAAAACTATGGTTAATTTGTGGTTACCATGGTTTAACTATAGTAACCATGGTTTTTTGGTTTAATTTGTAGTAAAACCATGGTTAATTTTCATAAGGGTAGTTCAGCCAAACAAAAATGAAAATTCTATCATTAATTACTCACCTTCATGTCGCTCCAAACCCATAAGACCTTTGTTCAGCTTCGGAACACAGATTACAATATTTTTGATGAAATTCGAGAGCTTTTTGAACCCGCATAGACAGCAATGCAACTGACATGTTCAAGACCCAGAAAGGTAACACACAAATTAAGACATTTTTGATGAAATCCGAGAGCTTTCTGACCCTCCATAGATACCAACACAACCATCACAATCAAGACCCAGAAAGGTAGTAAGGACATCCTTAAAATAGTCCACGTGATATCAGTGCTTCAACCTGAATTTTATGAAGCTACGAGCATACTTTTTGTGGTTGAACCACTGACGTCACATGGACTATTATAACGATGTCCTTACTACCTTTCTGGGTCTTGATTGCGATGGTTGTGTTGGTATCTATGGAGGGTCAGAAAGCTCTCGGATTTCATCAAAAATGTCTTAATTTGTGTTCCGAAGATGAACAAAGGTCTTACAGCTTACATTCAGCGCAAACTGTATCGTCTGTTTTCTGAATGAATTCCTCTTAGGAGTTGATTCTTTTTAGTGAATCAAATATCCATCACAAATAGGGATACAAACACAGTTTACAACTAACTAAACATAAAACTAAGGTAGTGTAGTTACTTTCTCAAGCACTTTCAGTGTAGTTTTTTTTTTTTTTTCAAATATTTATTTCCCTGAAGTACTGAAGCATTAATAGAATCTTAAGGAACCAGGATCATTAATTTCTTTACTGTTCCCATGCGGTTCCATTTCTGTTATACTGTCTACAGTACAGTATGTAGGCTATGAGGCAGCTCTCTAGGTTTTTATAGAGTTATTATGTTGTTTGAATGATGGACTCGCTCGAGGGAAAAAAAACAACTAAGGCTCTCTGTGTCCTGGACTGCAATCCAAGTTATGAAAGCAGTTGTTGCAATTGCTCATGTATCGTTGCAGCCAATTTTTTGCTTGCATCAGAAAAGGTTGTTCAGCTGTCAAATCACAGTGCAGTATTCTATTATCTCAACTCATACTAGGAAACAGTCACTGTTTCTAACCTCTCAGTGTTTCTTTCCTGTATGGGGTCCGTTCACCGCATCCCAGAGGAGTACTACGGTAACATTGCCTCACAACTTATGCCTGTGTATTTCAGTGTGTCATTGTGTTCTGCTTTGCAGCTGCAAAAAAGGCGTTGGCTGTGGGATATTAGAGCGTGATTTCTCGGCAGAATTCCACAGAGAAATATCCAAACGTTCCGTGATCTCCTATTGTGATGGTTGGCTCAGTTCGAGAGAGCCGCCTTTCTTTTTTGCCAGACAAACATGCTCCACCATACAGTAACTATAAATTAATGAAAGGTGCCATTCGTAGCAAAGACAATCAGACAGTTTGAACACACCAAAGTCTGACAAACTGTACATTGTTTTTGTTGCAGTCTGCCCCATTGGGTGGAGACGGCTTCCAGCGTCCCTTTTTGTAGCTGAAAATATGATCCTTCCAAACTGAAGGCATGACTGCGATGGAAAAAGCAACAGAGACTGCAGCGCTGCAGGCTCACAGACTCACAGACCTTCAGACACAGCTTTCATCATTAAAGACCCATCAGAGCCCGTGAACGACCCTTACCTCTGGATAAAACCCAAATAATAATCAATCACAAGGCTGACTGGCCAAGACGCACGAACACAAAGCCCCTGTTTTCCCATAGAGAGCAAAGAACTCATGCCTTGAAGGTATACAGCATGAAATCTCTATAAAAATGGTGAGTTTGTTTTACTTATTGTTATTAAAACATTTTTTGAAAGATATTTTAATTATATTGACCCTGTCTACCTTTCATCGATGTTTTAGGCCTTTGTAGTGCAACTGTTGTGCACAGCAACCAATTTTAATGAAAAGTTAATGAAAAGGTGAGAGAATGTGAGACTATGCGTGTGACCAGATGGATTATATTAAGCAGTGTGGTGAGGGAGATTGAGGCTGGGGGTCTGGATGAAAGAAGCAGAGGTCAGTTACCCAATTCATTCTGATTTCCACCTGTTAGCTGCCACTAAAAAAAACATCTGTTAGCTGCCACTTGTCAGGCTTGTGTTGTGTTTTGTTCCCCATGTGCTCTCTCATGTGCCCATGTATGGATTTTCTTGTTCCTGTCTTTATTAGTTAATTTGTGTCCAGCTGTGTTTGTTAATTGTCTCGTTTAGTTCGATTATTTAAACCCTGTGTTTTCATGAGTCTGATGTCTGGTATTGTAGGTCGATGTAGTCTTCCTGTGTGTTCCCTGGAGTTTTGAGTTGGAGTTATTAAAGATTGTTTATGTTAAGTTGATCTACGTCTCTGTTCCTTCATTTGCCACAGAGCTCAACCATGACAGAATACCAGACCTATATAGAGTGAGCAGCGATCTACCCTATGTTTTATTTTCCTGTTTTAACTGTGTTTTCTTTTAAGTTTTTTTATATGGATCCCCTCGAGCGCTTATGGTCGGTCTATCAAGACGGCCGCCCCCTGGAGGAGTACATCCAGGAATTCCTCACCTGCTCTCAACAGGTTTCCCTTGACCAGTGGAATCTTGTGGACTGTTTCCGGAGTGGTCTGGATGAGGGGATCGCTAAGCGGATGCCACTTGCTGGGTCCAGGTGGACTCTGCTACATTACATCAACCTGGCTCGGTCCCTCAGCAGATCCTGTCTCCTGGCTGCCAGCCCAGAAGCATCCCCCATTTGTTCCATCCATCCTATGTCAGGCCCACCGGCCGTTTGTCAGTCAAGTTCGTGGGCTGCCGCCGCTCACTCAAGCCCGCCATCTGCAGGGAAGCCAAGCCCGCCGGCCGCTCATCAGTCAAATTCGCTGGCCATTCATCTGTCTAGCCCGCTATGAATTCAAGTCTGTCAGCCGCGGCTCACTCAAGCACACCGCCGTCCGCGGCTCGCTCAAGCCCGCCGTCCACCTCGCATGTGCCCCTAGGTATGCTGGTGGAATATGAGGGGATGTCGTGGGCTCCTGTTCCAGAGCGCCCTCTAGTGACAGCTCCTCGAGAGCTTGCTCCATTGTCAGCTCCAGCCCCAGAGTTCGCTCCAGTGTCGGGTCCAGCCCCAGAGCCCGCTCCTTAGAAAGTGCCTGCCAGAGCGCCCTCCAGTGCCCGCTCCTCGAAAGTGCGCTCCTATGATGGCTCCAGCCCCTGACCAGAGTCAAGTTATGTCCCCTGAAGCTATGTTTGAAAGTCTTGTTGTGTCCACAGGAACAACTCTAGTCTGTCTTGTCTTGTCTGTGGGGGTCTCTGTCCTGAGGGGCCTCCAGAGCCTTTCTTTCTGTGATGGTAAAGCTGAATTTTCAGTCATACGATCCTTCAGAAATCATTCTAATATGCTGATCTGAAATATTTCTTCTTATTATTAATGTGCTGCTTAATATTTTTGTGAATTGTTTGATGAACACAAACTTCAAAAAGCTGAATTTCTTTAAAACACATCTTTTGTGATACTATAAATGTCTGTACTTGAATAAAAGTATAAAATACTGACCTCAAACTTTGAATGGTCCTCAAACAAAAGTATTCCTTTCCCCTAAGATACTTTGCATTCGCTCGCAAAAGCATTGATATATGTATAGTTTTCCCTCCAACCGCAACCGCATTTATTTCCATCACAAAAGTTTTGCGAATGAATGCAAAGTTTCTTGGGGAAACGCAATACTTTTGTCAGCAAACACAAAAAGCATTGAAATATAATTTTTCCTCCCATCATATTTTTTCTATCATCATGTCCCTTTAGGGGTCTGTAGTTTTGAGATATTTTGCAACAGAAAACCTGGAGGTGAATACTTTGCCTTTGTGTTATCAAAAAGTTCTGACAACTTAATCACAACAAGCCCCAGATTTCAGGATCACAGTTTTTCAGTGTTCACAAGGCCTAATTTCTGCAGTGACTTATATTTCAGTTCTGGTGTTAATGTGACAGCAGCATTGTCTCTAGCATACCATAATTTACAGTGCTGTGCTTGTGGACTAGAAAAGATACATCACATGACTTCCTGACTAAATGCAGCACACATTTATTTGGTTACTGATAATGTGCAGTTCATTATGTGGAAGGAGGAACAAATATCCTATATAAGTGTAAGACTCGTGTATATCCTTTGCCCCAACAATGGCAGGATATAAAAGCGAGCCAAATACATCCAGATGTTGATCACGGCAACATCTGCACTAGAAGGAATCGGGGCTTCACCATGGGATTGTCTGAGTTGTCTTGTGTTTCTGCAGCTCTTCCAGTCTGTGGAGGAATTCCTGGCAAGACAAGACAGAAATCGAAACCTGCCGCTCAATGAATTGAAGGTATGTCAGGAATTATAAATGGACTGAACAGGGCTTGTGTACATTGCAACAGTGTATAATATTTTGTGTGCTTTTGAATAGCAACTATCAAGTTTGTGTGGAAATTTAGTCAAACAAATAATAATTAAAAAACAAAGTTTATTCTTCAAAAAGTTTATTCTTACATCATTTGCTCACCAATGCATGCTCTGGAGTGAATGGATACCATCCAAACAGCTGATAAAAAAACATTAAGATTCATCAAGATATTAATTCATTAATATTTGCACCTGTTAGCTGCCACTAAAAACATCTAGAACACAAAAAAAGCCCAATTTCAAGCTCTGTGAGGTATTGAGGTTGGTAAAAACATCACAATGGTCCACGTTTTGGGGTGAACTATTCATTTAAATGTTGAAAAAATATAAAAAATAGTCAGAATCTTTTATGAAGGTTATTAAAAAAGTGTAAAACAGAATTTTTTTATTAGAAGTTATAATATTTATTAATTGTTTGAATGGATTTCTGATGTGGACTGTAGTAAGCTTATGTTCATTGAATCATGCAATTAACTTGATTAATTAAACAGCATATCATCTAATTAATTAGATTAAACATGCACACACATAAAAATCCATGTCCTTGTGCTTCCTTGTGTAAAAATGTGCAAATATAAATACAACATAAAAAATATGTTTTTCATTGTCTCTCTGATTGATGACCTTGCTCAACCTGTTAAAGTATATACACCGGAAATTATAACAAGAAAAATATCAAGCTTCAAATTTACATTTCTTTCTCATAAAACCTACTGGTAGGAAAGCAATACATTGCATTGCATTGTAGTGTAATCAAAATGAAAAATATGTTTACCTGCAACCCTTAAATTATAACTTGTTTTGTGCGCACACAGTTGTGAGAGCATGTAAAGCTGTTTTTATTAACTGAAAATACAGAGGAAGATAATCCCTCCAGACACATACAGCTCCCACTCGCACAATATCTGGCAAAAGCAAGCGCAACGAACAGATAGTCCTCCCATCTAATGAAGGCAAGCGAGAAAAACAGACACCTTCAGTGTCCAGATGGGAGTCCGACATATTTTTCATCAAGACATTCATAATAGTTAATAGTTAAACACTGAAAATGTCTCCACAACAGTTTGATTACCTTACACAGATGCTGGATATTTCTGGGGGTTTTAATGAGATTATATCAAATTGCCCTTCAGTGCCTTTGAATAAAAGACTATTCCAGGTCATGGGTTGTTTAAAGTGAATTTAATGTGAGTGTTTAGCGAAGCGCTTGAGCTAAATGTAAAATCCATCTTGTGGACGAGGTTGAAATGAGATCAAGTATAATAAAGGGTTTTCCACAGATTTGATAGTGTAATGATGACTGGCCTTCTGCCCTGGACTCAGAGCAAGTGAGTCATTTTAGGGGGCAAATCTGCCCTCTAACTGTACAAAACATCCTGTTAAATTTACAGCAAAAACTGTCTGATGCGGTTGCTTAAATTTCAGAAATTTTAACTATTTGTTTTTGTTTTGTAGAAGACAGAATACAGGTTTGGAAGGACATGACATTTGGGTGGATCATTTTAATGAAGGAAAAATCAATCCTCATAAATTAAAAATGACGCACATCCTACATGTCATATGTTCTATATTTAACTCTGTTTGTCTGCTCACGTCAAATGGAACATTTTTTATGTGGAGATTTTGGCCCAAAGACAATATCTCAGTATCACATTAATGGAGTCGACCATTAGCCTCCTAGTGGCAGGCCTGATAACAGTATTAAGGTCAGAAAGTACCAGGGCTTGGGGCAGAAATGCCACTGAAAGTGACAAAAATGCACCAGATGTTTCAGATGTGGGTGTAAAAAAGTGCCTCATGTTTTGATCAATTTCTCGCCATGGGTTAAGCAACCATAATGTCTGTTTGAATGAACTGATTCAACTGTATTTGACATACACCACTGTTCAAAAGTTTGGGGTCAGTAAGATTTTATTTAAAAAGAAATTAATACTTTTATTCCACAAGGACGCATTAATCAAACATAAAGACATTTATAATGTTACGTTTGAACTTTCTATTTATCAGAAACTCCTGCATAACAGTATCAGTTTCCACAAAAATATTAAGCAGCACAATTGTTTTCACATTGATAATAATAAGTGTTTCTTGAGCATCAATGATTTCTGAAGGATCATGTATATAGATGACGTATGTCACATAAAGTTCAAAAAATGCCCTTAAAAATGAATTCCAGCATCCTAATCTGCAAACTGGTTTACATCATTGCCACAAATAAACCCTAATAAAGTTGTGGAGTCAGATTTGGTAAACCTTTGATTACCGACAGTACACTGACTTGGCACACAATGAAATGATTCATGTCTACAACTCTGAGCTTTCTGAAGCTCATCCAACTCCTTGATTTCATTTCCATTCTTTTCTCCGAAGCACCATGCAGTATATTGAAATAAACAAGAAGCCTTAATGGTTTGCCATCTAAAATGATTCAAAAACTGCCCTAGCACAAAACCTAAGTTCCAGTGGAGTGTCAACATTAGGAGGGGGAGAATGAAACAGGCAGGCAGAGCAACAGCCTCAAGCTATGTTTGCTCCCTCTGCCGCCAATATGGCCAGAGATCTGCTTGTTCCTTTCTTAGCAAACATAACTTCCCTTCTGTGTTTTAGATGAATACTTATCCTAAGCTTTTCCTGAGGCCTTTCATGGCTTTATATGTGATTTTGATCACAAATACATTTTTTAACTACTAGTTTCAGTGTGTTGCCCCATTGAAGAAAACGGGAGGCTTTTGAATGTAGTGATGGCAATATTAAAATGTCACACCGAAGTGTGGATGTATAGGTTGGACTGTTGACTGTATTATTAAATATGAGAGGCTTTTTGTTTATGCCTGTTATGATGCCAATAATAGATAATATGTCGTGAGGTAGGAGACACTGACCTCTGGGTTTGACTTTTACTGACATTTGAAACTACTTGGAAAGTTCTTCTGTTATGTTCTTTGTTATTTAGCAGGCACTTCTTTCGCTCAGAGTGATTATGTAGTTGGTACAATACAGCTAAAACAGCGCAGCTATAGAAGAGAAACCTTGAACTTTTTTATGGAAATAAATAAGCATGACATTTAAAGGTCTTTCTGAACCATACCTTCTAAGCTATACCTCTCACAGCAGATTTTGGGAAATGGAAGGAACTTTTTGCACATGAATCTTTTCACCCACAGTTTAGACTGAAAGTATCCATGCGTGAGATATAGAGCAGCTGGAAAGAGAATTACCTCAGTGCAGAGTGAGTGGCCTATAAGCATCACAGCAGATAATGCATCACTGTAAGAGATGAAAGCAGCTGTTGTCAAAGAGAGAAGAGTGAGAAAAGGTAATCATATAGGTGCTTTATAAGGTTTCTTAATTCAACTATCTGGAACATGTACTTATATTTTACTTTGCAAATAGAATAGAATTCAGTAACATGCACTAGCTCTGAAGTTCTGTCACATCACACTGGATTATTTTTTTTTAGGCATATTCTTTTTGTATTTTGAATTCATTTTAAAGTTAAAACTCAAGCAGCTGGGGTTTGCCAGCCAGGGGGTAGTGACGGCAGGTTATCCTGATAATGAATCTGCCTTTTTCAATCTTTTATAACAGGGATAAGTTATTTTGTAGCAAGCCGCAATGACAATGTTTTCCCAAGAAATCACAGTGTACGGAGTCAGCTGGATCACAGATCAAGTGAGTAGGATTTTTCGCTGTCACCAGCTAACTGACAACAAAATCGCATTGTCCTCTTTGACACCTTATGCATGCCAGAAGCTTGCTTTTGGGAGAACTGGATGTCACTGGATTCTATCAGTTATTTGGAGATTTGCTAAAAGGCTTACGTGTTGTTTGGACATAAATGTGTGTTGGCAATGGGAGTACACAACCACCCTATAATGATAAAAATCCACCTGCTCCTTTTATTTAAAATCTACATAAACCATAAGCAGTGTATCAGAACAAACCGTTTACTGAATCTGCACCACACACAGTCCAGCATGTTTATCTCCACGCTAGAGCATTTAAAAGCAGCATTCAAATAAGAAACGTCTTCTTATTAGAGCTAAATTATTCACTCAAGACCAGTGAGTGATTTTCTGATTTTATTTATCAGCATAGACAGCAGGATAGATAACATTACTGTACAGGTGCTGGTCATATAATTAGAATATCATCAAAAAGTTGATGGAATTTCACTAATTCCATTCAAAAAGTGAAACTTGTATATTATATTCATTCATTACACACAGACTGATATATTTCAAATGTTTATTTCTTTTAATTTTGATGATTAGAGCTTACAGCTCATGAAAGTCAAAAATCAGTATCTCAAAATATTAGAATATTACTTAAAACCAATACAAAGAAAGGATTTTTAGAAATATTGTACAGCAAGATGTACAGCACTCAATACTTAGTTGGGGCTCCTTTTGCCTGAATTACTGCAGCAATGCGGCGCGGCATGGAGTCGATCAGTCTGTGGCACTGCTCAGGTGTTATGAGAGCCCAGGCTGCTCTGATAGTGGCCTTCAGTTCATCTGCATTGTTGGGTCTGGTGTCTCTCATCTTCCTCTTCACAATACCCCATAGATTCTCTATCAGGCGAGTTTGCTGGCCAATCAAGCACAGTAACACTATGGTCATTGAACCAGCTTTTGGTACCTTTGGCAGTGTGGGCAGGTGCCAAGTCCTGCTGGAAAATGAAATCAGCATCTCCATAAAGCTTGTCAACAGAAGGAAGCATGAAGTGCTCTAAAATTTCCTGGTAGATGGCTGCATTGACTGTGGACATCAGAAAACACAGTGGACCAACACCAGCAGATGACATGGCAGCCCAAATCATCACTGACTGTGGAAACTTCACACTGTACTTCAAGCAACATGGATTCTGTGTCTCTCCACTCTTCGTTCAGACTCTGGGACCTTGATTTCCAAATGAAATGTAAAATTTACTTTCATCTGAAAAGAGGACATTGGACCACTGAGCAACAGTCCAGTTCGTTTTCTCCACAGCCCAAGAAAGATGCTTCTGATGTTGTCTCTGGTTCAGAAGTGGATTGGTAGCCCTTTTCCTGAAGACGTCTGAGCGTGGTGACTCTTGATGACTCCAGCTTCAGTTCTCTCCTTGTGAAGCTCTCACAAGTGTTTGAATCGGCTTTGCTTGACAGTATTCTCAAGCTTACGGTCATCCCTGTTGCTTGTGCACCTTTTCCTACCCAAATTCTTCCTTCCAGTCAACTTTGCATTTAATATGCTTTGATACAGCACTCTGTAAACAGCCACACCTTTCAGTAATGACCTTCTGTGACTTACCCTCTTTGTGGAGGGTGTCAATGTTCATCTTCTGGACCATTGTCAAGTCAGCAGTCTTCTCCATTATTGTGGTTTCAAAGAACAAGAGATACCCAGAATTTATACTGCAGGGATGGTCATTTATTGAAACTCAAATGTAAATATTCTAATATTTTGAGATACTGATTTTTGACTTTCATGAGCTGTAAGTTCTAATCATCAAAATTAAAAGAAATAAACATTTGAAATATATCAGTCTGTGTGTAATGAATGAATATAATATACAAGTTTCACTTTTTGAATAGAATTAGTGAAATAAATCAACTTTTTGATGATATTCTAATTATATGACCAGCACCTGTATATTGCGCTGCTGTCACTTAATACACCGATCTAAAATGCGATTTCTTTCCAAACTGTTTACCTTCACAGACATAACCAACTGTTTTTGTAACTTATGTGTGTTTTTAACATGAACTTGTGTGTATTTGACCATTTAAGCACAATCAGACATGAAAGAGAACTTGGTTTAGTACTCGCATGCCTTGTGTCAGCCGCTTTCTCTGTGTGTGGTTGTAAGTCGCTTTGGATAAAAGCGTCTGCTAAATGAATAAATGTAAATGTGTTTCGGATTTGTGCACTCAGAAAACCGTATATCAAAAGTTTCAACTAATATGGTTTAAAATGCATGATTTCAGCGCAATATAGATGATAATCAAAAGCAAACAGGTATTTTTTAGCAGAGTATCTGAGGTAAGAGCTGTAAAAGCACAGCCCTGTTCTGAAAAAGGGGGCAGGGAGCAGCAGCTCATTTGCCTTTAAAGAGACATGCATGAAAACAGCATGTTTCTGCTTCCACTCAAAATAGGCATTTTCAAAATGATATAATAAATAATGGGGTATTAAGCTGAACCTTCAAAGACGCATTCTGGGGACACCTCAGACTTATAAAAAGGGGCGTAATAGGTGCCCTTTAAAGCTTTGTTTTTTCAATTTTTATATTTACTTCATCAACTTTAACAATATTCATTTTTGTTTTGTAGAAGACAGAATACAGGTTTGGAAGGACATGAGGCTGAGTAAAAAAAAGAAATTTGGGTGGATCATTTTAATGAAGGAAAAATCAATCCTCATAAATTAAAAATGTCGCACATCCTGCATGTGATATGTTCTATATTTAAACTCTGTTTGTCTGCTCATGTCAAATGGAACATTTTTATGTGGAGATTTTGGCCCAAAGACAATATCTCAGTATCACTTTAATGGAGTCGACCATTAGCCTCCTAGTGGCAGGCCTGATAACAGTATTAAGGTCAGAAAGTACCAGGCCTTGGGGCAAAAATGCCACTGAATGTGACAAAAATGCACCAGATGTTTCAGATGTGGGTGTAAAAAAAAACACTTTTATAACTTTTATGACACTGCATTGATTCATGAGCAACAGACTTTCCTAAATGTCATCTGACATCATTGCCTACCTGTTCTGAAGCACAAGAGATGCTGATTTCAAGTCTTGCATGATTTATACATGCTATCTGTATCTCACACTGAATTTCGACACCCATATATCCAAAACAAAACAGTTCGCATGCTGAGAGCCCACAGGTAGAACATGAATATTTCATGAAATCAGGAGTTGATTAAGTAGGGGCCACAACATTCCTACTCAGTGAACCATCCCTCACAAGCACAAGTGAAATCTCTCCACAGGCATTAGTCAAAACATCAACGCAAGACATGACATTTGCCTCAGGCCTTCAGCTTGATGATCCTTCTGTGGCTTGCTAGTGTTAAAAACTGCACTCATTTTAATTACAAGTCTTAAACCACCTCTAACTGTCATTGCGACATAACGAAAGATCGCGTTTCATAGATACTCACATTACGGAAGCTGCAGTGATAAGGTGATTTCATCAGGTAGAAATGAATGAGCTGTCATCTTAGCCTAAATGCAACAAACATCAAGATTTGCTAAATCGTTTCGGAATCTGATTGTATCGATACCTTAGATCAACATAGCTGCTTTTTGTCACTTAATTATTCAACCTCGTTTGTCTTTAGTGCATGAGCTGGGAAAATAAAAACACACCCATGTGCTAATGTTAAAAATAAAGGTAAAGTAGTTTCTTTGTCGGATAAAATAAGAAACTCTTGCTTGTTGCAGAATTTTGCCTCAAACTGGCTGGAGGCAACAGTGTTTACGTTTTATATTTCGAGCACATTCCTGTCACTCGAGGTCAATGTTAGCAGGAACGTTCTAATGAAGATGTCAAGACCCTGAAACACATTTTGTGCACTCAAGTGTAGTCACTGCTGTTACAGAAGAAACATCAGAAGCTTTTTGAAACATCTCTCCTGAGATTCTGTCCCTCAGCTTGTAGTGCCATTAACTAAGCAGAGTAGAACATGTAGTTTCATGAAGTTCCAGTGGTGAGTTGAACATGCTAGCTAACTAATCTTATACATAAACATGCACAGATGAGTTTCTAGACTCTTACATGAAATAAACATGAAATCAAAATTAGGGTCAAATTAGAATCTTAATACATGGGTTGTGTTATGCATAATTCATCATTTTGAGTTATTTCAAAGTTTGTAACGACTTTTGCTGAGTCTCATTTCAAAGTCTGCGCCCTCCAGAGGTCATATTTATTGGTCATACAGTGTATGTCATTAAGGATGCCTCATTTCAGAAAAATAAATTATTATAAAATCGACTGTTATTACCCAAATTACTGTAATTTCATTCTTAGTTTGAAATATAATGGATACTTTTCTGAATTGAGGCAGCCTCAATGGCATATGTGGCCGATAAATGTGACCTTCGGGGCACAGCCTTTGAAAAGAGAGACAGCTTTTTCTGCGGAAATTTTTGGCTGATAATAAGCGCTCAAGGTTTGGCCCATCAGCCCGGTGGCTAAATGCTATACACCATCTGGGATAAAAAATAAATAATTGATTTTTTTCAATTGACAACCAAAATTAGCAGTGTTTTCAGGTCTAAACATGCATTTCAAGAATTCATTAATATTTAATGGAAGATTTTAAATGTCTTTTTCTGCTTCCAAAGGCTTCTGCTAGCTGAGCCACTGAGATAAATGGGAATGTAAAATGGGATATTTATGCAAAAAGGTCACTAAGATTTTGTAATATTTTGAAAAAAAATCTCTTAAGTTCACCAAAGCTGCATTTATTTCATTAAAAATACAGCAAACGTTAATATTGTGAAATATTTTCTACATTTTGATATATTTTAAAATGTAAATCATTTCTGTGATGGCAAAGCTGAATTTGTTTTAGCAACAATTACTCCAGTCTTCAGAGTCACATGGTCCTTCAGAAATCATTCTAATATGCTGATTTGGTGCTCAAGAAACATTTAATAAAAAATCATATTTTCTTTTGAACAATTTAATGCATATAAATAAAAGTATTCATTTAACAAAACGATATCCTGCTCATTGCATGGCTTTGTGTATAGAACAATCAGATTTTTACTGATTTTTGTCCCATGCTTTCTGTGTTTCTGAAAGACGTCCAAGGCTTATTAGCTCATTTGTTCAAATCATCATAATTGGCAAATAGGAGTGAGAAGATCAGAGGTCTGGCTGGAGTCCACTCGATCCCATGAACATACTGTACACTCAACTCTGCAAACCAGTGTAGGCAAAACAGACGAGTGTTCTTCATTTTTCCTTCTTTCTTTAGGTCTCTTTCTCCCTCTTTCATCATGTTTTGTCAAGCTGTGCTGCCCACCCAGGTCTCCCCCACCACTGTGTTGACAGATGCCTAGCTGGAACAAGAAACTGGCTTCAGACATCCTCAGAAGTAGGTTAATAATTTACTGCTTATTAGTCACGTGCTGCTTATGTATGAAGCTATTCAATTCTGTGGTATTGTGTTCGAATCACTCAACACTCAACAGAAAACTTTTCTGTTCATCGAATGGTAGGGATAACTTATCCCCCCCCCCAAGTTAGTTAGATACATTAGTTAACATGACCTAACAACAATACTTCTACAGCATTTATTAAGCTTAATGTCAATTTCAAAGTTGTACGTATCTGTTAACATTAGTCAGTAGTTTCCTTAAGTTAAATGTAAATGACATACACTTGGATTGCAGTGCTACTGAATTTGTGTTTAAATATTTTACGAAAAGGGAACTTTCCACACTTGCTAATGTGTGGTTTCACAGGATGTCACCAGAGCCTACGGAATATCTTCCACAGTTATAATCGGCAAAGCATGTGCATTAACAGAGTGGGGGAAAAAAATGTTACGGTTATCTGAGAGGTTCCTGTCAATGTGTGTGCTTCAAACACAGGATATGTTTTTATGTTATTTTTACCCTCCCCCCTGCTGTTGCAATACATTCGGTTGATCATGGTTACCTGTCACACTGCTATGGGAAACACTCCAAAAAACAGTGCTCTCTATACAGATGGAGTGTGGCGCTGATGAAGATTCCAGAACCTCCTGCTACACCCACTTCCTTTCTCTCTCTCCCTTTCCATTTCTCTCTGGGTTTTCTTGGTTTTTCCCATAACTTACAAGCCCTTTAACACCACTGCATCACAAAGATAACCCACTTATTGCTAGGCCACACCAACATGCTCATCGCTGCACTGGGTGGTCCCCCTGTATTATGGGACCTTTGGGTGACACCGTGTTTTTCCTGCAGGTTTTCATTAGAAAGAGATAAAGGGGTCAATAAGAGATCAGATTTTTAAGGGCGGCAACAGAAAACAGAATATTTATCATACATGTACAATATTTAATCTCTCTGCATTGAGTAGGGATTATACACAAAGAATTCATCAAGGTCCCCTTTATCCACTGGTTATATCCTTTATAATGTGCATATTATATTAGAAATGCCGAGAGGATCTGCATGAAAAAATCTGTGATTTAGAGTTTAATGATTTTGTTTCGGTTTTTGCAGCTTAAATACGTTTTCATAAAGCAAAAGGGGGACCTTGCAAATACACTCTGTAAGTTTATTTTCAATTAAAGCTTTCACTCATTTTATGCTAATAATGTAATTTGCGGTGAAAGTATTTGTGTCAATTACTGTAGAAAAATGCAAAATATATATAAAAAAAACAAAAAAAACAATTGTATTCCACAACTTGCAAATGCTAAGTGAGTAATAATGATAATAGCAAAATTTGCTTCATTTCGATACAGACATCTCTGAAAAATGACAACTTTAATTTTAATCCGTATGTCAAATGCTGATCCAGCTTTGATGGATCAGTTCGGTGAACTGTCTTTTTGACCCGTGGTCCGCGGCTCATACAGTATGAGTCAACTTAATACAGTAACTTATTCGTGAATCAAACTACACTAGTCACGCTGTGCCTTTTTTAATTCACTATAAATTATACACTATAAATTGACTACATTTGTCACTGTGTATGTTTTTCATTACTAAAGAACTGTCTCATTTGTTCTTAAATTGGACTACATTACGTTCACTCTGTGAGGACAGCTCAATAGAAAAACATAGCTTTATATTTAAGTACAGGGATTTTTTGCATCACATTTAATACAACAATCTCATATTCACAAGATTCAGCAGCGTGGGAACACCACTGTTAAAAAGCATGCGGGAAATACAGATAACCCATGCCTTTATGGACTAGATTTCACAATCAATAAATTGAGGATGACTTTGAAAGTTATACCAATACATTTTTTTTCTTAACACAGTATATCAGACCCGCCATAGCAGAGACCTCAACCTTATTTTTAACTTTTATTATAAACATACAGAAATTGATTTCTATCACAGTGGCTGCAAAATTGATTTGAAAACACAATTTTATTCATTCTCTTCTCTTCCAGAGTTTTATGATCTGTAGAATATTGCATAAGTGGATTAATCCAGCCTCAGCAGTAGAAGTTTACAGCAGCCCTAATAGCAGTCCCAGATGCTCTTTACCATGCTGAACAATTGGCTTTTATGCGCATAATACACACGGGAATGACCCGTCATATTTAGAGCAGTTTGCAGTGCTGAAAGGTATTTTATTTTTAAAATCAGCCTAAAAGTCAAGGAGACGGCATGATTCAGATACATCTCTTCTAAACCAACTTCTAATGAAAATGCCATGTGCCTCAGATTTACAGAAGCTCTCCATGTTCCAGGGGAGTGAGTGTGGTATATATTGTATGTATATAAATCCTTTTCACCCCCCCCACCCCCCATCGCTTCTTGTAGACTTTTTGAAACTGTGTCTGATAAATTTCTTCAAACAGGGAATCCACAAATCTCACTAGTATGCCTGTAAGCACGGCTGTCAAAGTAACACGGTCAGTTCCCACAAACACCTTTTTGATTGTTGGCCAAGTCAGTATCACCGTAACTGTCTCTATAGGCCTTCTTTGACCATTTTCTAAACCAATTTTGAGTTCAGTTTTATTCGCCAACAAAACAAACTTGCACAATTTCTTGGTAAATGTCATTGCACTGGATGCCCTGAATTAACTGGGACACATAGGCTTTGTAGATGTTCATTACAGCTTTGCATTTCAGCACATTTGCTTCGAGAATTAATCCTGCGTTAATGCACATTTAACGGTGGACCTTTTTTGCTCCAGTTGAGCAAATCAAAACAGAGCATCTAAATGCATTTGAAAGTGTGCTGATTCCACTGTCTCATCCGCCTGCTGGAGGAGCGTAGGCCTGGAAAGAGAAGTATCAATTACAAGGATCAGAGTAAAACTCATTTATCTTTGCAGCAGACAGCCTGCACTGCTCTCCTAAAGCCTGGTCATTAGAGGGGCCTCATTGGAGCCCTGGGTCAGAATCCTGATCAGGTCAATGCCTGGGCAACATCATTTAGATCTATTCAAAGACAAAAATTCCACCACTAAAATTCCTACCAAGTGACAAATTTATGATACCCTGCAGATAAAAGACATGGCTGTCTGAGTAAAATGTTGAAGGAAATGCTTTGCTTGGCCTCGATGGTGGAAATAATGATTTAAAAAAGTGTTTCCTAGACTTCCTATGCCTTATGTACCCCCAGCCCCATCAGTAAAGCTCAAGTACACCTTCAAAACTGTATTTGCATACGTAAATTGCAACAACTTAAATGAACCAATCGGTTTAATTGGTTTTTATGTATTCTTTAAAAAATGTGATATTTATCATGATTAGTTACTTACATTTATTAACATGCCTAATATTTTATGTCGCAATTTCTGTTTTATAGTTTTAACGAAACTGAAAAACGAAAAAATGAACACTAGATGAGGTTTGAATTATTTGAATTATTTGAATTTATCAAATTTGTTTGTTTGTTTCTGTTTGCATGCAAATCCATAATTTTGAAATGAAATTTATGCAGGTAAATAAATGTCAGATTTTTATACCAGACATTTCCATATAGAAAAGTAATACTCGCTTTGCGTTAAATGATCTCATTGAAATGGTTTCTAGATGTCTTGAAATAGTCAGTTTGTATACAGTTTCCATGATGTCAGATGTTTCACTGCATTGTGCACTGGCCTGTAAACACTTGAAATTGGAAATATGGAGTCATATGGGCTGTATTTGCTTGGAACAGTTTCTTCTTCCTGCCTGAATTTCATGGCAAAGCTGAGAATTAAATTAGATTGGATTTCTAAAGAGGACTTTGTTGAGAAACACATATTAGATCACAAAGTTCTCCTGAGGAATTTTTTTTTATCAATATGAATAATTTCACATTACTCCTTTGCTGATGTCATGCAGTCTGATTGTTTTGGACGGTTCTCATATGAGTTAAACACAAGAATACTTCTGAAGCCAGTTGAGTGACTAATGGGCGTATGCTGGTATAGAATAAATCATCGGAGGTTGCCAGGTTTGTGTTGTTGGCTTCTTCATTACTGTTTCATGTCTTCACTTCCATTGGTTGTTTTCACACTGCATGACTGCTCATTTGCACAAGATCTCTTTATGCTGCATTACTATCACTCATGTCATTGGAAATCCCAATTCTCGTCGATAATGAATGACTTCAGATAGATTTGTTTCTGCAGTTTGCTGACAGCGTGAATGAATACTCATTAAAAGCTGTGCAGCTCACCGCTGATCAAACACACTGAACAGAGAAGTACTATAGGATGCGCAGGGTGAGGGAATAATGCATGGCGACATGCACATGTGTGCATATTAATCAAATTATCAGCAAAGGCAGATAAACATGAGTGCCAATGTAGGTGTAAGGTCTTTGTTTGAACAAAACTGACCGCTGCTCCTAAGTAGTACATGTAAGTTCCCTTAAAACAGCATCTTGGACAGAAGGCAAGCTTGTCATGGTGCTGATTTTCAAAAGCCCAAAGCAGGCTTGACTTTGAAGTGCAAAAACAACAATTTAACAAGGCAAACAAAACCAACACCTATACTGTATGTAGTGAGGAACTCTCCTGAATTTGATTTGTTTGTGGTGTAAAGAATTTCACAAAAGTGTTTGAGAAACTCAACTGAGCTTTACAGACATGAGTTGAATGTCTTTTATCCAAGATTATCAAGAGCTACAGCCTGTATTAAAGAATAATGGCTGCTACTATTTACTTGCAAATACAATACAACGAAGTCTTATATTAAATATTTGAATTGGTTTATTAAGAATGCAATGAATTTGTTTGTGTTTACATCATCATCATCTATATTTTTGTATTCATTTGTTTATTGAAGACATTATTATTAAATGTCTTTTATATGAGGAACATTAAATCTAAATGTATATTAACATTGCCTAATTAACATAAAATGAATGCATTTTCATGTTTTCAGGAAATAACGTTAATGGTTTATGGTTGAGGTTGAATGAATGGGCTGCTTCAGAAAGTAGGTAGGGTACCGTGTGTATGGAGGTCTCCAACTTTGTCCCTCCCCTTTACAATTCTCAGCGCTCTCCAAGCTGCACTGTGTATGCTTGGTAAGGCAAGTTAGTTGGCTGCAACTTCTAACCTATGGACGCACGGAACAACATGACTCCAGCGAGGTAAAACCGTTTTTAACGCTTTTTATTTTGTAACATCAGCAAAAGAGCTGCTCACGTGCTGAGACATATATGCTCTGCAAAACAGGTTTAATGTTGCAGTGGCAGATTTGTAAAGTTAGACGACCGACAACATTGACTGCACATTGTTTTTAATGTTTATTTAGCTTGTTTTACCTTTGTGCAAAAAAGTTGAACTAAAGTTGGTGCTACTTTTGGTACTTGAGCGCGCGCTTTCATGTCCATTAGTTATTCTCTGACAGCACTTACCATAGTTTACCATGGTAACCGCGGATTTCGCCAACATGTCATTTTTGTTATTGCTACTACTATAAAACAATAATAGTTCATTCAGAATTGTCATTTATTTCATTTATTTTCTTTTGGTGACAATGTTGTCGTTACCACTTTTTTCACCGGGTTTTGGCGGAAGCTGTGGTTATCACTTTTTATAAAGAGGCATCTGCAATGTTTTTGAGGCACATGCCATCTTATTTGTAGTTAGTGTTAAGTTAATTTGCCTCTTACCACGCTTAAAATGATAAAATACACATACTCAATAATTTAATAAAAAAAAAAAAAAAATAGTTTTGGTCTCATTTCTGTAGACTGATAATAGTTCAACCTAAACATAAACGTTCTTTCATTATTTACTCACCCTCATGTCATTCCAAACAGGACTGTGTTTCTTCTGTACAGAAGGAAAAAGATACAATTTCTGAAGACTAAAAGATTCACCATAAAAATTTAACTAAAGTGTGTCTAATGCACTATTTTTTTTTAGGTCATGTGGTGCTTGTATTAGAAACAGAACCCAAATTTATGTTGTCCTCCAATAATCTTTCCAAAAAGTAAGCTGTTAACCACAGCATTGCACCGTCGTAGTGAGTTGAATTTGAGAACAGATCAATCTGATTCATGAACAAATCACTCAGTTTCTAATTTATTTATTTATTTTTTTAAATTGGATTTAGGGTAAACTATTAAGCTCACCAAAATTGAGACATTTTCAGTGCACAAGATATTGGTTTCAGTACAAAAAGTTATGTTAAAATAAAATATTAATCTCTCACACAAAAATATTTAATTTTATTTTAAATGACAAAAGCATTTCAATTAAGATATACATAATTAAATGCAAAAAGCCTGGCTGTACTTAATGGGTACATTTTTGTAGCCTTTAAGCACAGCTCTGTTCCCATTAAGCTCACATCATGTTTTATTAAAAATGGTTGTTTATTTTAAACAACCTTTTTAAAGAATAATTGAAAAATATTTTCTTTGAATACAAAGTCAATCACAAAACAAAAACAAACAAACAAACAAACAAACAAACAAACAAACACAAAAATCAAGCAACAAGGCATTCAATTTGATCAGTTATATATTCATAATGAAGTGTCATTTAAGCACATTGCACCGTCTAGACTAGTCTGCATTTAGCGAAGTAACATATGTAACCCTGGATGACAAAACCAGTCTTAAGTGTAAATTTTTCTAAATAAATAAGCTTTCCATTGATGTATGGTTTGTTAGGATTGGACAATATTTGGCTGAGATACAACTATTTGAAAATCTGGAATCTGAGGGTGCAAAAAAATCAAAATATTGAGAAAATCGCTTTTAAAGTTGTTAAAATGAAGTTCTCAGCAATGCATATTACTAATCAAAAATGAAGTTTTGATACATTTACGGTAAGAAATTTACAAAATATCTTCATGGAACATGATATATCCTAATGATTTTTGGCATAAAAGAAAAATCGATAATTTTGACCCATACTATGTATTTTTGGCTATTGCTACAAATATACCCCAGCGACTTAAGACTGCTTTTGTGGTCCAGGGTCACATATATTCAAAAATCAAATCAAATAAACCAATAAAACTTTTCATTCATGGGGATGAACACAGAAACTAGCCTCATTATGAAGCCTCTTATTAAATGGATGCCAACCTGTCTATAGTCTCCAATGGCTGGAATACACTACACAATTTTTGCCCTGATTTTCCACCGAATTTACAGTCTGGAGAAGTTGATGCTAGTTTCCAAAGATCAGAGCCAGTCTGCAAATTTGAGTAGACACTATCCATAGAAAATCGATTAACTTAACTTAAAGTGACAACCGTCAGCTAATATGTAAAGTCTGTTCATGAAGTATTTACATAGAAGTTCAATGTGGAAGAGTTTAAAGAGAGCACACTGAGCTTAACTGAAGCAGCAACAATTTTTAATAGATTTCATGTAATATTTATTAAAATGACAAGATTTTGCAAAATAAATAATCTAGGTCATGTATTAAGTTCATACACATTTTATTATGAACAACTATCAATAAAATAAATCAATTTTCATAGTAGTGTACCCTTTAAGCTCACCTTACAATAATATGAAATCTTTAAAAAATTACAGCAGCATAAAACCACAGACCAGGAATAAACTTTAAGTTTATAATATTATGGATGTAGAAGTACAAGCCAGTAATGCCTGTGAAGTAATATATTAGTAAGGCACACAATCTTATACAGCTAGTCAGCTAACTGTGTTCTGTAGCATCTGCGCTATGTTGCTAAAACTATCTTTTGGATCTAACTGTAATTAATTCCCACATCCAAGTTCCAGGTTATAATATGGAAAAGTCTAAACATTAATCTCTTACAATAAGTAGTGAAACTTATCCCAAATAAAGGCTTAAACGTCTCAAAAATGCACATTTAAAGGGCTCCTCTTTTGATTAATGTTTTCTGACAGCTTTCAAAATGGCCGCCGGACAGTGTGAACACATGGATACTCATATCTCAGTGTGCAATGGTCTGATTGACTTGAAATCACAGGAGGTATGTTGTAACAAACAGATCAATTTTTTAAGACATCAAGTATGATAATACATTATTTTTTCTTTATATAATCTGAACTCAAATATGGAAGTGTGCTTAATGGGTACGTGAGCTTAATAGGTACGTTTACCCTATTTAAAACGATCAGACTCGTATTACTCATTTATGAATCAGACATTGCTACTTTAATGAAAGAGATGAAGAGCTAGGGGAGATACCAAATTTTGTAGTGCATAACAACTATACTGTATCATGCAGACCAATTTTACTGTAGTTTTATGGTGAATTATCATATTTTAGAAGCTTGACATCTCTAGTCATCATTCATTAACATCCTTTAAATTTCACTTTTTGTGTCCCGCAGAACAAAGAACATCAAACAGGTTTTAAAACAACTCTCCCTTTAACTCTTCATACTGGTTATAGAATCAGCCAGACCTGTTTTTATAAATCAAAGGTAGACTAGACCTTGCAAATGGCATGTTGGCATGTGGTAGAGACAAATACTTTGCCCAGACTAAGATATTAAGGTTAATGGTGTTTTTTTGGAAACAATTAAAGCAATTCCTTTCATCTGCCATGAAATCTAAACTTTCAGGGCCTCGGGACTCCAATGGTTTTCCAAAGTAAACAGAACGTGATTCTCAGCTGCTGAATGGAAAGCAATTCAATACAAATGGCTTACAACGCTAGAAACAAGTCTTGTACTGCTGTAGCCTGCTGTAGTCATCGCTACTACAGAAAAACACAGCTTTGCTGAATTATTTTAAATCCCCTCTATGTTTAACCCACAAAACACCTCATCAACTACAAAAATGGCTTTGTGTCTGCACTGAATGCCTCAATTTGAGTCTTTTCAGTTGGCTTTGCTATTTGCAAATGAGAGTTCAGTATGACTTCCTTCATTACAGACCTGCACTAACTGAGGCAAATCACAGTTGTCCCATAAATGTCAAACAAATCAGAAAAAGCAATCAAAAATAATAGAGAAATTGTATGGTGTGGTAAGGCTTTTAAGACCCATCAAATGGAATATTACATATTTAATGCCGCTGAATACACTGTTCGTGTGGCGGTCGCGTAATGGTAATGAGCTTGAATGCTCTTGCTTCACGATTAAGGGGAAACTTGCTCATGAGATCAGGCTTGGACAACCCTGTGATTTTAAAATGTGGGATGGTCTTAGAAGGGTGAGCTCAACTGTGAAGCCAGATGTTGGCTTTTACACACTAACTTTGGGCTGGCTGGAAGAACTCCACAGGAAATTTTCAGAGTGCTCTCTAACTTGCATCTCTCTCACAAGGTTTCACTGACTGCTTGCAGTTCACAAGAGGAGAGCTGACTGTTTGGGATCTGGAGAGGTTGGACTGTACTGGAGACATTTATCAGCAGGTACCAAGTCAAAATGGCCCGTGGCCTCTTGAACTTTGTGTTTTTGCTGAGTATAACTGGCTGCCTTTGTCAAAGGGATTGCACTGGTGTAAATTGCCCTGAATTGCGCAATTGCATTGAAGAGGTTTTGGACACGGGAGCGTGTTGTGCTACCTGCATGCAAACGGGCTGCATGTGTGAGGGTTACCAGTATTACGACTGCATCAGTGCTGGCTTCAGAACCGGCAAGGTTCCAGAAGGTGAGTCGTACTTTGTGGACTTTGGAAGTACTGAATGCTCCTGTCCTCAAGGAGGTGGACGGATCAGCTGCCATTTTATACCATGCCCTGAGCTTCCGGCCAACTGCATAGTACTGTCAGAACCGTCGGACGGGTGCATTCAGTGCGAGCGAGTTGGATGCGTTAACGAGGGGCAGAAGTACGAAGCCGGACACTCATTCCAAATTGACCCTTGCGAAGTATGCCACTGCCCAAATGAAGGCGGAGACCTAATGTGTTATCCGGTTCCAAACTGCGACCCAAATCACGCTTCAAAACCCATGCTAACCACAACAGCTGATGACAGCACATCGGAGAGACGATACAGAGACCCGATACAACACATTTTTAACCCTCAAGGCTCCAGAGGTCCCATTAACAAACACATTTCCTTACACAGCGATAGCAGTCGTCCTTTTAAGCTACGTATGAGAAACATAGATGAGAAGGAAGAGAATGAAGAAGACTATGATTATTCACCCACTGATTCCTTAGCTCCTTCTCTGCATGATTTTGCTGCTCCCACAGAGTCATCCATCATCTCTGTATCTCGTTCAGATAATTTTACCCCCCACCAGGGTGTGCACAGGGGAGCCAAGCAAGAGCTGAGGGAGATGTTTGGTATTCATAAGTCCACAACAGACAGGCCGCAGTTTCCTTTCCATAAGGACATTACTGACAGGATGAGAATCGGCATTCATAACGACAAACCAAAAAACGAGCTATTCAGCCCTCTGAAATATAAAACAGACCAGGAACGATTAATCCTTCCTGTGGAAACTACAAACAGAGTGGGATTCGTCACTCATAAAGATACCTCAGAGATCCAGAGCTTTAGTCTTTATAAAGACGACTCCAATCAAGAGGCCTTAACAGATGATGAACAGCTTGAATTTCCTTCGGAGACTACGGATGGGGATACATATACCTCACAGGAACACACCACATATAGTGAAATGGTTACTGACTCTCCGATGGCTGTCGAGCTAACTACATCTCCGCTTCGGGAAAAAACCACAACTTCATCGCAGACTGTTTTGGACGGTGTATCCGAGAGTCAAATTCATTCACTTCACTTTAACCCCAATACTGTGGAAACAGACGGCTCCAAACAAGAAGAAACCATATCAAGAGGGTATAGTAAGGAAAAAGCAGCTGTTTTCAATGAAACTACTAGCATTGATGGAATTCAGAATGAACATATCCTAAGCAGTCCAAGTCCTGTTAAGCAAAGTGTGACCATCCCAACCAAAACTTTAACAGAACATGGAAAATCAGAAGCAGAACTTGAAGAGGAACACAAAAGGCTCTCAGTGGACCACAGAGAACCTTCTGTAGACCACAAACAACATCTTGTTGAACACATAAAACCCCTTGAGCGCCAAAAACCTGAAGCAGAACATGTGCAGACCCTAGGAGAACACAACACAGAGCTTGAGGGGAAACATCAGTGGCAGTTGTTCTCTCCAGTTGAGTTCAGTCCAACCAGCCCACCTTCAAACAAACAGTCTCACAGTCTGTTTAACTTCAGAGACGAGGAGGAAGAGGCAGACAACACCCTCAGAACTCATTCTAGGATGGAGGAGGGTGAGTTAACAAGCAATACATGTCACTTATTCAGTGTTTCAAGTGCTGAACTGTTATGCTGAAGAGTTTTAGTGCATAATTAATGCTAATGTGATTTATAGTTGACATTCACCTGGTACCGTAAACTCTTATTTTGAGTGCTTGGCAACATGCCATAGACAATCACAGCTGTGTAAAGATGACTGTAATACATTGCCGGGGAACACACCGGGCCTTGCACCCTGCGGTACAACAAGAGAAAACAAACAGGCCCCTCTTGAGATGTCTACGGTGGCTTGTTTTCACAGATCACATGGCAGGGTACCAATTAAAGTATTTCTGGTATCACCTAGCTCTTAAGAAAACTGTTTGCTGTCATGTTTGATTTCAACATGTAAATGGTAAGGACTCTTGCTAGTCCCTAAAATTGTGAGCTGGAGCATAAATATTCAACTCGGGGGGGGGGGGGGGGGGGGGGGGGATCGTGAAGCCAAACACCGCACCCGCTGGGAACATCCTCCTGGCTCAGTCATCATATTCACTCACATACCACCTAACACCCTTGTGTCGTTTAGCACGCTCAAAGCTTCAATTAGCAGAAAACATTGCTGGCTATAAACACACCATTGACTGGAAAATGGCTTGTGACTTTGAACCAAAAGGTGTTTATAGGTTTTTTCTGCATAATTCGTCTTGACTTGTACTGGAACAGAAATATTTAATTGGGCCTTTGAATGAGGAACCTAGGTAACTCAATATGTTCCCAGTGCCTTCTAAATATCGCGTGACAAAAGCACTGGCTTCAGATTTTTTATAGGTTCAGATGGTGAGGCCAGACTATAATAGTGAACATTTTTATAATGATATAATATAATAATATATTGTACTATGACAGTAAATCCAATACAGAGGGTGACTATAGCAAGAACATGCCAAGGTCATATTTCATTGCATAATTAAAAGGAAGAAATAATTTAGCCTTTATATTATTACATACTATAATATATATTACATATACATTATTTAAATTGTAAAGTATTTAAACATTTTATCATAGTGGTATTTCTTTCAGTACCTTGAAATGCTGATATTTCTGGCTACAAGACAGGAAAAAAAATCATTGTATTATAATAATGAGAACCTGAAGAGAATCACTATTGAAATAAACTCAACTGTAAAACATCTGGAAGCATTACAGTAATGAAAATTTGGAGTATGAGTATGTTTAATTGTCATGAAAATAATGTCACAATGCAAACATTCTTGATAATAGGATTTATTTTCTTTTGGTACAATTATTTATTTGATTTGATTCTGGAGTGAAATATGACCTGGACATGTTTTAATGACATTCACCCATGTAGGATTTTCAATTTTTTTTATTCCAGAAGTTTTATGAAATGATGAATTGTTCTGTTTCTTGTTTTTCTAGAACTGTTGTTTGCATAGCATTGATAGATGTAACCTTTTTAATAGCATCGAATAACTCAATCCATTATCGTTTCTTATTGTTTAGTTACTGTTTGGCTGCCAAGATCAGACCGATTTGTCTTGTCTAGCTTTCATTGTTTAGGCACAGTCACAGCTTGTCTCTGTAAGATTAGTGAACTGCTATTTTTGTTGTGACCAAGACAAGAAGCTCTAAAGTAATGCTTACTCTCTCAGTCAAATGGATTCCCTGATAATAGTAAAGAGTTAAATCTTAGACTGGAAGGGTCAGTCCAGATCACTGTGACAAGGCTACTTCAGCCAAAAGGCATCATTGCACAATTAGTTAGATAAGGAGAGGAATTAGTTATCTTGCAGGATGCCAGTTGGCCATTGCTCAAAATAAGCAGCACTCACTGGATAGAAACACTTGGAGCTCTCAACAGTTTGCCTTTCTGCATTGCATGAGTATGATAATCAGGGAAAGTGGAGGCATACTGTACTGATAATATGTTTGGCAGGAAAGCGGTTTATCGTTTTGTGCATACCGGCATTACCAACATGTGCACTGAATTTAAAGTCAGAGGTTCAGAGCCTAGACTGTTTGTGTTGCATGATGCATCTCACTCACCGATCATGAATCTATGCAATGGAGATAAGCATCGTCCAGTGGGAAACCTTTTATTAGGAACCTTGTTTTTTGTGACTAAAAAGATGGGGGGAAAAGCTGCTTTAGCCCCTTTAAGTTTTTAAAGTTAAAACACAGGACAGGGGAGTTAAACATGCATTTAAGGGCTCATGGACTGTCTGCCTTAGTTTTATTGATCAGTTTCTCCTTGAACCAAGGCAGATATTAAAGGAGAGTATTTGATGTAATTCCAGCTGGAAAATGTGAACTAGACCTATTTTTATTTTGAGAGTCGGAGCATCTGTGTTCTCTCGCTCTAAGATTGAGCTCCATCATAAGCATAATATGCTAATCGCATGAATGCACCATTTTAAACAGACTATCAGCAGTCAGAATGACCGAAAACGGAATTTGTGGAGGAAATCAAGAATATGAATCAAAATCAAACTACAAGACCAAACACTGGTCTCCTATTTGCTTGGATGAAAAGATTCTAGTGCTAATATGTGTGTATTTGCATGTGTTGTCTTGCTATAGTGAGAACTTTAGCACTTTGTTGATATCCTCTTTTACATCTGAATATTTACTGCTAGCAGTAATGCAGTGATTTGTGATCCTGCCTTCTCCTCATTCAAATGCATCTAGGTTCTGTTCACATTTAAGAATTAAAGAAACTCAGAGCCACACAGAGGTAATGATAAAAACAGGGCTCTGGATATTTATTCTTCCCCTCAAGGCTGACACTTAGTGAAGGAAGTTGAGTCTACATTTAAGTTTGTACTCAGATTTGTTATACACTCTCATAAGGAAACATCACTTTAGTGGCTTTCATCCTGCATCACCAAAACATCATGCTTGTACTGCATTTAAAATATCACTATGGTAGAGTATTCAACTTATTTCCATTGCTTTAACCAAGGTTTAACTTCAATTTCAATTCGATTTCAACAGGAATAATAACTAAATTAAACACAATCTTTTTATTTTTTAATATGCATTTATCTTCCATTTACATATTTATAATCCTCTGAGAATGTCACAAGAGCAACATTTTGGTGGTGCAGGATAGAAGTCACATTTCTAACTTTAAAATCCCATCTTTGAGTCTCCCCTCTAACTCAGTTTATATCTGAAACCATCTGAATCCATACTGATTTCAAGTGTTTAATGAAGTAAAGATTTACAAATATAATGCACATAGACAAACTACTAAAGTTGTATTATGCATCAAATGCTCATATGGCAGCACAATGCTACTCACAGAGCTGGGTAGTAACTGATTACATGCAATCAGGATTATATAATTTAAGTTACATTTTAAAATATTCGTAATCAGACTACAGTTACTTTTTTATGGATTACATGATTACATATTATTCACACAATAGCAATAAATTATTCATAATTCATTGATAATTCATCTTTTTAGTATGTGTTTTATTTAATCCTATCCTTATGAATGAGAGAAACTGCAACGCGCAATATAGAGGAATAGTACCACTTTCTACATGAAAGAGACAAATTTCCCATAGAAACCTGACTAGAGTGAATGCAAGTGAATGCACATGCGCAGTATAAGCACGTTATGACTCCGCATGCGCATTGGCTGGTCTAGCCTGAAAAATAAGCTGTTTAAACACTATTTAGCATAAGAAACAACATTCAGGGTGCAATTAATTTCAGATTTTTGTTGTTGATTTGAAATATGTAATTTAATTGTGAGTTCAACAAACTGTTTTTGAAATTTCAGTATTCCCCCATTCATTAAGGTCTTGTACGAGCTGCCCGGAGACGTTGGAAATATGGCCGCTGAGTGAAGAGACTTTCCTCAAAAGGGAGTTTGTTTTAAAATGTAAAATTTATGATTTAATTGTCAGCTTTTCATTAAACTCACAACCACCCTGCAGTTACTTTATGAACCCTAGTTTGGGAAACCTTGATGTAATGTAATGTTTAATGCACTTCGTGTTGTAAATTACAATGAATGGAACAAGTTTTCTTACACTTTGCATTTTTTACGTCATTATGGTACAAGATAATGCTATTTAAATCGATGTGATAAACGAGTTAAATCAAAAGTAATCTAAAAGTAATCCAAAAGTAATGTGATTATGTTACCTTAAATATGTAATGTAATGGATTACGTTGCTGACTACAATTTTTGTCATGTAACCTGGAATCAGTAACGGATTACAATTTGTAAGTAATCTATCCAGCTCTGCTCATCACCACTAATAATGTATTACTTGAGCATTAAAATTCCTGTTATTCCCTCTTAACAAATCAGCCATGTTTAAACTAGAAAGATGGATACTTCCATTTAATAATGTTGGCTGCTTTTCCCAAGAGCTGATGTCAGAAAGATTTTGTGGAGAAACAGAGTATGTGTGAGACGTCAATAGATTTGGTGATTTCTGAGATGAATGGCCTCTGTGTTTTAGCCAGAGTCCCAAACATATGGAATCGAACAAACAGATCATTGTGGCTAATGTATGCTTTCTGCATCCTTGAAAAGATGAGTTTGTGCTAAGATAAATGGCAGCGATCCTCATGCATAGTGGATTTTATGGTGTTGAAATGCACATTAATTTGAATCTTGCCTGTCAGCCTCAAAGCCTGAATTCTGCCCAGTGTAAATTGCTGATGATTGGCTCTTACACTCGTCCATGAATAAGATATCTACTGAGTTCTTTCTGTCCATAATACATGAAGATCCAGATTCAGAATATGATGTCTTCATATTTTAGACATCATAGTAGTTTTGTGTTTTGCAGCCAAAGGTTTCTGAATATGAGAAGACACTCAAAGTAAAATAAACAAGATACACTTCGTTATTGTGTATTTTGTTCATCATGTGTTTTATTCTTTGATCAATGTTTTGTAACATTTTATTATTTTCCCCTGAAGTATACGCTTATAATGTCAGCCAATGTCATAGTTTCCACATATGGCTTCCACAAAAATTTTAAGCAGCAATTAAAAATGTTTCAAATTAGCACCAAATTAGCATATTAGTACAATTTCTGAAGGATCATGTTATACTGAATGATGAAAGATTTATATTAAACTGTAATAATATCACACCATATAACTGTACTTTTACTGTAATTTTACTGCAGGTTGCTGAATACAGAGTCGCCCTTGATATTTAAATGATATGTTGATATGGGGGTGGTCATATGCTAATGTGGTGACATCATAACTGTGACACCTTGTGAATGACTCATGTTTGCAGCCTAGTTTCCATGGGAAAAAACATAGAAATTCACATTTGTATTATTATTATAGCTCAACTACTGTTGAATAATGTAGATGAGGTAAACAATATGTCCACAGACACAAATGATCAATCATCTGGCATCAAGGACACATACAAGGCCGTATATAGGTAGTGTTGTCTGATGGAGGAAAGCTTGGAGATTGAATGTCCAACAGAGACTCCAACAGCATCATGTGAAACATCAGCACAGCCCAGAATCACACAAAAGAAATCACCATGAGAGTCAGTGGATGTCAATCACAGGTTTAATGCGATCACATTTCTCGTTTGTGATAAATATTACAGGAGTGTCAAAGTCTATTGTGGAGTAGGTTTTCTCTCCAGTGTTTTTGGCCTGTATATGAAAGATTGAGCTGAATGTGAGCTTGCTTCTTGGTGTTTTTTTTTTTTTTCATGTTGGACAGGACTGGGACCAGATTGTCATGCTTGTTACAGCTGAAAGAGCTGAAAAATACAATTTTATCAAGGGTGTGTCACGTCCCCTGACAAGGTCTGTGTTCTTGACACAGTGTATCTAGGCCATAAGAAAGAGTTGGATTGGCACATGCTTTATGATTTTGAATTTTCAGATCCTGTATTATATGGATCTGTTTTGTGCATTCACATGCTACAATGTCACTTACTGGTCTTTCAGAAAAATATACTGTTTAAAACATCAAAAACAGAGAAATTTAAAAACATCATGACATGCAAAGCCTGTTTTTTTAAAGCCAATAGTTGTTAAAGTCAGTCATGATCCATTGCTACTTGTATTGCTAGTCAAGGTCAGGCGGTATCAGTGGGACGAACATCACTTTTGTTTTTTTGTGTTTTTTTTTTATACAGTACCGCTCAAAAATTTGGGGTTGGTAAGATTTTTCAGTGTTTTTGAAAGTTGTTTATGCGTAAAGCAGCATTAATTTGATCAAAAATACAATATATAAAATAGCTTTCCTTAGTTAAAATGTAATTTATTCCTGTGATGGCAAAGCTGAATTTTCAGCAGCAATTACTTCAGTCTTTAGTGTTACATGATCCTTCATAAATCATTCTAATATGCTGATTTGGTGCTTAAAAAACATTTCTTCTTATTATCAACTTTGAAAACTGCTGTGCTGCTTAATAGTTTTGTGGAAACATTTTTGTCAGGATTTTTGAACAAAGTTCAAAAGAACAGTATTTATTTGAAATACAAGTCTTTAATGTCACTTTTGATGTCAATGTCAATTTAATGTCAATGTCATGAATCCTTGCTGTTTTGGGGTAGTATATCTGCATAGCCTCAAAGCGGACAGAAATAAAAGAACTAAAAGCCGTAGATCTCCACTTTAAGCCAATGAAAAACTTTCTGGCAAGCAGCAATCAGCCTATGACATTACAGCACAGAGATTTTATCATGCCAGAAAATTACAGGCTGCATAGTCTTTGTAATTGGCATGAATTTTCTATATCAGTATGGTATGAAATGAAGAAAAACCAAAAGTTCAGGGCCTTTTGAGTTAAGAGAAATATGAGATGCTCTATTAAACCCTGTCCTTATGCCTAGCGTGACCGGATGATTTGAAGTCACCGTGAGAATACATCATTTCACAGAACGGTTGAAAAGGTCCAGTTATTGCTTCTAGAAGCCCGGCGACTGGGTGCTGCTCTCAGCAGAAGTGATTTCTCAAATCCCATGGGCCCACAATGCCTCAGAAAACACTGCAATTACCAAAAATTGTCCATACATTCACAACCTGTTCTTTCCTAACTGAAGGTCTCCATCCCGCATTTTTGTTCCAAGTGCACACTCATGCACCAGCACAAGAAAACTGACCAATCATGTGCTTCTGCTCACATAGCCCTTGCTATAGAAAATATGTCTGTGTTTGTGTTTTTGCCAGTGTGTCTAAATGTTTTACTGTCCTTGAGAAATTACCCTTTATTCTCTTTGCACCTCTCTTTGTTCCCCCTGAAATATGTGAGTAATTCTCTATTCTGAGTTGACAGACAGTAGAAAAGCTGCCATGACTCTTTCTGAAAGAAAAAATATTCAAGAAAGCCTCTGAAGCAGGGCATTTAAAATACGAACCCCATATGAGATTTTTTTGTGTGTGTGTGTGGGGGGGGGGGGGGGTGAATAATGCCACATTTTTTGACGCCAATTTCACGCACATTCACACCAAAGCTTGACTTGTTGGTCAGTTCTGCCTTTGCTTTATTGAAGTTTTTTAGCTTATCTGGGAATGCAGTTGGACAAGCAGGCATGCTTGGGGCTTTCCTCCTTTTGTTTTGTTTCTTTGTTCTTCATTATGTTTTCCATTTCACCTTATTATGCCCGTTCTGCATATTGCCTGCAAAAATTAGAACATTATGAGTATTTGCAACTATTTTGAGTTTGATATTAGTAAGTGAAAGGTCTGTTTTGGAAAATCACTCATCAGCTGCTTTAATGCCATAAGAAATCAACATAGGGAGTTGATTGTATTTTGAACAGCAGTTAAGATAGGGATCTCTTGCAACAATGTGGAACAATGGCGCTCTTAGCAAGGATTTATCTTCCTCAATCAAGAACCTAACAAAGGGGTTGTTTATCATACGTATAAGAGGTTAGAAAAAAGTGTCTGGCATTATAGTCTCAACATTTCAAAATAATGATGGAGTATAATCGTGTTAGAAGTAGCTCAAACAAGTCTCTCATTATAAAAAAACTATGAGTCTGGCTGACCTTGGTCTTTAGATCTCCCCTTACTTAGCTAGAAGTGCAGTTGTGGCTCAATGAGAAACAAAATGGTGTAATTTATAATGTGTGTCCGCTAGTTCTTTACAAGTAGCAGGTAAAAACAGATATTTTGAAGAATGCTGGTAACCAAACGGTTGCTGGTAGCCATTGACTTCCACAGCATTTTCTTCCATACTAGCAACTTGGTTACCAACATTCTTCAAAATATATCTTTTGTGTTCGGCAGAAAAAAGAGCCTCATATTGCTATGTCTTTGCAGAAATGTCTACAAACTATGGTAGCGCATATTTTTGGGGGAGGTTTCATAATTCTGAAATGATTTAGGCTGTTGATTTGTCCAGATCCAATCATTTTATTGGATGTTGCATTTGTGGCAGGTGCAGCACTGCGGCAGACAGTAATCGTTCCCAGGAAATGAAAAGATTATTGGTTAAAGATTCAGATTATGACAGTAATGTAATTCCAACTGCTGAGTCATTCTGCTGGTGTTGATGACTTTGTCTGCCTTTATTATAGAACTGATTTTGTGTGCTTGTATGCTTACTTTTTAAAATATACCTGTATATCATATGTTATTTATTTATCTATTATATTTGTTATTTTATTATATATAACAATGTTCATATTTTGTTATAAAATTATACATATACTTTTTATATTATATATTAAATATTATTTATATTTTAAATAATATGTTTTGACTTTGCCTATTGATAATATGCCTATTGACTTTGACCACCTACCGTATCACCTACAACACTAGCCATTCTGTTTAAGGGTTTTATATCGCAAATTTTGTCCATTCTTTAAATCATTCAGTGTGTTACTGTGTAGTATGCAGAAACCATTTGTGTGACATTAGCAGTGATATCGCTTTGCAGAATAAGAAATTACTTGACCTGGAATGCAAGTGCTGGAATGCAGGACTCCAGACTAATTCCTCTTTGTGCTCTTTCATATTAGCAGAAATGCACAATTCTCTGACACATGCCAGCTACGCCTCAGCCTCTTTCCTGGATGTTCCTTTGTACACAAAATCGTGTTGACGTGTTTCTGAGAGTGATAGATTACCCAACGCGAACAACTCGATGGAGTGCAGAGAACCGGATGGGGATACAGGTCACTGCAAGAGATTAGACTTGTTAAACAAAGAGACTTTATGTAGAATTTAACCAACAAAGCCCGGGAGTTCATTGTCCCGGGAAATGCATTATGCATCTGAAGGCTTTTAGTGTAATTATCAAAGGATGTCTTGAGTATCGTGTCATTTACAGAAGAATGACTGGAGGAGGAGATGCTGAATTTAATAAAGCTGGTTGTTGTTGTTATATACACAAGTTTACACATTTTATATGAGTTATCATGACTCTCAAATAATGAGGCCTACTCAAATGCTTTTGAATGCAAAAAAAAAAAAAAGTATTTTAATTAATATTTACTGTATAGACATAAATGTGATGTTTTTCTTTTCTGTTTGTTTTTTCTATGATGTTTTAAATCAATGTATTTATTTATTTTTGCTTAAAGGGGAACTTAGAAAGAGGATATTGCTTTTCATAGGCATGAGTAACAAAAATAACAAGGAATTCATATGCGGCTCAGAGGTATAAGATAAAGTATGAAGCGCCATTTGCCATTACAAATGTGCCAATTATTATAATGACAGAATAGAAAGGGATGTCCAGAAGATATCATGGTATTGGTTTTGCATTATGTCCATGTCTAATTTCCATGGCAAGCCACTGTTATTTTTTCTCAAACCTATTTGTGCAGTGTTTTTACATTAGTTGATTTAGAAAAACAAAAAAATGGAGGCCACTCAACAGGGGTAATGTGAGAATAAGTCTACTAATTTAGAAGAAATCAATTTTCATTCATGAGCGGAGAGCAGCTTGGCATGCTCGCTTGAAATTGAAAAGCTTCAGGCACTTGTTCAAAGCGCTGAGTTCATAGATATTGTTTATTAAAAAAAAAAAAAAACAGCTATGAGTATGCTGCACATTTAGAAGTACATGGAAAAATGTACGTTTGGGGCCCTGTGCTGAAATGCAGCCAGAAATAAAGCCAGTGTTCAACATCCCTCCAGTGCTTAATGTCAAAGTGAT
This sequence comes from Acrossocheilus fasciatus, assembly GCA_036784905.1. Taxonomy (NCBI): domain Eukaryota; kingdom Metazoa; phylum Chordata; class Actinopteri; order Cypriniformes; family Cyprinidae; genus Acrossocheilus; species Acrossocheilus fasciatus. The sequence goes on from CM071948.1 coordinate 20,086,180, forward strand.
GTACTTTGCAAGCTAGTGGCCCTGTGTCAGTGTTTGGGAGTGTATTTGTCACCGTTAAAACTGTCTGAGATGTCACAAGCAAGCAGAGTGCTCAGATTTTAAATCGTGTCCCCTGTGAAGTGACATTTGTCATTAGTCTCAGAGTATGCAGTGAGGTTTTTAATCATTTTGAATAGCCGTCATGTTTAATGTTAGGAAGTCCTGGAGATTTTATATGCGTCTCCTATGGTTTGTTTATTCTATATATTGGAAAATATACTTATTTTACCATATTTAAATTCATTCCACATAGCTCCACCGAAAGTGTCTGGGTCTTGTTAAAATTGTTTAGTTCCTCAGTGTTGTGTTTGAAGTCCAAACAACAGGAAAAATGTCAGTTTTCTTAAAACACCGGCTTGCTGATGATGTACAGTCTTTGTTTGTATATGGAATATATCATAATGATGCATGCACAATGTTGATGTTGATGAACTAACATAGAGGTTCTTATTGAAATTCCTGATTCAAACAGGAAAGGAAAGATTCGATTGGTGCCATTTGATAAAACAGTTTAAAACAAAACAGTATAAATATTTTGGTTGTTTAACATCTGTTTTTCTGTGGGAATGAACAGTGGATCTCTCATTGTCAACTTTGGGAGTAAATAACCAAAGTCAAGAGCTCTTCAACGTGGTTGCCCAGAAAGATCCAACAATTGCCACTAAGAGGTCAGAATGTGACTCTATGACTAGTCAAAGAGGCATATGGTTAACTGAAGTTCAACTTATGACCTCAAGTTCGTCATCACAGATATGTCATTGAATGCCAGTGGGCCATGAACGCTTTTGAGAAGATTAAAAATGAGATCGTTAGGGTGACTGAATCTGCAGTTTGTGGCTGATTATGGCATTTGTGAAACCCAAAAGAGCTGTTCAGCCTTGACGTCAATTTGTAGGGTCGACCTAAGCTAATTTGCCATGAGTACCTTTGGGAATCGCTAATGGATTTTTTTTTTTTTTTTAGAATGGCGGTTTCGAATTTATGAGTAACGTAAGGTTTGTATTTGACGTTTCTTGAAGAGCTGCTGTTGAACAAATGTGAACAAAACATTGAAGGCTTTTTAAATAATGTAAACCCGATTTTCTTTTACTTAAATAAATAAAACTAAATATTTGTATCTATAAATTTTATTCAAATTAAATTCTGGTTATTTATTTATATGTATATAAATAATAAATATAAATATTTTAAAATAATAAATTCAAAGCTGGATTTAAAAACTGAGCTGCTGTTGATGTTGAATGTTGATTGATCAATGATTTTTTTTTTTTAAGGAAAATACAGAATTGATGAAACTCAATTTGTTTTTTTTTTTTGTATTTTCTGGCAATTTACTAAACTGCCAACCTACTGTTCACTGATTCGATCCAAAGCTTTCACAAATCTGCCTTGTTTTGATCCTGCAGATGTTCTGTGACCATCTGCGAAAGAAAAAGCGAAATCTGTCGAGCTCAGAGAGGACCTGTTTTGAAGAGCGCTTTGTATTGTAACCATCTGCTTTACAGATGACCTAATGATGATCTAACAGAGCAAAGGCAACAGCTCTCTTTTTAGCACCCACCCCTTCAAGTGAACATTTATCACTATGTGTTATCTGTGGGATGCATTACAGGCAAGCTTCAAGAACTTCAAGATCAATACCGAGAATCAGCAGCCTCTTAGGCTTTTGAAAACATACTTGAGGAAAATCCTTGAGATGGATGTTTTAATGAAGTCAAAGTCTAAACATTAACTTTGTTTAACTTACTGCGCAAGGCCTTCATGCAAAATAAGTCTGGGCTTAATGAGAGACACGTGTTTCATTTTCTGAGCCTTTATTGAAAAGCGCATTTACAGATTTCACCATTCATTTGGAGCTGCATATTCCACTGTTATGAATCATCATTTAAAGGGATAGTCAACCCATAAATAAAACATTTGTCATCATTTACTCACCCTTATATCTTTCCAAGCCTTAATGACTTTCTTTCTTCTTCTGAAAAAACAAAAGAAGATGGTTTGAAGAATGTTGGTAAATAAACAGTTTCAGTTCTCATCGACTTCCATTGTATAGACAAAAAATACAATGTATGTTAATGGGAGCCGAAACTGTTTAGCATGTGGGTGAGTGAACGATGACCGAGTTTTTATTTTTGTGTTTACTAATCCTTCAAGCCCACCTGCTTTTATGGTGTCAAGACGCCCATTGCCAAGAAGGAACATAACAATGCCCTGGTACAAATAAACAAATCCCAATACAATTCAAGGCTCAAAAAAAGGCATCACTCACGTTTAACTTAGCTGATTGTCTCTTTGTCGCTGGAGAACCTGTATTTTATATATATATACACCAGGTATGAGGAAAGGTCCTGTGCCACACAATTTTTTTATTCACACTGAAAGTGAAAATGCCACACGACTTACTGCACTCACAATGCAAAGAAAACTAAGAACATATGGTGCTTCTCCATCCTTTTTATGGTTTTGCTTGTGGAACTTGAGGGATTTGTCATAGTATGTAATGGGATGGGGGGATGGGGGGATGGGGGGGGGGGGGTTCACAATGCAACAACAATTGAAACCTTATATATATACCTACAGTATATACCTTTTTCCGCTTGTAATTTTAGCTTGTTGGGCTTTGGAAACTGAGTTAGACTTTATATAGCCTAGTGACCTTTTTCTCGATGATTGCTTGTCTGATTTAATCAGAACAATCAGTAATTCAGATGTTTTATCAATGCCAGAACATCTACTGCTCCGTGCACATCAAATGTTCTGTAGTAGGCCCAGGCGTTTGGAGGGGCAAAAATGTTTATTTTAAAATGGCAAAGTAGAGCTGACAGTATTATGTGGTTGTTGGCACGTGCGAGCATAATCAAATTAGGCAAAATATTTAAAAAACAAATAGACAAGGGGTTTGAAGAACTGCGAATGACAAGCGTTTCAGTTGTTCAAGCTTTTTTTCGGTGACTTCTGCAGACACAGATTGCGCATTTGACTGAATTAGTATGTTTTGGTTGTACATGAAAGCCAATCAGAACTTCCACTCCGTTTACTTCTATGTCTGTCCACTGATTAACTATAAATAGCTTAGGGGCCCTATTGTTTCCAAGATACTTAGAACAGATGGAAGTTTATCACAAAGTTCACAGCAGCTTGTGACCCCTGTCAAGCATTCCAGGAATCCCAGGGCGCTCTGGGCCTCATGTCACTGCTCAAGCAATTTTACAATCAGATCTTCTCCAAGTAAATTCATAGATTATGAATGTGTCTGGTTATAGAGGAAATAGGGGCTAGTTGTCACAATTTTCCTTCACTGAATATTTCTCTGGGTGTATTTGTTTAAATTAAAACTTGGTAAAAAGTCAGTTTCTATGTAAACACATACCTTAAAGCAGGAGGGTCGAGACCCCAAAATGGGGGACATGCCTGTTCTAATTGGGTTGTAGACAGCAGGGGAAAATGAACATGGTGTATAATAAAATTATTAATTATTAATAAAAAATATTATTATGATTTTTATATTAAAACATAATAAATTATATATATATATATATATATATATATATATATATATATATATATATATATATATATATATATATTTTTTTTTTTTTAATAATCTAATAATATATAATAACATGTATATTCTGTATTTCTTCTTGATGATAATGATGATGATTATTGTTATTATTAATAGTAATAATTAAAAGATGCTGGCATATTATTATTGAACTTATACATCTTTAATGTTATTAGTTTATTGAAAAATAGTTTTGTTTGCTTTTCTATGAACTGGATTGGGTCACAGTTTGTTTTGCGTGTAAAATCTGGGTCCTGAAGCAGAACTATTTGAGAGCCCTTTTTTTTTGTCAACAAAAGAAAGACATTTAATATTTTCACAGTTTTTACCAAGGATAAATATACTCTTTATTTAAATATACTATATATTTCACTGAACACAATAAGCCTCGCTATATGCATTACAATTAAATATATATTTATGACACTCAAAGCAATTAATTAAATAGCAATAATAAGCTTTTAAAAAAATAAAGTCCTTGTGTCAACTTTTACTTCTTTTGCAGGTGGTAGTTCACTCATGGAGTGAAAAACTCCATGGGAATCCATTTTTTCTATTCAAAGTATTAGTCACACCAAATGTTTGCCCTGTATATTAGCGTTTGCTATGAAGACTCACACCTGAGCAAGCTTTTTTATTACCCTCTTATGGTCTGATAGGAAATAACCCGTGTCAGACTTGTACTTAAGGTTATCAAGTCCCCTCTACATTTCTATACTCTCTGCACTCGTAGAAGTAATGAGATTTAATCATATAAAATTCATTTAGCTGATTCACAGCATGTCTGACAAGAAAAGTATTTTTTGACTACATTTATATGGATTTCATCCATCACTCTAGCGAGCTGATTTTGTACACGTAATTTAATTCAGGCCTTCATTCACACAGAGGGATGAATAATTCAAAATGTCAAGTGTTGAAATGAGTCATTACTAAATTCTTGTTTCTTTGTATCACAATTTATTGAAAAGATCAGGCGGATATGCTCCTCAAACTCACTTTCAATAGATGGCTTATTGAAATTGGTGCTTTTTAAAGTCAAATATTTGAAGGCTGAGTTAATGACGCCTATGATGATGCACATACCATGACTGTGTCCCATCAGCTTTGAGTCAGTCTCTCTGTTTTCCTTTATACAAAGGCTGCAGTTGCATCTTTTATGCTTTTTCTATGAATCCAAGTTGGGCTTCATGTCTGGCTCACCTCTGGGGCTCTAACATTGCTGAATTTCTTGTCTGCCTGTCTACCTTTTTCTTGTCAGAACTCTCTATTCTTTTGGCTGATTTATGTAAGATAAAAGTGATATGTGAGATTTTGTCTTCTTGGTGCTTTCACCTCCAGGACTGGTGGAGAGCTGTTGTGTGGCCGGGCAGAAATGGGCAGAGGAGAACCAGCACTGTAACCATATGCCTGTCAAAACAGAAGACCTCAACTCTGTGTGTGGGTAAGTTGGCTGACCATTTCTATGCCTTGGTTATGCTCTTCAGTACACCACAGAATCAGTTTTATTTGCCGTTATATGTCCTCTGACCAGTAAAGTATATGTTGGTGACCCAAAAACCACTGACCACAAAAATTAAAGGAATAATTCACTCAAAAATGAAAATACTGTCATCATTTACTCACCCTCCACTTGTTCTAAACCTCTATGAGGTTCGTTCCTTTGTTGAGGACAAAAGAAAATATTTTGAAGAATGTTGGTAACCAAACAGTTGCTGGGGTTTTTTTTCACATTATGCGAGTCAATGGCTACAGTCAACTGTTTGGTTACCGACATTCTTCAAAATATCTTCTTTTGTGCTCAACAGAAGAAAGAAACTCATGCAGTTTTGGAAAATCTTGAAGGTGAGTAAATGGTAAAAGAATTAGCAATTTGGGTGATCTATCCCTTTAATAAAGTTGTAGGATACAGGACCAGTTGTGTGTGGCTCATGAGCTTCTTTAAGTAGTCAGTCAAGCAATAACCGGGGCGACTGAGAATAGTCTCTGCATGCAAATAAAATGTAAAAGACTACTGCTGATTGAATTCTAAATTCTCAGCATTTTCTAAATTTGTGGTATCTTTAAACCAGGGGTTTAAAAACTTTTTGGTGACATGGACACCTAAATATATGTGTCTATGAGCAAGCCCCCATCTTAAAATATAAAAGACTGCTATTTACTTTTTAAACACCGAGTTTTTTACTATAAAAAATAAATTAATTGTGAATAATGTAATATAATATATAATATGTACACCACTGTTTAAAAAATTGGGGTTGATAAGATTTTGAAATAGTTTTTGAAATAATTTTGTTATGCTCACCAAGGCAGAAAAAAAAATAAAAACATGAATATTGTGAAATATTATTAGAATTTAATGTAACTGTTCTTTTAGCCATCACTCTCACTGTCACGTGATTCTTCAGAAATCATTCTATTATGATGATTTGGTGCTTTCTTAATTTAAAAAAAAAAAAAACTATTTTTTGCTGCCCCCTGGGGTCCTCTGCTCTAAATAACAGTAAATACATTTGTTGGGAAAGCCTTGGTTTGACATCCTTAGTTTTAGAATCAGGTATTAAATTCTGTTAAAATGCCTTTTGTCTGCTTTGTTCAAGTGTTGTCCAGAAGCAGTGCTGTTCAGGTGCTCTGAGAGACAGCAGGTGTCAGGCTGGCATGAATGAAGCAAAGGCCGGACATGCCTGTGAGGGAAACAGCCCACTCTGTGGAGAAGATTCCCAAACGGTAAGATAAATAGTGGCATCAAACAGAATGCAAAATAATGACTGTTTTTAACAGTCCACAGAGACCACAAAATAATGACAGAAAAGTACTAATGAGGTATAATCTCTGTGGGATTCATCTTGTTTAGAAACGGAGATTATTTTGGAAATTCAAAATTATTTACTGAATACTATCTGGTCATGTGAATGGCTGAATATTACATGTCCAGGAAAAAATCTAAACATTTTTGTCTTAACAAGCTGTGAACACAAAAAGAATTTTGGTCTTTATATTTCTATTTTTACCTCCCACAGTGAAATTCCATTAACCCTTATAATTACTGTACACTACCACTGCACTCTTCAAACGTTTGGGGTCAGTAAGGTTTTTGAAATATTTTTAAAAGAATTCCCTTATGCTCAACAAGGCATTTATTTGATCAAATATAAATACAGAAAAATTGTGAAATATTATGATGATTCAAATGATCTGTTTTAATATATTTTTATTTAATTTATAAAATATAATTTATTTCTGTCATGGCAAAGCTGAATTTTCAGCAGCCATTACTCCAGTCTTCAGTGTCACATGATCTTCATCAATGTTAATAAAAGTTGAAAACAGTTCAGCTTAATATTTTTGTCGATATATATATTTTTCCTCAGGATTCTTTGATTAATATAAAAAAACAGCAAACTTATGAAATTTTTTCTTTGTTTAAACAAACAGAATTTATTTGAAATATATAAATGTAACATTATAGTTGTCTTCACTGTTACTTTTGATCAGTATAATAGGTCATTGCTGAATAAAAGTTTTCATTTTAATAAATTAATTGTAAATCATTTTAATATTATTAAATGTGTTATTGAAAAAGAGTAACACTTTAGTATAGGAAACCAATTCTCAATATTGATAGTTGCTTATCAGCATGCCTATTATTAACCTATTGGCTGTTTATTAGTGCTTAAGCACATATTCTGCATGACCATAAATAATCTACATTCCTAATCCTACCCAGTACCTACAGGTTTGTTAATGGCGAAAATAGCACCTTAAAATAAAGTGTGACAAAAGAATGTTCTGATTGGCATGACATCAATTTTCACTTTTAGTGTGGAAAGCACTTGTTGCTAAGCAAATGACTTGTTGCTCAACAGTCACATCATGACTGGCAAGGACTTAAAATTAAACTAAATGCAATTTTCAATTCTCTTTCGTGCTGTTTCATGTAGGATTGCTGTAACTGCTGTGCGCTGGGTCTGCGTTTGCGAAGGGAAGGTAAAGGTTGTGAAGTGCATCAGCACCTGAGCTACCCTTGCGGACACGTCTTCCTCACCTGCTGCGAGGAAGGAGAGGAGGGTCTTGCTCCGCCTACGATCAAGAAAAAACAGAGGCCTCAACCGACCGTTCTTCCTAAGAGAGGTGAAATACTTGTCTTTTTCTTACAACAGAATGCATGGTTTGCAATGTGTAACCTGTAGTTTATGGCTGATTTCCAGTGGCTGGAGTCTGGGGTGAGTGAGAGTTCATATTTTATTTTGACGAACTGATCTAGACGGGCTGTCATGCCAAGAAAGCGTTGTGATGGAGACACACCATATGATGTGAAACCACACGAGAACCTCGGGAATGTCTCGGTTTTGAGCTGCATTTTTTAACACAATGTCCCAGTTATCTCTTCATCCCAGTGACTTTTGAGTTTATGTCTTCATATTAACATCAGAGCCTCAGTTGTGATTGTGCTTGTTTGTTTTTGAAGCCTGGATCATATTTGGAAGCATCTGAAGTCTGGCTGTGTCTTGGCATTCAGTTTCACATTCAAGTTCGTCACACTGCTGGCCGAGAGGTTGACATTGATGGATCAGAGGACAGAAAGATGCCCAGAGCTGATCGGTCAGGTGTCACGTTACCGTTCAGTATAACGCACAAAGATGCTGCAAGCTGGGCTGAATCAGAAGCAGATGGCAAAGCAGGCTGTTGCCGCTCTGCCCGTGCCAGCAAACTTTCCTTCTGTCTCAAATGTTTCAGCTGACTACTTTCACTCATTTTGGCAGGATTTGCATGGAAACATTGTTCTCGTTTTGGATTTCTATTCATCCTGTGAATTGTGCTATATGTTTACACTGGGGCAAGACCTGATATTAGCTTTAGGAATAGACTGTGTACACTCCAAAAATGGATTTTTGCTGCTTTTTAAATTTAATTTACTAAAATGAGGTAATGCAACACAATTCGTCTTAACCTGATCTCATTGCATGAAATCAATTTAAATTTGGAAAATGGATGTTCACTTGATCCTTTTGTATTGGGAATACGTGAATAAAGTTCACTGGAAAAAATCCAGCAGATATCCAGATCCAGACCCACACAAACAGAACTGAGTCAAGCTTTTATTTATTTATTTGTTTGTTTGTTCGTTCATTCTAACATTACTTGCCTGTGTAGTTTATTTAACTTAGTACTCTAAATTAAAATATATTTTTTCATTTTTAAAATATCAATTTTTTCTTAACTTGCTAAATGGCCTCTAATATAAAAATATAAAATATTTTTATAAAAGGTATATCCCAAAGCCATGTTTAATGAAAAAGGCAAAAATGAAAATAAATAAATAAATAAAAATCATTAAAATGTATAATGTAAGTTTTAATACTTGTGATACTTTTTTAATTTTTTTAAATCTAAAATTATCTGCCTGTGTCAACACCGATAGCCTTGTGGGCAGTACACTGTTGCACTAGTTTGAGTTTCGGCATGTGGACCTCTCTCTTCCACTTTACTTTCTTCCTTTTTTTAAAGTCAAAAACACCTTTATTAAAATAAATCTTTAAAATTACCTGCCTGTGGTTTAATTTAGTACTCTACTAAATTAAAATATTTTATATTATATTTAAAACATGTATTTTTTCTTAACTTGTTATGGCCTCTAATATAAATATATATATATATATATATATATATATAATTTATGTATATATTATTTATATAAAATTCTGTGGAAATTTCCCTCGGTTTAATTAAGTGCATTAAACCTGTTTGTGGCTTACAGCTGAATAAAGTTTTCCAACACTGTCCCGGCTTTTATTCTATCACCCTGAGAGCCATAGTGCCATATCAGTATAATGGCAGATGCTCATTGCTCAACTAGTACTCCCACAGTTATCAGCAAAGCCCCAGTCAATAGACCCAGGTCACTATTCCTTTGAATGAGACATAAAACCCAGACTTCACCTCTTGCATTGTCTCAAGTGGCACATTCCTTTGGCCCAGTGCCATGCTTCCTCTAAAGAGCCTACCTGATATCCTGAGGCAAGGTGAGATTAGCTGTGGCCGAGTCAGTACACTAGGGCTAACTTATTTCCTTTTTGTTGTGCACACACAGATGATGGAACACTAAAATAGGTCCAATTAAATTCCCTCCATAGAGGGACCCGCAGAGATTCCTTGTCTTTCTCTTTTTAAGGAGACTATTGCTAACTATGTAAGCTCTCTCAGTTGCATCAAAGGTTTAGGCAATACAAAAACGGTTGAGAGGTAATTATTTCCATGAGGGTTGCTTTCTCAGGCCCCCTGCCACCTCACACCCGTAACGTGATTAATTATAGCGGAAATGTTTAATCTCTTTCTCCCTTCATTGCATTTACATTCAGTTAATGACTGTGAGAAATATTTACTTTACACCAGCATGCTGTGTAAGGTGAAGCTGAGCCTGTTTATTATGTTTAGCCAGACGTTAATTGCCAAGTCAGTCGAACGCCTTGCCAAATTGCTGCGTGATGTTGGAAAGCCTGTTCATTAACTCCATCCGTTGTTATGTAGAATTCGGTGAATGTGGATTTGGGATTGATAGGAGGTGATTGGCAGATGGAGGACACAGGGTGTGGTAGGAACAGCTGGCGGCTGTGAAATGACAGATCCTGCCTGGCGTCTTGCTTTAATATGTATTATGTTTATGTACGAGTAGTCCTTCGTTGCCATGTCATTCTGGTTGACATCTGGTTTATCCTTCATCAGAGACACTAGTGGAATCACATTATGTATTATTAAATGACATGAATGTATTATTGAAAAAAGTTCAGTTGAGAAACAGTATCGACTAATCAGCATACCAGAAAGTCTCATCTCGATACATATATCATTGATAAAAAATAATGCATGATGTGATGCTTTTTTTATATTTAAATCTATTGAACATAAAACTATTCTAAGATTACTTACTAAGAATAGTATTGACTCAGAAATTAATTCTTCGTAATGTTTTTGTTTCATGAATAAGACCCAATGACTTAAATACATCTGATAAATGAAATAATAAAGTTTTACATTTTTGTATTTTATGGGACATTAAGTAAAAATATAACTGTTATGATCCTTGGAATGTATTGGAGGAAAAAAGGCAAAAATGCTTGATTTAAATATATATATATATATTATAAATAATGTAAATGAAAAATGAATAAGTTTGATTGTAAAATATTACTGATATTTAAAGAAACTTTCCTGCAAATCACTTTCCCAAAAGAACACCCCCCCCCCAAAAAAAAATAAAATAAAATCACGAAATAATATTACAGAGAGGACCCCTGTAGACTCTAATGAGTGTCATGCCATTTCAGATGGCATAAATGATAACTATTCAGGGCTTTTTGAAGGGAAAACAATCATAGCAGCTGTTGTTGTAGTGTCTTTCCAGACAGAAGTGCTCAAAAATAACTGCTTCAAAGGGCCCTTCAAATCAAACGCTTTCTGTGATTCAAAGCCTGTAAGTCTCTCAAAATAACAGTCAATTTATGCTTTTTATGATATGAGAAGGTTAGTTCAGGTTCACATCAAATGGTAGCACTCCAATGAAAAATGTAAAAATACTTTTTACTTTAAAATGTTAGGTTAAGAATGAATGATTGAGGCTTGTACATGTATTTATGCTATCATGTTAGTTTATTAAATAAAACCTAAACCATCATTAAATACACATGAAACCATGTAAAATTAACATTGCATTTCTAATTTTTTTAAATCACACTTTTAAAAAATGTTTTTCCTTAAATCCTCGTTTTGAAAATTAAGCCAATAGTAGAGATCTTCTTATTTATTTGTGCTGGCTAATGGTCCGTGTACGTTGCGTTTATTGTTTTTGTTTTTTTAATTGAAAACAGAAACATGAGAAGACGTCACCATTTTCATTTTTTCAAAAATAAAAATGAGAGAAAAAACAAGAAATCACCTTGATTTTCCGTTTTTACATTCAGGGGTAGAAAATGGATAAACAGCTTGAATGTTTGATTTCCATGTGTGGGAGGGAATTAAATGCCCCTTTCCACTGATTGGTCATGGCAAGGATCAAATGATGCCGTCATCATGTCATCTTCAGTTTTGTGCAACAGAATAAGAGTCCTCCGCTATTAAAGCGTATATTGCAACTCCTGCGTTCATCTCCCTCTCATAAAATAACCAGACTAACAAATGGCTTGGCACAGTCCATACTGGGGCAGTGCCTAAACAGGGCTTACTTCTGTGTAGGCATAGATTGTATATGACAAATATTAGGTGCTTATTGCAGAAATGTATGTACCTCAGATCTGCAGCCACATTACCCTTTTAGTCTATTTCTTTGGCGCACCGCACATTTTATTTAGCTGTCCAGTTATGAAAATCTGTGTGGCAAAGCTGCGTGACATTTACATTACAGTGTGTAACGGGGCTGACGAGACATGAGACATGCGGATCCAAGTGCAAGCTTTTATTTATAGGCATGGTCATAAATACAGGCAGGGTCGAGCAATGGCAAACAGGTATGGCAGGGACAAGACAAAGAGTAATCCAGGGCAAGCAAAGGTCGACGATCGGCGAACAGTATCCAGTGGGCAAGGCAGAGAGATAATCCAGGGAACACGGGATAGAATCAAACACGGGAAGACACAATCCAAGACAGGCAGGGGAAAACTAGGAAAACTAACAGGGGCTCTGAGAGTTGCTACAGCTAGGGGAGCGGTAAACGCAAACAATACTCGGCAACGAGGGAGAGAAAGTCCAGGGTTTAAAATAGTGTGTGTGATTAGTGATGCGTGGGATCAGGTGTGCGTGTGATTAGTGCAATGAGTGATTGGTGACAGCTGTGATCAGTGTGGGATGATGGGAATTGGAGTCCAGTGTTATGTATGGTGTGAAAGTCAATATGATGAGTGACCTCTGGTGGTGAATGAACAGAAGTGCACAGATTGGACAGTGACACAGTGAAATGCTATCGATTTTAGTGTGAATATAAAGCTTTCTTACCGGTTTGATTTATTATTTCAAGTTTTTTTTTTCATAGAGAAGTATATATGGTACTGTCATTATCCGACGGCATGTTACACATGTATGATACATGCTATTTTTATGGAAAAGGGGATTTTTCTAACTTTATAAAATATGTCTGTCAACTTTAATATTAAATTCCTGAATTTAGTCAATATTTGAAAAATATGACATGATAGATGTTACCAATTAAATCAGTACCAACCAAAGCCATCTTTGCACTGTGGCAAAGAAGCTGCATCTTACATTGAATTTAGATGTATTTACACAATTAATGCTGCTCAGACGGCAGTAAATGCATTAACACAGCAATTGCAGTATGGAATGAGATTAATGTTTTAAACAAAAACATTTTGAATAGCCTACAGTAATATGAAATGAGTGACAAATATGAAAGTTATATTGCCAGTAGGTGGCGACAAGTCATTGTGTTGATGAAAGAGTCATAGAGTCATCAATTCAACTGATTCCTTCAAAATTCTGATTTGTTCAGGAGCAAAGGAAATGGGTCATTGAACCACTCACTCAAACGATTCATTCAAAGACTCGGATTCATTCAAGAATTAAACGCATGTGTTTTAAGTCAAATAAAACACACTGTTATGTGTCTAAAATGAAATCAATTTATACTCATCATTAAACTGTACTGTCTAAAATAAAAGTTATGACTGCTACGTATTCACACTAAAATCAATGGTCTGTGCTTCACTATAATGTAAATGCATTCACCCCGTGTTGTCCAGTGTGTCATGCAGCTTTGCCAAACAGATTTTGATAACTGGACAGCTAAATAAATTGTGCAGTGCACCAAAGAAATAGACTAAAATGGTAATGTGGCTGCAGATCCGAGGTACATATTTCTGCAATAAGCACCTACACTTGCCATAGAGAATCTATGCCTACACAGAAGTAAACCCTGTCCATTTGTTACATTGTTTGTTGACAGAAACGAAATGGAGGAGTTGCAATAAACGCCTTAACAGCGGAGGACTCGTATTCTGTTGATGACGTGATGGTGGCACCGTTTAATTTTTGCCATGACCAATCAGTGGAAAGGGGCGTTTAATTCCCTCCCACACATGGAAATCAAAACGTTCACGCTGTTTATCCATTCTCTACCCCTGAATGTAAAAATGAAAATTAATGCGAATTCTTGTCTTTTCATGTTTTCGAAAAAAACGAAAAATGAAAATGGTGCCATTTTCGCATGTTTCTGTTTTCAGTATTAAATAAAAATGCAACGTACACGGACCATATAAATATTTAATTCATTTACTTCCATTTTGTCAGACAAAGTTTAAAGGATTAGTTGTAATTTGCTGAAAATATTCTCATCCTCAGGCCATCCAAGAAAAAGATGAGTTTGTTTCTTCATCAAAAATTGTGTCATCATTGTTTCTTCAGAATGTTGGCACCACATCACTTGCTATCCAGTGAATCCTCAGCAGTGAATGGGTGCCATCAAAATGAGAGTTCAAAAAGCTGATAAAAACATCACAATAATCTACATGTAATCCAAAAAACAGCTGTTCCCTTCACACAACGTTAATTGTTGGACTGAATGTGTGTCGATTGCTTGTGGATTACTGTGATGTTTTTATCAGCTGCTTGAACTCTCATTCTGACGGCACCCATTCACTGCAGAGGATTCACTGGTAAGCAAGTAATGTAAATAATGTAAATAGAGTCACATGCAAGAGATATACAGCTATATCAGCATTTATACCTATCTCTTCTCTTCCTCAGTATCAGACAGTCAGTTTCCAAAGCAAGCGTTGTCTGCTGAGGATGTGGATCCTGCAGCTAATTCACTGGAGGATTTGGAGCATGATGACAGGTGCCAGAGATTCGCACTGCTCTGCCATCACACCTGCATCAACACTCGTGACTCCTACTTGTGCGCCTGCCACCCTGGATACACACTCCTGCAGGACGGCCGCACCTGTGAGCCAGGTAAGATTAGCTCCTCTGTGAGTTCTGATGACTCAGTATACAACAAAAACCCATGTACGTGTTTCTTACTGTATATAGATACAGTTTTGTATGTGTTGACCATTTTTAAATTAAGATGGTGTAGTTCAATGAAATAAAAAAGTTGTTGAGAACCTGCAGGGTTTATGTTATTCATAGATTTTCACAGCAGAGATCTGCTTCTTTAAACCACATAGCATATGCAAGCCTCATCTTTATGCACTCAAAACACACACTATCAGTCCTGCATTAAATAGGGGAATTAATCTTAATACCTGCTCAACATCCTGTCTGCACTGTGTGTGTGTGTGTGTGTGTGTGTGTGTGTGTGTGTGTGTGTTACTTAGATCTGATCTGGATTCAAAATGACCTCAGATAACTCTTTGTGTGTTGTGAGTGCTTTTAGATGCGTGCCTTTACATACAGCTCTCGAGTAAAGATTTTTTGATGAGTCAGTGAATTAGACGTACTCCTGATATATTATTTTTCAAACCTTCAAACTCTAATGTACCACATGAATAATATACATTCATTATATACTGTAACATGCAAGATTTTACATAAAGCTGAAATGAAGTAAAACTGCCATCAAACATTATCCAAAAATGTAAATATTTACTCACACCTCATGTTATCAGTATTACAATAGTATTATATACTATTATAGTCCTTCTTAATTTTATAGTTTCATTTTAATTTGAAAGTTTAGTAATTGTGGTATGTGCTTTTGTGATTTGTTGGTTTTTTAATATGTTTATTAAATTTATTTTAATTTAAATTGTACTTTTAGCCATTTTAATACTTTAATTTAAAATGATTTAATTTTATTTTAGTTAGTTGCCAATTCAGCATTTCTTACTTAAAGTTTTTTTTTTAAGTTTTAAATTTTCATCTAATATTTATATTTTATTTCAGCTTTATTTAAATGAACAAAAATGAGTTTTAGTAACAATAACAACAATGCATGTTATTGAAACCTCTATGAGATTAATTTTAAACACAAAATAAGAATAGTCTTGCAGTCTTTTCAGTATTATAAAATCAAGGAGAACGGGGGCTGTCTTGCTAGAAAATGTTGAAAAAGCATCATAAAAGTATCCTAAAATATCTTTATATTCCGAGCCCATAAGTAAATAATGACAAGAGTTCATTTTTGGGTGAACTATTCCTAGATAGTAGTGATAGGGTGATAGCGCAGTCTACCATTGTTTTGCCCGGTTCACTGCAGTTTGTAATTATTTGTCTCGTTTCCCTGGTTATACGGCCAAACCCTAACAACACCAAGGCATGATGGGATTGTCATCATGTGTCAATATTGTTTTAGTGTCTCTGGTGACATGGAAGTGTTGATAGAGATAGTGTTGTGCTGCTCCAATGTGAAACTTGACTCGTGATCTCATGTCAGGAATGAACTAATGATACAACCACAAGAAACTTCTCTCCAGCAACCTTCAGCTGACTTTAGGAATGTAGGAATTCTGATGACAAGTTATATGTTGGCAAATGTCACAAATCAAAGCACTTTCCATAATTTCTCATCTGGTCATGATTAAATGTTGGAGAGAAACTTTCTCTACCAAAAATACCATCTGACAGGATACAGAATGAAAAAGAATGACTCACTGCTATCTCTCACTTTTTTTCACAGAGAACAAGGAGGAAGATAACAGAGTTAGTGAGGAAGACAGGCTGATAACTGTACCTCCAGCAAGACAAGAAACTACTACTAAAACCCTGGTCTTACGTAACCCATGTGCTGGTATGTGGTATACAATTTAGCAGTGCATTATCCACTCTCTTCAGGAAATAAAAAAAGGCTTTTAGGCCCTGTTTACGCCTGGTATTTGGCTGATCACTAGTCGACGATGCTAAATTACAGAATGGGGTTTGAAACACACACACACACACACACACACACACACACACACACACACACATGTTGGTTTTTGTGGTTTACGGGGACTCTCCATAGGCGTAATGGCTTTTATACTGTACAAACTGTATGTGCTATTGCCCTACACCAACCCTACACCTAAACCTACCTGTCTGCTATTTCAGATTTTCAAAAAAACACCATTTAGTATGTTTTTTAAGCCTTTTGATTTACGGGGACATAGGCAGTGTCCTCATAAACCACCTTCAAATTGTAATACCTCTGTCATACCCATGTCATTATACAAATTTGTGTCCCCGTAAACCACAAAAACCAGTACACACACACACACACACACACATACACATACACTTATATATACAGTCATGGCCAAAAATATCGGCACCCTTGCAATGCTGTCAATTTTGTTTGGTATTCATGTGCTTATTGTTTTTGTTTGCACTGCAAAAACACAAAAAAACAGAGAAGAAAAGTTGGACTCAAAAATGGACTGGGCAAAATTATTGGCACCTTGACAAAATTGTAAGAAATAATTGCTTTTCAAGCATGTGATGCTCCTGTAATTTGTATTTAGACACACCTGTGGAAAAGTAACAGGTGTGGGCAATTTAGTAATCTCACTTGCAACCAGTTAAAATGGAGAAAAGTTGACTCAAACTTTGTGTTGTGTGTCACACTGAGCATGGAGAAAAGAAAGAAGCGTAAAGAGTTGTCTGTGGATTTGAGAGAAAAAATTGTGGAAAAACATGGACAGTCTCAAGGCTACAAGTCCATCTCCAGAGATCTTAATGTCCTGTGTCCACTGTGCACAATATCATCAAGAGGTTTGCAGCCCATGGCACTGTAGCGAACCTCCCTGGACGTGGACAGAAGAGCAAACTTAATGAAAAATTACAACAAAGGATTTTTCGAATGGTGGATAAAGACCCCCGATTAACTTCCAAACAAATTCAAGCTGATCTGCAGACACAGGGTACAACAGTGTCAGCTCGCACTATCCATCGCCATCTGAATGACAAGGGACGCTATGGTAGGAGACCCAGCAGGACACCACCGCTGACACAAAGGCATAAACATGCAAGACTGGAGTTTGCCAAAACTTATGTGACAAAACCAAAATCCTTCTGGGAGAACGTACTGTGGACAGATGAGACAAAAGTAGAGCTTTTTGGTAAAGGAGATCATGGCACTGTTTACAGAAAAAGAAATGAGGCTTTCAAAGAAAAGAACACAGTCCCTACAGTCAAACATGGTGGAGGTTCAAAGATGTTTTGGGGTTGCTTTGCTGCTTCTGGCACTGGATGCCTTGACTGTGTGAACAGTATCATGAAATCTGATGATTACCAAAGAATTTTGGGGTGCAACGTAGTGGCCAGTGTCAGAAAGCTGCATCTCCACCAGAGGTCATGGGTCTTCCAGCAGAACAATGACCCAAAACACACTTCAAAAAGCACTCAGAAATGGTTACAAACAAAGCGCTGGAGAGTTCTGAAATGGCCAGCAATGAGTCCAGATCTGAATCCCATAGAACACCTGTGGAGAGATCTCGAAACAGCAGTTGGGAGAAGGCATCCTTTAAATCTGAATGACTTGGAGCAGTTTGCAAAAGAAGAGTGGTTCAAAATTCCAGCATCGAGGTGTAAGAAACTCATTCGTGATTACAGGAAGTGGTTGATTAACAGTTATTTTTTCCAAAGGGGGTGCGACCAAATATTAAATTAAGGGTGCCAATAATTTTGGCCAGTGCATTTTTTGGGTTCTGTGTGGAATTGTATCAGATTTGACTTTTCTTCTCTGTTTTTTTGTTTTGTTCCAATGCAAGCAAAAAATAAATAAACGTGAGTACCAAAACGTTTGCAACTGCAACAATTTTCTGAGAGAAGGGTTGCATTTTCTAACAGAATTGCAAGGGTGCCGCTTCATTCATGATGGAAAAAAATTATGCAAATATTTTGTGGTTGGCAGAACTCAGAATCCTCTATTTGAAATGAAGTGGTTTTTGATCAGCAGCCAGTCTATTAGTCACGTCTTGGCATAATGGGTTGTTTTGATGTGCTCATAACATTATTCTTTCAATTGTCATGAGACTGACACAAAATTTCAATGATCTGTAAAATTCTGGCACAATGACAAAGAACTAAATTCCAGATCATGAACTGTAGCCTCACAGGTACTGTATGGTTCATCTGATGTTCTGCACTACATATGTTATCTTAATTGAAACATGCTTAACAGAGGAGAGAAAAAAACCTCACTGACTCCTTTCCTCCTCATTCTGCAGGCCATCCAGAAGATATAGCGCTTTACAAGATAAGTCTGTATGCCACAAGATTTAATGTAGATCTGGTTTGGGATTGATGGTAGACATTTGAGGACTTAAGCACATACTGGAAGTCTGTGTCTTGTCTGGGCCACTGTCGTGTTTCTGGAGTATCGTTCAGTGCGATGATCTGGATGTATCTGGGCGATTCATTAAGTCATGCTGATTACAGTTTAATTTTTAACTAAACCTGTTAGGGCCATACACAAGGCACACACTCAGCCTGATATCTGGGCTCTTGCTTCTATAATTAAAACTAAAACCATAAAAAAGTTTCACTGCTTGAAAAAAAGAAATGTAAACTGAAAAAAAAAAAAAAAATTATATATATATATATATATATATATATATTATAGGGCTGTCAATCGATTAAAATATTTAATCACGATTAATTGCATGATTGTCATGAGTTAACTTGTGATTAATCGCAACTTAATCACACATTTTTATCTGTTCTAAATGTACCTTAAATGAATTCTTTTCAAGTTTTTAATACTCTAATCAACATGGGCATGGACAAATATGGATGCTTTATGCAATATATGTTTATTATTAGTGAAACCATAGTCAACATAGAGCATGAAGACTAGACATGTTTCAAAGGTCATAAATGTTTCAAAGGTCATAAATGAAAAAAGAACATAGAAATACCAGGTTCTCATTACTTCTCTTTCTTTGCACTAAGCAAATTACTTACACAAGTCAGTTTACATTTCACAGGACAGAGCAGCTCACTTCTTATGAACATGAAAATGTACATTATTTACTATTATGATATTTGTTTTCTCTGTGCCCACATACTGTATTCTGATGCAGCTAAATTCTTAATAAAACAGTTTTCATTGATATATTTGACTGTTTTTGTTGCCAGACAACCGAATTAATATGAAATAGTGACTGAGACGTTAATCCCTTCCAAGACGTTAATCTGCACAAAAATCCTGATTTATAATCGAGTCGTTGTCTGATAAAATCAAATAGGCTACACAAAAGACAAAGACAATAGCTGTGCTGTGATTTCGGCTATACTTGCATGTAAAATTAGAGAAGCAACTTTATTTCTGGTTAACTGAAGAGAGAAAAAGAGGTGTGCGTGTGCGCTGGGAAGACAAGACCTCGCATTCGTGTGGCAGCACAGCCAAGTCTCAGAAACTAAATAAGGTTTGGGAAAACCTTAAAGATTTGTTTCTTGGTGCTTTTTGAAAAAAAAAAAGGTCGTAATCTGAAAAGTTGCTAAATCTAGCGACACAACACTGTGCATGTCCAATTCTCCAACTACGGGTTAAGCCACGTATCAAACAGAAAATGTGCGCTGCATTAATCGCGCATTGATAAAATTAGTGCCATTAAAATGAATTTGCATTAACGAGTTATTAACAGTTTAATTTTGACAGCCCTAATACAAAGTATTTCAGCTAGTTGCCAAAGCATAATTGCTCATTTTCTTTAGATTAACTTTATATACTAAAACAAAAAGACTACAACTTAAAGAACAAAATATACAATTAAATAAAAAATATAAAAATAAAACTAATTTAAAATACTATTATCTATAATCGTATATCAATTTAATTTTTGTTTCTATTTTTTTTTTTTTCATGACAATTAACCACTCTCTCACACATCCTGGAAAAGTCCGAAAAATGAACTAAATCGCATTGCCACCAATTTCTTTTCAGATTTGAGGTATCAATCATTTATGTAGCACAAATTATGCAACTTTTAATAATTAGACTTAGGGGGTTGTTGAAAAACAAACAAACAAATGTATAATTTTAAGTTTGAACAATAATAATAGTGATCCTTGGCGTAGTACATGTCATGTAATGTATAAAAAAGAAGTGTGAAAGATGCATTACCTGAATTCTGCTATGGTCTGCAGGTAATGGGCCTTGCTCTCAGCAGTGTTCTGTGGTTAGAGGATTGGCCCAATGTTCCTGTTTCCCAGGATTCTCTCTGATGGCTGACGGACACACTTGTGAAGGTAAAGTACTCTAAATTGGTCCAAAACTACACATACACAACCTATTGTCAACGCAGCTGTCAGAAAACACTGTTAAAACTGTCATACCACACTAACCAATCCCTTATTGGACTGAATCACTCATGTATAGCAGTTATACCCAAAGGATTATGACAAGAGATTTTTCATGACCCGAACATCACAATCTTACCTGAGGATCTGCTTCCTTCAGCTTCACTGATCCACGACCAATTACTCTCCTTCAGCCCTGACTACAATAATAAACAGTGACCTCAGCCCTGGGTTTGACAGCTCTGCTCTCTCACAATACATCTTTCTGTCTGATCTGACACTTTTACCACATGTTTATTTACTGTACTGATAGTGTTGCAGACGATATATTTCAAGGTCTTTCCATTCCATATACTAAACTTGTCATAGAGGGTGCTAATAAAATTGCCATGCACAGCTGTTACTATAAACCAGATCAGAAACACAATATTTTGTTGGTGGAGAATTATTTATTTAATTTACAGTATATAGTACACAGTGTATATATATATATATATATATATATATATATATATATATATATATATATATATATATATATATATATATATATATATATATATATATATATATATATATATATGTTACTGTGTTTTCTTTACCAAGAAAGTGGCAAGATGAAAAACACTATTTTCTGTTTCAAACTTTCTCATAGCATCTTTAGGTTATAATAATATTAAAAATTCAAATCCAGATTTTGATTTTCAAAGATTTATTATAAAAACTGATCCCCCCTTAATGCAATAAATCCATGACACATTTTTTTCTTCAAAATGCAATAAATCCATTGAAAATTATTTTTCATATTGAAACTGTTGAAGATACACAACAAAGTAAGTTGATCCACATATGACAGCCTCTGAACTTGGTCAATACTAATCTTATATACAGGCACTGGACTAAAAATACATTCAATCAGTCATCGCTCCCAAAATTAATTCAACGGTGTCATCTTGTTAATGCTATAAATTAATTACAACATTAAAAGAAAATTTCATCATGAACAAGAACATGAACAACAATATCACATTAGACCAGTGGTTATATTTATATATATATATAAAAATCCAACTATATAGTTTCTAGGTAGCCTATTTATATGTAAAACAGTAGTCTAAATACATTTATTATAAATGCACAAACGCTAGCCTATAGCTAAATCACAAATATAGTGTAATAGGCATGTTGACAATAACGTCTTCAACATTGTCTATGACCAGATATGTTTTTAGTGGACTTTCAAAATTTGCTTTGCTTGAGAAAGCATGAAAATATACAGTTATGAGATAGCCGCATACCAGCAAAACACTGAGAACTGGCTAAAATCCTGAGGAGTCACAGCAACAGAGCTTACCCGGAAGCTTCTGTCACTGACGTAGATTTACAGAAAATGACCATTGTTTTCAAATAAATACTTATTCCCAACACTTCATTAAGCTTTAAGTCACATCTCAAATGACAAAGGATCAACTTATAATCATGTTTATATTCATTAGCCTGTGAACTCTCAGACAGCCTGGGTATGCGGCACATTCGCAGCTTATATGGACGGAACGCCACTGCTAAGTAGTAAATAATAGTAAAAAAAAGTTTAGAAAAATGTATATAAAATTTGAAATGATAACAAACATCAGGAAAAAATAGGAAACAATACCTTTGTTTTCCGTATACTTGTGTTGCTTACAGTTAAAGTCCTTCTGTGATTTTATTGTTGTTTCCAATGTTACTTGGCAATATTTTAAAGATATTATTATTATTTAATTTATTTATTTATTTATTTATTTTTTGGTATTTTGCATGGTCTATTATTGTCATCCGGGTGGGAGTTTTAACTCCTATTCACTGGTAATCAAAAAATAAATGAAAAAAAAAAAAAAAAAACATTCGTGGGTCCGCTGCGTGTCTGTGCGTCGTGCATTCAAATCGTTTAATGCACAGCTAGCCGTTGATTATCCCTTTTATGCCATGGTCATTAGCCAAAATTCACATATTAAAGATGTTAATAATATATGCGCTGCAATATTTGACCGGAACGGTAAAAATGACGGTTATTTTCATCTGTATTACTATTTAATTGTAACTGTGTGTTACTATGGTTACCAATGTTTATAGGAAGCGCATTAATATAGAACGTGATTAAATTGACCTGGAACTACCTGTGCAGTTCAACGAATTTAACCAACACCTGCCAGCCAATCAGAATCGAGTATTCAGACAGACCATGGCATAACTGTGATTATCTACGGCTCTGTGTATTAAATGCTGCTCCATCTGAAAGCACGTGATGGAGATTTTCTACTAATCACAGAACCGGCTTTACTGACGAGATGTTTATCGTGCAGCCCTAATTTTTTTGTTTGTTTGTTGATCACAAAGTACAAAGTAGATGAGGAAAACTAGGATGCAGGGTGTATTCAGGGCACCGCCATTACTGTTTACAATACGTGGAATGGTAAGCTGTGATTGGTTGAGCGGATGCATCACATTCTGCAGAGAACGGAGACTGACTTTTGTCACGGTTTGGAAAGATAGGGAGAAAACTTGACAGAATAACACGGCGGATATTGCATTTTGCGTAAAATTAAAAACTGGCTTTTCAATATCGACCAGATACAATACTGATTTTAGTGGAAACTCAATTTAAAAAAAAAAAAAAGGTGTTTATCACATTTTGGAACCAAAAAACTGTTAGTGTAACATGTAATTAACTAATTGAATATAATAAAATACATAATTAAATGCAATTTAGAAACATTCACTAAAAATAAGTCTTAATCAAAAACATTCTTATTCTCTTTTCCAGTTTATCAAAGAAATGTTTCTTGTTTTAATGATGTTTAGATATTTTTATTATCTCGATTTTTTTAAAACTATCTTTTACTGTAAATTAGAAATATAGTGTTTATGATAAATGATTACTTATGGATTAATTACATTTTCAATTACTTTTCTATGACTTTCCCCCCTATGACTTTTATATTGTGCCATTTTCAATTCCAATGAGGATATCAAAATATGGCCTGGGTTAATACCGTTAATTAGGCTGTCAGTTGTGACCAATATTAGCTCTGTATCATGTAGTCTGGCATAAAATACAGTTT
This sequence comes from Acrossocheilus fasciatus, assembly GCA_036784905.1. Classification (NCBI taxonomy): domain Eukaryota; kingdom Metazoa; phylum Chordata; class Actinopteri; order Cypriniformes; family Cyprinidae; genus Acrossocheilus; species Acrossocheilus fasciatus. The sequence goes on from CM071948.1 coordinate 20,110,111, forward strand.
ATGTTGCACTGTCTGCTTGGCCTTTACACAAGATCTCACTGGGATCATATTCTACAATCTGACAAGCAGCAGTCGTAAAGGACAGAAAAAAAAATTGCAGTGTACCAGCTTTTAACTTCTACAGCAAATGTAATTTTCAGCTAATATTGAATTACTTGGACGTTCGACAACAATTAATACTGTTTATTGGACTAAAACGTGAACTGCCTAAAGGTGCAACATGAATGTCAAATTTTACTTTATGTTCACCTTGATTCAGGAGACATTAACTGTAAATCAGGGCAATTTTTGCATGTGAGAACATTTTAAGAGATGATATAATCGAAATGGCTTCAGCTGAGAGGACAGTTTTCACTGCTGAATTATCTCTGTATTTCAAGAGTTTATTTCTCTCTCCCTCTCTTTCCGTGTCTCTCCGACAAAGCGTTCCCATATGCTGAATGCGGGTGGGCAGAAACCTTGATTTCATTTTGGCAGTAACAAAATCAAGCTTGACTGGCTTTGCTGGAGCCAAAGACTTAAGTCACACTCTACAGGAAACTGGATGGATTTTTTTAATGAAATGTTTTAGTGTTAACTTTCATTCAATTTATGATCGACATTTACACTTCCAAATGCACACTCAAAATATGAGACTGCGTATGTATATCCTCCCCGGAGTTTCTCTAGCATCTGTTTCTCTTCATAAGCCATATACACGTGGTAAACATTAAGCGTTATAGAATCATAAAGCCAGACATGCATGCGATTTCACCACAAAGAAAACCAACTTCAAACAATAAAATGGTTGATTAATTGAGAGCAAACCTCATTATTAGAAACAAAACCTGATCTGATCTCACACCTCATAAACTGCTAGTACGAATTTATGATGGTGGAGGTGGCGTGTATGTATTACGTGTGTGTTCTTTCTTCAACTAAACTGTTATGTGTATCATAGATGTGAATGAATGCACGAGCAGCAGACACAATTGTTCTCGGGACGAGGTGTGTGTGAACCGGGAGGGCTCCTACCAGTGTGTGCGGCTGAATGAGATGTGCGATGAGGGCTTTATTCACAACCAGAATAGAGATTGTGTGGGTAAGAGATTTCAACTGGCACAGTGGGACTGTTTCAGCTCACTGTTGGGGCATGTTTGTCCAGCGCTTGCCCAGATAAGCACTCACTAACACACAAGGAGGAAATACAAAAGCTCATCGGCATGCTCTTACAACTAGTTCACATACGTATGGTTGCATTATGGGTATTATGTTTGCTCAGATTTCTCACGAGAAGCTGTGGGGCCCCGCTGAATTTGTGTTGCCTTCCTCCAGACATAACCAAAACATAGCAGGCATTAGTGGTTAGCATACACAAATATCTCAATCTATTACAAAACAGTTTGATTCTTGAGGTGGTTAATGGGTGTCTTGGATCGGCCCCTAAACCAAATAGGGAGCAGTTAGACAGAGAAGTGTGGGTGTAGGCTTTGAAAATTAGTTTTACATTTTGACAGTTTTTTAATGGTGTTGTTAGGTTCAAAATTACTGATAATAATACTAATGAGCATGCATGTTAAACATAAGCTTTTAAAGGAACAGTGCTCCAAAAATGAAAGTGCTGTCACTATTTAGTAATTGTTTATTGATAAATCCTTCCTTCCTTTTATTTATTATTTATTTATATATTACTATTAATGTTATAATTTAATATATAATCTATTGATTTAATACGTGAATGCATTTTTAATTAATTAATTTCTATTTCATATATAATGTAATTTTATTTATATATTACTTCTCAGTACAAAATCTCAGTAAAAATGTGTGGGCATGTCCATAATGTTATTTTAGTATTATTTATATCTTATTATAATATTTATTAACATTAACTTTATCTGCTACATTAGTATTTATTATAATTAGCTCTATCTTTTTTTTAATTTTCAGTTTTCGTTCCAAAATGTTTATGCTTTAGAAATTTAATTTTACAAGCTTTTGTTTTTCCTTTTAGGTTTTTTTAATTACTTCTATTTAGCTTTTATTTTATTTTTATTTTTATTTAAATTTTAGTACTTAGACTTAATCTTATTTATTTCAATGAATTACCAAAGCAACAAGTTTTCTAATATTTATATTTTACATTTACATGCTTTTATCCAAAGTGAACAAAAGCAATTTGTCAAAGAGGCAATAATATTTGTATATTTTTTGTATATTTATATATAAATATATTTTGTTTGTATTTCAGCTTTATTTAAATTAACAAAAACATTTTTAATAGTTTTAGTTAAAATAACAACACTGACTCATAAATAAAGACAGGAAATTAAACAAAAGGTGAATCCAAGCTTGCAACAATCTTGGGCGGTCGTCATCACCCTCTCATCTTAACCCCTATCAATCACGCCAGCACCACTGATGTAGAAATAATGTTGACAGACCATGATCCTGATAGCTTGCACTGCAGTCACATCCCTTTGCAATAGCACTAACCTACTCTCCTTTGCCTTCAGTCTACAGAAATGCATTATTCATCCCATACATATCCTCTAATGCATTTCAGAGCAGCGCATTTTGAAGGCAATTCACCATATTGTTATGATAAAGAACATTTTTTGAATAAGTGCCACTGCTCGTGTATGTTGATGAGGCAGCTTGTTGACACTTCTGTGCTGGATCTGTAACAGAGTGCAAGAGGGTGTCAGAGATGCTTTCTGTGTGACTTTTGGGGCTAAATATCATGCACATGAAATCAGGAACCTTTAAAAACGACTCACAGAGCTCTCACTTGCCTGGCAACTTAAGTGTGGACCTTTAAAGTGATTGTCCACCCAAAAATGAAAATTCTTAATTCTTAAATTCTTACATTCATGTCATTCCAAACCTGTTTGACCTTTTTTCCTGTATAATATAAAATAGATAAAAAAAGAAAAACAACAGAGACATTTCTCAAAATATCATCTTTATGTTCCACAGGAAAAAAATCATACACGTTTGGAATGACATAAGGGTAAATGATGAGATAATTTTTAATTTTTAATGTCCTCTTGTCATGTAAACTGTAATAAATGGTTGTAATTTTACTGGAAAAAATAAATAAAATGCTACAGTAAAAACCTGTTAACTCCAAAAACTGTAAAAACACTATAAGATGAAAAATTATAAATGGTTTAACACTGCATTGTAATGTTACTGTAAATCAAAAAAATGAAATGTATAAATTACTGCATAATTTACTGTTTGGACATGTAATAATGAACAAGAACATACATTTACAGAATATTATTTATTTGTAAAAATATATTTCATCAAAAATTTGTAAATATATTTGATCAAAAACATATTTTTATCATTTTATTTTTATTTCTGGCAATGCAGCTGCTATTTACTGGAAAATTGAACTGTGAATAATTAAAAATGCCCAGAATGAGAGGAAATAAATGCAAAATTAAGCAGAGGACTTTAAGTAGTCCCAGTTGGCCTTGGAAACCTGTTTGAAAATTGAGTTTGTCTTTGAGTTTGGGATATTCAGCTTTTTTTGAGAATCATCTTTTCTTTTTTTCACCTTCTCCTTATTTCTCTCAAAACAGCTCAGCAGACTTTTACATATTCACATATTTAACACATATTCAAGGCTATGTATTTTGATCTTTCAAGTTGTTTTAGACTACAACACAATTTGCAATATTAAATATTTTGAAATTACTTTAGCCTGATATTACTTGTAATATTTGCATATTTAGCGATTGGTTTTGTCTTCCTATACAGTACATACATTCATACATATACACACACACACACACACACACACACACACACACATATATATATATATATATATATATATATATATGCAGTATTTCACAGAAGTGAGTACATGCCTCACATTTTTGTAAATATTTTATTATATCTTTTCATGTGACAACACTGAAGAAATGACACTTTGCTACAATGTAAAGTGGTGAGTGTACAGCTTGTATAACAGTGTAAATTTGCGGTCCCCTCAAAATAACTCAACACACAGCCATTAATGTCTAAACCGCTGGCCAAGTGAAAATGTCCAAATTGGGCCCAAAGTGTCAATATTTTGTGTGGCCACCATTATTTTCCAGCACTGCCTTAACCCTCTTGGGCATGGAGTTCACCAGAGCTTCACAGGTTGCAACTGGAGTCCTCTTCCACTCCTCCATGACGACATCACGGAGCTGGTGGATGTTAGAGACCTTGCGCTCCTCCACCTTCTGTTTGAGGATGCCCCACAGATGCTCAATAGGGTTTAGGTCTGGAGACATGCTTGGCCAGTCCATCACCTTCACCCTCAGCTTCTTTAGCAAGGCAGTGGTCGTCTTGGAGGTGTGTTTGGGGTCGTTATCATGTTGTAATACTGCTCTGCGACCCTGTCTCCGAAGGGAGGGGATCATGCTCTGCTTCAGTATGTCACAGTAAATGTTGGCATTCATGGTTCCCGCAATGAACTGTAGCTCCCCAGTGCCAGCAGCACACATGCAGCCCCAGACCATGACACTCCCACCACCATGCTTGACTGTAGGCAAGACACACTTGTTTTTGTACTCCTCACCTGGTTGCTGCCACACACACTTTACACCATCTTAACCAAATAAGTTTATCTTGGTCTCATCAGACCACAGGACATGGTTCCAGTAATCCATGTCCTGAGTCTGCTTGTCATTAGCAAACTGTTTGTGGGCTTTCTTGTGCATCATCTTTAGAAGAGGCTTCCTTCTGGGACGACAGCCATGCAGACCAATTTGATGCAGTGTGCGGCGTATGGTCTGAGCCCTGACAGGCTGACACCCCACCCCTTCAATCTCAGCAAGGCTGGCAGCACTCATATGCCTATTTCCTAAACACAACCTCTGGATATGACGCTGAGCACGTGCACTCAACTTCTTTGGTCGACCATGGCGAGGCCTGTTCTGAGTGGAACCTGTCCTGTTAAACCGCTTTATGGTCTTGGCCACCGTGCTGCAGCTCAGTTTCAGGGTCTTGGCAATCTTCTTATAGCCTACGCCATTTTTATGTAGAGCAACAATTCTTTTATCAGATCCTCAGAGAGTTCTTTGACATGAGGTGCCATGTTGAAATTCCAGTGACCAGTATGAGAGAGTGAGAGCGATAACACCAAATTTAACACACCTGCTCCCCATTCACAGCTGAGACCTTGTAACACTAACGAGTCACATGACACCAGGGAGAGAAAGGAGCTAAAGCTGGGTGCACATTAGAGGATTTTAAAGCCGATTTTAAGCCCGATTTGCACCCCTGAACGATGTGTGGCCCGATTCGCGGCTTGTCGCAAGCGTTTTTTTTTTGTCCAAAAATCCTCTATTTTGTGGTGTCATTACGATTATTTATCTGTAACCGATCGAGACGGAGTGTCGCCGAACTCAAATTGTCAATATCAAATATGTTTGATATTTACGACTCTTGATCGGGCTGCCTCTGATGTGATACCCACAATAGCCAATGAGAGCGAGCAAGCATCACCTACCGGATGTTGTGTGCTTCTATGGCTGAAACTTGGCAGCCACAAACATGCCATGAAAGCAGAGAATATCACGCATATTCTTTTCTATACTTTGTTTTTCACTGTGAAACAGAACACGCACCAGGAGAGCCAGCTGACAGCGTTGATTGCCCTTTATTTGTGTTTCTTCTCTAGTCACGTTTGATCTCGCGAGTGTCAGTGAGATCTCATGTCACTGTGAAATCATTCCTACAATCTTCAAGTGTGTGGTCTCGTGGTCTGGTTGAATTGTCTGGTGTGTGCGTTCAGAGGATTATAAGGCTAAAAATCGGTTGAACTGTCTTCATGTCTGTGGTCTCCCATGGTTTTAAAATCGTTTAAGATTTGAAAATCGTCTAGTGTGCAGCAGCTTAAAGGAACACTCCACTTTTTTTGGAAATAGGCTCATTCTCCAACTCCCCCAGAGTTAATAAGTTGAGTTTTACCGTTTTTGAATCCATTCAGCCGATCTCCGGGTCTGGCGAGAGCACTTTTAGCATAGCTTAGCATAGATCATTGAATTCGATTAGACCAGTAGCATCGCGTTCAAAAACGATCAAAGAGTTTCGATATTTGTCCTATTTAAAACTTGACTCTTCTGTAGTTATATCGTGTACTAAGATAGGCGGAAAATGAAAAGTTGCGATTTTCTAGGCTGATATGATTAGGAACTACTCTCATTCCGGCGTAATAATCAAGGAACTTTGCTGCCGTAACATGGCCGCAGCAGGCGCAGTGATATTACGCAGCGCCTGAAAGTAGTCCCCGGTAGCTGGGGCCTATTTCCAAAAAAAGTGGAGTGTTCCTTTAATTGGGCCCAATTTGGACATTTTCACTTAGGGCCACGTACTCACTTTTGTGGCCAGTGGTTTAGACATTAATGGCTATGTGTTGAGTTATTTTGAGAGGACAGCAAACACTGTTATACAAGCTGTACACTCACTACTTTACATTGTAGCAAAGTGTCATTTCTTCAGTGTTGTCATATGAAAAGATATAATAAAATATTAACAAAAATGTGAGGGGTGTACTCACTTCTGTGAGATACTGTGTGTGTGTGTGTGTGTGTATATATATATATATATATATATATATATATATATATATATATATATATATATACATATATACATGTGCATCTCAATAAATTAGAATGTCGTGGAAAAGTTCATTTATTTCAATAATTCAACTCAAATTGTGAAACTCGTATATTAAATAAATTCAATGCACACAGACTGAAGTAGTTTAAGTCTTTGGTTCTTTTAATTGTGATGATTTGGCTCACATTTAACAAAAACCCACCAATTCACTATCTCAACAAATTAGAATACTTCATAAGACCAATAAAAAAACATTTTTAGTGAATTGTTGGCCTTCTGCAAAGTATGATCATTTACTGTGTATGTACTCAATACTTGGTAGGGGCTCCTTTTGCTGTAATTACTGCCTTAATTCGGCGTGGCACGGAGGGGATCAGTTTGTGGTACTGCTGAGGTGGTATGGAAGCCCAGGTTTCTTTGACAGTGGCCTTCAGCTCATCTGCTTTTTTTGGTCTCTTGTTTCTCATTTTCCTCCTGACAATACCCCATATATTCTCTATGGGGTTCAGGTCTGGTGAGTTTGCTGGCCAGTCAAGCACACTAACACCATGGTCATTTAACCAACTTGTGGTGCTTTTGGCAGTGTGGGCAGGTGCCAAATCCTGCTGGAAAATGAAATCAGCATCTTTAAAAAGCTGGTCAGCAGAAGGAAGCATGAAGTGCTTCAAAATCGCAGCCCAGGTAAGATGCCTCTGACGTTGTCTGTGGTTCAGGAGTGGCTTAACAAGAGGAATACGACAGCTGTAGCCAAATTCCTTGACACGTCTGTGTGTGGTGGCTCTTGATGCCTTGACCCCAGCCTCAGTCCATTCCTTGTGAAGTTCACCCAAATTCTTGAATCGATTTTGCTTGACAATCCTCATAAGGCTGCGGTTCTCTCGGTTGGTTGTGCATCTTTTTCTTCCACACTTTTTCCTTCCACTCAACTTTCTGTTAACATGCTTGGATACAGCACTCTGTGAACAGCCAGCTTCTTTGGCAATGAATGTTTGTGGCTTACCCTCCTTATGAAGGGTGTCAATGATTGTCTTCTGGACGACTGTCAGATCAGCAGTCTTCCCCATGATTGTGTAGCCTAGTGAACCAAACTGAGAGACCATTTTGAAGGCTCAGGAAACTTTTGCAGGTGTTTTGAGTTGATTAGCTGATCGGCATGCCACCATATTCTAATTTGTTGAGATAGTGAATTGGTGGGTTTTTGTTAAATGTGAGCCAAAGTCATCACAATTAAAAGAACCAAAGACTTAAACTACTTCAGTCTGTGTGCACTGAATTTATTTCATACACGAGTTTCAGAGTTGAGTTGAATTACTGAAATACATGAACTTTTCCACAACATTCTAATTTATTGAGATGCATCTCTGTGTGTGTGTGTGTGTGTGTGTGTGTGTGTGTGTATGTATATATATATATATATATATATTGTAGCTGCCTTTAAATTTCACAGTGACTATTATTGTGTGGTTCACAATTTGTGGTCAGCGTTATTATAACAACGAAGAGGCTCTGATTTACTGTACCCAAAACACTAGTTTTTGTTTCGTCCCGGAAATGTAAGTCTAAAAATGGGTGTCCAAAAAACGTTCAAAATTCAAATTCAGTACTCTCTCTATGGTGTTACCAGCTGTTGTGTGGAACAGATAAGGTAGCATGTGCTCTTTTTTCACTTCTGTCCTAATGTGGCCAGGAGAAAGCACAAACATTTCCAGCCAGTCCCCTGAAATTATTTACTCTGGCAATAACATGACAGATTGAATCCTTTTCTTGGCCAACAAATCAGCCATTGTCTAAGCTTCAAGTAATTATTTTCTCCTCTCTCTGGGCCGTGCTTGCTTTCCAATCTTGTTTAGACTTTTTTTCAACTTAGTCCAGAGTTATTTCCTTTAATAAATCTGGCCAACCGAAGATCTTGACAGTTCGCCAAAGAGCCAAAACTAAAGAATGTGAAGCAAAATGCCTTATGTGTACCACAACTAATGGAAACACACAACGGGCTCTGCCGGTCTCTGTTTTTTTTTCACATTGCTGTCTCGCCTGCTTGCTTCTCCATCAGCTTCAGCTTCTTCATTCCAGGTGTTTGTGGATGTACTGTAACTCTCCATTTGTGTCCCTGGCTCTGTTTGAGGATGTTATACTTTGGAGCTCAGGAAAATAACACTGTGCTTTTGCTTTGCAGATGTGAACGAGTGTGTGACGAACACGCACACCTGCCAGGCCGATGAGCGCTGCGTGAACACAGTAGGAGGGTTTGTGTGCGAGAGGCAGATCTTATGTTCGAGCGGTTACCAGCTGAGGAATGGAGTGTGTGAAGGTGGGTACAATATCAACAAATGCTCACATGTACACACACACATAACACACACGCAACATCATTTTGTTTTCCAAATTTTAATTCATGACTCTTAGTATTTTAAGGAATAGATAAGGGGAAAAAGTAAAAAAAAAAAAAAACTTTTAACCTTTTTAGTAACCACAGCAGTCTGTTACCAAATGATGGACAGGTACAATAAATCTGAAATAAATGTAAAATAATTTGTGCAAAATATTAACATGGTTTAGAGAAAGTCATAAATGTAATTGAACAATTTGTATTCAGTTAAAAAAATAACTATATGTATATGTTGTAAAAAACGCGAAAACAGTTTGTAATCTAATGTGTATCTTACCCACACGGGGCATGCTCCTAATGAGACGACGGATGGTGTCCTGGGGTATTTCCTCCCAGATCTGGACCAGGGCATCACTGAGCTCCTGGACAGTCTTAGGTGCAACCTGGTGCCGTCGGATGGACTGAAACATAATTTCTTAGAGGTGTTCTATTTGATTTAGGTCAGGTGAGCTTGGGGGCCATTCAATGGTATCAATTCCTTCATCCTTCAGGAACTGCCTGCATACTCTCGCCACATGAGGCCGGGCATTGTTGTGCACCAGGAGGAACCCAGGGACTCACTGCACCAGCGTAGGGTCTGGCAATGGGTCCAAGGATTTCATCCCGATACTTAATGGCAGTCAGGGTGCCATTGTCTAGCCTGTAGAGGTCTGCGTCCCTTCCTGGATATGCCTCCCCAGACCATCACTGACCCACCTCCAAACCGGTGTTACAGGCAGCATAACGTCCTCCATGGCTTCTCCAGACGCTTTCACGTCAGTCTCGTGCTCAGGTGAACCTGTACTCATCTGTGAAACGCACAGGGCGCCAGTGGCGGACCTGCCAATTCTGTTGTTCAATGGCAAAGGCCAGTCCAGCTTCACGGTGCCCACTAGAGGACATCGGGCCCTCAGTCCACCCTCATGAAGTCTGATTCTGATTGTTTGTCAGAGACATTCACACCAGTGGCCTGCTGGAGGTAATTTTGTAGCGCTCTGGCAGTGCTCATCCTGTTCCTCCTTGCACAAAGGAGCAGATACAGATCCTGCTAATGGGTTAAGGACCTTCTTACGGCCCTGTCCAGCTCTCCTAGAGTAACTGCCTGTCACCTGGAATCTCCTCCATGGTCTTGAGACTGTGCTGGGAGACACAGCAAACCTTCTGGCAATGCCACGTATTGATGTTACATCCTGGAGGAGTTGGACTGCCTGTGCAACCTCTGTTGGCTCCACATATTGCCTCATGCTACCAGTAGTGACACTGACCCTAGCCAAATGCAAAACTAGTGAAAAACAGTTAGAAAAGATGAGTAGGGAAGGAAATGTCAGTGGCCTCCACCTGTAAAACCATTCCAGTTTTGGGGGTCGTCCCATTGTTGCCCATCTAGTGCACCTGTTGTTTAATTTCATTAAGACCAAAGCAGTTGAAACTGATTAACAACCCCCTTTGCTACTTAACTGACCAGATCAATATCCCAGGAGTTTAATTGAGTTTATGCTATACTCTGATTAAAAAGTGTTCCTTTAATTTTTTGAGCAGTGTATTTTCAGCAATATATGTTATATGCGCAATATTGTGACTTTGGGGTGGGAGTGTCAGTTTGTGTCACCAATGACAAACAGAGAAGTGGTCAGGAAAGCTGTCTGAAAACAGACATTATTGGTTAGTGGTGTAAAAATGACACACTTAAGCTTTAATTTCACTAAAAGTCCACTGAGCATTATTAATTAAAATATGCTGAGTTACATCTATGTGAACTTTGCTTTTACATGAGATCAAATCAGCAGAAACATGGCAGCGGTCCAACTCTCCCCCAGCTATCGGAGCTATCCGGTGATGCATATGGACAAAATCAATAACAAATGGTCTTCCATCTTTGTCAGGGTCCTCTAGCCCACACTACTTTAGAGATCTCAGACCAGTGTCTTCCTAAACACACGACCGTTACCGCTGTAGAGAAGAACCAGAAACCATGCGTCAATCTGTGTAGTAAAATGCGAATTTTGTGGGCCTTCGCAATTCGAAAGAGGCCACAGCTGACTGCCTCAGGCTCTCGCTCACGAACATCTAAAGCATCCCGCACTCTGTTTTTACACAAAGCAGATGCTTAGACACAGCTAACCATTGCCTTTGAACAGGGAAAACTTTGCAAGAGCCTCTGATTCTTGTCAGGACTTGGCCTGGTGCATGCTAATAAGTGTGGAGGGATTATAATCATAATAAGTAACAGAATAGGAATAGTGGATTTTAACTAATTGCAGACTTTGGAGTGTTGAAAATTCATGCTCTGTTGCTATAGTGCAGATGTAGGTTTTGAAAAGGCCACCCTAAACCTGAGATTAGGTGCCCACTAATAGCCATAAGTGGGTTTCATGTTGCTTTGGTAACGGTGCTAAGAAGTCATATTTTACCTGAGTTCTGAATATTAAGTATAATGCAAGGAAAAATTGTGTGCCGTACAGTATCAAGAAACATATTTTTGTAGACTTGCCCTTGGGCTGTATGCTAAAGCATCATACAACATGAGCAGTGCAGTCTGATAAACAAACAATGAGCTGGTTCAGTGCAGTCTGATTCATCAACAAATAACTCATTTGAATCACGTGTTTTTAGTGAATCAAAAACAAAGCAGACAACCATTTTCTGATTTCTGAACAAATCACTCTTATGTGCTTGCTCTGTTTTGTAAATCAAAAATATAAAGTGACCAGTACAGTCGATTCAAGTAAATCAAGAACATACAGAATGATCAGTGCATGAACAAATGACTCATTATGAGCTGATTCTTTTTTGTGAATCAAAAAATCTCCATAACCATGGTAATCTCCTGAACGAATCAATCTTATGAGCTGGTTCTTTTTAGTGAGTCTAAAACATACAGCATGACCAGTGCAATTTGATTAATGAACAATTGACTCATTATGAGCTGACTCTTTATTTTGTGAATCAAAACATCAGCACAACCATGCTCTGATTCCCGAACAAATTACTCTTATGAGCTGGTTCTTTTTAGCGAATCAAAAACATAGAGCGTGACTAGTGCAGTCCAATTCACAAACATGTGAATCATTATAAGCCGGTTCCTTTTAATGAATCAAAAACACACAGCATGACCATATGGCAAGCCGCTTTAACATTTAATCTATAAGACGCACTAGTATCTGATTTAACGTTACTGGTACTTATTTTTTTAAATACTAGTATATTTTACATTAAGTACTAATACTTATTCATTAACTACTAGTGCTTATTCTTTAGATACTAGTGCTTGTTCTTTAGGTACTAGTGTCTTTTTTAAAGTTACTAGTACTTATTCATTAGATACTAGTACTTAATCAGTAGATACTAGTGTTGTCAAAAGACCTGGTACTTCGGTACCAAGTCGGTACTAAAAAAATGAAAACGTCACGGTACCAGGTTTTTTTAAGTACCGGTGATACCGAGAACCTGGTCAACCCGGTTCTTGACGCATACGGCTCTATGATTTCCGCAATGTAGAAAACGCGGACGGAATCTCAGAATCTCGGAATCCAGTTATAAAAACGGAATTTACAGTTCAGCACGGAATGTCACGGAATTTCTCAAAGTTTGGATGAATTAATCAAAAGTAGGTCATTGCACTTAAATCAAATCGTGACACAGACTAGTAACTGTAAATATTAAGCCGCAAAAGTCGATTCAAATATGAATCCTGCATGTTCTGTGAGTCTCTGTGTGAATGAGTGTTTAAAGACATTGTGCAAGAAATATATTACTATTATTTAGTAGAATGTATGAGATGCTATTACTACTGTTGAAAAAAATTAATAAATATTTATTTTAAAAGAAATAATCACACAATATTTCTTCCATATTTTAATTTTAATAGTAAATCCCCTTTATTTACCAAAAAAAAATAAAATGTGTTTAAATTTCAATAGCCAATAGCCTCGTGGTTAGTGCGCCGACATACAGCACAACTGCTCTCACGGCAACCCGAGTTCAATTTCCGTCTCGAGGTCCTTTGCCGATCCTGCCCCCCTCTCTCTCCACCCAATGATTTCCTGTCAGCACTCTACTGTCCTGTCCCCAATAAAGGCAGAAAACGCCCATAAATATAACTTAAAAAAAAAAAGACACATTAAATTTGGGTGAAACTTGTTTACTGTTTTTCATACTTCTATTACTTGCAGAAAAAGAAATACAATTTAAATAAGTATAAAGAATGGCATTGATTTTTGTACATTTTATTTTTGTTTGATTTTATTATTAAAAATGTTTATAATTAGCATGTGGTACCGAGATTGGTACCGAGAACCGTGGATTTTCACTGTTATCGGTACCGAATACTGAAATTTTGGTACCGTGACAACACTAGTGCTTACAAAACTGACAAAATAGGTTTTCTATGTGCTTGTGTACAAATGATTGTTTCTTTTCTATGTGGTTTCCTCAAAAAAAGTACATCCATCTCCTTGTTTCTGTTTCATGACTAATCTCTCTCCTATATGTTGCTGGTTCATTAATATTCAACATGCGATTAGCATACTGGGCAGAAATGCAAATTTAAAAGTACTAGTAGCTATTAAGTTCAGGATATCTCTGGTCTAAAAAGTTACTAGTAACTAAAAAATAAGAACTAGTTCTATTTTTTTTTAATAAGAAGAGTATAATTAAATACTAGTCACTATTGGAATAAGCACTAGTATCTAGTATCTTACAAAAGACACTAGTACCTAAAGTATAAACTAGGGCTGGGCGATATGGCTGAAAACTGTATCACGATATCAGGGTTTCATATCGGTCGATATCGATAATTATTGATATTTTTATGACCCATTTAAAATAAGGACCAGGAGAAAGATATATTACATTTAAACATTTTTATTTTAAACTTAACCTTCCTCTGATCATTATCCCCTCAGTTATTAAGACAGAAATGTAAACAACCATGGAAAACTCAAATAATTAAAATGTAAACATAATTGTTAAGTGTTCATTGTGGCTTTAGACTTATCTCTTAACATTTAAGGTGCAAAATGAAAGAAAATGTAAGAAATGTTTAATAAAGTGTAATAAAATAGTGCAAAGTGTTAAATATAAACAGAGAAACCTGAGAATTTTGTCCCAAGTTTAGTGCTATGAAGTTCACTAGCTGTTCACCTTCTGGTGAATAAAGTGTTTTTAAAATATGTGCAGTGTTTTGTAAACCTAAATAAAACTGAGGTAGTTCGTGGTATTACCAGTCTTGGCGGGAACGACGGTCTTGCATAATTTGCAGACGACATTGGTCTGACTACTAAAAAACTGCCATACTGGCGAGCTGACTTTTCCTCTTTTATTTACAATTTCCTCGCTCGCTGCGGCACTCATTTTCTGCTTATGAAAAGGAATCCAGCAGACCAGCACGAGACAACGATATGGCGCAACCAAACTGATACTGTTACATGATTGGCTGTTAGCGTGTCACTCCCTACGTTTCTAGGTTACCAGAGAGCAGTGCCTTTGTTAATGCAACCTCTGTTTTCTTCCGACAAAGAATAAAAAATATTGAACGTTTTATCGAACACATTTTTTATTGATATCGATCACGTGTCTATCGCGATACATATCGTTATCGTTTTATCGCCCAGCCCTAGTATAAACACTACACTGTAAAAAGGAAAGAAAGAAGTTGAGCCAGCTTAAAATTTTAAGGCAACCAGCTTCAGCAGATTTTTGAGTTTTCTCAACTTCTTGTTTTAAGTTTATACAACAAAAATTTGAGAATCTCCCACAAAAATAAGTTGAGCAAACTCAAAAATCTGCTGAAGCTGGTAAAAATATTTTTTTGTAAGTTTGCTCAACTTTTTTTTTTTTACAGTGTAGTAGCTAAAGAGTAAGTACTAGTAGCTAATGAATAAGTACTAGTACTTAATGGAAAAGATACTAGTATCTAAAAAATAAGTACTAGTAGCATGAAAATAGACACTAGTACGGCTTATAGATTAAATGTTTAAACGGCTTGCCACAGTGACCAGTGCAATGTGATTCATGAACAAATGAGTCTTATAAGCTGATTCTTTTTTATGAATCGTGATGAATGTATCAGACAATGGTAATTCCTTAATGAATCACTCTTATGATTCTTATGGTTATTTTAATGGATATGAGTTTAAAAAGACAAGATACCAGTTTGAATCCTTCTTTGAATTTATTCCATCATTTGACTCATTTACTGAACTGCAGGTTATTATTGATTTCATTCATGTTTATATCAAAATAAAGAAAGTTTGTCAGTACCAAATGTCAGTACCATTAACAAAGTTGCGAAATACAAAATCATTTAATTTTTAATTTTAATAGCATGCAATTGTGGATGACTGATCCTGTGAGATCATCTGCCTTGAAGCATGAGCATGCTTTCCCGGCCTGTTATTGAGCCACAGTGCCACCTACTGTGAAGTTCTAACTTGTAATTGAGTACTGTTGTGATCTCTGTCCAAACCAATCTCCTCCATCAGATGTCTCAGATGAGCTTTGTCTATTCATTATGCTTCTACGCTTGCCAAATTTGGTGAGATTTACAGATTTTCCTGAAGGTTTTAAAAGAGGAAACTTCATTTGTTTGGACCTTGTAACAGCATCCGTCTCAAAAGCTAAACAAATCTATCAGAGCAGGAACCCAACTGGGTGGCGTCTTGCTGTCCGGTCCACTGGCCTGTTTTGACATCTGGTGCACTCTTTCTCTTCTAGACATCGATGAGTGTGTTATGCGAACCCATAACTGTGGGACGGGCTTCCAGTGCCAGAATACTGATGGCTCGTTCACTTGTAACCTGAAGCAACGCTGCCTCACAGGCTTCACTCAGGACTCACACGGCAACTGCATTGGTAAGACAGGGAAGAGCCAGCTACAGAGTCACTCAGTGCCCCCTAGTGGACAGATGCATGAAGAATACCAAATCAGCAAAGACACCTTTATGAAAATTTTTACAAGAAAGTTGCTTTTTTTGTTGTTTTTTCATTTTTTTTATTTTAGACGTCGATGAATGCAGCAGTGTGAGTGAACCATGTACGACCGGCTTTAACTGCATAAATACTGTGGGCTCTTACACCTGTCAGCGCAAGATTATCATGTGCAGTCGGGGTTACCATTCCAGTGCTGATGGAGCAAGATGTATTGGTGAGGATGCACATAAATATACACAACTATACCTTAACCCTACAATTTCCTAAACTTAACCCTTTCAGACACATTTTTTTTTTTTTTTTAATTAACCACTATTATATAAGTTCAAAGGTTTGGGGTCAGTAAGAATTTTTAAAGAAACTAATACAGTTATTTAGCGATATTAAAGACTCTTTAATCTTACGAAAGTTTTTTTTTTTTTTAATAAATGCTGTTATTTTGAACATTCTATTCATTAAAGAATTCTGAATCCATGTATCACAGTTTCCACAAAAATATAAGCAGCACAACTGTTTTCAACATTGATAATAAGACATGTTTATTGAGCACCAAATTAGGGTATTAGAATGATTCCTGAAGGATCATGTGACACTGAAGACTGAAGTAATGATGCTGAAAATTCAGCTTTGTCATCGCAGAAATGAGACAAATTGGATTTTTACATTTTAAATTATAATAACAATTCACATTATTGCTGTTTAAATAAATAAAATAAATGAATAAAATAAATGGTGAGCATGAGAGACTTCTTTTAAAAACAATCAAAAATCTTACTGACCACAAACGTTTGAATAGTAGTGTACAGTTTTATATAAAATATTATTTCTAGATATATATCTGTTATACATGTTATGTATAGAACTATATATTTTATTGTTCCCACAAACTTTTTACCTAACATTTCTTCTGAAATGTGGCTTGACAAAAGACAGTTCTACTTGTTTAAACACAATACCTTGGAAATACTGTGGCAATATCATGGTAAATGATGATGATACCATGCTCAAAAAATATCAAGCTACTGTGATTACATGTCCAAAAAAGCAGTTTGAACCATGTACAAACAATTATGAATTGTGAAAAACCACACTAGTAGCATGGTACGGTTTGTTAGCATATGCTAACAGAGTCTGAAAGAACAATTAAGACTGTTGAATATGTACTACAGATGTAGATGAATGTCAAATGGGCACCCACCGCTGTGGAGAGGGCCAAATCTGTCACAACCTGCCCGGCAGCTACCGCTGTGACTGCCAAACCGGCTACCAGTACGACACCATTCGCCAGCTCTGTGTGGGTGTGTATCAATAGACACATCGACAGACACACAACAAATACACAGCCAAAACACACATCTTCACACAAAACATCACTTCAAAAATGACCTTACAAAACACTATGCAATACAGGAGGACGTTTTTCACCATTAGCATTAGCATCTGTGACACAGGTAAACTGACTTCTGACCTCAAACAGGTTCAAGTTTCAGACATTTTTTTGAAGTATCTTAAACCACAGTAGCAAAATAAAGCACTTGAAGGGTTTAAAAAAAGTTTGGATACCGTGACTGAATTACCCAAAGGATGTCGTCTTCTCTGTGGTTAGCCAGACTAACAGCATGCATATAGATGAAGCTGACAGCAGCTCATGCTCAATAGAGCGTGCAGATTATCCTAATCTCTTATCTCTTCTGCTCCTATAGCAGAGTGAAAGAAGACAGCAAAGCAAGGGGAAAGAGAAAGAGATGCTCCCGAGACTACAGTATGTTTGTAAACTAATGCAGTTCTCTGCATCTTTTCTGCTGGCAGATGTAAATGAGTGTTGGCGGTACCCAGGCCGCCTGTGCGCCCAGACCTGTGATAACACGCCGGGCTCCTACCAGTGCTCCTGTACCACTGGCTTCTCCCTGGCCTTTGATGGCAAGAACTGTGAAGGTACATCCATTTGCACTAGCAGAATTGAACACAGATCAGTTCTGCCTGCGATGAATGTGTTGTGCTCTGACAGTATGAATGTTCTTTCTTTCCAATTAAAGTGAGACACGAATAGAGTGAAAAACAAAAATAGACGAGTGAGCTGTCAGCTGAAGCTTTTCTATGGGACTGAAGCGCAGTTTTTTTTACTAGTTCCATCATGGCCAGACCCATTCATTTATTCAGAGTTTGTTTCAAGGACTTGGTGGCTGACATAGCCTGAGGAACTTTTCATGAGGTGACTTTTAGTTGAGTTTCAGAGGGACAGAATTAGTAGTTTAATACGATAATTTAATAAGCTTTTTTTCTCATGAAGATGACAGTTTGAGTGTAAAATGAAAACCAAATTGAATATAAAACCTGATGGTCATGTTCTCCAGCATGTTCTGAGAATGATCCAAAAAGTGTATTGTGCTTCAGTGGAGGAAGAACATCTGACCATTAGTTTACATACGTAGTGTCAAAGTAACTTGATTAGTGACCTAGAAATAATGCAGAGTTATAAATATTTCCTGTTTTATTATTTGTATTAATTAAATCTATTATTAATATTTAATTCAATTAAATTTTTCTGTACATCTGCCTCACTCCTTTTCCCAGATTTTAATTAGATTTTGAATTCCAAATCTTCAGTGTGGGTTCAGACTTTTAGACCCCACTGTATATTTGCACTGTTATGACACACAGCCAAGTGCACAACACTGTAATGATTTATGCAAATATGTACAAATAAACAGTTTTTAATCCAAAAACTTGATGTTTACTGTGTTCTCTCATAGATGTTAATGAATGTGACAACAATCCCTGCAGTCAGGAGTGTGCAAACATTTATGGCTCTTACCAGTGTTATTGCCGAATGGGCTACTACCTGAAAGAGGACGGGCACACATGTGAAGGTGAAGTGTTCTCAATGTCCTCAAGACGGGAAATAGATTAAAATTAGTTTCCATCATTCCATTCGTAGCCATTAAGGATTAAAACACAAGGACACATTTACATTATACAGTACGTTGATTAAAGAGATGATGGGGATCCTCTGATGGGGATATGAGATAATAATAATAATCTTATTTTCAATAATAATACAATAATAATAATACTTGTAAGACAATAATAATATCTTGAATATTTTAATAAGGATGGATTTTTTTTTTTCAGGACTGTGTAGCAGTTAGTGTGTCATTGCCACATTTTCTTAAACACATATCTTTCTGGTTAATGGACAAATCCATCTCACAGTGGTTTGTTCTTTATAAATGGCTAGTTTTCTCAGTGATAAAGATGAAATGCTCTTATTTGTTCTCTAGATATCGACGAGTGCTCACAGAGCATTGGAAACCTCTGTGCATTCCAGTGTGTGAATATCCCAGGTAGCTACAAATGTGCCTGTCCTCCACATGGTTACTCTATGTCACCTAATGGACGCACCTGTCAAGGTAACACAAAATGATATATTACTTTTCATATTACATATAAATCTTCACTTCATCTTCTGTATTTTAAAAGCACATAGCATGAGACTAAATGTTTAGGATTTAGTTCTGGATTTACTTACCCTCATATTGTTTCAAACATTAATGCATTTCTTTGTTCTGCTGAATACAAAAGAAGATACACTGAAGAATGTTCATAACCAAACAGTTTTGGTTCTATTGACTTCCATTGTATTTTTTTGTTATGATGTTGAATATAATATAATATAATATATTCCCCAGGTGATGTCCCTGGTCTCTATTCTCTAAAGGCAGATTGGCCATTCTGCTAAATATCTCCTTTGTGTTTTGCACAAGAAAGAAATGTATACAGATTTGGAAGACACCAGGGTGAACAGTTCCTTTAAATTGTGGTTAATATTCTGTCCAACACCTCTCTAAAGCCAAATGCTACAAACTCAATTTGGAGCCTTAATTTCTCTAATTGGCGCATTGTGTTGCGAGGAGCTAACCTCAGGTTCAACACAGTGCTACTCAGTGTCCTCCATCACTCTCTGAAAGATCACAAAATTGACGAAACTCCCTTAGGCTCTCAAGATAGGAAAGTCGATGAGAGGTGAAGAAGAGCCTGTACATGCTCCCGGAGGTTAGCGCTAGCCTGCACAAAACGAATTAGTCTGCGGATTGGAGCCGGCGAGCTGTAACGAGGACTTTGCTTTTGTAAAATGAGATGCATAATTAATTACTTCTGGAGGGGCCAAAATTGACTCCTACCAGAATGAAGCCTGGCGGTTAGTCACCGCAGACATCAGTCGCCCCTGACAACCCTGCTAGCATTGACTGGGACCGGGTATAATTTAACATGCGCTGCCATTTAGATATTTATTTATGTAATAAAGCCTCACAAAAGTCTAATAGTTTACTTTTGATTCACTATTGAATTTCCATTTACCCTTTTTTTATGTAAGAGAACTAAAAAGAATACTTAGGAAAGTTTTAAGCAGTCTCAGACATCTCAGTTTTGGATCGAATGGTTATATAACTGTCTATTTAGCTACTGTCTTCCCTTTTGTTCTCAGATATTGATGAATGTGCCATTGGATCGCACAATTGCTCTGCTTCCCAGACCTGCTTCAACATCCAAGGAGGCTTCCGTTGCTTGTCATTTGCATGTCCAGACAACTACAGGAGAGTGTCGGACATGTAAGTATGGCCTGCAGATTTTCTTCCCAATCATTTATCATGCAGAACACATATAGGCTCCAACAGTGAACCTGCTAATGTTGCTGAACCCTGTCCAACCTTACCACACTAATCAGAAGTTTCATAACACTTAAAGTTCACTCCCAAAAAAATGAAAATTCTGTTACAACTAGATGAGTAAAGTTCACAAAAAAGCATGTTGCTAGCATGATTAGCATGTTGCTAACATACTTCTAGCATGATTAGCATGTTAACATGTTTTTAGCATGTTTTAACATGATTGGTATGTTGTTCGCATATTTCTAGAATACGTAGCATGTTGATTGCATAATTAGCATGTTGCTGGCATGTTTCCAACATTATTAGCATGAGCTAAGATGTTTTTAGCATGATTAACATGTTATTAGCATATTTCTAGCATGTTTTTAGCATGATTAGCATGTTTTTAATGAATTCTGTCCCTCCATTGAAAATCCAGGTAACCAAAACACAAAACTATCAAAAAGATCATAAATGCGACATAAAATCAATCCATATTAATCGAGTGGTTTAATTACAGTCTTGTGAACAAAAATGATAGCTTTATGAACAGATTTAATTTAGGCTTTTATGCACATATACTGTACATAGAGCATGTCACTTATGGTTAACACAGCAGCTTGTGTGTGTTACACAATAGAACAAACCACACAGGTTCACACACGTTCACCAAATATGATGTGCTCTATTTGTCGATTGTTTTTTAGATGTTAATAAAAGCCTAAATTAAATCTACAGTGATCATATCTCTCTTCATAAGACTTGGATTAAACCATTTGATTTATATGGATTTTTTTAAGACACCTTTATTACCTTTCTGGAGCTTCTAAGTTTTGGTTACTTTGACTTCCAATGGGAGGACAAAAACCTCCCAGATTTCATTAAAAATATCTGATTAAACAAAGTCTGGAACAACATAAGGATAAGTTACTGATAACAGAATTTTTATGTTTTGATGAACTGCCCCCTAATGCAAGAAATAAATGATCTTTCAGATTTTATCAAGAAATAAACTTTTATTGCAAAATTGCAAAATTGGAAACCATACAGATGCACATGCACACACATTCTGTACTGGCTCTGTACATCTGCACTGAGCATTAGAGCATAAAAACATTCACTATAGCATCCTTGTGCCATCTGTATTGACGCTGACTCCTTACAGAGCATGGTTTCTGCTAAGAAAAGGGAATGGAAGCAGATTGCTTTGATTAGGCAGTAGTTCAAACACACACGTCTGGCCAGTGTCAGCATGGACTCTGATTGGTGGGAACTCCCACTGCTCACCATCAGCCCTCCTGAGATTCGCGGCTATATCAGAGATTTAACAGCACCTAGCAGTCAGCAGGTCCAAAAACATATACGCCGACTATGATGTGGTCGTTTTAGGAGACAGTATCACCATATTACTCCAATGCTAGCTATGTTCTGTATGTCGTGCTGTACAACATATTTAGTTAATCTGTGGAACAAGACAATCAAGTGAGGGTGTTTCAGGTTGGTTGTCCTTATTGATCTAAATCAAAAGAACCTCCCCCTAAGTGTCTAGTTGGCTCTTTCAAAGTAAGTTGCTTGTTTTATCACCAACCAGGTCAAAATCATAAATCTGATCATTTAGAAAAGTAACAGCACATCTCGACCTTCAATCTGTACAATTTGAGGTATCATTCAGCACAAATGTTGTGGGATCAGTTACAGGCTGAAGTTTTATATATCAAATTAAGTTGTTTTTTTTCAGTGCTGAAATGGATACTTTGCTCAAAAATGAAAATTCTGCCATATTTACTTACCCTGTCATTCCAGTGACTTCTGTTTTATGATGTTGGTGTTTTCTTATGCTGTTGATGTTTAATATTGTGTTATTGTTTTATGCTCTATGTTTTTTGTTTTGCTTTGTAGCAGTTACCCAAATGTGTTATACTGACTTTTTTACTGTGTAACAGAGAAGCTATTTTGAAGAATGTTTCATTTTGTTTAATTTTTTTGAGTAAAAGTCAATGACGTTTACAAATTAAGGTCAGTGCTACATTGGACCCCACTGACTTTGATTTTATGGAAAGAACGACAATGAGACATTTTTCAAATGATCATCTTTTTTGTTCCACAGCAGAAAGTGAGTCAAACAATTTTGGAATTATGTGATATTTCGGGTTGAACTAGCTCTTTAAGAGAGTCTGTTAATGTCCTAAGATCCATTTTAGATGTTTGACTTTAAAAGGATTCGTTCACTTCCAGAACAGAATGAAGAACTAACCGCCTGTGACCTTTGCAGCGTGATTACTTAACGTGCTTAACATCACAGACGTGCATCGCAGAGCTAGTGCAAGTTGAGCATTTGTGGTTAAAAAGTATATAATATATAAAGTATATATTAGTATTTTTCTTATAAAATGACCTGTTGTTTTGCTAGATAAGACCCTTATTCCTTGGCTTGGATCGTGTAGATCCCTTTGAAGCTGCACTGAACCTGCGATTTGAACCTTCAACCCATTGAAGTCCACTATATAGAGAAAAATCCTTGAATGTTTTCCTCAAAAATCGTAATTTTCGTAACTAATGAAATCGTAACAAATCGTAACTAATGAAAGAAAGACATGAACATCTTGGACGACATAGGGGTGAATAAATCAACAGGGAATTTTTATTCTGAAAGTGAACTAATCCTTTAAAACATGACTTCAGCCAGGGTCTTTGCAGAACAAACTCTTAGGCTGATGATACACGGGCAACTTTTTGAGCAATGGAGCAACTTTGGGAAATGTTACCGTCAACGGGCAGCCAGGTGAGACACAGGGTCCACGACCGAACTAAAATATCCAGATAGAAATATGTTTCCCTTTCTCAATGGGAAAGTGCCCAAGCAACATTGCTCAAAAAAAGTTGCCCAACAAAATTGCTCAAAAAGTCGCTGTGTATCATCAACCTTACACGTTCTATTGACCAAAACTCTGACCTCTCCCATGCTTTTAGACGCTGCGAGCGAGCAAGTTGCCCCAACTTTCAGCAATGCCAGACCATGCCATTACGGATCACGTACTACCAGCTGAGCTTCCAGACCAACATCGTCATCCCAGCTCAGATCTTCCGCATCGGACCCTCGCCCGCCTACTCGGGCGACAACATCATCATCAGCATCCCACGTGGAAACGAGGAAGGCTACTTTAGCACACGGAAGCTCAACAGCTTCACGGGTGCCGTGTACCTGCACCGGCAGGTACGGGAGCCGCGGGACTTCCTCATCGACGTAGAGATGAAGCTGCTGCGTCAAGGAACTTTCACAACTTTCCTGGCCCGCATCTACGTGTTCATCACAGCAAACTCCATGTGATATTACTCTCGTCTAACGACGCCTTTGATTCCGCATGGTGCTAAACTCTTCAAGCTTTTGCCTTGAAGTTGTTTGTCATCTGGCAGATCTTTAGGCTTCTGTTTGCCTAACGGATTTTGCTCAGAGAGACTTTGATGGGACTCTCCCACTGGGATCCAACCGCTTGTTTTTAGTAGAGTGAGAACAAACAGGATGGAGTACAGAGACTGACAGAAACATTTGGCTTTTAAAAGTCCTTGTTTTTTCCTCTTCAAAGTATTGAAAGTACTCTACACCAGATGCTATTTATACTGTACCAATTTATCTTGATTGCCTGAAACTGCTTTTTATAGCACTTCATTACTTTTCTAACAACACTATGTTCCTCCTCGGGGGTTGGCATAGTAGAGCTGAGGTAGAGTTACACATTTGTAATGGCTGTCACAATTCCTCCATAGGCCAGACGTCTAATCATTTCACAGCTCATTCGAAACAGCTAATAACTGTATTTGAAAGCGTATCCATGATAATTCACATGAGTACCTCAGACCACACCAGCCTGCGAAAGAGAACATTGTGCGATCATGTCTGTAATCATTGCGTTAAACACTTGATTGTTATGTTTGTTTCAAATGCGTTCCCTTTGTAGCTCTTGGTGCTAATATACTATTTTGGAAATGATACATGAAGAGTGTGTGAGCTCCAAAGCAGCACTAAGAACGTTCAACTGTTATAAGTCTTTTCGTATGTCTGTACTTAGTAATACTGGACCTATTTTGATGTATCACTGTCTTGAAAATCCATCTCAGGGTAAAAGCATAAAAATCATCTCGATATACTCTCACGCACCGCATATCTGAAAACCTAACACAATTCTACTCATTACTGAGAAACATATTGGGTATCAACATAAAAGCGTTTCATACTCATTAAATTCATGGAAGAACCGAACGCATCAGTATAATAATGCAGTACATATTATCTGCCTTACTGGATTCAATTCTTCAATAAAGCACCATTAATCATTTTATTAGTATCTTAGTGATTACTTGAGATGCTTTTCACTTCATTTGTTTGTTCTGTTTGATTATTTTATTAAAAGTAAGAGATCACCTCCTAGTGGTGAGAAGATGAACTGTTGCTTGTGTCCTGAGGCTCACTTTGCTTTCAGCATGTTGCATTAGCTATAAACCACCATCAAATTTTATGATACAATTTCACTAGTAATGAAGCATTTGAAGCATAAAGTCAACATGGAATCAAAACTGAATCTCAGTGCATGTTATTAAAAAGAAAATAAATGCTTGAAAGCCTTTTAATAAAAAAAAAAGTAACTTGCTCTTCCTCTGAAAGGACTTTTCTTTGTGGGCTTTTGGAAATGTTCATCAATAACCTATGGAAGCCCTGTTTCTGCCACAGAATAAAAAAGGGATAAAAATGTAAATTCTGTATATCTCACAATTCTGATTTTTTTCCTCACAATTGCAAATTTATATTTCACACTTCAGACTTTTCTTCTAAGAACTGAGATACAAACTCAACTCAAAAAAGTCAATTGTGAGATAAAAATAGTCGCAATTACCCTTATTGTTTTTATTTTATGGCTAAAACAATTCTGAATTCTGAAAAAAAGTGATAAACATGCAATTTTTATATCTCGCAAGCTGAGAAAAATAATATCTTGCTGAGAAAAGATGCAGGTGGAAAATGCAACTGGAATAAAATAATAGCCAATTGTTTTAGCAAATTCTCATTCAGTCTGATTCCATTCTGGTAAAAGCCACTTTGCACAATCTAATTAAATATCAATGGATAAAAACTGTCAACCCCATATTTTCTCATTAAATGTCCTGTTTCTCTCAGAAATACATTATAATACACGTGTAAAATGAGTTGCAAACAGCATTTCACATTCAGGAAATGGCCTAAAGACCAAAAACAACTCTTGTCTTGTGTGTTGGTATTTATATTGGAAAGGTGGGCTGCTTTGCTCTTTTCTCCTCTCATTGTGCTTTCCATCGCAATTCTCATCAGACCTCAGCGCTATCATTTTCTGTCGCACCCTGGAGGCCGCTCAACCCTGCCTTTCATTGTGTAGGTATCGGAAAAGGGTGTGCATTGTTCAAAGCCGGCAGCATGGTCGTGTATGTAGTACATCCCTACAGATAACCTCTGGCTGCTATCGGCTAAGTGGGATGAATGATACGATTCGTCAGCTCAACAGCACTGTAAATCACACCTAAACTAGCCTGCATGGTTTAAAAAAAGAAAAAAAGAAAAACACCAGTCAGGAAGTATGTGTAGTAATTGCTGTCGAGGAGCATATTTATACCTAATAATGGCTTTAATAAAAATGACTAAATATCAAAACAATTATAATAATATTCATATATCACTCTGACAGTAATATGGCCATAGATCACTTAGTTGCAACAAGTTCTATTTGATAGTGTCGCACGTATGGCCCCAGTCCTCCCTGTCGACAGTCGAGGCTCAAACACTTCCGCCCATTGAGATGCCATCCTACACACACTTAGGAGTGTGCTGCTACTTACAGATTATCGTCTTTCCTCTTCATGCTTATCAGTGAGGCTAAATATACATTATTGTGTTTTTGGGAAGCAAGTGTTCAGCCCAAGGAGAGGAAACCACTGAGAGACACATTGGCTATTTCTATGATAAAGATGCTCACAGGAAGTTATGAACTTTGTGATAATATTCACATGAAGTCTTAATGATTCACTTCCATTGTCACCAATATAATTTTGGAGCGATAAACAAGCTTTATACAGTGGTAAAACTATTTAGATTTTTTTTTTTAATGTATAAATGTTGTTGTAAACCATTCTTATTTTTGTATTATCATTTTATTAATATTTAGAATTCGATTTATTTTTTAATTTTAATTGTAGTTTCATTTTTAGTAATTTTGTTATGTGCTTTTGTCTTTTCTATTCTTTATGTATATATATATATATATATATATATATATATATATATATATATATTACTATAGGCTTATTTTTTTATTTCAGTTTTAGTTTTTATTTATCACCAGCTTTTTAGTGCTTCAGCATAAACTTATTTCAGTTAGTTAGTAGCAACATTTTTGTTTTCTTTAAGTTTATCATTCACTTTTATATTTTATTTTATTTTAATTAACAAAAATGTTTTAATTGTTTTAGTTTTAGTTAACTATAATTGCTCTCATGCTCTGTAAACCTCGCAAAATGTTCAAATGCATTATAGTATGTTAAAGCCTTTCTAAGAGCCAGCATCTCTTTCCGAGCCTTTTTTTTTTACATTTTTTTCCTTAAGTGCACAGGTGTAGTTCATCACAGTCTGAAGTTTAAACAAAGTATCTATTGTTTTATATTTTAAAACTCAGAAAATTTATTTTAGTGAAGTGTTTAGGTTGGAAAGAGCATAATGCCATTTCTTACTATTTCTGCCATATATTTATATAACATTAGTACACTAGTGTGCTTTTCGGAAATGGGACAGTTTTTTGAGTGAATCAGATGATTAATGATGAATTGAATGGTAAGACTCATAAAGTCATTTGTCGCCACCTACTGGTAAATGATGCAAAATTTGTCACAAAACCCCACTGCACTAAGGCAAACTGACAGTCTGTCCTTTGTCTCTTTTATATTACATGTAAAAAAAAAAAAAGACAAATCATGCAAACAGTGAGAAGTCCTAGTACTGCATAACATTATAAAAGTGAAACCTGTCCTTCAGTGCTTTGCTTAGCTGAAATCATATAGAACTGTCAGTCCCAATATTTGGTACAATTTATTTGAATGGCTATTGAAAATGAAAAATGTATGTAAAATGCATATCTGAGATCTGCAAGTGCTTGTGCCAAAAATGCAAGTTAATTACTCAAGTGGATCATTTACTGTGCTATCCCAATGCCCTTCAGCAGCATCTGCTTGATTCTTTGATGCCAATCAACCGAAATTTACATCTGCAGGCCTTCAGCTTCTCAATTTAGTTCTTTTCACCCTTGAAGCTTACTTGTTCTTCATCCTTGCCTCCAATCAATGAAACTAGTAAACCATCTGAGCTCAGTCAATATGAACTTAAAGAGGCAGTAATTAAATGAAATTGAATTGCACAAAGGCGGTTTCTGTGTGAGAGTGTGTAGGAAGCCGGTACTCACACTGAGCTACCCTTTAATCCAAAACGGGAATCTGAACATAAAAGGCGGGATCATTACCTGTGCATGGTCAGCTGGGTCAAATCGAAGGCTTTCATCAGTGCCTGGTCACAAGTGTTGTACTTCAAATGCCTAGGAGTTAGACATCAGTTCCCCTCAGATGACATTCCCATGGTCCTCAGGTCAGCATTAAAGCATAATTCTTAATTGCTTTGGCTGTTGGCACTGTCATTGATGGGCCGTCTGACTGACTAACATCAGAACAAGGGCTTCACTATCTGTCTATCTATATCTATTTATGTCTGCTTTCATCAATCAGTCTGCATGATCTCAGAAACATGCAGGATGTTGGAATCCGACAAACAAAAATGCAAATTCAACAAATACAATTGTTGTTGTTGTTTTTGAGTAAATGCCATATCAGATAGACGTTTCTTATGTAGTTCCTGAATAAATTTTTTTTATCAGTTGAATAAATGAATGAATGACTCAAACAGAGAGTCCATTGTTTTGCTTCAAAATTATCATACATTTTTGAACAAATTGATTAAGTGAATGAATCAATGACTCATTCAGGTGTACATCACTCAGGCTATATTGCTAAATGTATCAACAGCTGAATTTGGAATAACATTACTAGGAAATAGAAAGAATGAAAAAAATCACAATTTTTTAAAATAATCAAATAATAAACAATGAGGTTGAATGAATATTCACTGAGTCCTTCGATACATTTTTAATTCATGAAAAAATCAGGATATTGAACGAAACGTTCGAGTAAATGGTAACTGATCGCCACCTACTGGTTGATTGATTTAACATGCCGAAAGAGTCACTCAAAAATTCCCACCAATAACTTTCCTTTCGCTATTTTATATTACACTTTCGTTACTAATTAAAATATAAATGAATTTTTAAAAAGACGGTCCAACTTGAATGTACAAACACAGACTAGCCTAATTAACGTACTTTATATGCCACCGGTCACGCAATTGTTATAAGGCTGAAAATTAATCTACAATGACAGAATTCCTGCACTATTGGAAATCATTCTTAAATTGCACAGTTCCTGTTTCTTTTTTGTTTGTTTATTAAACATTATGATTCTTTTTTAATCTGTCTTTACCATAAATGGAAAATACAGATTCTGTCATTGGTTATGAGTGGATCAGTCATAGTCATGTTGTTGTTATGTTCGCTTCTGCAGATGTGTCTTCAAGGTGCAATAAGTTATGTTATACCTAGCGGTTGAAATGTGTACTGCAGTCCAAATTCAAAATATTGATAAGAGTTGTTTATCCAGCCCCTCCTCCTCAGACCGGGTTGCCAGATTGACAGCACACGGGAATGAGTGCATTTGACAATGGA
Source organism: Acrossocheilus fasciatus (assembly GCA_036784905.1). Taxonomy (NCBI): domain Eukaryota; kingdom Metazoa; phylum Chordata; class Actinopteri; order Cypriniformes; family Cyprinidae; genus Acrossocheilus; species Acrossocheilus fasciatus. Next base: position 20,139,507 of record CM071948.1, read on the forward strand.
AGGTGATGATCCTCCACTGTAAGTTGATGAGTTGATTTATCTGTGTTTTAATATGCTATTCAGATGGATGCCGATGCCGAGAATCTGCAATCTCTGACCCAGTTTATTTTCCCGCTTCCTTAGCTGCAAAATGCTGTGTTTTCCATAAAGTGGCAACCTGGGGTGTCAACCTACTATTGGGTAAACTGGCTGTGGGCAGAATCACACAGAACAAAACAAAAACAGATATTCCAACACCGAACTCACATTTCTAAATAGCATAACTGGCTGTAGCATTGTTTTTTTTTTGAAGAATGTGAATTTAGCATGTTTCCTAAGTATCTGCAAACATATTGTGGTATTTTTATGCTTTTTAAAACAAACAAACAAACAAACAAACAAACAAACAAAAACACATGCAACACCTTTCAGAGTGTTTGTGTGTGGCTGTACATATCCATGCATGACTGTGGATGTGTGAGAGTGTGTTCAGCATGTGACCGCTCTACGTAACATAGAGTTACGTACATACAGTATCTCACAGAAGTGAGTACATGCCTCACATTTTTGTAAATATTTTATCATATCTATTCATGTGACAACACTGAACAAATGACACTTTGCTACAATGTAAAGTAGTGAGTGTACAGCTTGTATGACAGTGTAAATTTGCTTTCCCCTCAAAATAGTCAATATTTTGTGTGACCACCATTATTTTCCAGCACTGCCTTAACCCTCTTGGGCATGGAGTTCACCAGAGCTTCACAGGTTGCCACTGGAGTCCTCTTCCACTCCTCCATGACGACATCACGGAGCTGGTGGATGTTACAGACCTTGCGCTCCTCCACCTTCCGTTTGAGGATGCCCCAGAGATGCTCAATAGGGTTTAAATCTGGAGTCATGCTTGGCCAGTCCATCACCTTTACCCTCAGCTTCTTTAGCAAGGCAGTGGTCATCTTGGAGGTGTGTTTGGGGTCGTTATCATGTTGGAATAGAAGGGAGGGATCATGCTCTGCTTCAGTACGTTACAGTACATGTTGGCATTCATGGTTCCCTCTATAAACTGTAGCTCCCCAGTGCCGGCAGTACTCATGCAGCCCCAGACCATGACACTCCCACCACTATGCTTGACTGTAGGCAAGACACACTTGTCTTTGTACTCCTCACCTGGTTGCCACCACACACGCTTGACACCATCTGAACCAAATAAGTTTATCTTGGTCTCATCAGACCACAGGACATGGTTCCAGTAATCCATGTCCTTAGTCTGCTTGTCTTCAGCAAACTGTTTGCGGGCTTTCTTGTGCATCATCTTTAGAAGAGGCTTCCTTCTGGGATGACAGCCATGCAGACCAATTTGATGCAGTGTGCGGTGTATGGTCTGAGCACTGACAGGCTGACCCCCCACCCCTTCAACCTCTTCAGCAATGCAGGCAGCACTCATACGTCTATTTCCAAAACACAACCTCTGGATATGATGCTGAGTACGTGCACTCAACTTCTTTGGTCGACCATGGCGAGACCTGTTCTGAGTGGAACCTGTCCTGTAACCGTCCGGCAACCGTGCTGCAGCTCAGTTTCAGGGTCTTGGCAATCTTCTTATAGCCTACGCCATCTTTATGTAGAGCAACAGTTCTTTTTTTCAGATCCTCAGAGAGTTCTTTACCATGAGATGCCATGGTGAACTTCCAGTGACCAGTATGAGAGAGTGAGAGCGATAACACCAAATTTAACACACCTGCTCCCCATTCACACCTGAGACCTTGTAACACTAACGAGTCACATGACACCGGGGAGAGAAAATGGCTAATTGGGCCCAATTTGGACATTTTCACTTAGTGAAGGTGTACTCACTTTTGTGGCCAGCGGTTTAGACATTAATGGCTGCATGTTGAGTTACTTTGAGAGGACAGCAAATTTACACTGTTATACAAGCTGTACACTCACTACTTTATATTGTAGCAAAGTGTCATTTCTTCATTTTTGTCACATGAAAAGATATAATAAAATATTTACAAAAATGTGAGGGGTGTACTCACTTCTGTGAGATACTGTAGATGGTTATCAGTAGGTGCCTTTTGATAACTCAAGTGGTCAGCACCTCAGGGGGTGGGGGTACAACATGGGGCAAGTAAATGCTAGTTCTGCTCAGAAAAGCTTCCAGGGGAGACGTGGCCAGAAAATACACCAAGGTTTAAACTCTTTAGATGTATCAGAGTCAATCAGTGTCCTATAGACATCCATAATTAAATGATTTAAATACATTTTGTCTTTGTTTTGAAGGAAAGTTTAAAAATGGCAAGATATACACTTATCTTGGAAGTTGATTTTTCTAAATCCACTGAGACAGAATTATAATAATGCTCAGATCATAAAGAGAGAGGGATTTTCTTTAAAGGGCAGTATGTTCATTTAATTACTATCCTGTGGCTGGTGAAGGAATGCTCACTTGCACAACACACTTGCGTAACCTGTTTTAGTGTCAGCCCATCAAATACTATATGCTCACATTTTCCATTCCAGCATGAGCAAAAAACACAATGTCTGTATAAAAACATCAGAGAGCACAGAGTTCAAACCTTTGACCCACTGTAGGGTGTCAATATCTTCTAGGATCAAACACTGTAATAAAAACAAAGATATAGAGTCAGCTTTTGGTATAATGACTAGTCATTTTGGCTATTTTATCCATCTAGAGAGCTTTGTTATATGGTTTTATCTATGTTTAACATAGCAACACCAGTAAACCCTATGCGTGAGAATAATCCATTTGTTTGTTGTTATGTTTTAATTAAACAGGGATAATCTGTTTTATCTTCCTCACAAAGCATTCATTTGTTACACAATATTTCTTTCAAGCATACCTTTGTGTTTTGCAATAATCCATAATAATTCATCTAAAATACAGCTACAGTAAAGTCATGTTGTGTCAGATACAAACAGTAAGTCAGGGCTCCCATTTGATTTTTATCTCTTTGTAATAGGTATAATTACACCGATTTCAGTGGAGGTAGTGAAATATTATTCTTGGAGAGGGCCATAGTGGAGCGAAAAAAAAAAAAAAATCCCCTAATTTACACGTCTGTTTTTTTTTTTAAAGATACAAGATGGTATTCTGAACAGAAAAGCCACACAATGAAAACAGTTTATCTATTATCAAAAGCATTTGCAACATGCCATATTAAATAAAGAAGAGACTCTCTCAAGACACTATGTAGAACATCCCAAAGATGATATCAGAGAACTGAAAAGCATTTATACACATTTTATACACTTAGATGTAAGAGACGGCTAGTAAAAGAATGTAAAATAATAATTGTATTTGTTGTTATTGTTAATCATAATTTAATAATAAAAAAAACGTATTTAAAATTTGTTTAATATTACTTGTGTAGACCAAAAGGGTACAATATTGCGCTGTTGTAGTGGGCATGACAGTGTGGGCTGCAGAAGAGGGAGGGGCAATTTGAGAGGAATTTGCTCATGAGGAAACTCATCAATAAATGGAGCTCCTTCATTTGAGTCGCTGTCTGAGTGTGTGTGTGTGTGTGTGTGTGTGTGTGTGTGTGTGTGTGCAATTGTCATCTTCTCAGGTGCAGTTCTGGAATCAAATCTCAGGCGTTTCATTTATCCAGAGCGGAAGTACAACTGATCTGAGATTATTTGTAAATTGGAGCAGGATTGAGGCATGGGCAGTGTGAAATTGTTATCGTAATGCCTATATGGGCTGATTTTCCTTATCTGTTCTATCCAGCTGGCGTGGAGGTGTCATGAGTAACACACATTTATGCATCATAGATACTTCGCAACCCATCTCTTCACCTGTCGAAGTAAAGCAAGAAAGATGTTTACAGGCATCCATCCAAGACAGGTGACACATTACAGAATATTTCACATCAGGATTAAACACTGACAAGAATGATACCATAAATCATTTTTAAAAAAAAGGTTTAAGGCAGGTCCAGCTTATGCACATTCTAGAGTAAACCAACAGACGATGCATCTATAAAAAATATGATTGGAACTTTTAACTGTAAAGCCAAGCATGCATAAGCTTAAATTCTAAATCGTTCTTCGAATAGTTTTGGATAAATGTCTTCCTGGAGGTCTGAACCTCAAAAGTTATTCCACAAAAGACTTGAAATTAATCCATTTAGATGCATCCCTGCTTTAGGTAATAAGTCTAGCGACATCTCGGTGGTCTGCAGCAGTTCCTCACCTGACCGTGATCCCACAGATCAGTGCATCAGTTCACAGAAATATGGTTCAGAGATGAGGCCTCGGTGTGGCCTAATATAGCTTAACATTCTGCTGGTGTACTGAAGGCTTGTCATTTAATCAGGCATTGGGTGGGGTTTGATTCATCATCTCTGGATCTGTGAAGGCAAACATTTATTATAGCTTTTTTTTTTTTTTGTCTTTTATCATCTCATCTTTTAATATATCTTCTGATGAATAGGTTATTTTGATTTCCATGCACATGTACACTCTTATCCTTTCTATCTTTTTATTTATTTTTCTAGAATAATTTAATAACTTTTTAGAATTAAAATAAAGGAAAAATGCAACATCACAATTGTCTCTCTGTTCTAAAATGACATTGGGGGAGGACCTGCATGAAATAAGTAAATAATAAAAATAACTGACCTCTGAATGAATTTTACCATCAGGTCAATTATTTAAACATAATGTTTTGCTTTTTTTTTTTTGCTTTTTCAGAAGTAGGCACCATCACAGAGGGAAAAATAACAATAACAGAGGAACATTACTGCTTTCATAGTATTTAATAAATGATAAGAGCTTTATGGAATGCATCTCGAAAAGTTTTCCGACAGCAAATCATCTCAACAATTTTCCTTTCATATCTAATGTTTTTGTATGCACAAAGACTCTTGTGAATAATGATTATCTTTTTCCATGTTTCATGGATCTTCATTATACCCACATTCCATTCCCATTCTCTCAACTATTCCGTCTTTGATTAAGTGAGAAAAATAGATTTTCACTCACATCTTAAAGCTGAAAGCATCCTTGAGTAAATACATCAGCGCTTATGATTATATATTGCAGTGAAATGCGCAGAAATTGCTCCATATTACACTAAATGGTCCTTTAATGGTAACTTTAGCTTTAGAACAACTTCTCTCATTAGTGTCAGAATACAACCGAATAATAATGATAGAGAGCACTTAATTGGTTTCAAAGATCTCTTTTTAATACAAGGCCTAATGTACTTTTACCACTTTTGGAAATGAGTATCATTTAACTTATATAACAATAGATACTTCATTAGACAAATAAAAATATCCTTTGTTGAGTTCAATAATTGCAATTTACTTATGCGCAATTCATAACAGGGCATTGTGCTACTGGCTCAACATAAAAAAAAAAAAATGCTCAGGTATTGGAACTGATTTCTTTATCTGAGGAAGACAGTATGGAAAAGACAAACTGAAAGCCCTTCAGCTTTTACTTTTAATATGTTTGGCTTGATTGCATTCTCTGTGCACTTAATGTAGTTTTATTAATGAGCTTGTGCTAAGCAGTATGCCCAAGAGTAACTAAGAAGGGCTTTTATATTGCATAAATGATGCAAACAGCTTCAGCACAGCTCCTTTGATCCCTATGCAGTGAAATAATTGTAAGTATGAAGCAATTGAAGCATGAATTATAAAGGTTGTTTTGGACACTGTCCAAGCTAAATAAATTCAAGGGCTTATTTATATCATCACAGACTCATCCGTTTGAATCTGTCACACAAATATTATTGTAAACAATATGCCAGCACTCTTCATTCCATAATAGATGGTTTGTGCTTTCAACTAGTGGCATGAAACAAAAAGAATGATACTGCAGTTTACATTTTTTTATATTTGTAATGTCAAGAAGTGAGGAGAAGTGTCTTATCAGCTTTGTTTTGAAGTCTTTATTTGCACTCGGACAGCTCTGAAATTGATTTGCTTTGTCTATGAGCATCCCTCACAGATCCATGAATAACAAGCATGTGACCCCTGATCCCTACACATGCAATTGCTTATTATCGTATATGTAAGCAGTGCATCCATGCATCAGCATATCTGTATGTGAATCAGGCATTGATTTATGGACAAACGCAGCCGTGGCAGAACTCGTAGACAAACGGTGTTTGTTTGTGTTCTCCATGCTATAATGAAAATGTTTTCAACCATAAAGTGTCAGATTGATTGATGGGTGGGTGTATATTCATATGTCATGTGCCACCCCCCTCCAATCTGCAGGATAAGATGTGTTTGTTAGACTAATGGGTAGAAACGTTTGAAAAGGCAGAACCATAGCAAACGGCTGTCACGCTGTCAGTGATTGGAATGTTCCAGGTGACTTCATTCTATCCAGTAATTACTCTTTGCTTTGGTTCTCTAAAATAAAAAAACTGAATAAAATAAAATAAAATAAAAAGGTGGATAATTAAAAATACTGTAGGCCTATAGGAAATCGATTTAAAAATATCTTCAATAAAATCAGGATAAAAAGTGGTCTATAGTAAAACAGTACATTCCTGGATAAAGGGATTCATTGGGTCTCCTGCAATGTTATATGCATAGGCCTAAATTCGACAGAGCTACTGTACTCTGGGCCACTAGAGGGAGCTCCGCCAATACCAAGAGCACCAAGAGAAGCCAAAGCCAAATACATCCCTGCGTGAACTTGAAGTTCGAGAGACGCAAGACCACTGTATCACCTCAAATACAAGCAGGTGAGGCCACTCAAATTACCAGTTATGATCAGCATATAATACCGGTTCACTGCAATATCATATAGTCAGTGGTTTAAACAGGCGAACCTTACTATCAAACTAACTTATCGTTCGGAAGTGACACTTTCAGTTACTACAAGATTGTTCAACCTATTCCAATTTTTTTTTTTTTTTTTTTAATGTATCTTACAAAAATAGTTCATTCAAAGGGTATCTTATATCAGGTCAGTGTTTACACCAACATTTTTTTTAACAATAGTAAACAAGGGAAAGGCCTTTTTTTTTGTTAATGCGTATGCCAATATTTCGCGCCTGTGTGTTTCTTGACATTGTGGTCTTTTAGAAAATAAAACACTTTAATTTACCCCTCACTAGTCTATTTTTTAAGAGTGGATAAGGGTTTTATCAAATTTCCACCACATCAAATTATGTGTTTACTATTATTCTATGGTAAAAATTAGCCTATATAAATTAATTTATAATGTAATTAATTTAATTTAATTTATTTTTAGTTTAAATATCATTTTAAAATGAATATACATAAATAAGAAATAAATAAAAAAACATTTTCGCAACTTTTGCATAATTAGGCATAATTAATAATTAGTAAAGAAAGTAACAAAAATTTTTGATAACATTTTTGTACTATTAGAGGCAAAATTGTTTGTCTTCACACAGTAAATACTGAAATGGTTTACTTTTGTTTCACACTTTGTTGAACAATGAAATGAAAATAAGATGATATTTGTTTTAATAATAAAAAAAAAAAACAGGGACATAAAAGTGTCAAAAGTAGAAGAAACACTGACTCCTCCTTTTCTTGTAAATGCATGAGCAAAGTTGTCTGTGATTGCTTGGACTCATCTTTTCAGATCTCTGGGAAAGGTCGGAAGTTGGAGGACGTCCCCTGAGAGTAGTGGTCTTGTTATTTTCCGTAAATTGGGTTGTTCCCAGGAAGTGGTGTTCCAAAGCAGGCCATGGAAAATACACCACCTGTTAGGAGTGGTACCGCTGAAAGCACACAGGACGATGTCCAGGCAGTGACCTACCAATGGGCTATTTTTAGGATGTTAGGAACACTATATATATATAGTGTATATACCCCCGTGATGGCAATGGACTTTATCTGTCTTCCTACTCTGAGGAATTCTGTTAATTGTTTAAGCATGACTGAATCACACCACCTAAATGACTAAAGTTGCACTGTTTCAGCTGCGCCGCTGTCTCACCTCAGAAAACACAGGGAATGTGGCTACATGAGACTATGCCTCTTGCATTTGGTCTTTGCAACTGCCCTTATGTCTTGTGCAATCTCTGGCATTGTGGAGCTGTGCACCCTCCCTATCGGCCTGATCTGTTCGCTTTGAGGGCTCTGATAAGGGGAAGGGTGATTCTCATCTCGCCCAGTCAATGGCCTGCACTGCCTGAGTACAAACACTTTCATTCATACTCTCTTATCTCCACTTAACGGCCTGAGATGTTGTGAGACACAGGGACTGTGTTCTTTGTCGGATGTGTGGGACAGTTTGGTTTTGCGTCTTTGAGTTATCATTGTACTCGGTTGTATAGAACTGATGTAATGTGTTGATGTCATTTGTCAGCACACACTATATTATGAGGCAAATGTCAGGAGTGAAAATGTCACTACGTAAGAAAAGCAAGACGTGGCCTGCATTAGAACTGGCATTTTAGTTTAGTCAAGAAATTTCTTTGTTGAAATGTGCTGAATTGTATTAATTAGCAATGAGCTCTTGATTAACCCCTGTTGTCTTTGCTGTTCCCCAGAGGCTGGAGAAAAATTGCTGTTCTGTGATGTTTAGAGAAGAGGCAACCTGTGGATTAAAATGCGAGCCGACAGAATTCTGGCGTATGCAGTCTGTCAGTCTGCAAGCTCATTCATCCACCACACCTTAAAGAGTTGCTTTTGTCAGGTGAGCAATACCAAAACAAGAAATTCTCTCCTGGGCATTTTTGAAAAAGGTGGCAAAACTTCACTGATGCATTACAGTAGCGAGGCACACGTTCATGTTGTGACGTGTACACGAGGTGTGGAGATCGCAAACTATTGAGAAGGCAAGTGGGATTAAAAAAATAAAAATGAACATCCGGGTTTTTCATCAAATCAAATCAAATCTTTTTTTATGCCAGCTCGAAAAGTGTAAAGATGAAATCTTGGTTTGCTACCAAACTGCGCTCTGTGTTTTGACATGCAATGTCAAAAGCATTCCTAACATGCATAGTCGCATCAAAGCATAACATACATTACATTCTATAGGGCTTTATCTTATGTACTGTATATTGCGTGTGTGTATTTGTTTAATTTATGTATAAATAAATTAGCTGGAGCTCATCCAGAAAGTGGAGCATAAATTTTGCAAGACACAGAAGAACATGTTTCATCCTGATATTAATCATCTAAAGTTAAAATAAAAACTTCAAACAAACACAATGTTGATCTAAACATGTATGACTGATTTTCTCCTGCAGAATATAAAAGAAAATATTATAAAAGATTACTCCCACACATAATTGACAGAAACACACTGAGTCAGTTTTCAAATTATCTTCTTTTTTCTTCCAAAAGAACAGGATTGGAACAGCATGAGGGTACACAATGACATTTTTTTTCTTTTTTCTTTTTAGAGATAAAAACTAACCCTATAATTAACCCTTGATTTTGTTTTCAAGCCAAGGATTGTAAGATTGTAACATCTTGAAATTTCCTTAATGATGATGACTGATGAAAGTGGTTTGGTGCAATGTCTTTGTTCATCTTTGTGTGAAAACCCCTAAGACGTTTTTATTTTTTAAATACCCTGATTAGTGTGTCTTCATTTGCAGGTGATACGTTAACGAGAGTTCACCAAACCACTAGGGGAATTTCCATCAGCATAACCTCACAGATACACTCATCTGTGTTTCACATTTTCAACTCTGTCTGATCCGGCTTCTTGTTTATTGTTCCGCAAAGGCTTTTGTGAAATGCTTGCCCAAGGCATGTTATGTGCTCTCAAGACAAACTTCACCTTTCGTGTTAAAAACTCTGCACAGCTTCCATTAGACAGCGCATAATGTTTACTTAACCAATTAATTGTGAGATCATAACACACAATTATTTGCAAAGAGGATATGGAACAACATGTTATATAATTAGGAAAATGAGTGTGACCATGAAAGATTTAAAAGATTTCAAGTTGAAGTTTCATGGCCTTGTCAGTCTTACAACATCATAGTCCATTTCCCTGCTTACATAAACTAATTCAACAAGAAAGTTTGCGACTACAGAGCAGACAAATGTTCTTTGTAATGTGAACCTGTCAGACGTTCATAAAATTGATCGTTGAGATAAATATCGAGTGGAAGTTAATGGTTGTGGTACACAATTCATGTTTTCTCCGAGATTGTTGTTTGGCTAATTTCATATATCTCTTGTTGTGCATGGCTTACTCCGCTCAGCTCTGTATCTCTTCAAAGACAGTGTGGTTATTCAATCATTCAGTCAAATCCTTACATGAGTTTATTCAACATCACATTCAGATGCATTTACACCCTACGCACAAACCATTGAGGTTGATCATTCAGCTTGTGTGAGCTCAAGTAACACAGCCAATTGCATGCAAATTGTTTAATGAAACCTCAAAGATGTGAATGTATCGCAGTGTTACGCGCTCATTGTGCATGGATCGGAATGTATTTAGAAAGGCTTTCACTCAGGCTAATGGTTCAGATTGGGTTTCTCCCTCTCTCTCCAATACAAGCCTGGCCCAGAAACCACTAATGGTAGCAGTTTAAACCTTAGACTACTCAGTTGCTGCCCACCTCGAAATGACTAAGTTGGCTGTGCCTGAAAGACAGCATTGTGTGTGTAAAAACTACCACGGTAACAGACAGTAGGACAGGCCTTCAGTGGACTTGTTTGAGGTAGTTTTGACATAGATATTGCGCATTAGTGTTAATTGTTTATGCAGTGTTTACCAGTATTATCATTATTTTGCGCTAAATTATCAGATTATAGCCTTTTTAATTTAATTTAATGCACTATTAAAGCAGTAAGCAATAATAATATTTAAAATGTAAGTTATTTCTGTGATTGCATCAGCTATTACATCTTTAGTGTCGCATGATTTTTCGAGAATCGTTATTATTTTGTTATTAATAATATTGAAAATAGTGGCACTGTTTAATATTTTTATGGAAATCATGTTACTTTTTTAAGGATTCTTGGATGAATAGAAAGCTCAAAAGAAAAGCATTTATTTGAAACAGGATTCTTTTGAAACAATATAAATGTCTTTAATGTCACTTTAATGTTAAGTTTAATGGATCCTTACTGAATAAAAGTATTAATTTTGTTTAAAAAAAAAAAAGTTAGTAACAACAAGCTTTTGACTGGTTGTGCATATTAATATATTGTTATCTTATATATTAGTGTATATTATTATTATTATTATTATTATTAAAAATAATTAAAAAGGTAATACTTGGTTGTTTTATTGTTATAAAAAGCTGTAAAATAAAAACACTATGGCAATTTGACTTTATTATGAAAATATAGTATTAGCCTGTTATTTCTACATATAGTCTGAGGTATTCTTCTAAGAAATGCTGAATGTTTTGATTGGGGTCCATCTTGCCTCCCAGGATGTAACTCCTCAGTCTGTTTACTATGCGTGAAGCACTGTACCATCCACGTACTGCACAGCCGGTGTGTTCGAAACCAACATGCGGATCATTGAGCCAGCAGTTTCCATGGTTATTTGTGCTTTTGAAACCCAGCCAAATGTGGGAGATGATTTTCAGCTGGGGTCATCAATCCTCCAATTTCTCCTCTCCAAAAACAGTGCTTTGTGCAAAGGAAAGAGGTTTCTCTCAGTGCATGCTTCACACTTTGACAAGGAATTCCACCATTGTTTCATTGTAGTTGCATAATCTCTCTTATTTACTAGAAGTTATTTTAAATCTACAACGTAAAAAGCTACAGCTTTGTGCAATTTGTCAGATTATAAGTGTCCCAATATTCATGACACATTTAAAATGTATGAATGTCATTGCGTTAGATAACAACCTAGATAGCATAGGCATGCTTTACAAGCGCAAAAAAATAATAAGTAATAGATATACTTTTAAAAATTTGATATACTGTAGATATCAACCTACAGTATTCAAGTACTATTCAACCAAAACATTTTGGCTGTCAGACATTAGGCATTTCACACTTAGTTAATGTGATGAACTGCACTTGTGATTACTCTGCTAAGACATCTCTGTGAACTTGACTTAATATTTCTACTAAAATCACTCAGTTTCTTTATAAAACATAAAAACGTTAGTTCTGAGAAAAGGTCATATATTGACTGATGCCTCTTTGTTGTATTTATTTATTTTTTTAAATCTAATGCACTAACATTCATACAGTTTAAGCACCAAAATACTTTTTGCATATAGTGACTCTCGTGCGTCGAAACCAGACTAAAAAACCTAGCAGTCCAAGTCTAAGTCAAGGTTATTGCGTTAGGGGTCATTGCAGAGTGGAATGATGGGGTGCCACCTGACCAGCCAACAAAGCCTGCCAATGCTTCCGTTCCATCAGATGTCTTTCGACACGGCCCTAAGACACTCCGCCTCTGCTCCCCTTGAAAAGAAGCTTGAGGATTTTTCCCTCTTTTAACCTGAGTGGCAGGCATCTGCACTCTTCTGTTTACTAAATAAGCCACGGGAGCTCAAGAATCCATTTCATGTAATAGTCATCATCACATCAGGGGAAGATACTGTTTGTCTGGTGTGAGGTGACTCATCTTTCACAGAGGGAAACCGAGAGCTAGTCAGTGCAGGTATAATTAGGGAGGTTTGAATGATGAAGGGATTTTAGGTAGAACTAATAAAGCTTCAGTTTTTTGATGTGACCTTTGATAATGAAATTACAAGTGCTAAATCAAAACATTCCTGGGAGCTGAACCTAACAGATCATAAAACTCTCAGTGAATGAAAGGTCATGGACCTCCCTCAGCTTGCTGGACAGGTAACAAATCTATCTTCAGCATGATTTAAAGACAAAAAAAGTTAGGATGCAATCTTAATGGTATCCCTATAAATATTATCATTGTCCTTCTGGAATGTGGTTGGAAAATATAGTTTGGTGTATTCACAGCGTCAGTTTTGTTCACCATCAACTGACTACATACTTGACTTTTCCATTATTAGTTACAACCAGATTTAACTTACAAGCAGAACATCAGAGACAAAATGTTGACCAACTGCTTTGCGCACACTTGCACTATTTACTCTCAAGTTCTTGGGCAGGTGGAAAAATGAGTTCGTATTTACTTTGGCTCTGAGCTTATCAGCAAAGATGGGAACTGTGTTATGAAAGACATATTTGTGGGTGGCCTTTTGCATGTTTGTGGTTTATGTGCTTGCAGACAACTTAAGCCTTTATGTTCAGCAAACTGTGTCCGTTTACAAAGAATAAATGTATTTCAAATGTTTTTCAATGATGTGCGATAACATTTTGTGTTTGTCATCATTGTGAATATCCTGCACCAGTGTTGGGAAATCTGATGCATTTAAGTGAATTGTTGATACAGATGGTTCTTTCAAATGGCTTCAGCTTTTTTCCTCGCAATTTTACTCTTAAACAAAATCTTCTTTAGTTCCTTTATTTGAAAGATCTGCATGTGCATTTCAGATTAAAAGAATTCGTTTGTTAGCAAGTCGGAACATCACTGTTCTTTATAGTAGTGTTCAAAAGTTGGGTCATTAGCTGTGTTTCCATCCTCCTATTTTTATGCGTATTTTGGAATATTGCATGAAAAACGCTGGATTGAAACAACAAGATGTGCATAAATTCAAAAAATTTAAAACTGAGTAGGATAAACTTTTTTATCCGATTAGAAAAAATGTGCATAAACTACAATGGAAACACATTTACTGAATAAATTCCACCTTGCGCATCAAAAAAAGTAATGCGACTTTGCACGATGGGACGGGATACCTTGACTAACCCACACATTAATCTCGTTGCACAGCATCTGAAATGTTGTTTTGGTCCTTCTGAAAGTCTGTCATCAATGTAGGCCTATTTCTGTATAATTGTCTTACACGACTGCGTTCCCAAACAGCAGTGATAGGCCTATGTAGTGTGAGTTTGCTTTATTCGCAAATGTTTTATGCAGTATTCCAGTTTTGCACATAAATTAAATTCGAATCTTTGGATGGAAACATAGCTATTGATATTTTTATAGAATATAATACTATAGTAAAATTGATCAAAAGTGACAGTAAACATGTATGCATGGTTCTATTTCAAATAAAAGCTGTTGTTTTGAACATGCTATTCATCAAAGAATCCTGGAAAATGAGCATAAGAGACTTCTTTCCGAATCATCTTACTGACCCAAACGTTTGAACAGTAGTGTAAATATTGTAAAGTTGTCCTGTTCACCGATAGCTGCGACTATATAGAGTGCCTGCCATTTGATAGCAAACTCTTGATGCTTGCCACATTTTACCATTATAAGCCGTCATACTGCCCAATGCTAATCTGTTCATGATTCCTTAGACCCCTGTAGAAGCTAAGAGTATTTCGCATGTTTTGGAATAAAGAAACTCACATTGAATCTTTCATGAAATCCATTTCCTTGCAGGCTGACTTTGTCTAGAAGTTGCTCCCATCTGAAGGTCAGTGCTCTGAGATTGTTTAAGTAAAACAGACTGCTTTGTAATTGATACAAAAATATCCTTCACTTTACAGAGCCTCTATAAAAGGGAATTAATTTGGGGATTAAGGAAATCGGAGAAGGGAAGAGAACTACCTCTGGTGAATGCTCTTTAACCCAGACTTTCAGCACCTGACTGGCTACAACAAAGGGTAATGGTGGTGATGACGGATGCTGCTGCTGTCTCTCTGTGTGGCGCACAGTCTGCGCCTGTTTTAGTGTCACGGTTCTCAGAGGCTCAGACTGGCTGCTACATTACCCCCAAATTTCAATCAAAGCCCACTGTCAGACCCCGGGCAAACACAGGAGTGTTTCATGTGTTTGTAGTGGTCTGAAAAATGTGTCGGTCATTCCAGTGGATACATAGAGTTATGATTACAGGTGTCAGACTAATGTTTTTCTGTGACACTTCAAAGTGCAAATTATATTTGAATTGAAGTTTCACACACAAATTCATCAGACAGTAAAATGATAATTATCATAATACGAGAATGCATTAAACTCAATTGATGGGCACATATTATCAATGTTACAATAGTAAAGAATGTGATTAAAAATGTTCCACGCATCCTTCGTAATTGTTTACGAAATATGAATTTACTAAAGATTTGATACTATTTCATTTAAATGCATATTTAATAAAGTAGAAATATAAAAAATGTAGAAATAAAAATATTTATAGAAAAAATCTAAAGTATAATAAAATATATACTATTATATATTTTACATATATATACTGTATATTTTATGTTTGTATTATTACTACTACTATTAATAATAATGATGAATATTTGAATATAATAATGATATTTGATATATTTTAGATTTTTTTTTTATGTTTTAGAAAAGTCTCTTATGCTTACCAAGGCTACATTTCTTTGATGAAAAATACAGTAAATACTGTAATATTTTAAAATATTATGATTTGTTTATGTGCATTTCTTTGCTGTCACTTGAATTGTAATATATATAAAATAATGTACATTCTAAAAGGTTTAAAAAATATATTTAAAGATTGGAACAATGAAGTAAGAGACAACGGTATGAATTAAAATAGTGACAAAAAAGATAGCATGAACTTAAAACAGAAAGGTTATTTTGTGAGTTTAAATTACCAAACAATGTAACTTATACTGAGCTGATTTCAAGCATTTGTTACTGTAAAGGCAGTTTTCTCCTTTAAGATGGAATCTTCCTCGGGTTACAGCCTGTGCTGCAACACGTCCCGTCGGATAGGCGCAACTTGCCGCCAATTACAGGAGGAAGCTGTTTCTTCTGCTGGGTGATTTACGCCATGTGCCCCATCCAGGAAAAATGTAGAATATTGCTCTGTTAAATCAACACTGCAGCGTATTACAGCACAGGTGATTAATGTTAAAACAATTTATTGAGCATTAAGACCACTACTTATGCCTACAGCATGCCATTGATACATCCGTTGATGGTAATGATGAGACTGCGGTATGTGTTTGCAGGTGTAAACAAAGAGTTTTCAGTGCAGAGAGTAACTGTAAGAAATCAGGCCTGTCTGTGTGGCTACAGGGCGGAACACAAAGCGCAGTGGTGGTAGCCATCATCGACTGAGCAACACTCTAAGCAGCTGGTGACAGATCTGTCGGGATGCATGACCACTTTACACCATGCACTGTGTGTGTATGCATGTGTGGGTCACACGCACACACACAGTGTTTTTACTGGAGACTTCTGCACAATGCACCTGAGGAATTCCACCAGTGTCCAGTGGTAAAAAGCAGCCTCCAAATGTTCGCTCTAAATAACATGCCTTACTTCATCCATTAACATGAGCTGCAGCGCATTCTCTTCACCCAAGTTTGCGATTCATACCTCATTAATAAGCACAACGTGTTATTTGATCATATAGAGGTAGCTTGATATTCCTTTGGATCAGTATGGCCTTCAGGAGTGAGATATCAAATAGGAATGCCCATATTTAGAGTTAAGAGTTAGGAATTGCTTTGAGGTGAAATAATTTGTTTTCACATTAGCTCATCTCCAGGCTTCATTCCGATCCTCTGACCAATAAAGTGTGCTCAGGTGCATTCTTTCATCTTGTGCAGAGGCAGAGAATCTGAAGGTGTTCAGATATCAAAAACTATTAGCCTTTTCATGCTTCACATCAGGTTGGGTTCCAGGTAATGACGCTTTGTGTGATCATCATTTGGAAATGTCTGACTGGAGACTAATTTGATGTGGCTGATGTGTGTTCACAATGATTGCAAATATCCTTTGATGCGCCTTGCTTTGGCAGAGTGAATAAAAGAAATATAGCTTGATGTAATGTATGGAACCAGTTTGTGGTACATACTGACCTGTTTACCCAATTGCTTAGGCCATGTTCTCAAACTGGTATTTCACCTGTCTGCTTAAATAAGAATGACTGCTGTTGTTTTGTTAAAGAGGTAGTTCACCAACAATGAAAATACTGTTATCATTTACTCACACTCATGTTACTTAAAACCTGTATGACTTTCTTTCTTGTGTAGAATGTAAAATAAGATATTTTTGAAGAATGTTGGTAGCCAAACAGTTTTGGTTCCCATTGACTTACCTTGTATAGACAAATAGGAAGTGAAACTGTTTAGTTAACACCATAATTCAAAATATTTGTGTGTGTGTGTGTCTTCCACAGAAAGAAGAGGCAACACTTTACTTAAAGACTTTATGTAGAATGCATTATAAAAGTAGTTTTAATGCATTAATTATGCCTCGTAATGCACCTTATAAAGAAACCTTATAAAGCCGCAGTTAACACATTATACAACTTATCAATTCATTGTTACACACTATGTATGACAAAGTGCATTATGAATAATTATAATGCATTATACACAAGAATAATAATCCTTTATAATGCATTATACAGTACATAAAGGCTTACCAAAGTAAAGTGTTACCAAACAAATGTATATATTTGGAATGACATGAGTGTGTCATAGACAATCCTTCTGTTCGTTTATTTAATTATACATTTTTACTTTTTTTTTAAAGTGGTGCTTTGTTCTAGCATGTTTTAAGACACTTTAATCTAGCACAGTTTGTACTGTAAAACCCACATAGATATCAAAATTCGTAACAATCATTTTAAAATTACAGGTTTAAATTTAAAATCCAATATGTGCACATTTTTTGAAAGTATGCAATTATGTTATTAAAAATGTTCAGTTTTGCATATCCATATTTAGTACGCCCTATACGTAGTACCTGAATGTTAGTTTATCATGAGATTATTCTGTAAACATAATAAAATAGCAGTAGAAAGGACGATAAAGAGAAAAAGAGGTCAGAATATTTGGATAATAATGTGTTGTCCTTGTTCACAGGGGGTTTTCCATTGATTAATCCACATTAAAGCTGATTGAGAGAGGCAGAAGTCACGGTTCATCACCCCAAGGCAAATCCAAAGCCTGAGTCAGAGCATGTCTGAGAAATGGCAGCCATCAAGTGAAATAGTTTCATAGCTATAAACGTGATTGGTTGAAGTTTTTGACATACTACCAAAACTGCATGTACATATTTCTGGTCTAAAGATTGAGGGGACTTTTTTTCTTAAATTCCAGTCTACTGGCATGAAACTGATGAATCCATTCCGGATCGTGATTTACCCATCCAATAGCACCGCCGCTCCAGAGACAAGTCTCTTTATATAGCACGTGGGCAGAACAATCTCCCACCTTGATTAAAAGCTTCATGTAAAAACATATTAGGCAGTGGAAGTATGACCGCCTGAGGGTGGAGAGGTAGAATTCGCTGTTTGCTTTGTGAAGACAGGGAGAAAAAGAGAAGGAGAGGGAGAGGTAATGGAAAGTTCAGTAGCAGGTGAGACTCACCTGAGAAAGCGAGTGACCTGTAGGCCTGTCTGACTGCAGTTGGGGCTGGGGAAGGGAATCTGTTGACAGACACTCAGATATCCCAGGCACTATGGAAAAGATAAAGGCAACATTGTTGTACGGAAGGGGCTGGTCTTAATCTGGGTGAGCTGAAGATCAGTATCATAGCTAGTGGGAGTATTAGTACTTGGTGTTGGCTGTACAGTGCTGGAGAAAGGAAAATCCCTTTGGTGTGTGAGAGATGGAAACATTTGGCTGTTTTTCCCCCCAGGAACGTTTCTGTAATCATGTGCAATGATGAGGACACTGCTCTTTTATACATCTTTGTTCACACATCCGGTTTGGTTTCCGTATTTGACTGTCTTTGTCAATTTGCAAGTGATGAAATCTGATCCTTTTGTTCAGACAGTGTAGTCGATATCAGGTGTATCGTTGCTGGTTGCGCTGCTAATGATTCAAGTGACAGTATGGTGCCAAGAGAAAACAGAAATCTAGAAATTTAGCCTGTTTCCAAAACAGCTAACTCGTTCACTCATTGACCACACTACATAGTGAATGTAACGTAGTTTGTAATATAATGAAAGAGTATTTGAAAAATGATGTGTAAAGTATGTGAAAGAGTGTATCTAGACAATATTGTGCACTTAGTAAATTCGTCACTTCTGAAATTAAATTTATACTTAAATGTTTACAAAAAAAATCTAAGTTTGATTATGTTTTATGCCATATATGGATATGGTTTTGCCTTGTGTTTATTTTCAGGTGTTTTTAACGAAAAGTTGCATTTGATAAAAAAAAAAAAAAAAAAAAACTGCCTGTCTGAACAAGGCGCTAGAGACTGAGAATGACAAGCATTCAATTAATCAGTTAGTTCTGTTTAAGATGTGATGCTGACAAAGCCACATGCCTGTCTAAAAATGGCTTAAAATTATTGTTTATGCTGCTTTTCCCCAGCATGTAATTACATACCTGTAGATGCACACTGATTTTGCACTAAGAGTAATTACTAAATCCAGGATGTAAATTGGTAGATGACCATCTGATAAGAGTGAATGAATGAATGTGGTCTAGCAGTGCATCCCTAAGGCCAGGGCATATAGACATTATCCATCCGTCAGGTGATAGTGATCTCGGTTCAAAGAGACGCAGACTGCTCTGTCATTAGGTAAGAGGTTATGATCTATAATTAAGGAAATTAAATCAATTAGAATCTCTCTGAAAAGATGGAAAGTTGATGGTGTAATGGCATGTCGATGTGAGATTAGTCACAAGAACCTGTGAGATGAAGACATGGTAATTGCACACATAATAATAATATGCACACATATGCACACAAACACAGAGCCAATGTGGACAGCGTGCTGAAAATGAATGACATAAACCAGGTGTTGAACTTCCTGAATATAGATATTAAGCAGGCCTGTCAAACACTGTCATTCCCCCCTCTCATTACACTCAAATACCTGCCGCCCTCACACATTCAAAAACATTTACTATCTGAGTCTTGTTAGACAGCATTAAACTACAACTGCAATGCATTTAAGTCCATATGTGAGTTAATTCTGATATTCAGTGGGAAATCAAGCACTGTTGGAAGGAACTTAATAGCTTTAAATATTAAATAAGCTCAATAAATTCCTAATTTGCTGCTTATTAATAGTTAGTAAGGTAGTTGTTAATTTAGGTATTGGGTAGTATTAGGGATGTAGAATATGGTCATGTAGAATGTGTGCTTTATAAGTAGGCCTACTAATAAACAGCCAGTATGTTAATAATAGGCATGCTAATGAGAAACAGTGAGAAATGGTCTCTGTACTAAAGTGTTACCGCTTTAATTGAAACATTAACATTATTATATATTATGCCTGTTAGGTCATTAGTAAATTTTCATTCAAGTAATGTTTTATACATGTCCATAGACCTCTGACTGAAACCTTGTCATTAGGCGACGTTTTTGGTCCTGTATCTATTTTGCATAATTTCACCTGCTTCTTTTATGGTGCTCTTATCCTCCATGATCAGAGGCTTCAGAGAGTGATAGTTCTTTCATCACTACCTGCAGGAAATGAGTGCCGTCCTGCTCCTAACAGCTGTGTGATGAGCTACTGAGCCAGCGTAGCGCTCACCCATGATGGGTTTAGACTGCTCAGTAATTTTCCTGTTGTCTGGCCCCATCACGCTTGTGAAGGCATAATTAGCCTCACACTGAGATTACCTGCAGTTTCCACTGAGAAAACCACAAGCTTGAAATTTCTCCCCTCGGCTCAATATTTGTGGTCGAGCTACCTGTTTGCCGGACTCACTTGTCTCTTCAAATTCCCTTTGAATTTCCCCAAATTCCTATGAGAAATTCCATATGAGAAAA
This sequence comes from Acrossocheilus fasciatus, assembly GCA_036784905.1. Classification (NCBI taxonomy): domain Eukaryota; kingdom Metazoa; phylum Chordata; class Actinopteri; order Cypriniformes; family Cyprinidae; genus Acrossocheilus; species Acrossocheilus fasciatus. Next base: position 20,160,147 of record CM071948.1, read on the forward strand.
CAGAGCATGATGTGGCCTGGGCAGATATGGAAATCAAAGGAACCCTGGTGGGATTTTTCTTCACCAGAAACCATTGTATACTTCATGAGTGTAAAGACTGTTAGTCAGATACTGTCAAGATTGATCTTTGATCACAACCTTTAGTGTAACCCTAGAGCGCGTGCAATACGGGGGTGTATTTTCTAATATTCATGGGTGGTACTTCACTGTGAATCTTCACTCTTAAATCTGATAAATGGCCTGAAATGTGAGACTTGTGTCAGTGCAAACACTTGACTTATCTGTGATGAGGGTGGAAAATAAAATTACGCGACTATTTATACGCAGCCAACAAAATCCTGGTGGAAAATGGAGAGGCTAAATATTTTGCTTCAAGGTGTGTTAAGCTAACATCACAACAACACCTAACCTCCCATTTTCCCCCATGCCTTTTTTCGAAGGGCGCATCTAGAGATAATTGTTCATTCCATGACTTCACACATCTTTTTTTGGTAGTACGTAAATATGTTTTGATTGAGACCTTTGATGTTTAAAGAGATCACACGTCTACGGAGAAATTTAGTTGGGTGATTAATCAGCCATAATATAATGACAGAAAAAAAAAACGTTTGATATTGAATAATGACATATTAAAACTCCATGTTCCAGCAGGTTTGCAACAGCCTTAGGTACCTCGTAAAAAATTCAGCCAGACTGAAAGAGTGAATCATCTAGTCACATGGATAATTCACACTTGATGCTTTGTCACCGCTATTATCCCCACTGAACCCAGACACCCAGATCTTTAATGTCTTGCTGCAGTAGTAGATTGAGTGTAGCTCTCAGGTATCCAGTTTTCAGGCTTTTACCTCTGCTGTTGATGGACAAACCGTACCTGCTGGGAAGTTCAAGCTAGCGCCATTAGTCTTTCAGCGTTTAGGACTATGGCTTCGGCCTATAGCTGAATGCTGCTCCTGTAGTGCTTCATGTTGACTGCCATGCTTAATTAAGATATCCTTGTCTGTTAGCAAACATTCCATTGTCTGAGGAATCTTCCTCTCACTCTTTACAACACTATCAACATCCATGCACCTCCTTGATGTTATCTTCAGCTATAGATCTGGGTGACTAATTACTGCACTGGATGTAAAGAATAGATTTTATTGATGTCTAGTTTCAGGCCTGTAATTCATACTTCTTGGGATTCAGGCTTTCCACATCTTGTTATAACACAAAATGTCAAAACTAACTGAAAAGCAAGCTCAAGTCACATACATGTCCACAAGGCAGAAATATTTTCACTGTCAGCGCAAACATATGTCAACCATCAGACCAATATAACTGTAGTCTGCTCACAAATGTCTGCTGTATACCTGATAAAGAATTGCCCTCAGGTGAGAGCGCTTTTCCTTGTAAACTTCAGAAGCATTTTGAAGTCTTAAAATCTGAAGAATTATCCTAGAGATTTTCAGATGTCAAAGTACTTTTTTTATTTATTGGAATTAACAAAATTGATAGGGAAAATAAAAAGGACATTTTATTATAGATTCGTAAGTCCAAGGTCTTTTATTAGGAAACGTAAAAAATGAAACTTTAAATTTAAAATGCATTTAAAAACATTCAAAAACTTGTATATGGTCATTTATGCTGCTGTTGAACTGTACCCTTAACGCTCATAATATAATGTTTATGTAAGTGCTAAATAACCTTTCATGCACTCCAAAGGGATATAATTGCTCCTCTTGAGCATAGTCATGTTGCAGCAATCGGCGTTGTGTGTGTGTGTGTGTGTGTGTGTGTGTACAGAGCAGCCAGGTGACAGTGGAGTGATGACAGGTGTATACACAGCTGTGACAGGTGAACGTTGGACACTGTACCAGGCGGAAAGCTTTGATTTGGATTCAGTAAACAACAACCACAGATCACCAAGTTTAACACTTCAAAGACTTCAAAGTCTTTGTCTTGTGTTGTAAACTTGAACTGTGACGATGTGACAGGCTGCTTTACTAGATATACACTATCATTCAAAAGTTTAGGGTCAGTAAGAAACTTTTTATTCATCAAAAATCCTGAATAATGCATCACGGCTTCCAAAAAAATATTAAGCATTACCTGTTTGCTAACTGTTTACAAACTAATTTACTTGGTTTACTAATGAACTATTTTCAAAATGAATAAAAATAAGCACCAAATCAGCATATTAGAATAATTTCTGAAGGATCATTTGACACTGAAGACAGGAGTAATGACTGCTGAAAATTCAGCTTTGCCATTACAAAAAAAAAAAAAAAAATCATTTTAATATAAATATAATGTAATATAATGTAATAATATTTCACAGTACTACTGTTTATACTATTTTGATCAAATAAAGCTTTGGAAAAAAAAAAAAACTTAAAGACCCAAAACTTTTCGACCTGTAGTGTATTATTTAAAATAAATGTGAAAATTACTGTAAATTACTGTTTATTAAATGCAAAAATCATTTGTACGAATTCAGATGAAAGAAAAAAGTTAATCTTACTGTAAAACTGTAAATCTTTGACTGAGAATGGACATGACACTGAAAATATATGTCAGATGATTTCATAGTCTATTTTATTTTTGCTTTTTCTAAGCAGATTAACTCGATGTGACCAATCGCAAATTCAAACAAGTCATCACATTTATTCTGTCAGTCTGTAGGAAGCGACTGGGAAGCAGTACAATAGTAACAAGAGAAAGCATAATAAATTTGGAAGTATGTCTGGGTGTCTGCCAAAACCTGTAATTGTATCAGCAGAGTCATGAGATCATTAGTTAATGCACACTTCTGAGTTACAGATGTGAAAGTCCAGTAATTGAATCAGTCGGTCATGTTCCACGTGTACTCCCTGTGGAAAGGAAACACATTGCAGATTTACAGACTCGTTCATTATGGAAGGGATGCAATGTAACATGTTACATGTGTTTTTAGATGTTTCATTTTAGCAGATTATTCAGTGATTCATGCCTTTGTATATGCTAGTGCTTTTTATATCAGTTTTAAAAAGTGACATTAGTTGTATGCTAAATGCTGCAAAAAGACCACAACAATCAGTTTACAAAAAAAAAACGACATTTAAGAGTGCCTTAATTCAGGAATAGTACGAACACCAACATTACATGACCTTTTATTTGGATCTGTAAGGTGCGTGCCAAATAATAATTAAGGGCGCATACCCTCTGAAGGACACTATATCTGTCAGCACCATTGACGGAGGCATGCCATGTACATTAATTATCATGTTTATGCCTCCAAAGATCTTCCTATATGGTGCGTATTAAACTTTAGCTGATATCTTTTGATGTCCCAACATGTCTTTCAGTTCCTGTCTTGATTGCCTGTCTGACAGCATGCTTCCACCTGTTGAAAACAGCAGCAATTTAAAATTCTGTTTTTAACACATCAAAAGTTAATTCATAATTTATTCATAACCGTTCAAATCGTTTGAGATTCACACATCAAAAAGTTAATTTATAATTTATTTATGACTATTCAAATTTAATGAATTTAACAGATTCTCACGGTTGTGCATTGAGTTTCAGAAAAAGCCTTATGGTGTCTGGGGAGACACAGCCTGCAGATGGCACTCTTGTCCCTGGACCTTGGATGTTGGGGACATCGGAAAGCAGATCATTAGAACATTAAGACATTTAGAAGTGACAGTGTAATTTTCTAGCCGATGCAGAAAGCTGGGTGCACTAATATTGATCTGTTACACTTGAAATGTTCCTCCGCTCTCTACATCACAGATAATGCCTGACTGACTTCCCCACAGTCAAATCATTGGCAGAACTAGCAAATCATTTTCAAAGAAAGTACAGTGGTTTAAGTTTAAACTAATATTGATTCAAATAATTATTTTCTCCCATTTCTACATGTATCTGATTCGCTGTGGCTTGCTTTCTTTTATCCAGGTCAGATTAGACCAATGGAAGATTTGGGAAGAGGTTCACCAAGTACACCACAAGAGCTTTACTTCAAGACCATATAGCAGTTTATGAAAACACATCCTTTTTTGCCTTATAAAAACACCATGAATGGTGGAACATGGCATCAGCCAATTACCTTCAAGTGCCTTGTTTAAACCAAGATCCGGTTATTTTCCCAAAAACAAGTTTGGAGAGAGTTTTAGAGCCAGTCCTTAGAATTAGTTTATTCACAAAGTGCAAATGATATTTAAAACATTTAAGCCATCATGTGAACTGTGTAAAGGAACGAGGGTAAGTGAGTAGGATTGGATAAATAGCATCAACTTCATTATAGATTCTGGACTGACGACGAGCCTTTAGACAGCAGGTCACCATCATTGGCCTCCTGCCTTTGGGAACGATGGGAGTCTGACAAATGCAGCAAGCCTTTGCTGTTTGGCTGCAAACATGTTTCTTTTCTCTCTCTCTGTCTTTCTTTTTGTCTCTCTGACTCACTCTCTCTCTCCCACACCCACATAGACCGACGGACACACACTCTCACTCTCACACGCCTCTTCTCACCCGTCTCAGTGTCAGGATTCAGGGGGAACTCTGTCACTTTGACCTAATCTGCTTTTCCGCACAGCTGTGAGGGAAAGTCACCTTTTGATTTGATCACATTTGAATGCAGAGAAGGCCGGAAAGAGGTGACTGTGTGGCACTCCTGGAGATGCTTGACGCAGGCCTGAATGGGAGCTGTTGTAGTTAGGGACAAAAATGTGACAGGCAGCTTTATCACGCTTAGCAAGACTGGCCGTCTGAAAATTATTGCCTCCTTTACATGCATTTAAAGGGGCCTAACCCAACAGAAACACACGGATAGACATTCAACAGACAATGCTTTGTTGTTCAGCACCTTGACGGTTTGGGGACTTGGTTGGACTACTATAATGTTGCTTTTGGGAAGATGATGAGCTCAAAGTGGTTAGTGACAAATTTAAGCAAGGCTTCAAATTGATTATGTCAGTGTTTTGGAATGGATCAGTCATCCAATAGGACTATAGACCAGTTATTTTGCAATTATTAAATAGTTCAGGAAATTTGTTCATAAACGTGAAATTTTAAATTGCGTCCATAAACATAGCCACAAATTGTTCCATAGACATACATACAAACAATAAAAGGGTAGCTGTATAATAGTTACCAAGGAAAGCATTGCTTAATTTAGAAATATGTTGATGCAACTGCCAAAAGGCATAATTGTATCAGCAGAGTGATGAGATCATGAGTTCATTTACACTTTGTTGAGCTGCAGATGTGAACGTTCAGTAGTTGAATTGGTCAGAGAAATAATACCATGTCCCTTTTGGAACACACATTGTGGTCTTGGAGACAGTATCTTCTCTGTTATGAAAAGGGTGCAGTGTACTATATTACATGTACTTTCTTTATTTCCTTCTGAATTCTGGTACTTTCCATTTGCTAGTATTAAAGGGTTAGTTCACCCAAAATTGAAAATTATTCCATGTTTACTCACACTCGAGGGATCCTAGGTGTTTATGGCTTTCTTCATTCCGATGAATCCAATCGGAGTTATATTCAAAATTGTCCTGGCTCTTTCAAGTTTTATAATGACATGGGCGGGTGGTAGTGTTCAGCAGATCAAAAGTAATCAAATAAAGCATGCGCATCCATATTAAAACACGTATCACACATCTCTGGGGGGTGAATAAAGGCCTTCTGTAGCGAATCGATGCGTTTTTGTAAGAAAAGTATCCATATTTAAAACTATATAAAAACATTTTTTCTCACTTCTGCTAACTGTCGTAGGCGGAAGCGTTCCGGTGGATGACGTAAGATATATTCCCTGGAGGAGGGAACGGAGACATCACGTCGGTGACTGACGAATTGGGATCTCACGTCGAGAGAAACGAGCCAATGCACATAGGTATACGATAATTGCATCCAGCTGCTGCTCATCACAGCACGAGCATAAGTAAGCAGCAGGTACAACGCATATTCAGGTTTTCGCTGAGGAGCTGAGCCGAGGACCCGGCCGCTCAGTGGTGGTACAGCGGCCATGGCAACGGAACGTAACGTTTCCGTTCCCTCCTTCAGGGAACAAGGGTTACATATGTAATCGAGACATTCCCTTTCAGTCGGTCACTCTGAAATCCACATCCTGCCCGCAGGGAGGTATCATGTGGAGATTACACATATGGACTGACGTCAAGGGCAGTACAACATATTTAATGTCTCTGAGGTGGCTCTGAGGAGTCAACACCGGCAGGGACGGAAGAGTGGAAGACACGGGCTCCCCAAAAGGGGAACCACACCATGGAAGAATACACACATGGGATCACCATGGGGATCACAACATATGTCACCTAGCCTAGCACGGGGGTTAACCAACAGGTCACTTTATGAGTGTTAGGCCTGGCACCGGACGTTCCTCCACATCCGTCTGCCGAGGGTGACGGAGGAACTCCACAGGGTTCGCCTTGTGGGGAACTGAACTGAGGAGCAGAATAAGCGCACGTATCCAGTTCGTATAGGGGAATGGTGCAGCAAGCGAGACACTGGCTACTTGAGGCAAGTACACGAGAAGACACTGGCTCTACACCAAGGCTATAAAACCTAGCAAACATGTTGGGTGTCGCCCAGCCCGCAGCTCTACATATATGTTAGCGAGGCGCCTTGCGCCAATGCCCAGGAGGAAGCAACACTCCTTGTCGAGTGTGCTCTTAACCCGAGGGGGCAGGGCACGCCTTGGGTTTGATACGCCAAGATGATGGTATCCGCTATACAGTGGGCCAACCTCTTCTTGGAGACAGCTTTTCCATTCTGCTGGCCTCCGTAAAAGAGGAAGAGCTGCTCTGAGGTCCTAAAGCTCTGTGTAAGGTCTACGTATATGCGCAAAGCACAAACGGGATAGAGCAAAGCTAGGGCTGGGTCTGCCTCCTCCAAAGGCAGCGCTTGCAGGTTCACCACCTGATCCCTAAAAATCGTGGTGGAAACCTTGGGCACATATCTGGGCCAGGTTCTCAGGATAACATGAGAGTCGGCCGGCCCGAATTTCAGGAACGCTTCATTGACCGAAAATGCATGCAGATCCCCTACCCTCTTGATAGAAGCCAGCACAGTTAAGAGTACTGTCTTTATTGACAGAGTTCTCAGCTCTACAACGGCTCAAGAGCCTCTGCAATGCTGTAAGTACCAGAGGGAGATTCCAAGAGGGTTCGGCGTTCGGGCGAGGAGGATTTAGTCTCCTCGCGCCCCTCAGGAACCTGATGATCAGGTCGTGCTTCCCCAAAGACTCACCGTCTACAGGATCGTGATGTGCGGCAATTGTAGCAACATACACTTTTAGGGTGGAGGGAGACAGCCTTTGCCCCAACGCCTCCTGAAGGAAGGAAAGCCCTGCTCTGATCAGGCATCTCTGGGGGTCTTCCCTGTGAGAAGAGCACCATTCAATGAACAGATTCCACTTCAAGGTAAAGACATGCCTTGTAGAGGGTGCTCTTGCCGAAGTGATGGTGTCCACCACTGCCTGGGGTAGATCATCTAGGACCGCCACGTCCCGTCTAGGGACCACACATGTAGGTTCCACAGATCTGGATGCGGGTGCCAAAGGGTGCCCCGTCTCTGAGAAACTAGATCTTTCCTCAGAGGAATGCGTCAGGGAGGGGCTGTTGCGAGGAGCATCAGTTCCGGGAACCAGGTCCGGTTGGGCCAGTAAGGTGCAACTAGCAGGGACCTGCTCCTTGTCCTCCCTGACTTTGCACAGTGTCTGTGCAAGCAGGCTCACTGGGGGAAATGCCTACTTGAGTAGGCCCCGGGGCCACATCCATGCCGAGGGTTGCCCCGGTCAGGTAATAGAACAGCTGGAAATGGGACGTGTCTGGAGAGGCAAACAGGTCTACCTGTGCGGCTCTGAAGTGTCTCCATATCTGCTGGATCACACAGGGATGGAGTCTCCATTCTCCTGGAAGTGCATGCTTCCGTGAAAGCTCATCAGCTGCACGATAGAGCAGGCCTGGAATGTAAATGTCATGAAGTGACCTCAGATCCTTCTGACTCCATAGGAGGAGATGGCGGGTGAGTTGCGACATATGACGGGAGCATAGACCATCCCGGTTGTTGATGTATGCAACGGACGCAGTGTTGTCTGTATGGACCAGTATGTGCTTGCCTCGTTGCAGCGTTTTGAAGCAGCTCCTCCACGTTGCAGATGGGGGCCCCTCTAGACAGAGAGCAGAAGTTACACAAAACCGTTTATATCGTTTTAAATTTGGATTTTTCTTCTTTTTTTTTTTTTACAAAAATGCATCGATTCGCTACAGGAGGCCTTTATTCACACCCCGGAGCCGTGTGATGCACATTTTAATATGAATGCATGTGCTTTATTTTACTACATTTGCACTGTTGAACACTACCACCTGCGCATGTCATTATAGAACTTGAAAGAGCTGGGACAATTCTGAATATAACTCCGATTGGCTGCATCTGAAAGAAGAAAGTCATATACACCTAGGATGCCTTGAGGGTGAGTGAAACATGGACTAATATTAATTTTTGTGTGAACCCCTTAAAGCTGGCAGTAACATTTACTTTTTGTTGTGTTTGTACAGCTCTATTGTGAATATTAAGGTGTCTGGATTCAATTGACCATTCACATGCCTGGATTGTTATCCAGAAAGGTTCAAATGACAGCCACAAGTGACAACTGAAGATTCACCCATTGTCAAAAGTTAATAACAATAAATACACAGTCACACAATGCTGATGTTGTTAACATTAACAATTTGAGAATAAAGTATAGCAATAATAATAATTTGCATGCTTTGATGTGATATGAGCTAAGTGATCGTTAGATTTAATCACCATTGGTAGCACAATTTATTGTAATGTTTTTTTCTCAGTTGGTCAGAACAAAAGTTGCAGACCTGTTACTTACATATTTAGATGACTTTTTCTTGTGAAAATACTTATTTGGGTCATTCCTCCAAGACTTAGAATCTGTGATTCTGAAGTATAGTGAATATCCACACCGGTGCAGTGACTGACAGCCCTCAAACCATTCATCTGCGCTGAGGAGCCATGCCGAAGTATAACCCACGTAAAGATAATAAATCCGCAAATAACTGCAATTGCATGTTTTAAACAGAAAAAGCAAAAAAGAGGCAAACCGTACAGACTGCAGCTTGAAAGCACAAAATAAACATCGATGAACATCAGAAGGTATTTTATTTAAACCGTGGAAAGACGTCAATACATGCAATTTTTCAAGTTTAAGTCCACTGAAGTTAATATACTCTCCTCTCTGATTTGTTTGTCGACAAAATGGTGGATTTGGCATTATGATTGGTCAGATCGCCTGTCAATCAAGCTCCCTGTGAAGGGTCAATTTTGTACCAGAAACAGCTAGCCCATGTCAGTCTAGTCATGTAATCCCTTGAACATTTAGAAATTTAGAAAATTTCTTTGTACATTGCATGTTTGTAAAGTTTTAATTGAAATATAGGTAGTGCATTTGCTAAACCAGTTTTTATCTTTTATACTGACTTGCCAAGATGTTTGTGATAAGAACAAATGTATACCATAACCGGTTGTCACAGCAAACAACACAGCAAAACATAATTCATCAGACAATAATCACAACAAAAGTCAGTGCTGGTGGCTTGCGGAATAAAAATGATGTTCAAAACTACATCATATTTTAGGGCAAAGCCATCAGCACCCTTTCCATCTCCGGCTGGTTGGGATGATAAATGGCTTTAATAAGTCTGTAGCTTCAGGATACACTACAGGGAAGTGAAAGTAAAACAGCTTATGTGTGTCCATGTTTTGGAGATTTACAAATACTGTTTTTTTAATCATGTGTAGACTAGCCCAAAATCTTAGTGACAGACATACAGAGGAAATCATTTCTTCTCATAAATATTTGTGTCACTGAAGTCATGTTCATAAAATAACAGAAAGTGCAATAGGATTTATAAATCCTCTCTGATATTTATTCTTTTAATTGCTTCAATCTGAATCTCTTCAGGACATATTCTGCACTTTTGTAGCATTTTCTGTGTGTGTGGGGGGGGGAGGTCTCTCTTTAAGTCCACTTACAGTACATGACCATTTTCTACCCTCTTTCTGACCCTTAAATTAAACAAGTTGTTCTGTTACTGTACTTTTATAAACAATCTCTTTATAGATAAACTTTTGTAAATAATCTCAGTTATTATTATCTAACCTTGCACTAAGGGAATTATTATTATTATTATTATTATTATTATTATTATTATTATTAATGTTTTCTTTTTTATTATTATCAAAGTTGTTCATGATAAAATTACAAAACATAATCTAAAAAAATAAACATATAAAATACAAAAAAAAAAAAAAAATCAGATGAAATTAAATACCGGTTGATCATTTTCAGGTTGATTGCTAAAAGTTGGAAAAGGACGTTTATTTAATTGCGCAATGAAGTTATTACATCCACAATGCAGAATTGCATCATTATGTAGAATACACAGTCAAAATTACTCAAATTGACTGTCCATCTCTTGTTTTCTAAGCATTTAATTAAAAAAAATTATTATATCTCGCAAAAATATGATTTGAAATATGTTCATTTAGTTTTGTTTGTAAAAGTAATAGAAACACTACACATGTTCAGATATTTTACGATCAGATGATATTTTTCTATTTAAATACAACATTGAATTCTTAAACATTTAGGCTACACATTTCTGAACTATTTTATTTTCTTATTAACTAAACTACACATTCTTAACAGTTGTAGTTTTAAGCAGTGTATTGTGGTTAATTTATATACTTATCAACAGTTACAGGTATAAGCTAATAACACAATGGGTAGCATTAATAATTAATTAATGAACAATTGCAACTATAGCAACTTAATTCACATATGATGAGTTGGCACTTCTCTCCAACTCTCTCCAAGCTGATGTGCTGCTCGGCTGGCTAGCTGTTCAATTGTTTCCTCTTTTTGTGTAATTTACAAGGAAAATGTTTGTATTTCTATCATTTGAGTCACTTTTCAAAAGTTGCCAAATACATTTAAAAAATAGCTAAATTTGTTGCTAGGTGCTTTTTTTTATTTTTTAAAGTTGCTGAATCTAGCAGCAAAATTGCTAAGTTGGCAACACAGTACAAACAGGGTGACTGTGAATAGCTAACAGTTATGTAGCCGTTCCTCCAGTAACTGGAGATCAATGTTCCTGAGGAGCTGCAAATTATTGTGGGTTTTGATCGCACAAGTATCGGCTGACAGTGCCATGCCACATTTTATTTCAAAGAGCTCACTGTGACAATGGCTTCTGGTAATAATAGTATATGTTTCCCCTCCTGGAGAGGCCGTGAATGCTATCTCCCCACACCATCTCATTCCATCTAAGCCTCACACAAACCGCTGACATATCACACAAATACCTCCTTTATTAGCTGGCAGTGATTGTTTGCTGAATGGGAGAGTGGCCCCCAGGACCCCAACAGACATTCCAGCACAGTGTTACACTTACATGACATAAGATGAAGGTATATTTCTGTGGAACAGGTCTGTACTGGTTGCTCCTGATTTCTCTTGCCAGGATGAGATCTGAACAGAGATGCTCACTGAGGGGCAAACTGATGAATACCATTTTCCTCACTCCATATGTTTATTGGCAGTACTGGGTAGATTACTTACAAATTGTAGCCCATTACTGATTACGAACTGATGATGGAAATTATAGTTTGTAAGGTAATTTATTGGATTACACATATAAGGTAATGTATTCTGACTAGTTTTTGATTACTTTTAGATTCAATTCTTTGTTATCAACATCATGAAGTATTAAACATGGGGAAACAGGTTTCCCAAACTGGGATGATGAAAAGCTTTCCAAATGTATAGGCCTTATGCGTCAAAGAAACAAGTGCACAGCCATCTTTAAAGGGGTGGTTGATTGCAATTTCACTTTTTTAACGTTAGTTAAAAAGAGAAAAGGAAGAAAAAACTACGGGTGCACGTAAAAATCTATTCATATATGAATCGCGATTCTGTCTTCTAACGATTCTGATGGATTCACAAATTTCAAAACCAATGTTCTAGCAGCAGCTCTTAATACTGTTGCTCACGTCACCCTGCTCTGCATCTCTCTCTCTCTCTCTCTCTCTCTCTCTCTCTCTCTCTCTCTCTCAATCAGATCATCAGCTCAGTGAACACACTTATTTTCACATACTGTAGCTGTGTGCAGTTGCCGTACTGTATTAAAGCTTTAATCATAAAACCATATATTAAAAGCTAACAGAAGCATAGCATTTACAAATAACAGCGTATCTAAAAGTATGAGACAACAACAAACAAAAAACTTAGGCCTACCATTAAAAACCAATTAAAAGCACAGGTTCTGCGTGATCCCCTTCACTATTACCCTCTGCGTCTCAATCGGGCTCTAACTGATAAGCAATATAGATGACGCCATTGTTTACAATACAACCGGAGCACATGCTGCTGAGGTGAGGGGCGGGATGCGCTCTAGAGGCGGTTTAGCCAATCAGAACACACTAGGCCAGCTAACCAATCAGAGCCCATTGTGTTTTTTTGAGGGAGGGGCTTCATAAAAGCACGAAATGATCAGCGTGTTTAGAGGAGAAGGGACAGAGCCATGTGGAATAAAGGTAAACTATGTGAAAAATAATGCGTTTTTTAACAAACGAAGCATTAACACATGTTAGACTGCACCCCATAAACACAATCAAGCCTAGAAAAAAAAGTCAACCACCCCTTTAAAATTTTGTCTTTGAGCTTCTGTTTTTGTGGTAGCTCTGTAGCATTGATGTTGATAAGTAGCTTAAAGGGATACTTTTTGTCATTAATCACTTACCCCCTTGTCATTCCAAACCCATAAAAGCTTCATTCGTCTACGGAACACAATTTAATATATTTTAGAGTATCCCTTTAATTTGCTGGTGAAGTGGATTTACTTATTGTAAAGTTAACAAAAATGATCAAGTGTATTTTAATGTTAAACGCAGATGTCATAACAAATGTCAGTAGACCGTGAAGATTTTAAAACAAGTGATTAATTCATAAATTCATACAACCTTACCTTCACACTGGGGAAATACAGAACGAAAGACAAAAGACATCAAGCACAGTGCTAAAAGAGGGTGGTGCTACATATGGTCTATAAAAGCAGTAGTAATGTAGAAATTAAAATTTAAGAGAGGAAAAAAGAATTAGCGTGAATCAGATTATGAATAATTCACTGCCATTGTGTGAATATGTAATCTATTAAAAGTAACTGTAATCTGATTATGATCTTTTTAAAATGTAATCTAATTACAAAAACATAAATTTTGGAATCTGATTATGTAATCCAGATTACATGTAATCAGTTTCTATCTAGCACTGTTTATCGGATTCTACTGTTCTTTATAGCACAACAGTCAATGTAATAAGACAAACTAACATATTTTAAACTTAAGATACATTTTTTAAACAACTGCATTAGGTTCCACTTTATTCTCTCCACTAGAACTGGTGAGTAGAACATCATCTTCTCCCGCCATTTAATTCCACATTAGTCAGCCAGTGCAGTAAGAGTTAATTAATTAACATCTCTCTCCTTGTGTCTCCATCTGACATCAGTACAGGCTGGCCAGCTGTGTTTTTCTGAAGAGAGAAGGACATGTACACAGTCTCCTCTGACCCAGCGCTGAACTGTGGAGGCAGCCAGTGGAGCTTCGTGAAGCTCTGTTACTCAACAAACCTGAGCATGCAGAACTGACAAGGAAAATCATAGCATTATGGGCCAATCACATGGAACACATTCTTGTGTTCATAATCAGTGGAATGGAGCAGAATACAGGAATCTCAGGATACATTTTTAAATGTTTCAAATTTGATGTAGCATCAAAAATGTAGCACTTACGGTGCGAGAGGATGAAAAACAGTAAGAGGTGACACTGCAACCAAAGGCATCCATCACTTGCATTTATTTCATTAAAAGTAGGGCAACGCAATGCACAAACAATCCTGTAAGTGGAAACAGTTAAATGCAGCATCTACAAAAACAGTTTATATATTTATTTTATTTTAAAGTTATATTCTAAACACTTTATTCTATAGATGTTTAATATTTGAAGGTCTTGTCCAAGTAGAGATTTAACTGTTCCAGCTAATGGTCAATCGAAGGTTTCAATCTAAATATCAACTTTCCATTCTTGAAGAAGCTGACCAAGCTGTCCAAACAATGATAGTGGGGGACAGCAACAAGCAACATGAGGCAACCCTGGGAAAGGGGAATGCGCCACTTGGAATAGGGGTTGAGGGAAACAGTTTTATTTTCCTTTGCCTCAGAAATATGAACTTGCTTCCCACATCTGTTTGCTTAAACTTGCTCCATTGCCAGGTGCACAGATATACCAGGCCAGGACCATCATGATGACTTCACGTGGTACACAAAATATCTTTCTAAGAAATCCATGTAGAGGTAGTTACTTTTGTGGGGGGTTTTTTAGTAACACAATTGTATTTACATTCAGTTAATGCTCACAAATATAAGAAACATATAATGCACAGCTAAAAAAGTTCAGATCAGCTACTTAATATTGGGCTAAAATCTGCCCGTTGTGTCAGAGTATCTCTGTTCTACACAATTACTTTGCTTGTGCAACCTGAGCAATTGTATTATAGCACTTCAAAAATGGGTCCGATCCCTTACACCTTTTTTGCTGTGCCAAAGTTGTCAGAACATCAAACAGACAAGTTGAAAGGTCATTGCCAAGTGTGACACCTATGCCAAAAATTCAGCTTGTCAGTATTGTTGTTTCTTGAAAGAGCCGCTCATTTATCTGATATCCACCAAACGATGCTGGAGACCTTGTGATATACATTACATACATATACTCTGTCTGTATTCTTGTCTATGGCTGCGATAGTATGAACGCAAAAGGTTGCCACTCCTTGAAATCATGCAGTTGAGCCAAACTCTTTTCCCTGAAGAATCTGCATCTTGTTGCTTGTTCAAACTTGTTTTCTGGAAGGAGCTTGACAGATCTGTGAGTTCATTGAAACAGTACTCAGCTGGTGTTGCCAGTTGAAATTACTAAGCCACGTAGTCAGAGTCATTTTGCTATTCACCTCGCTTCTTGGTGTCATAATGGTGACCTCGTATTGAACTGGTAGACAGTGGTTTTTATCACTGATCCAGAATCCGTATTTGACAATCAATAAATGATCCAAGTGTCCTACATAAAATGGCAGCTTACTTGGAAAAATGGGGAAAAGAAATCTTCCACTAATGGAAAGAACATCCAAACAGTTTGAAGAGTCACAGAAGTATTATGCAACGATGGAATTTGTCATGTGTACTTGTTCTTGTTTCTCAGTAGACATGCATGATGAGACACATTTCAAGCCAGAGTTGATGATGCGTTAAGTTCTCAATAAGCCTCGCTCCGAGGTTTTCTTTGTCTTAGTGAGCAAACACTGCAATCATAAGCATCTTAAGGGATTAAAGGTAGAGACGTTCTTTTGGAAAACATCATTATTGAATTGCCATCCATAAATTGTATAACTTCGGTTATACGGTTGTGGAACGCACAATATCGAGACCCTTCAGTCACCAAAGTCTAGTATAACCAGAGTCATTACTGTACTATGAAATATGACTAGTCGGAGTTCAGACATATCGAACAGGTAAGCCCCAGAGCCAGGTAGGTCACATAACTCAGAGGAAAACATTGCTCATGTTTCCTGAGCGCTCTTAAATCTCTGGGGTGTGGTGGTGCAGGGGGGGGGGGGGGTGTACCAAAAAGAGGGCAGCAAAAGTCCCTTGAAGCCCTCTGGGCCTAGAAAGTCTTGGCTTTCCGTACTTATCATGCAGGACTTGGGTTAGACTGGTGCCTTTGGCGTTAAAATCAAACACTTGGCCTTGAACTAGGGTGAATTGGTGATTCTTAAATAGCAATTATTGCTTGAATTTGTTAAGAGGAATAATTAAGCTTTTTGCTTTGGGGCTTCTCATCTCAAAGTATGCTATAAAATGATCATCTTTAGCTATATATTTTGTCATAATGCTTTTATTGGAGATGCACTAAATCGGAGTACTCATTGGAAAAAGCTAAGCATAAAACACCTGAAGTACCGTACTATAGCTATTGATGTGAATAATGAAGTGGTTTCTTTCTTGCATTTGTCATTGAATACCTTTTACGGCTGACTCAATTGTTATAAGTGATGCAGAGTTCATCTGTCATCAAATGGTTCAAAATACAGGCTTGCAATGGTTCGCGCTGTCACTACAGTCCTAATGTTTTTATTTCTTCTTTCAAGGAGACCATCAAAGATGATCGACTACATTCCTTTCACTAACTGTGCTCTTGTAGAGGTGATGAAAAAGAGTCAATTAATAATTCTAATTTCACCAGCAACACAAAGCTGACACCTTCATGCTTCACCTTGCAATATGGTTTGTATATTTTACACTTATTTTTTTTCCCCCACATTCTTATTCTGACACTATCAATATTATTATAATGCTTATTTAGACTTATTAGGGTTTATGGCACAACTATAGTATGACTTTGATGATAATCTACCTGAATCTGATCTCAAATCTCATTTCCAAATATTAAGAAAGGAAACATCACAACCACCCATTTATCTATTCATTTCATAAACCACAAGCAGCAATCAAACACATTTAGATCATACAAACATGTAGATGAAAGTGATTCACACAAACCCCAATAAAAGCAACCAACATCCTCCTCTGTTTAGAACTTGAGGCACGGAAAGAGCAAATGTACACTTATCCCTGTGCTTAAGGCCACGGACATGGCTGCTTTACCGCCATAATCCTGCTATTATTTCTGTTCCTTTCTCTGAAAATTACAGTTTTCACCGCATTAAGTTGGAACTGCTCCCGTGCTGATGTATTCACAGCCTTAGTTGTTTGGCCTCCAGTGCTCAGGTCGTCTTTGAATGGAGTCATTAACACATTCTTTACACATCTAAAGGGATGAAGCGAAGACGCGCACTTCAGCCTTTTAATGTGCAAACATCTACCTCCACCTGGGCTTTGCGCTTTAAATATCCCACCAATATTGTTGCTCTATATTCCACAAATTGGGTTGAGTTACAAGCTGGCACAGGTCTGGGAAGACATTATACATGGAGTGTAATTTTAGACACATGCCACACATGATGAGGAGTGGCCAGC
The DNA here is from genome assembly GCA_036784905.1 of Acrossocheilus fasciatus. Taxonomy (NCBI): domain Eukaryota; kingdom Metazoa; phylum Chordata; class Actinopteri; order Cypriniformes; family Cyprinidae; genus Acrossocheilus; species Acrossocheilus fasciatus. Next base: position 20,177,291 of record CM071948.1, read on the forward strand.
AGGGAGAGAGATCTGTAATTAAGAGCAGTTTGATGGTATTTCCTATAGCAACATGAGCGATCAGCTTCTTTGTAAAGCCTTGCGGGACCTCCTGTGTCGTACGCCTCATTCAAAACTCAACACAACTCACAACCATTGGAATGTGTCTTAAGTGAAAGTCCAAATCCCCTCCACCACCCAAACCTCCAAATAAGCATACACCAACACACACACACACACACACACACACACACACACACACACACACACACACACACATACATACACATAAAATAAAGAGATTATTATGTATTGAGGACTAGTAATTTTAATGCTGGAATATTGTTAACCATATTTACAGGTTTGGGTGAGGCAATTCCTTGACACAATTTCTCTTCAATTTTAGTACACATCTGATTCACTAAATGAAATGTTTCCTATGTTAAATGGAATAGTTAGGAATAAAAAAATCAAGTCATACACAGGTTTGTCGCAAGTTTATTCATTACCAATATAGTTCCAGAACCATAGTTCCAACAATCATTTGCAAACAGCATCAGAAAGTTGGAACTACAGCTCTCAACCTGTGGTTAGAAGCATACTGTAGTTTCTTGTTAGTATGACTTGGACTTAAACAGATCAGACAACTGGAAAAGAAAAAAAACAAAACAACGGAAAAATAAAAAATAGCAAAAAGTACTTCTTATATACCATGTTCATTATTTACGTCAATAATCTGACATGAATTTGATCTCAAACCGGTTACTTGGCAGTTGTTATCACTCCACCACTTGTGTGAAGTCAACAGTTCTAATCAACATTTAAACAATGGAGGCACAAGCAAGTTCCTACGTTTCTGCAAAAAGTTTGTGACTTGCTAGTCTCTCTATTGATGCATTGTATTATTGTACATAAACAGCAAGTTATGCTGTTGTACATGAAATGTATCTTAGGTTTGGAACAACATGAGGGTGATCAAATTATAAAAAAAATTAAAGCTGCAAGCAACGTTGAAATGGCCCTCACACCTGGACTCACCGCCACCTGGTGGCTTTAGAAAGACATTTAAAGTGGTAAATATAGGAGGAATATGTCAAAGTCATTTATATGTGCCAAACTTCCTGCTGCCAGCTGGTGGCGCTGTGCCTATAACTGAATATTGGCATGTAGATGTCTTCAGGCTGTCTTTCATCAAACATGTTTGGTGCAGATTGGACATTGAAGTTAGTTTAAGTTAGTGCAAAAGAAGTCATTTCCTATTGCCAGCAGGTGGTGCTATGATTATTATGGAATATTGGCCTTTAGATGTGTTCAGGCCAGGACTCTTATCGAACGTGTGAAGTTTGGAGCAGATCGGACATTGTATGGTTACAACATCATCTTTTTCCATGGCGAAACATCGAACTTTGTCATGCCTTCACAGATACGCCCTTTAACGAAACTTAAGATCTTCGCAATTTCTCAAATGCCTTTGGATTAAACTGACAGATTATAATGTTGATGTCATTAAATCTCTAGGAGGAGTTTGTTACAGCGTAAAACATGTCACTTCCTGTTGCCAGCAGGTGGCGCTATGACTATAACTAAATACAGGCATGTGTTCAGGACAGGACTCTTATCAAACATGTGACGTTTGGGGCAGATGGGACATTGTCTGCCTGAATTATAACAACTTCCTATTTCATGGCAAAACAATGTTTGTCAGGCCGCCACGGACATGCCCTTCAACGAAAACTCATCATAAACTCTTCATAATTTAAAGTCACAAAGGGCTTTAGATTGCACTCACCAAATTTGGCGTTGATCTGTTTAAATCTCTAGGAGGAGTTTGTTTAAATACAACGCCTGAAAATGGCAAAAACGGCACAAAACTTGCAGAGAAAATTAAAAATAACAGACTTCCTGTTGGGTTTCGGACTTCGTACCGGGGTACTTTTTAGTAGGTATCGGTGTGTTACATGTGTCTACTGAATTTCGTACATGTATGTGAAACATAGCTCGAGGGGCACTTCGTTGAAATTTTATAGGTGGCGCTATTGAGCCATTTTGCCACACCCTCTTCTGAAACCCATATCAAATATCAAATTTTCGCTTCTTCTAGTGCAAACAGAGCAATTCCAATAGGGTCCTTGCACCACAGGTACTCAGGCCCTAAAGACTCTTCTTTCTTTTTTTTGTGAGCTGTTGATTTATGAAAGAAAAAGAAAACTAAATAATAGTTCTTCACCACTTTGAACTCATGAAAACAATTTCTTAATGACAGATCCTGCTCTAATTTGCATATACAACCGAGTCCTGTTGCATAATACTTTTTTCTCTCTTATCCGTGATCACAGGCTCAACTTTAATCTTCTGTTATTATACCAAACATCTCATGTTGTGGTTCCATAGAGGTGAGATATATAGATTGTAACCATCTTTGTCTCATGTAACATGTAAAAAGAAGTCATACAAAGGACTGTGATACTCCGGCACACATATGTAAAATAAAAGTTGTATTATATTTGAGGAGCAATCTTGATTCTAAACATATAGGTTTGCAATTCTCTTCACAAAGGAAGTCAACAGTAAGACCACTAATCCTTTGTGAAAATACCATGAGTTGCCTTTGTCCCTCAGGCTCCAATACGAGACATAATTTGAGTAGACTTTTCTATATGTCCTTTTGTTAAGTTCTTCTTGAAATGAAAGGCTATATGACACCCTAATACTGTTTTTTTCCCTCCCTAATTACTATAGAAATGTATGGTTGTGCACCTGTTGAGCAACCATAGATTGTTTCCTATACTCAATTTTGTGCTGTGCACAAAGAAATGATTCAAAGAATCCTAATGCACAGTGTCATATCTGTAATAACCACATTAACAGGATTAGAGTCACTGTGGGATTAGTTGTACGGTCAAGCATTATATACCAGAAGGCTATCTGTAAGACATTAACTATAGCTGATCAAGTAGTGAGTAGAAATGAACAAATTCTGACAAGCATCACACAATAACTTGAAGCCTTTTTATTATCACATTTGTAAGTTTTATGGACCACCTTTATGATACTTTGATAGCGCTTTTGTATATTTTGCTTTGCAGAGCTTTAGTCTTCATTCATTTTAATTGCCTCGATTAGAAAGACTAGCGAAGTCTTCAGATTTTTATTTTTGGGATGAACTATTCCATCGGTAATTTCATGCAAGTTTTTGTGCTGCACCATATACAGGGTTGCTCCACTGGCACTCACACAAACATAAATGAATGGATGCCACTGGCAAATTATAAGTGTGCCAGTGGAACATTTAGAGTGTTGCTCTGTGCCCCGATTTATGTTTGATATCTAAAGAGTAGAATTGGACTCACCAGTTCTTTGAAAGTTTATTCTCAATAATAACACCTGTGCTGCATGTATGATTGTGTTGTAACATCATTTTAAAGAAAAGTTATTACTCTATGCATGACTTGGGTATTTTAATAGGGTAAGGGGAGTAATGGCAGTTTTCAGACTCGTTCCATCTTGTGAAAAGAGGGCAGGCATTTATTTAGGCCCAATAAAAGAATGACACACAGCTACTTAGTAACCTACACTGAATTAGCAGCTCATCTTAACCAAAATGAAGTCATTGCTTACCTTAAACTGATCTCACTTCAGTGAAGTCACCAGTGTTTCTCACTGGTCCTAAAATGATTTAACCCTGTGTAGCCTGATATATAAATAATGGAAATGGAACGGTTTATTAAACCTTTTGACAAAAAAGTGTTTTTTGAGTATCATACTTCAGATACATCAGGCTTTGATGGCTTAACATAGGAAAATATGGAGCTAATACTCAAGGAGGAAGAAAACAACTCTCTCTTATTTAGAAGCCCAAACGGAGAAATATGCAATTTGGTGCAGTTGCTTATATTTATGGTCAGAAAGTAAGATGATATTCTAATATTTAGAATTTTAAATCTTTGAGATTTTTTTATAATGGTATTGCAGAATGCTTAGATAAATACACATAAATATCAGTTGTCACTCCAAATTATCAGTTGTACCTCCCAATAATATTTCTTAGTAAGATGATATTTAAATGCTTAGTTTTCTGATTAAAGCACTGTCGTTTTTTTATCGTGGGGCAAAACATATAATGCAGTGGAATACAATGATTGAGAAATAAAATAAATATTCTTCAAAAGTATTCTTCTGATGTGTCATGTTTGATATATTTTAACATGATTTTTCTAAAACATGATGTATGGATAACCAAGTAAATCTACGTTGCAATATAAACAATATAAAATGTATTCTTATATACTTTTTAAAGAAATCAGTAGAGATTTCACAGCACGTATTCCATTAGAATTTAGCATTATTTTCATTGTTATACTACAAGAGTTTTTAACTGCTAAAAACTATATACTGTTAATCAGATGCAGAAGGCATGTAGCAGATTGTATACAACAGGTTTTTTAGCAAAGTTTTGATAATGTTGATAATTAAGAGGCCTTATAAATTTTCATATTAAATACAGGAAACTTTATAGGGTTAAAGATGAGATGGCACAAAGGCCAGGAAATTTCTTGAGGACATTACCAGTCTTCTGTGGCCCATTCCCTGCATCGCTCCAGCAGTAGCTTCAAGTAGATGAACAGGCAGCTATAAATCAAAGGCTTCTGTTGAATTCCAGGTGTGCACAGGTGCGCCCAAAGTGGCCCATAAAAGCGCATGTTAGCTGGGGAAGTCTCAGTTCACAACCATCACCCTGCTAGACAGGCGCTGACGTTAAACGATGAATGGTTTGGCAGCGAAACAGCACAGTTTATAGGAAAACATTGCGGGAATCTTAATTAGCCTTTCAATGATAGCCTCTTGGCATTAACAGTTGCTGGCAGACAGCATGATATTAAACCCAAGTGCAGTCAGATCGAGGTAAGGTACATAGTCAACGTTCTGCCATCATGCCGAACACCTGGCTTACAGTTTCTTGCAATGCACCCTGACAGGTGGTTTACATGCTCAACTTCAGCATGAACTCATTGCTTAAAAGTTGATATTTTGATCCCTGCACATCTGAAATTAAGCAGGCATGATAACATAATGGGGGCCGACATGTTGGCGCGTCGACAAGAAAACTCAACTCTCAGACGAAAGTTTTCACAGAGAGTTTCTGTTAATTAAATGGCTTCATTGTGAAGGGAAAGCGAAGGCGTAACGAACGGAGGCAACTAGATGTGGAATTTGTCTCCCCTTAATTGTTCTTCTAACATTTCTTGTCTCCTCCATCTACAAGTGTTAAGCTCTCCGACGTCATGCCATTCAGAATGTGGAAAAGAAGCAGGAGCCTGAGCCAAAGAGAGTAACATCCAAAAGGTTTTTCAAAACCACACAATATTGTGATTCAGCTCATGGTGACTGGGTGTCGATGTTACTTTAACCAAGGCTGTTTGGCCAGCTGCCTTTTCACACTGCTGCCTATTGATGAGTTTTCATCCGATTCTCAAAGGAGCGTTTTGTGGCGATTATTCAAGGGGTGATGCTAAGATCTTTTCTAACTTTTGGATTGAAATTCCTCTTGACATCATCCTTCACAATGGCAAAGCCTCTCTTTTCGCCATCCCTATCGCCTTTTGGGGGGGGGGACAAAATAAATAGCATCCAAAAGTTAGCTGGATTTTGCATAGTTAACATTTCGCTAATGGGCAGGCCTGCTTCTCAGGGAGACTGGACAGCATTTTTGGGGGCCACAGAGGCGTTGTTGTGGTGACGGCGCTGGGAAGTGAATGAAGCAGATGTCAGAGTAATCCATCACCCCTCTCCCCCCCCTTCTATCGGCCCATTGCTGTGACACCCTCCTCACTGCTACTCATCAATTAAAGCTCTACACCAGCCCTACCATTAACATGCAAGTACTTTCGTTAGCTTCCTCCCTTGCCTGAGGTCATCCATGTAGTAAAAAATGTCAGAACCAGTAGTCGACCATAAGTTAAGCGCAATGTATATTTTGCCACTTGCTACTGCTTTACTAATTTGAGGGACTGTCAAGCTAGTGATGACTCTGTTTGGATGTAAGGCTGAGAGATGGTATGGGAAATGCATTTAGTTTAGGTCGTTATAATTTGACTAACTAGAATTAACCCTTTTAAAACAAATAAAAAGTATGCCTTGGAAACTGTTGCTTCCCCCTTAAAAAATAAAAGAATGGTAGAAGCCAAGGAAATATTTATTAACACTGTTGGAAACATAATGCATAACATCTTTTTTTATCATTTATGATGACACAATAATGTAGTACAATCAATTTGGCAAAACATCTGTTGAAATCACAGATTTTTGTAAAATAATTATTACATCAAGGCCATCCTGCTCTTAAGCTCTTGACAAAGAGCCCAACTCAAATTCAGATGTTCTTTGGTAAAAACCCTCAGTCGTGAATTTTTCTCAGTACCAGAGAGTTTTGTCCCAGGATTATTTAACTAAAGTTTCCCTTACTGATCCCACATCCAGGACCTTTGTCATGAAAATGCTACGTTTGAAAGTTTTCGTGTTCGAATGCCAGTATGATCGTCTTGTAAAATGCAATCTTTTCATTATTACGTACTTGGCAACTACATCACCATGAGTGATACTTCATTGAGATGTAGATTATAATAAACTGCTCAAGCTGGTACCATGACACAATCACACTGTTTCTAGCTTATCTCTCTAATTTCTGTCCATCTAAAGGACATCGGTAGTGGGTTTTTCCTTTACACAAAATAAATACAATATAAAAATAATCTCTTACAAAATATATGTCAACACAGGGACAATCTGTCTGGACAACCACATTTGGTCACAACACACACAATACTACTAGTACTATCTACAGTTGCAGAACAGAACAAAACTAGCAGCAAAAAGTGTTATATTACCTATAATATATAACATTAATAGAACTGGTTATCTGATCTCAACATTCCACATCAGTAGCAGATGGGGCATCTGTATTGAGGCTGTTCCATTCGAAAAGTGAATTAATTACTGATTCTCCTTTGCTGCCAACAGAGCAAATATTAGCCAAAAGCGAGGGAAGCTTGTGGCCTCATTAGCATAAAGCTTTGTGTCAAATGAGGTCTCAAAGTTTAAGTGGGTAGAATTTAGATCCCATTTAAATACGCTTATTTTAATTGGACTGTTCCAATTTAAAGACCAATGTTCTTGTGGACCCATGTTAAAAACAAGAGTTATTCACTTTGGAAGGAATGAGCCTTTAAATATGATGCCCAATTCCAGTGTGTAATTGTACATAGGAATATATGTGCAAGGGTTGACACTTAAGGAGATGGGAAAATGGAAACAAAAAGCCTTACAATGATACATTAAAGACAGTAGATTCTTGTAATTACACCTTGAGTGCAGTGCACTTGTTTTTGTATTGTGCATTGTCGTTGGTTCATCCCTAAGCTAAAGCACATGATGTACAGTGTAAAAGTTGGTCATTTTATTTCTATCCAAAACACACAATATTAAACAGGAGAAGAGCTAAATCTAAGCTAGTAAACACAATGAGAAAAATCAGTAGTTTTCTTATTAAATAAATTAACATTAGCCATTTTCTCTAAATAAAAAGTTAAATATCACTGTTGTGTCCATGTACAGTTTTTTATGTTGTAAGATTTGTTATATCAAACACGCAGGCCAAAAAAGTTCTCAGAAATACCTTCTGTGCTGTCTACGGAGCAGAACACCCTCAATAATCACACCCCACATCTTTCTCACGGTCTACAGATCAAGCCTTTGCAGGCTACTTCGCTCTGTTGCTCAGTACTGAAACAGAAAGGTGTCTACTGGTACCAACACCGAAGCCCTCAGCAGAACTCTGGAGCAAAGCTGCATGCATTGCACACAATTACTCCGTCTAGACTTCACCAGACCCACGATTTCCAGTGCAAATGGCTCTTTCCTCTCAATACCTGGAACCCATAGCAGTGGTCATCCGGTTGCGACACTTGTAGACCCTCTACCGCACTAGTCACAGGTGTGTATCAATTCCCCTGCAATAAATATTTCACTTGCACGTGTACACTTCTGTCCGTTCACTACAGGTGTTGCACTTGACGTAGCAACACCAAAGAAACTTGCAGTTGCACTGCCACACGCGTGAGTACTGGTGTGTGTTATATCCTCGGCCGCAGCACATGAGGTCGCAGCCATTGGCCTGCTGTGCAGTCTTGTTGCAGATCCTGCCCTGGGTTCCCATGCTACCGGTCACGGGATCTGCCTCGCAATAGTTGGGCGACTTCTCGATGTACACCAAGTCTGTGTCCATAGGCTTCCGGTACGAGTAAGGCTTTTTAACCTTCAGAAAGGTAGGTCTCTTGTTCCGACTGGCTCGGACCGGTTCCACATGTACGGCATGGTTATATTTCTCCTTGAGGATGTAACCCAACTGACGGAACTTTGGGAGAGTGGTCCAGCAAGTCTTGGTGGTGCAGGATCCTGATACACCGTGACATTTACACTCTAAACGCATGTTCTTCTCCAAGACCTGAAGTGGGAGGAAAAATCAACAAGTCAATACCTTTGGGATTATTTAGGCACCTAGGTTTCTTTTAGGAATCTTAGCCTTAGGTAATTATGAAAGTAGACTGTTTGATGACTCATTGTTGATTTAGTTAGTCCAACTGGTGACAAATTTGAAGTGTGCAATCATCCGTTACAAAAGATAGAATTACTGATGCTAAGCGGAGAATGTATGAGGAAGGAAAAGATCTTGTTTATGAAAAGGTAGCCTATATGGTAGTTTTGGCCATAAACCATGTTTAAACGTTTTGCATATATTCACATCATCTAATACAAGGCATTTTCCAGCAAACCAAGATCTGGATAGACTAACAATACAGTGGGGATTAGTGAAATCACCCTTGGTGGCATACAGTTGGGTATTTTAAGACACTTTTCTGGGAATGGTTTAACAGGTTGAGACAAAGGTTTTTTTTTTTTTTTACATTCCGATTTGAAGAATGCAAGGATTGTTAAACTTGCAGTGCTAGACTACCTCACTCCTCTGAGAGCGGGCCTGCAAAACACAGCTTGTGTTCACAGGCTTTCTGACTACTTGTAGGAAACCATTTCATCTGTGTACACAACACACGCCACAAATTGTTGCATGGGGCAAACTATCAGAGGTTGTCTGTAGGAGTCTCTTGTCTTGTATAAGCAATAGAGCGGAATCTGCACAGGATATGACATAAACACTGACTGAATGATGATCGCAGAGTTCCTACAACAATCAGCCTGTGTGTAGTGTACACAGATAAAGCTCAGGAGTCAGGTTTCAGGTGCCTGTGTATGTGCCTCCCCTTGTTATACCTACACACGTCAAACCTCACAGGTAAAAACAAAACATTTTGAGCAGCAGTGTAACTGAGGGATGCTGTATCATTTCTTGTCCTGTAGTTAATTTGCATGCAAACTAATGCTAAACATTAATGCATTTCACATACCTTAGCTGTAGGCTTATAAATGCACTAGAAATGCACAGAAAACATAGTTTAGCTCAGAATAGATGAATGAATGAGCAAATGTAAGCAGAACTCAGTGAAGCAGAGTGCCTGTTTAGATATGGAAGATATCCGAGTGGTCTGATTGGCATCAGTGGATTGCCTGTTCAGGGTGGCGTAATCTTTGGTGTGGTTGGTTAATGTGTCTTTTCTCTCCCTCTCTTTCTCTTCCTTTCACTCTTTTTCCCTTTTTCTGTGGGTGGGAGAGGCTTTACCTTGCGTTTTAATGATTTTTTTCTCCCTCTCAGACTTTCAGGAGTCTTTTTGGCAGTTGTCTGCAATCTAGGATGCATATCGGGCTTAGTATGTTCATGCTGCTGATTCCTGATAAACAGTAAGCCTCAGGAAAAGTTTACAATGGAAAGATCCTTGTGTCTTAAGTGAGGCCACACCCCTTGCATTTTCCCATTAACCAATCACAATCATGGGTGTGGCAGTGCAGTGCAGCCTAGCACCGCAATGCAGCTCAGATCGTGACCTAGCAGAGCCCAGCTACCACGCCATCAGTTGTGCTACACACTGGAAAGATGTAATATAAGATCGTAGGACACAAAGAAGAAGAAGAAGATTGAGAACTGCTCAATAAAAAGTGCAAAATTGCATGAATTTGTGAATTGTCAATTCACAGGACTGATTTTACTTGCTATAAAGAGAGGATTGGTGCATGTGAGGCACCAGATACCAGAAGAGTTTTATAAAAAAAAGTTACAAAAGGCTACTGGTCAGGCCAAGGGTTTTAAAGCCCCCAAAAAAAGCTCTGTCCAGAGTGCTGAAACATCACACTCTCCAGATTGGCACTGAATGACAAAAAGCTTACGAAGGTCAGTCAAACTGCCTGGGCATTCTGGGCATGCATTTTAATGTTTCTTTTACAAATACACAAGAAATCTTTTTGTCTTCTCTGACTATAAAATCCAGTGGTATCTTTATTGTCTTACAAACTGATCCCAAGTCCACTAGTGAATCACTGTTGCTTTTAAATTATTTCACAAGTGTGAAAAATGAGTTTTGCCATAATCACAAATAGCTGGTCAAGGGCATGCCAAAACTAAATGCATTGCATTGCTACACCTTGTTAATCTACTACCCACTCCAAAGCAGAGCAAATTCATTCTCAGCCTTGGCCCTTGAGGTCCACTTTCCTGCAAAAGTTTAGCCCCATCCTTGATCAAACCTGCCTTGCCTGTAACTAGTGCTCCTGAAGGCCTTGATTAGCATGTTCAGGTGTGTTTGATTAGGGTTGTAGCTAAACTCTACAGGAAAATGGACCTCAAGTGCCAGATTTGAGAACCCCTGCTGTTGTCCCTGTTCAAGAAACACTTGCCAATCCTGCTCCTGGAGGGCCATGTTCAAGCAAAGTTTAGCTCTATCCCCAAACAAACACACCTGGATCAGCTAACCAATGTCTTCAGGATCACTAAAAAACTTCTAGGTAGATATGATGGAGCTAAGGCCTGCAGGAAAGTTGCCCTCCAGGAGCAGGATTGGACAACCCTGGACTAATGATGTTTTTTTGCATGAAATGGAACTCCTTATAAAACATGCAAACTGTGCCACATACCTTGCGTCCCACTTCATTGTTATGGAGGTTCATGAGTGTCCTGGCATTCTGCCTGATCTCCCGTGCATCTATAAACACCTTTGAGAAGCTCAGACCATAGCGAATATCAGCTGAACATCCTCCCCACTTCCAGCCCTCCTCTTGGTTGTAGAAGCCCTGCTTCTCCTTGTCACAACCACAGCCGCTCAGCGTACCCTGAGTGCAGGCCGCTGTGATGGCATGGGCGACCCCGGCAGCGATAATGGCATAGGTGAAGGCTGCTTCCTTACTTCCTGGATTCAAAAGAACATTCTCCGTCAGTACTGCTGACAACAAGATCCAGCAGAGGCAATTTTAAACCACCCTACATACCTGACATACCTAGCAATAATGAAATGTGTTAGTTGAGTCAAGTGTAGTTCATTTATCATGCACACGTCACACTGATTAACAGTATATGCAGTCTCCAGTAGATGGTGTGAGGGCTTACTGAGAAAAACATGATATAAAAATGATCTAGGACCCGACAAAACAAACACGGATCACATACCTGTGATTACTCAAAACACAAATAAATGTCCTTCAGTTGTCATAGAGAGGAAACAGAAAGACAAATAACTGTTTGCACACAAATGAGCAAAGGAAGGAACGGTCCATCTCTTTAATAAGCACAAAGGACAAGGGTTTATTTCAGAGACAATAGAATGGTAGAGATAGAGGGTATGTGTTTAGACTCTAGCCTGGCCACTGTCCCAGCTTCCGTCAGAACGAGGGATCCACCCTGTGGAGATGAACTCCTCAGGCATGCAGTGCCTCCCTGGCCAAAGCACTGCTATAATTGATTGCCACTGTTAAACAAGGCACTTCCAGGTTAATGGTGTATTTCATTTATAAGGACAAAGATAGGTCTGAAGTCCTGCAAAGAGTTATTTCAGGGACTTTTTTGCAAGGTGACATCAAGCAACAAAAAACTTTCCAAGAGTTCCAAGCTTCCAATTTTCACACTATATAAGTTGCTTTGTATAAAAGTATTTGCCAAGTATAAATAGAGACCTAATGCTGCATAGAAAATCCCTTAAAAAATATGATGCATTCATTGTTGCTCAGTAATGTTAACATTCCCGGAAATCTACATATCCTTTTCTGGATTAATGAGTCATCATGTATTGACTGTCCTAAGAATCATTTACACACCTGAACCAAAGAAACACTTTAAAAAGTTAACCTCTATGGGCCTCATAAAGATTGATGTCATGAGTTATTACAATTAATATATTTTCTATATTTTGATCATTTCATGGCAAGAAGTGAAAAACACACACATATATATATGTCAGACTTTTAACAGAACGGCTCTGCAATTCAGGAATTTTCACCTTTAAGCAATCAAGAGTAGCAGCAACAGTCTTCAGTGGTTTCCTGAAACTAACATTGGTATGTGTTGACCTGCTGATGATAAACATCTTGGAACTCTGCCCATGCAATTTAACAAAGGCCAGTTTGGGGCATCAATTATGTGGAGATTTTTATGAGTTGTTTGGGCTTGTCGCCAAAGGAGTAGGGATGTATCCTGAAGAAAGGAAAATGAAGATTGTATTGACGCAAAATCTTAAAATTCTCATCAATACCAAAGCAGAATGCTCCTTGTCTTTGTATAGCACTCGAGCTATGTTTACATAAATCAAGATATTCTGAACACAAACACAGCAGATAAGACTTCCATAAAACATGTGTGTTATGACATGGGTGTCATTTATTTTCAAGAGAAATCTGAATCAGTGGCATTGCATGATTCTGTGCGAGATGTCTCTTGCCAAAACTGTAAATGCAAGAGGTTAATTTATAAACCTCATACAATGTACTTGTCTGGACTTGAGGCATTAATGCTGTTGGAGGAAAACTATTTTTGAGCATACCAGAGGGTGGTTAAGTCAGAGAAGATTTAGGAGGGTTGCGCTCAAGCAACATAAAGTAAAACAAGCACAAAGATGGTACGCCTTTCACATATCTGTCCAACTGCTGATTTCCAGCAAGCCATATTTCAATCAGAACTTCATTCACATATACGATAAAAAGGTGAACTCGTGAAAATGTGCAAAAGTGCACCTATAAGTGGAATCTATTGCCGTGTATGCCAAATGTGGACCTTGGTACCAGGCCCTGAAAATTACTGCACATTACTCAACAACCTTTTTTCTTTTTTTTTTTTTTTTTTGAGTACGCAAGCCCCTCCCCACAGGATTAACTACCTCTTTTCATCTTCTAACTTCTGCTACTATGAGCATGACTGGTCATACACCCACTGAAACCAATCCCGTTTGAACGGTTGTCCACTTTATTTAATCCTCCCTATACCGACCATAGACAAAAAGAGTCTGGGTAAATAAAGCAGTTGGGCCGCTTCAGAAATGGAGACCACGGTCTGTCACTCTAGGTCAGCGTCATCTCTGAGGCGCTTAGATGAGAGGGCACACAACACAAGACCCATAGCAGCTGTCCAAGCAGACAGCATTAAATAATATAATCAGCACCCACAACAGATCCAGGCTGCCATTCAAGTGTAAACGGCTGAGTGTGTGCAGCTCCAGAATGAGATGGAAAGAGACGGAAACCTGTGCTTTTTTTTTTCAGGAGGCGCTTGTCTTTGATGCAGAGGGATAAAATACAGCTTCACCTTCAGCGATAGATACAAGTCTCTACAGATCTAAGCTTCTCCCCTGGGCCTCAACCACACCATCGCAACACTGACTGGATCCTAAGAGTGTGCAGCTAAAGGAAAGAGAAGAAATTTCAGATAATATTATATTGGAGTTTATTTCCGGGCACAGTTTGGATATTTGAGCATCGAAATTCCCTGCAGCCGCAGGAAAAACCACGCAATAATGCCACCTCCTATTTGCTAGCAGGGTCTGAAACTAAAGCAAAGTCCTTCACACCATCATTCATCAATGTGTCGCAGGCTCAGTAGCACTGAAGGACTCCTTAACAGGCCTAAGTTTGCCTTAGGAAAATGGATAACATTACCCCAAGTGAAAACTCACTTAATTACTTATGCTTTGTCTCTCTAAGGTGACATATTGTTACATTTCTTCACAATACTGTACTTTCTTTTGGTCTTCTATTCAACCACTGTAACTTATACCCGTGGTAAAGTGAAAACCCTGACTGCCAAATCATTAAAATCTACAGATAAGACAGTTCGACTAGAAAAAGAATTCTTTTGAGAGGGTGGACTGTCGAGAGAGCTATAAATCCAGCCATGTTGGCACTTGCTCCATGAATGCATGTAGCTGAAACCTACCTGACATTGTTACTATGGTGTGTGAGAATCTAAACATTCACCTGACATCCAATGACAAATCATTTGAAATGAGATGTCAGAAACAGGACACGATATAGTGTGATTCCAAAACACATAAGTCTATGCAAAGTTTGTGAAGAAAATCTTATATTTGCATGAAAGAAGTATTAAGTAGGAGTGTTCTAGCAGGTGTTTAAGAGTGACCTCCGATTTCAGTGTTAAATACCACAAAGACTGTCAGACAGTCTCTCAGCAAAAAACAGAAATCTAAAGGTCTCCTCATTCACAAGTTTAGTTAAAAATAACTTTATTTGGGCTTAGAAACTCTCCAGGGCTTAAAAGAAAGTAATTTAGTCAATAACATTCTTTGCGCTTTTCTTTTTTTGCAAGAACTCTGTCTAAAATACGAGACCGCTTGTTTAAAAATAGTAGCAATTCATTTCGGAATACTGTAACAGTATAAATGTAATAATTTGGTAACATACCCACTTTCAACTCTTTTCCAAAGACAGTTCTTTCCCCGAGGGCCGAGCAGTTCCACCTTCCATTTTTGAATTGAAACTGACACTCATTGATTCCCATTTGCGCTCCTTCTCCAATGACAATGATAGCGTCAGGCCGGCTTTGACAGATAGTCCTTTGACGAGGGGCCAAACCAGGAATTTTGTTACAGATAACACTTGCTCCCAATGCAACCACGGAGGAAAAGCCCCTGTAAAGTTTAAAACGAAATGGAATGTTTATGCAGGAAAATATTGAATACTTAAATGCAGTTTGAGTGGAATGGGCCATGACTACAAAATAATTCACAGTAAACATGGATGGTAGCAAAACTGAGCACTGAAGCACTATGGGAGACAAACTATTATTATAGATGTCTTATTATTTATGTATTGTTACTCATAGCATATTTAAACATTGCTCTTAGGGACTTGTCACCAATAAACAACAGAAAAATATGAAACAAAATAGATAACCTCATGCCACAAAGACAGGAAAATATGGGTCAATGACAATGAAGGATGTACAAGATGATAAAAAGGAGTAATCTTTTTTTTTTTTTAATCTTGTGCAAGTTCTTAAATGTCGTTTGTAGTCAAGTTGTTTTTTTTCTACAAAACTCTATTTTAACAATCAATTAAGAACTAAATTACTTTCTTTAGACCTTGAAAACAAGTCCACACAACTAGTTTTTAACAAATATTGTGTTACATAAATTGGAAATAAATAAATAAACACTCCTGACATGGTGATGACGTCTAAAGGGGTCCTCTCTGTTTTGTGGTTAGGCCAAACTGATTTTGCTTTTCCAAATGTGTAATATAAATATTTTTCCCACATTTAAGCACCTCGAAAAAAATTAAAAGAATTGAATTAAAAATCTGAAATCATGTTCATAATTCAAATATAATTTCTGTATGAACTGCATTTTTTACTTTTTAAATAGCTGAATAAATCCGAACAAACAAAATGACTCTTAAATGTGATATATGATCACATTTCCATAAAAATAACCACTGCTCTTTGTGGATCAGTGCATTTCACTTAGGCTATTGTTTGATATATATTCACAGTATTTTACCAAATTTTATGAAAGTGTCATAATGGTATAACTAAAGTAACACCTTTACATAAAAAGTAACATTAAGTGTCAATCTGTTCACGCGATAATTAAAGGCTGATTAATATAGACCTAGCCTATATTTACAGCTAAATGCAGTAGTAAATACTTAACAATATAAACAGACAAACACATTCCATTTTACCCTACTTACCCAATCTTCAGATATATAATCCCCAAACAGAGGAAAATGTGAAAAATCCAGCGGCGTGTTTTCCTGCTCATGTTCAGCCTGTACTTTGTTAATAGACTGTGAAATGATAGTAGTCTCCTGATGGGTAGCCTAACCGGTGGACGCGAGGCTTTATCACAAGCAAAGCAAGTCCTTGGAGGGATGCAAAACTCCGTGAAAACTTGACGTGAACACCTGAGCTGATATCCTTCGGGACGTGTGGAGATGAATGTTATTCTGCATATGTACAACTTCTCAATCACTTTTACGCGTCTCGATTTACTAGAACAGACTACAACTGCCCGCTTTTACATTCACAGCACACTCTCCAGCAGATCCTTTATCTGTTAAATCTATCAAGGTGAGTTCTGGAGGAAATTCAACTTTTCGATATTCCTTTATACGTCTGTGCGCTCCTGAAGCCGAGTAGCAGGTTGATAAGGCGACTAATGACTTCAAAACACACCGCGAGCACGCGTTCAACCAAACAACACACATGCATAGAAGTAGCCTACGGTATGTAGGGAGGTAAAAATCTGATTTGAGATACGACAGCCGAGTAATAAGCGACCAGACGTGTCACTACGATATGTATCTATACCCTATAGCTATAATACCATAATAAACCTAAGAAAGGTCTCTGTGCGCTCCTTGGCGAAGATCATATCGCAGTAACTCCAGCTTCTTAAACAGAGCTTTTATCTATTTTCCTGCACCCGTTTGCTCCTCCCATGAGAAAAGAAAACTTGTTCGACTTTAGATTTCCCCCTCACCCACCTCAAGTCCTTAATTGCGAAGTGAGAGATGTGTTCATCTATCCACCTACCAAAACAAAGATGTCAAAGAACAATGTGTACTCCAGGATAGCAAATATTAAAACCGAAAAATTAAACACTAACTTTTAAACTCTGTAAGGTTTATTAATATGAATAGATCAAATAGAAAGTTAGATGAAATGTTCATAACTGAAAGGTCATTCCAAGAAAAGTGACCCTTGTTAGAATTTGTGTAAGCAATGACTTTAAGGGTAGCTCATAATATTATCTTCCCACATCAATAAATCATGCTACCTTCATAATTTATCTTTAAAATAAAGAACAAGTCCTTAAATTAGAAAAGAATAATTCAAAGACTTCATGATTTCTTTAGGGGGTCTTTTCATTTATTTATTTTTTATTAAATTGTCACTTTTTTGGGTTTGCCAGACACACACACACACACACACACACACACATATAAAGTTTAGCCTGAGATGGCCCAACACAATTTATTAACTTAGAATTTATTCCTTAATAATATTAATATTAATATTAATATTAAATATTTCTATTAATTCTTTTGTCTGACAGAAATGAAAATGATTCCTGTTTATTGAAATGACCCTGACAACTCAAATCCAAAGTGCCTGGTTATTTGTTTGTACAATTTTTACAACATATACCAGTTGATATTTCTGTCCAGACTAGATTTATAAGCTCCGTGTAGCACTGACCGTCTTAGGTTTTAAGACTGATTATTTAATAAAAATCAATCACGTGAAATCAGTAAGTATAATATTTAAATTGTGCAACCTTTTAAAATCCATGTCCGAATATTAAACTTCAGATCCATTACTGGAGGAGTTAATCAAGTTTTTAAATATTTCACCTAAATTTTCAACTACTGACATTTTTTCAAAAAGTTTCAGATGAAATGCAAGCATATCTCAAACAATGTAGTGAGGCTGATGATTTAAATATTGCAAATTTAACTTCTAGTTGCTAAGCAACAATCCATCCCAACAAGACCCACACACAGCAATTACCTACAGATCCTTCATGCATGCAAAGTTTGATAAGTTGACACTATAAGAATATAAAAGTATCGTGAAATAATAAGCAACCAAAGCATGAGAAATCCAGCATATGCTTAATGCAGAAAATAAAAGACACCCTCTTATACTAAACTGGTGGCTGATCATTCATACATACAGGTGCTGGTCATATAATTAGAATATCATCAAAAAGTTGATTTATTTCACTAATTCCATTCAAAAAGTGAAACTTGTATATTACATTCATTCATTACACACAGACTGATATATTTCAAGTCTTTATTTCATTTAATTTTGATGATTATAACTGACAACTAAGGAAAATCCCAAATTCAGTACCTCAGAAAATTAGATTACTTAAGACCAATACAAAGAAAGGATTTTTAGAAATCTTGGCCAACTGAAAAGTTTGAACATGAAAAGTATGAGCATGTACAGCACTCAATACTTAGTTGGGGCTCTTTTTGCCTGAATTATTGCAGCAATGCAGCGCGGCATGGAGTCGATCAGTCTGTGGCACTGCTCAGGTGTTACGAGAGCCCAGGTTCCTCTGATAGTGGCCTTCAGTTCATCTGCATTGTTGGGTCTGGTGTCTCTCATCTTCCTCTTGACAATACCCTATAGATTCTCTGTGGGGTTCAGGTCAGGCGAGTTTGCTGGCCAATCAAGCACAGTAACACTATGGTCATTGAACCAGCTTTTGGTACCTTTGGCAGTGTGGGCAGGTGCCAAGTCCTGCTGGAAAATGAAATCAGCATCTCCATAAAGTTTGTCAACAGAAGGAAGCATGAAGTGCTCTAAACTTCCCTGGTAGATGGCTGTGTTGACTGTGGACATCAGAAAACACAATGGACTGACAGCAGCAGATGACATGGAAGCCCAAATCATCACTGACTGTGGAAACTTCACACTGGACTTCAAGCAACATGGATTCTGTGTCTCTCCACTCTTCCTCCAGACTCTGGGACCTTGATTTCCAAATGAAATGCAAAATTTACTTTAATCTGAAGAGAGGACTTTGGACCACTGAGCATCAGTCCAGTTCTTTTTCTCCACAGCCCAGGTAAGACGCTTCTGACGTTGTCTCTGGTTCAGAAGTGGATTGGTAGCCCTTTTCCTGAAGACGTCTGAGCGTGGTGACTCTTGATGCACTGACTCCAGCTTCAGTTCTCTCCTTGTGAAGCTCTCCCAAGCGTTTGAAACGTCTTTGCTTGACTGTATTCTCAAGCTTGCGGTCATCCGTTGCTTGTGCACCTTTTCCTACCCAAATTCTTCCTTCCAGTCAACTTTGCATTTAATATGCTTTGATACAGCACTCTGTAAACAGCCACACCTTTCAGTAATGACCTTCTGTGACTTACCCTCTTTGTGGAGGGCGTCAATGTTCGTCTTCTGGATCATTGTCAAGTCAGCAGTCTTCCCCATTATTGTGGTTTCAAAGAACAAGAGATACCCGGAATTTATACTGCAGGGATGGTCATTTATTCAAACTCAAATGTAAATATTCTAATATTTTGAGATACTGATTTTTGACTTTCATGAGCTGTAAGCTCTAATCATCAAAATTAAAAGAAATAAACATTTTAAATATATCAGTCTGTGTGTAATGAATGAATATAATACACAAGTTTCACTTTTTGAATGGAATTAGTGAAATAAATCAACTTTTCGATGATATTCTAATTATATGACCAGCACCTGTACATACAGGGGACATGCAGCTGTTACCCTGTCAAGTTCAGCCATGTGTTCAATATATAGACAATACAAGAGCGCCATCTCCAGGATGAATGCATGATGATGAGGTGATGAGAACGACCTCTTTTCACTTGAGCACCATACAATGTTTCTATTAATCAATAGACATTAAACCTGGAAGCCCTTAATACCAATCAAAAATATTAAATCAAAGAAAACCACTGATAAATTTGCAAACACTTTTATTATATTTGTGAAAAAGTTACTTTAGACACAAGGAAAAATTAAATCTTGATTTAAAAAAAGAAATCACATTATGTAAGATAAATAGGTGTTCATTTGGTGTGTATTTCTGCCCCTCAGGGAAGGCAATAGATTGTATAGTTATCTTCTACACAGGATAAAATCACTACCCTACAACTATACAATCTACTACCTCACACTGCACAAGCACTGCCATCTCTTTTAACAATCAAAACCATTTCAGCTTGCCAGCACATACCGTGACAATGCTATCAGTAATATTAAACATCAGGAAATGTAGGATGAAACTCCGTAGCTCCGTTTTCACTTTGAGAAAGACAGTAGGCTGTATAGTTATCTCCCAGTGTGGGTGTGACCCTAAAACTATACAACCTACTACCTCATCCCACGGTGCACATGTCGCCTTCTTTCCACCTGGAAATGAAGTAATGTAACAGGATATTGACAGAAGTGACCAAACTGAGGTTTTCCGAAGTCCTTTCTGTCCGCCATGTTAGGATTCTCGCCTCGGCATCTACCATACTTCCAAATGCACAGTCAGTCTGTGGACGAGAAAAAGGTTATTGAATTAAGTTTATAAATAAAAAGCAAAAACGACTGTTCAAAATGCAAAATAGTCGCTGCTCTCATCGCACATTATTAGAAGTTAGTGAAAGAAGAGATTACGGAAAAAAAGACTCTAACCAGGCGGCTATGGGACTACAAAACGCTCCCTCGAACTGAATCAGACAGCACGGGTAAATGCAGCAAAATGGAGGGGCTGGCCAAGTTACTGGCTCCCTCTCAGGCACCAGGAAGCCATGTTGACATTGTGTGTGACTTGGCTACGTACTAACATCTCAGTAAAGATTAAATGCCACCACATTCGGACTTGGGCCCAGTTCGGCTCTGGGCTAGATGTCGTCAGTAACAGCAGGCAGGGAGGCGAAAACCAAAGCACTTACAGCCTTGTTTTCAGCCATCTTTGTTGGTAGCTTGTAGATGCATATCATTCTAAATGTAATTTCGTGTTTCGAAACTTAAAGGAATAGTCCACCCAAACATTTTAATTTGCTTAAAATTTACTCACCCTCAGGCTATGTAGATGAGTTTGTTTCTTCATTAGAACAGATTTGGAGAAATGTAGCATTACATCACTTGCTTACCAATGGATCCTCTGCAGTGAATGGGTGCCAGCAGAATGAGTCCAAACAGCTGATAAAAACATCAAAATAATCCACCAGTAATGCAAGTAATCCACAAACTGCGTGTTTGTAGTAAACCCATCAAGACAGCTTTAACTTCAAACCATTGCTCTTGGCTAAAATATGAATTCTCTCCATCTATAATATTGCATTCTCCAGTGAAAAGGTTGAAAATATGCTTATGCAATCATGGTTAATAAGTGAAAACAGTCCAAAACAAATATGTTGGTGCGTTTTGATGTGAGAGGACAACAGGACGTTGAACAGAAAAAAAACATCTTTTCACTGGAGGAAGCGTTATTATGCATTATGGCCTGATATTTTTAGCCAGAAGCGAGAGTTTAAAGTTGAAATGCCTTGATGGATTCGTTTCTTACAAAAAGTCATATGGATTACTTGTGGATTATTGTGATGTTTTTAGCAGCCGCTTGAACTCTTATTCTGACGGCACCCATTCACTACAGATGATCCATTGGTAACCAAGTAATGTAATGCTACCTTTATCCAAGTGTGTTCCGACAATGAAACAAACTTAACCACATCTCCTATAACTTGGGTGAACTATTCCTTTCATTCTTTTAATGTTAATCATTTCTGATCATTTTTCATGAAGCAATGCATCTTAGTTAATAAAATGTGTTATGATATACATGCATTCAAAATACAAACTTGAGTGTTGGGCTATAGTACATATGTGCAATTATAAATATAGTTTAAAAACAAATTAATAATGTGTTCCCTTCATGATGTTGTTTTGGCACCGACCACCAATGTTTTAATACTGGTTTGTTACCCAGTTCAGTGATTTGTTCACAAACTAGACAGCATATTGCACTGTACAAACATTTTTGCATGCTGTCAGCAAGAATAATGCAATAAGAAGTTTGAATATTATTGTCGATATAATATAGTATATATTGTGCCATGGGCTGCAGATTCAGCTGCGGTGCAGTACACACCCCCTAAGTGCAGAAAACACTGACAACTGAGCTGGTTATTGTAAAGAGAGAAAATAAATTCAGGAAAAAAGATCTTGTTAAACAAGAACACTGTTCATGTAGAAAGACCGTGGTTAAAGATCCATTCCAAAGATCTGGTAGTGAAACTAAATTTGCCCACTTGACAGCACACAAGCCTAACTTACATTCTGGCAGTTCTGCAAGTTTTCCAATCATGCTGGATATTCATCTTTGACATGTGAATGTGATACTAGTTCCTTAAACTGCATCTGACCATCAGTTAATTGCACTTCATAATAGCAGCAGACACAATTACACATCTCTATATATAGTTGAATGCAGTTTGCATTTGCAGCTGAAATGTCACTGCTGTGAGTCAAACCGACTTACCAAAGAAATCACACCTCAGAAGTCTGTAAATAACTGACACATCCTGGCTGGTGTAGTGCTAAGTAACTCCAGATATCTTGAAATAATCTACATCAAATTCTAGCTCACAGCGTAAAGTAAGATTCCTCATCCACATCTATTAAGATTCCAAAACGTTATTATACACAGAGAAAAACGGATGACAGTCCGTCATATCAACTGTTTTCCATTATAATGGTGGACTCTTTAGTCCCCTAATGTATCCTCTCAAACTCTTTGTATGTTGCTCAAATTTCCCTCGCTTGATTCATAAAAAAATGGCGGTCTCCAGTGGCTAGCCTGCTAATAGATTTATCGCCCAAATATAACGTTCCTCGGAACAAGTAGAAACTGCTCAGCATTTTTTATATACACTTCACTATTAAAACCTTCAGTGGACAGCATGCGATATATTTCGGCTCTATTCAGATAGCATGCTAGGATAAGTGTCCCTCACAGACTAGCCAGCAAGCTAGTTTACATATCGCTCTTAAATGATGCAGTAAGCAATGGAAACTTCTTGTAAAGTTTATCGGACGTAAGGAAAAATACAGAAATGCACTATAAAACCGAATCAGTATCCTTGGCGATAAGAAGGGACTGTTTTGAAACACAAACGCTCTATCATACCTTCACTGTGTCCTCAATGGAAGCCGAAGGCTAGTCAGCTAATAGCTAATAGCTAATAGCGATGAACACCCACGGTCAGCGTCTGTGCTGAGACTCCAGGACCCGGATGAACGCGTACAGGACTGACGATGAGGATGAGGACCTCCCTCTCAGCTTCTGTTTGTGAGGGAGTTGGTACATTAAATAACATTACATCCAGGGTTCAGATAGAAAGAAGACTAGCCTACGCATAATATGGAGATTTACTTGTAAATATTAATATGAATTTCTATAGCCCTGATTTTAAAATATAATTTTGGCAGCTCCTGAAATGGGTTGTATTGATAGGCCTATTACCTGAGCCGTTGAAGAATACGCTTCAGCGCTCATTCAAAGACATGCATTTATTGCTTGGACGGAGCAAGAACACTGCATGTGTAGATTCAGTCGTGTGATAAAGTTTACCCTCTTCAATTGAACTGAATTTATGGAGTAAACTATTTGCTAAAATAACCATAACATTAACAGCACCACTGGCTGAAATACAAGCTCTTGGTTCTGTCAGTCAGATGCACGTGAAAGTTGCACGTGTTTTCTTTCAGAATTATAATTGGCTGGTAGAAAGACAAAAATGGGTTGCAAAAATTAAGATAAGGTAATTACACTTTAAACACATTGTCAGTAATTTCACTAATGAAAATAAATCCCTAGCAGAACTGTTGTGCGTCTTTGATCAACACACAGCAGTGTTTCATTAATGAATCCACATTTTTAAATGAATCGAGTGAATCAATGATTCAGTGAACTATTCATAAAGGCAGTCATTTGCTTCGTTTCTGAATGAATCAGCCATTTGAACGATTCACTTAAGACAGGGATTCGCTGCCACCTACTGGCGCGTTTAATTTTATATTTAGAGTAGGCTATAGTTTCTTTTAAATAACTTCATATTTTTCTATTTATTTGTATTTTTGCATGTTGAATTAAAATATTTCTTTCTAAAGCTACTTATATTTCAGCTACTTTTTTGTAATGTAGCTATATTCAGTGGGTTTTTTTGTAAATTAACACAATAACACTAAATCAACTATTATCTTTAATAATAACTTTATCTTTAATCAGCACATGATGTGCATGTTAATTAATTAATTAATTAATGTAATTAATTTGGGATTCATTTGATTAGGCTAATTAATCGGCACATTATGTGATAAGATTTTTTTTTTTTTAATAATCACTTGGTCTGCATGGCTGTCTTCCCAGAAGGAAGCCTCTTCTAAAGATGATGCACAAGAAAGCCCGCAAACAGTTTGCTGAAGACAAGCAGACTAAGGACATAGATTACTGGAACCATGTCCTGTGGTCTGATGAGACCAAGATAAACTTATTTGGTTCAGATGGTGTCAAGCGTGTGTGGCGGCAACCAGGTGAGGAGTACAAAGACAAGTGTGTCTTGCCTACAGTCAAGCATGGTGGTGGGAGTGTCATGGTCTGGGGCTGCATGTGTGCTGCCGGCACTGGGGAGCTACAGTTCATTGCGGGAACCATGAATGCCAACATGTACTGTAACGTACTGAAGCAGAGCATGATCCCCTCCCTTCTATTCCAACATGATAACGACCCCAAACACACCTCCAAGACGACCACTGCCTTGCTAAAGAAGCTGAGGGTAAAGGTGATGGACTGGCCAAGCATGTCTCCAGACCTAAACCCTATTGAGCATCTGTGGGGCATCCTCAAACAGAAGGTGGAGGAGCGCAAGGTCTCTAACATCCACCAGCTCTGTGATGTCGTCATGGAGGAGTGGGAGAGGACTCCAGTGGCAACCTGTGAAGCTCTGGTGAACTCCATGCCCAAGAGGGTTAAGGCAGTGCTGGAAAATAATGGTGGCCACACAAAATATTGACACTTTGGGCCCAATTTGGACATTTTCACTTAGGGGTGTACTCACTTTTGTGGCCAGCGGTTTAGACATTAATGGCTGTGTGTTGTTATTTTGAGGGGACAGCAAATTTACACTGTTATACAAGCTGTACACTCACCACTTTACATTGTAGCAAAGGGTCATTTCTTCAGTGTTGTCACATGAAAAGATATAATAAAATATTTACAAAAATGTGAGGGGTGTACTCACTTCTGTGAGATAATGTATGTAATAACTAACTAACTAACTAAATAATCTATCGTCTATATGTGATTATTTGAAGAAATCATTATATAAATTATAATTAAATTTATTTTAATCAACAAAACAATTAGTGCTTTGTACAGAAGACGTATCTTAGTAGGCCTATGTGTTCTTGGGATAGGAAAGAGACTTTTTCATACAGTGTAGAATAGCCTGTATGGATATTTATGGAATATTTCATATTGACTGACTGATTGATGGATTGATTGTGCATTTAGCCTCAACGGCAACAGTAGTAGCCTATGAAAATTGTAAGAAAATGTAGCACAAAATTACATCTTGAGTAAGACAACAGGTCCACATGATCCAGGTACCTATTTATGTTTTCTGTAACTCATTACTAATTGGTTAATGCATAATATAGTAAAACGTAATGTTTACTATAATTAGAAATGTATATGTGATATACTATATTAAAATAGCCTATACGTTATTTTGATCGATAGTTATTAGAAATCTGATAACGTTTTCTAACTGTTTAGACTGAAAAAAAAAGTCGTTTTGCTAAAGGAAGATGCTACATCTAATAACCCATTTATTCATTAACAATTTTAAAAGTGAAGTTGTTGTATTTACCAACCACCAGATGGGGCTGTTGAATTGGCTATAAAAAGTCTTGCTAGAAATTAAAAGCTGCTTATGATGAAAGTATAGCACTGCTTTTTTTCAAACAGTAATATCTAGACCTCACTCATTTAATCAATCATCAAACACTGAATTTCGCTGAGCAGTCATGTGCTACAGTCTGCCATGTATTAATGCATATAACCATTCAAATATATATATATATTGAAGGAGACGCAGTAAAATAAAATAAACTGCTCATGGATTTTTTTGAGAAAAAGATCCACAACTTATAAGACCAAGACTTTTCAGCCAGTAGCTTACTGTTATTAAATGATCTGTGCGTGAAACTTAATCAGATAGCCAGGGTATATTGTATGTAGGGGCAATTACATGAATACATTTATTTCTATTCTCTGTAAGAGGATCTTAAAAGTAGTACATATTTACCTCTGTTTTCCACACGGCACATCTTGATCTATGAATCACCAGTAAAAATATCAAAAACTTGATATTCACCCCACAGATACTACATAGCCTAAATCATCTCTGAAGAGAAGTTGTACAAATATTTTTACTTTCTGTAAAACCATAAAGAGAGGGCCAGCCTAAAACGAAATAAACCAGAGATGAATTCTTCATAGACACAGCAGCATTCTGAAAATAAAGTGTTCTAAAATTATACAAAATAGCACATACCTAAATTCATCTTCATGTCTGGCATACCTTTCAATTAGAATATAAAACACCATTTATCACTTATGTGGGTTTATGCATGGAAAAATACTTTCTGACCTAGCAGGGAAAAGGGCGCCCTTTTACGCAACTTCAGTTTGTTTGATGCACTTCTGGTAATAATTATGGCTGCAAGGCAGCTCCAGAACAGGCCAAATGAAAAGATCCAGACACACAAGACAAGACAGAGTCTTATAAAGACTGTTCTGCTTTTCAAAAATGCTAAGTACTTTTAAAACTTGATATCTTGCCTTGTTCAAAAACTGGAGTTGGTTGCAGGGCAAAACTTAGGAAACAGAATGATCAGAATTACTATTTACAGCACTTGCTGAATCAGATGACCTCCGTCGAATTGATGTTTTCTTTCATGAAATTATGATCCACACATGTAAATAAACTGGATTTATTAGTTTAATAAAGAAACTTGCTTAATGAAGGCAAAGTTGAATTAGAATGTTAATAAGACAGTGTGCCAAAGGTAACATTCAGAATGTTTATTTTAAAGGCCTGAATGAAAATGTAATAAATAAAAAATATGCAGTGCTCTGTTTTTAGGAATCTGACAAGAAAACATTTTACAGTTCTTCTATAAACATGAATGAATAAACATATTCTGCTGGCTACATGATACTTACTTAAAAAGACAATGATAACATTTTAGTTGACAAATGAGGTCAGTTTCAACACAGTGTTATCTAGTACTAAAATACCACATGACATACATATTTGTACATATTCCTTCATATTTGTTCTTTTTAAGTTAAAGAAGCAGCTTAGTTATACATAATGCCAATAAAAGGCAAAAAGCATTCTGCAAAAGCCTGTCTACAGGGCATTATTTTGCTCTATTTTAGCAGGAAATGTATCGATATATATTCTCAAATTATGCTGAGCTATTCCTAATGTAAACTGCATTGCATTATGTATGAAAGCATTCAGTTGTCCTCTATTGTACCTCAAATACAAACCTTTTTGAAACCTTAAATACAAATTGCAAAGGCAAGAATTGGCAAATCTGTCAATTTGCTTCATTCAGTAAAAGCTTTAAAGATTGTATCATAAAATGAGATGTTGCACAGTGATATTATTTGGTTTAGTAAATAATGAAGTACATCTATATCTCTCAATTCAAACAGTATTATATGACAAAACATATTTTCATGAGAATCCTCAGTTCGTTACAGCCAAACAAAAGCATAAAAATAAATACATGACATACTTATTAATAAATAGTTTCCTCAGTTAGCTAATAAATATTGTGTATCAAAAATAAACTATTAAGAAAAACAAATTAGAAAAATAGCCTAACAAAACCTTGTGGCACATACATGTATGGCAGTAATTATTGTTTCTCACAAGTAAAAGACAATAAAATGCAATGAATGAGTAGTCAAACAGAACAGAACAAAAAAAAAAAAACAGTAAGTCTGTTAAGTTTGCGTATTTGTTTCTTTTTTTAACTACAAAATTACAGTAGACTCCAGATTTGAGTTTCCCATCATCTTGATCAGGGCACATGGGAACAGTGGCAGGTCAGCTCAAGCTCCTCCATTGCTTTTGTTCTCAAATCATTGAGGACAGGGATCATGACGTCTTTCAGAGTCTTACAGATTAGCTGTTCATTCTCTGAATCTGAGGAAATCTGGATTAGACAAAGATTAGAATCACATAAGTAGGATAAATAATCTAAAAAGTACCACAAAACCTTACTAGGAGAAGGAAAAAAAACATCTTGACTTTTCACCAGTAGTCTGTTAATGAAAATGTTTTGTGGCCATGACTTACCCAAGTGAATGCTTTGATTGTGCGTTCAAAAAAGGCATTCTCAACCTGTTCCGGTATTTTAAGCAAATGAGCAACAGAGTCAAGAATACACAGAAGGGTTTGTTTTTGTCCCTAAACAACATAAAAAAAACACACACAGATGTTTTAGCGGACACATTATCCATTTAGATGGTGAAAAAAGTCACATTTGCAATAAAATATACTCCAAAGCAGTGGTTCTCAACCATGGGGCTTGGGCCCACTAGGGGGCGTCTGCAAACTTCCAGAAGAGCCCCAATAAGTATTAATTACATTTAATTATATTAACAATCTTAAAGTCATGATGATATGGATGTAGCGACAGATCCTTTTTACAGTATTGTATCATTCATCTGAGTGAAAAATATTATCGAAAATGGATTTTGAGATATGATTGTTTCACTCAAAAGTGGAGGCATATGAATGTCTCCAGAAAGAGGTCTGACACTTTCATCAGAAGGTCCAGTTATGGAATTTTGGATATTAAAAAAACATATGCACAAATTATAACATGCATTTAGAAAATAGAGTGAATTTTGATTTCTTTTTTTCACCATACACATTGTTTCAAAGTAGCTTTATAGAAAATCATGATGTTAATGTTGAAAATATCTTAATATCTTTATGCCTTATAGTCCCATTTAGCAGATGAGAACTATGTGATAATACAGTTTACATTTTGCGATGATACAAGCAATCAAATAGTTGAGATATGCTAAAGACTATATATATAGCTAGTATATACTATGCATGTATACTGTACGGAGAAAGGATAAAGTTACAGATAAAGTTGGGCATACCAACTTTAAATATAGAGTTGGACGATAATATTTACATTTTGCAACAACAAAATCAGGCAGTTGAGATTTCCTATACAGTACTTGTCGCTTTACGTACTGTATGGAAGCAAAAAAGTTGGATATAATATATTTATATATATTTATATTCATATATTGAGCTGTGTGATAAGACAGTTTACATTTCATGCCAATTTGAATTAAAATGCAAAAAGAAGTACAACGGATGTACAAATGATCTTACATAGGAGGGCTTTCGAATATTGTCTTGGACAAAGAGGGAGGCTTTTGATTCAAAAAGGTGGAGAACCACTGCTTTAAAGATATTTTCTCATGTGGTTTGATACCTTGTCCAGTGAATTCAGAGCATGTTGGGGACTGAATCTGTTTCCAGCCAAAGTCTCCACATCCTCTTTTGTGATGATTGGATCCTTGAGTTGTTCTAACCAAGACCACATGAGCGTGGAGAGCACCACAGGATCTCTCTCGGTGCACAACCTCTCCCATGCACCTTCACGGGAGTTCAACTCTGTCTGAGAGGCAATAGACATTGCAGAAACAACTGTAAGTGAATATCTGAGGTTGTGTAATAGAAGAACAGGATATGAAATTGAAATTCTGAGACCCAATTCGTCCAAAACTCTTGTAGTATTGCTCCTACCTGCCACATTGAGACAGTGCTCCTGAGGTCTTCTCCATCGATGTCCATCGTCAGAGCTTTGGCCACAAACAGTCGACGAGTCTCAGGTGGGAGCTCATTTTGAAGCGTCAGAGTAGGAACATCTGTCAATTGTTGTGTGACATCAGAGGTTGTGTTTTCATTAGGGCTGGGGTGACTTTTGCCACCTTGAGGCGCTGAAAACATGCTGTCACTGGTCCTCCCTAAAAACCCATAGGACATGCTGCGTTTCGCCTCCTTCAGAGGTACCCGTTTTACGGAGACAGGAGAGCAGGGTGCTTGGCCTTCAACTTTTTTGGATTGTACCAGGGAGCTACAGGAACCAGTTAAAGAGCCATGTTTGGGACTGTTGATGATTTTGGATGTCAACGGGGATGGCAGAAGGTCAGGGGTTTGTGTAGTCAATCTGCTCTGTGACACATAACCCAGATTTAACCCAGATTTGCTGCCAAGAGCATTCTGGGGACTTTGTAGTACCTGCACCCTGCAGTCCAGTTTGTGCAAGGCTGAGTCGCTATAGCTAAAACATTTCCTCAAGATGAGCTGAGACTTGTAGGTATTGTCTACCGTCGGCCATCTCCAGGGCACATCAAATTCCTGGTCGCTACAGAGCGGCCGGTCATGAGGTGGATCACTCTGGCTTTCTTTAAGAAGCAAGCTGGATTGGTCGGGAGAGCGAGGTGAGGATATGGGAATCCCTTTCCCCCTCATCTCCTTCCCTAACTGCCGAAGGGCTTGCAGCGAGACTGTCTTCTCCACTTCCTCTGTGAGGTCCGGGATGTCCAACACCTCCTCTTCCACCGTTTGCCGGTTCTCTGCTATGTCCAGTAGGAGCCTGCAAACCAGGTGTACGATCTTTGGCACGTTTTTCATGAGACGTGCTTCATAGCCATGCAGCAGGTGCCGCTGACGGGTCAGGTACTGCGACAACGTGACCGCGTGAGCTTTGGGCTCGGCACACGAGAATACACTCCGCAGTGGCACAAGGAACTGGGCGAACTCTCGCACACACAACAGTTGGCCACGAGTCTGGATGGAATTTGGACGTTTAGCTCTAACAAATAAAATAGCCTGATCTGCACTCATCCGGGATGTGAATACTAAGAAGCATGCTATTAAGACACCTAAGAGAAGACAAATGTGCATTAAGGGTAGTTAATAATTTGATAAATGTATAAGGATTGAAGCAAATCTATTGCAGTTAAATTAGCATACTTTTTTTTTTCAAAAGGATCAAGATACTGACCTGTTCTGCCAAGTCCAGCATGGCAGTGGACAGCCATTTTTCCCTCTTGCATGGCAAAGGACATCACCTTCACCATGTCAAGGATAGTAGTCAAGGATGCCACGCCATAGTCCTTCCAGCCAAAATTGTAAAAATAAACTGGAAAAAGTCAAATGTATTTCTCTTAAGATGAAGCCACTAAAAAAGTGCAATTAAAAAAATTCAGTTCAAACAACATATATTTTTTGTTAGCTATTTGCCTTTAGCACGGTTATGTCCCAAAGGTTGTAAACCGATTTCTTTTTTGGCCTCAAATTGCTTTATTTTTGGATTTATTGTCTTACGCTTATCCAAAACCCAGATTTTCAATCTGAAATTATTAATATTAATGATAAACATGTCTAATATTAAACATAATATTAAAACAATGATGATCAAAGAGTGAAATTAACCATTTCGACATTTGTGTGAAAAATTATATAAATTATATATTTGTGTATTTTGTGTATTTGTGTATACTTATTACTACACTGGACAATTTAAATATTTTTTTGCAAGTTAGTGCACTTGCTTTTTTTCAAAAAGATATATATATATATATATATATATATATATATATATATATATATATATGTAAGGATATATATATATATATATATATATATATATATATATATATATATATATGTAATCCCAGAATGCTAAACACAAAACATAATTAGTGATGTGGTGGAAAAGTCCACAGGGCCAATAACTGAAGAAACACCTCTATATGTTGTCTATTTTTAATGTGAGACCATACTCTGTTCTTTCTGGAATATGATTAATATAACACACAGAAGATCTCTCATCAGTGCTGAGGCTTTCTTAATTTGAGAGACGTTTCGTGCATGTTTCGACATGCTGCGCTCTTTGGAAATTGTGCTTTACATAGTTTCCCAGAAGGGGCTGTCTATAAGCACAGCACCACTCTCAGGAGATCTTGTTAAGGGCTGCCAATCCCCCTAAGCCTCAAACCTGAATGGAAGCTGAACAACTCTTGCAAGGTCAACCACTTCAAGTATAGAAAGCAAATATTGTATAAAAGGTTCTTTAGTTTGTCTAACACACTGACAATTTAATGCAATAACGGTAAAGATTTAGTAAGGATTTATTCCAGCCTGATTCCCCTGACTACTGAGAGAGGAAGAGGTGTATGTTTGTGTGCATGTGTGATCTACTCACTCCCTGCCTCCATGAAAACCTCTGGGCGATAGGTGAAACCGCTCTCTGACTCCAGAGTGCTGCCGCAGCTGGCATGTTCCGCTGGACGCTGCAAGTTGATTATTGTCTTTAAGCCACACCTACAAGGAAGCAAGATTAAGCATCAGCAAAGCTGTCCACGGTGCATCTTGGGAATCAGTTATTTGTAGCTTGCTACGGAGTACAACATACGCATGAAACTGTTCGATGACGTTGAATTTTTCAATGATTTCAGTTGAAGGTCTTGCCATGGCTAACAGGTTATCAGTTATCCTGTAAACAGAATATGAATTTGATGGCTCACTCAATAACATTAATACAAATATTACAAAATAAGAACAAAAAGGAAAACAAATGGTTAAATTGCAAGCGAGTAATTGTATTTATTCATTGCAGTATCAAAAGCAATGTTCATGGAAATAAAATACAAAATTAAATTAAATTAAAAATAATAAAATAAAATAAATTTGTCCAAGATTGACAAGAAGTTTGCAGATTGGATGGGGACAGAAAAAAAAGTATTGCATGGTTATATTTATGGTAAAAAAAAAATAAAATAAAAAAATTGACTGACCATGGATGGACAAGTTTGGAGAATGGATGAAAAATAATGTTATTTGTTAGCCAAATCAGTATTAAAGGCTACTTTCATGAAAACTACAGTTAAAATAAAATGTGATGGACAGACAATCAAAGACAAGCATCTAAAATTTTCTTTGCTCTCAATTAACAATATATCTGAGTTTTGAATTGTTTAGGACTAGTACAATGAATCAACGTTGACTCTGCTAAATATTTGACATGTTCAAGAGAGCAAGAAGACAGCTTACCAGGAGGAGTACAGTCCTTTGATGGCTTGTTCTTTGTCGCTCCAGCGAGAGGGGTTTTCGTATTTGCACGCTCGACCACCACACGCCATGGAGCACTGCATATGTCCTGGGATGACATGCCTCAAAGTCTCACCCACCTTGGTGTACTTTGCAGTGGGTACTCTGACATTCACTGTAGAGACAGATGAAGAAAAATGAAGATTCAGAATTCAGTCCTCAGACTAAATAGCTCCAACTTAAACATGACACATTACATCCACAGTCTGCCATGTCAGTCTGTGCCTCGGACATGCTAAGCGCCACAATGACCCTTTGCGAAGAAGAGGTCAAGACTTCCATGGCTGAGCTGCGCCTCCTCCTCAGGATGTTCAGCAAGATCTCTGAAGCAGAGTGCCGACGCGTCTTTCGAAAACCCATGAAGATCTCGTCTACCAGGGAAGAGCAAGCCCATCTCCCGTCTAAAGTACAGATGACGCTGCATTTAGCACAGCCTGAACAAACCAAACGCTGACCCCGGAGCAGTGAATCATCGCTACATAATCACCATGCTGCACAAAAGAGGCATGAGAGACCGATACAATCCAACTGGATCTTCAGTTGCACTTGAAGGGGGTCTCCATGGTGACCAAGTCCAAAGTCAGTGGGAGGCTGTGCAGAAGCTTGTGTGTGTTGTCGCAGGTGGAAGAGAAACAGGATGATGTGCTTTATGGAAATGAAAAAGACAGCTCGGGTTGCATAACCCTGCATGCATTTCAACATAATAAGACGTGAATTATGCCTTTTCAACTAATTCCATCTATTGCGCTGAATACAAAGATTTTATGTAACTCGGAGCACAAAACTGAATACCACAAAAAAAGTGGTTTCCTCATACGTCAGTCAACTTAACATCTGAATAGACTTAGGAAAGGTTTTGTTATCATGACCATTAGAGTGTCCTATCTCACCTAACCTACTTGAATTCAGAGGAAATTAAAAGGAGATACATTATCTCTGTACTACTTAGTGGGGCTAATTGATATGGAACGAGCCATTTAAAATAGACTGGAAAAAAGATTACAAAAGATTTTGAAATGTCTGCACAGATAAGTTAATATAGCCATATTATTACCCATTATTACTCTTAATGCAAAGACGAAAGTCTGCAAAAATAAATACATAAATGTGATGGCAAAGCTGAATTTTTCAGTGTCACATGATCCATCAGAAATCATTCTAATGCTGATTTGGTGCTCAAGAAACATTTCTTATTACATTTTTAATACATTATAAATGTCCTTACAATAATATAATTGTATATTACTATTATAATGTAATAGTGATATAATAGTCTAAACAAGCTCTAGTGTTCTTATTTTTCATCTTTAAAATATCAAAATATAATAAATAGAATTTTGAAAAAATCTTTCAAATCTAAAATGTTATTGTAGTTAATTACATTGCAAATATTTTCCTTATGATCTTTAATTCTTTTGTGGGTTTTTCGGAGTAAACCAGTAAAAAAATCTGAATTGGGATTCAGAAAAGACACTATAAAATAAATCAAATTTTACTTGTATAACTAATAACCAGGGCTCCAGTGATTTTACATAATAAACACACCTGTTGTTAACTACTTCTCTGCATTCGGTCCTTGCATATCAGAATTTCACCTTAATTATTTTCAAAACTGTGCATTAGCCATTTAAAATATTCCCCAGCCATAGGTACAGAAATAGCAGTTTATTACCTGGCTCCATGTCAGTGCTGGACTCTCTGCTGTCAGCTGAACTGCCGGTGGAGTAGGGCAGGTCACTCAACAAACTGACACCTGCTGCCATGGCCGACACTGAAAGAAGAGAGAAAACATGGTGTCAAAGACTCAGACACAAAACAATGGCAGGGTAAACATAAATGAGGAAGTTGTAAGGCTGGTTGCCAGGGAGTTTTCCCTCCTGGGAGGAAAATGTACAAAGTGTGGTGCAGC